>JANBPO010009603.1:46774258-47974258 GCA_024336825.1 Amorphophallus titanum | reverse complement strand
GTTTGATATTTCCATGCCCTTGTCTTCTTTTTTCTTGGCTTTGTGGTGGTCTAGGGTATGAGAAGAGGAGGCCCTTTAATGAGAGATGCTGTCAGTTTGTTTTCAGAAGTCTTAGACCTGTGTTTCAATTAACCTATAGCATTCCTTAAGTGCAGTGATTTCATGTGTGGGATGAATTATATGCTTGAGGTTGCTCACTGATATTACTTGATTCATTAACATGGGTTATCATGCTGTTTTATTAGATTTCATCACTGTTTTCAGCATAGTATGACTTTTTACAGCAGGCATAGTTGGATGACAACTCTAGTGAATTTGGCTTTCATGAGGCACTTATGTGTATTGTGTACATAAATAGAAGTATAGAATTCACAGAATGGTAGCATATTTTTGTAGTTTAAGAAGTTGCTACAACAACAACATCATTTAGGCTATTCCTCCATCTAACAACAGAAGGATTAGCAGGTTTAGTTCTTGAAGAAAAGTTTCAATCTTTCCTATCCGCTCTCCATTAGCATTAACTACCAAATCTTCTTCAACTATGTGTCAATTGTTTGAATTTTACATGCATTGTTGAAGGCCAGTGGAAAAGGTCCCTTGATGAAGGATTGAAATAACTTAATAAGCCCTCCTTCCCTAAAGGGTTATGAAGTTAAGGGTTATTTCCTATGGATCCTTAGATCATAGTTACTTAGGATGCTACAAGTAAAGGGCCAAAAATGGAATTGTCATTACGTAGTTTAGGAAGGTGGGGAAGTTAACCCCAATATAAGATTATCCCATTAACTTTAAAGTTCCTTGAGTAATTCATGGACACCATGAGATTTTATGAAATACTTCAAGCAAATCCTGAAGGTACTTCAATGAGCTTTTCTTTTTGAAAGTAGGTGGTACCACTGTTATCAGTGGCCTCATCAGCCGCCTGGGTGGCGACCCCGGTTCATGGTAACGGTGAGTCGATACCTAGTATCGGGTCATCACTATCATGGGCTCTCAGTGCATAATGGCGGTAATTCGATACATAGTATCGGGTTATCGGTATTGTGTACTATGGGATGTTACAGCTGGTATCAGAGTGTAGTTAGGGAATTGTATTAGAAATTGTAATTTGCATTGGTCCAGAGCAAGTCCTTTTCGAGTTGTCGTTGCTGGCTTAAGATGTTTCTTGCGATGCTAATATGTTTTTCGCTATCGTATTTCCATAGATTCGAGATGCCACCTCGAAGGCGCAGAACTCCAATTCCTCGGAATGAAGCCAGTGATTTAGCCGCTCCTGCAGTACTGGTTCCTGCACAGGCAGCACCAATTCCTGATCAGCCTGCGGAGTTGCCTGGTAGTCGTGGATGGGCATTGAAAGAATTCCTGCTATTTAATCCACCTAATTTCGAGGGTCAGGAAGAGTTCTCTAGAGCCGTACCACCCATTCCGGTTTGGCCGAAACTTTGTCTACAACCAGGGGATCCCGCCGAACAGGGAGTTTCCTTTGACAGGTCGACAGTACAGAGGGAAGGACACCCACCTACTGGCGATAGCGTGGTGGGACTTCTACTACCATTGGTAGCCGGAGTAGTTTCTGATGCCGGGACAGGGACGTCGGGGGCGATTCGACATCTATTACGTCAGGTGGTGGTTCGAGCACAGCCACCTGTATCGGCAGAAGGCCTCTGCGATCAGGAAGGCGGAGGAGAGTCATCTGCTGAGGGAGGATCTGCCTCCCATCCCGCTGGACGATGAGTACTTGAGGACCCGCGCCACTCGAATTCACTGGGAGATCGAGCGACTTATGGAACAGTGGCCCCAGGGCAGCCGGGGTTCATCTTCCGGGACCCGAAGCAATGGTGGGGCGCTAAAGCCCCTGAGGTAGGCACCTCGACAACTGGGGTGAAGGTGCCTCGACCGAGGGCACCGAGGAGCTGGTGGGCCCAGTTCCTGGCTGATTGTGGCTTCCGGAGTAGAGGTTCACTGGACCGGGTGCTCCCCGAAGGGAGCTTTACCGACACAGCGACCGACGACTGGCGGTAACATATCGGCCATGTGATCGGGTCGATCGGGCCCGTGGAATTTGTGTCCCAGATCGAGTGTGCCCACACTCTGAGGGACATTCGGGAGGCCATCGCGAAGGCGGCCCAAGCACTGTCGTTGAGATCGGAGCAGCTGGTACCCTTGCCGTTGACCCCCTTTGGGGCCTCAGGTAAAGCTTTTCCTTTTAGCATGTTGCCTTAACTGGGTTACTTTCTGGGACATATAACTGAGGCATTGTATGTTGTTGTGTTTGTTGACAGGCTCTGCGGCAGAGGGGGATCACCCCTCCACGGAGGCATCCTCGGGGAGCAGGGACGGAGGTTCGCAGCCTAGGCAGAAGCGCCCTAGCGTAGAGGCTGCAGTAGCTGGGGACGGCGGGTCCTCTGGAGGACTCAGGGCTAGCGGGCAAGCCGAGGCAGAGACAGCCTTGAGTAAGTGTCATTTCGGCCTCTTTGCCCTTGCTTGGTTTAGCCATGGTGGTTGGCTAATCTTGTTTTACTGGATTTATCTTTTGCAGCTCCGTTGGAGACTGGTGCGGAAGCGACCTTCTCACCCCCTCGAGAGGTGGACCCTCCATTTGAGGAGGCCGTCGAGTGTGAGATTGACATGGAGGGCTTTATTCCCATGATGAGCGAGCTTCCTCTTAACATGGAGGAATTCCCTGACTTTGAGTCGTGGCAGGCTGCAGGGAGAGCTCGTGCAGGTAAGAGCTTCTAACACTGGGCGTATGTCATGGCTTTTGTTTGAATCTGGTTATTAAAATAACCATCTAGATCATGCAGGGCTGACAGAGACGTCAGGGGCCAAGGTCCCTCCCAGGATTTCGGGCGGAGCGTCTAGACAGGCCAGAGAGCCAGCACCTGTGGTGGCTCGCGATTGCCCGGGTAAGCGTCGAATTGCTATAGAGGGGGTCACCCCGTTGTTGTTGCACCTTCAGCAACCTGTATTTACTGACTGAGCTTGTGCTGTTCATTTGGCCAGTGAGGAGGTGACAGCCACCTTGGAGATGATCCAGGAGCTGGTGAGTGCCGGCCCATCAGTGGCCCTCCCATCCTTCGAGGGCGAGTCTGGGCAGGTGACCCCCGTGCCCCCGCCTGCCATTAGGGACATGCTGGGTGGACTACCACAGGTGCTGGCGAGGCTACCTCTCCCGCCTTTACCTGCCATAGTATTAGCTTGCACCATGGGGCAGGTAGAGTCCTCTAGTGTGGGACCCTCAGGTATGTGACTGAATGCTTAGTCATTTGTGGTAGGACTTTTTTATTTACCTGTTAATGCTAAGCTTCCATCGGCATTGATCACAGGTGCATCTTCCCCTCTAGAGGAGGGTAAGCTTCCCCGGGATGCGACCAGGGTAGCAGGCAATGAGCCCGTTGTTGTAGATTCTACTGGGGGCGATGAGGAGCTCATCGATATTGAGGGGGTTTCCGAAGAGGACACCCCTGCTGGTGAGCTTCATATCCAACACCCTCGGCTAGGGAGTTGTCTTCATATGAAACTGGAGTTTATAATAGCCTGACTGGGCTTCTTGGTGGACAGGTGCCTCTGATTTACCCGTGTCTGGGGGTTCTTCAGGGACCTTATCTGGCTCTTCGAGCAGTGGTAGTGCGGTGATGGAGACCGACGGGAGTTCGAGCTCGGGCTCTTCTTCCTTTGAGGCCTCTTCTGTTGGAGATGCCGAGATGGAGGCTACATTGGAAGGTATATAGAAACCCTTCCCCCTCCCCATCGGCTTTGGTTTAGAGTTTATAGTAGGGTGTTGACGTTATTGTATCATGACCAGGGCTGGAATCTGACGGGGAGCACATGCCGGCTCCTATCGAGGATGACCATGGAGAGCCTCCCATGCCCCCGATGGTTACTGGGGGCGACCGATTTATGGAAGAGCCTCTGCCCTCCCCGACTCTAGCGGGGGATGCCATTGATGTGGAGGAGAGGTTACCCTCATCAATCCTTAGCAGAAATGCCATGGGCACGACGGGAGCCATGCCCGGTGAGGATCAGGACCTTTCTCAGGTTTTTCACCTTATCTTGTCACAGGGAAATCCTGAATGTTGCTGACTCTCCTTTGTGTTTGGTGGAATTGTGCAGGTCCTCCTAGTAAACTGGTCGAGATGGGCCACTCTTCCCTGGACTTGGGGTTCAAGTGGCCTACGTCTACTTCCCCGCCCAAGCCACTGCTGGTCGTGAGCATGGGTGCGGCCTTGCTTCAGCGAGCATGAGGCTACCTAGGAGGTGACCCCTTGCCTCCTCCGGAGGAGCTTAGGTAGCGGTTGAGGGGCTGCACCTAGGGCTACCATGGCCTCGGCTTCTCACGTGAGCTTTGGGTGTCTGGCTTGGCAGGCATCTGGGCAGAGTACCTGCAGCTCCTGGCGGCTCAGGAGCAGAGGGCATAGCGACTGGCAGCCATCCGAGAGGCACAGGAGCAGTGCACTCAGCTTGCGTCAACGATGACTGAACAGAGGAGACATGCCGACGTGGCCGTGTCCCTTGCTAAGGACCGTGCCATGTAGCTGAATGAGGCGGAGAGCAGAGCTGAGGCCTTACAGAAGGCCTTGGAGGAGCAGCGGCGAGCCGTGGAGCTCGCTAAGGTAGAGTGGCGGACTACCGAGATTGAGGCTGAGGCTAGCATTCAGCTTGTGTCAACCTTGGAGGTGGAGCTGGCGATCGCAGAGTCTCGTCTGGCAGTAGTGGAGGAGAGTGAGCCTGGGCTCTGATTGTATCGCCCCTCTTTCTTTTATTTTTTGTTATCCGAACTATTTGTTTTTTGTTACCCCAAGGGCATGTCTTGGGCTCCTTTTTATAGAGTATCAATGACAAACTCCGGACTTTGATGTTGTTATTTGCTGGGTTGTTTCACTTCCCATTCTACGAAACAGTGCTGAGTGCAGGGACTGGCGACCGGTTACTATTAGTCGTGCTTCATTTTCTCCTACTATGTACTGATGTAGGGGGTAGGAGACTGGGCTTACCCAGTTTTTGGGTATTGACACAGAGGACTGGGAAATGGGAGAGGTGTAACTGGATTTTGGATATTGGGGGCTGAGTGCAGGATACTGGGGAATAGGAGACAAGACTGAGCGCTGAGGGTAAGCCCCTTAAGAAGCGAAAAACCCGTGTTGTGCAAGGTTAGCGTAGGCCCGTCGGGACATGACGACCTACGGGGTTAAGGCTGGGAACTGATTCTAACATGTTTCGGTTGTAGGTTAACGCTTGGGTACTGACTATCCTTATGTTGTTAACTGGCAATGTAGTTCACGTTGGCTTGAAAAATTAGAGCTGGGCTGGCCGAATGGCCCTGGGAGGCATCACAACTGAAAGCTAGGATTGGGAACTGGAGCTAGCCGGCTGACCTGTGATGGGGTTGTAGCCGAAATGCTGGAGCTGGATGCTGGTACTGGGTCTAGGTGACTGGCCCTGGGTCTAGGTAACTGGTCCATAGATGCGCTGTAGCCGAACTGCTAGACTGGCAACTGACACTGGACCTGAGCGGCTGGCCTGGGGAGGCGTTGTCACCACAGTACTCGAGCTAGCGATCGGTGCTGGACCTGAGCGGCTAGCATGGGGAGGCATTGTAGCCGCAGTGCAGGAGCTGGCAACTGGTACTGAAATTGAGCAGCTGGCCTGCAGAGGCATTGTAGCCGCGGTGCTGGGACTAGAAACTGGTACTGGGACTGAGCGACTGGTTTGCGGAGGCGTTGTAGCTGCGGTGCTGGGACTCACAATTGGTGCTGGAACTGAGCGGCTGGCCTGCGGAGGCATTGTAGCTGAGGTGCTGGGACTAGCAACTAGTACTAGGACTGAGTGGCTGGCCTGCGGAGGCGTTGTAGCCGCGGTGCTAGGACTGGCAAGTGGTGTTGGAACTGAGCGACTGGCCTGCAGAGGCATTGTAGCCATAGTGCTGGTACTGGCAACTGGTACTGGGACTGAGCGGCTGGCCTGCGGAGGCGTTGTAGCCACGGTGCTAGGACTGGCAACTGGTGTTGAAACTGAGCGGCTGGCCTGCGGAGGCGTTGTAGCTGCGGTGCTGGGACTAACAACTGGTACTGGAACTGAGCGGCTGGCCTGCGGAGGCATTGTAGCCGCGGTGCTAGGACTGGCAACTGGTACTGGAACTGAGCGGTTGGCCTACGGAGGCGTTGTAGCCGTGGTGCTGGGACTGGCAACTGGTGATAGAATTGGCATTGGCCAGCCCTCCAGGGGTCTAGTGGCCACTATTGTTGTGGGGTGGTGCTGAGGTCGCCGTTGGCAGAATGTCGTGGTTGACGACCTTCATCTGTGAGGAGTGGAGGAGGAGAGAATTCTCTCTCTCTTTTTTTTCTCTTTACCAGCCCTGCCGCCCTTTCGAGTTTTCGTTAGAGCTGGCCCCCTTTAACTTTTTTCAATACGCCCTTACGGGTTTTCGCACCGAGGGGTTACCCGATTTTCTCGGGTTTCATCTTTCCAGCCACCAGATCAGTGACAGACAAGGAAGAACCAACACGGTCTCTATATTTTTGCAAGAATTTTCTTTGCACCACATCAAAATCACCGACCTCAGTTGGTTCAAGAGAATAAAATCACTCGAGGGCCAGGCCATCAAGAGATCTTCTAAATAAATAGGCCAAAGATGCCTTATTATTCTGCCAGAAGGATGCCTCATACATGAAATCTTTTAAATGAACGAATGGATTACCCATTCCATTATAGCGCCAAAAATTTGGCATTTTTGACAGAGGTAAGTGAAAGACCGGTAGAGTAGGGAGAGCAACCTCCAGAGCATCTTTAGGAGCCATAACATTCCTAAGTTGTTCCTCCATGCTAGCAATCTTTTGGAGGAGAAAAGTGTTGGTGTCAGAGTCGGCCGGGGCCAGATTAGTAGGAAATGGGTTTGGCATTGGTCTTCTCAAGAATTGGGGAGGTGGTGAGCGTTACGGCCTAGCAGCAGAATGACTTGCCGGTTGGGCTGGTGCAACAAAAATAGGAGTCTGTGGACGAGATGGAATCTTTTGTGAGACTGCTTGGTCATTGGAGGTATTAGTTTGAAGGCCACCCGCGGCCTGAGGGGGATTTGAAGAAGAAGAAGGGATGGACTTCCCTTTGAGAGTGGCCTGGACCACTTAGCGTTGAGTATCATCCAGTTGTAAGAAGGCATTGATGAGATCATTCAAATTGAAAGATGGGGAAGCTTCCCCGGATGTGTGTTGAATGATGGGTTGAGATTGAGAAGAAGGCTCAACCACTTGAGTGGTGGTGTCTACCATGTAGACTTGAGGGTATTGAGAATGAGGGTGGTTTCCCTCATATTGAATGAAGCCTTGAGGAGGGACCTCATAGGACTGATCAAATTGACCTTCCTCACAACCATCATATGAATACTCATAGTTGGCCATATTGACAATTCTACCTGACCGAAGCATCATGATTGTAATAAGGAACAATTTCAAACAAATATGGCTGGCAAGCAAGCACTCAAGTAAGTTGTCAACCAAGTTATGAAACAAGTTATGATGCTTACGCAAGGTTTTAGTGTTGTTTGAGATTAAGCAAAGATGGATTTTAATGAGATAATTGCCCCTTTCTTCAATGTAGATCTTAGTTTCAGTTTGAGTGTAATCTCCGAGTCAACAAGGTTCTTTCTCTCTCTTCACCAACGCATGGGTTAGCTAAACTCCGGGGTGCTTCAAAGGTACAATCAGCCTAGCTTCAGTGAGGGAATCCACGGGTGTGAGGAGTTATGGAGGCCTTGGTTAAGAAATTTTCAATCCAAAGAGATGGAATGCTCAATGGAGGGTCCTTCCTTTCCCAAGAGAGTGTAGGGGATCCTAGATGTGTAGAGAGAGGAGGTCTCTCAACCCAAATGCACTAAAATGTAGGCTAATGCAGGCAGATCAACAGAAATATGAATATATTCACTGATCAAACCACACAAATCAACAGAGGCAAGAAGGCAAGCAATTCTGCGAACAGAAAGAAATGGCGGCCACACAGTGGGCACTGTATCAGTAAATAGCGACTGCTTGACAACCGCTTACTCTGTATGGCACCTCTATGAAGAGGCGCTGAAATCTAGTGAATAGTGAACAGTAAAATGAAAAAAAATAGGGAATGGCACCTCTATGGAGGGGCGTTGATTGCAATAAATAGTGAATTTCTTAAAAACAACAAACGATATCAATCAGGAATCAATGGCTTAGAGTTAGTCGCCAAAACTTGAATAACGCCTCTGTGGAGGGGTGCTTAATGCAGTAAACAAAAAATAATAGCAATGAAGATAAGGAATGAGTGCCTCTGCGAGAGGTCACTGATAAGAAATAGCGGCTGCCTGAGCAGTCACTAATTCTTCTTTTTTTTAGATGTTATGGATAGTCCAAAAACTGGCAAATCAAGTGGTGTGCACGTGGTGCACAATAGAAGTGGGAAAATTGGTGCTACGTGGAGCACAAAAGGAGGGGAACACATGGGTGTCAAGGGGGAGAGGCACAAGTGGGTGCCGAAGGAGGAGGGGCACATGTGGGTGCCGAGGAGGAGGGGTAATCAAAATAAAAACATAAAGGATCCCACTGTGATCGCCAAGTTGCGAATGTGTCACATAGACATTAAAAAAGAGAAGAAAATAATTAATTAAAATTGAAGGAAAGTAACGTGTGGATCAAAAGATGATGAAATAAACTAATGGATGGGGAGGGAGCATGGAATGCTACTTAGGAGTGTGATTGCTAGAGGGGTTACCTCAAAAGAAATAATGTGATCGTAGAGAATACCTTGTAAGCTGGGTGTGATGTGAGTTCAAATTCCTCCTTCCACCGGTCGACCGATGAAGGCGGTCTCTATCTTGATTACCCTGGAAAGACAAGTAAAGACAAGCAAACAATATGGATTAGCAAACCAATAGCAATGCTCTATAAGAATCAACTTATGCAAGAAGGGCATGAGCACATCTTGTGTGTTTGTTTTTAAAAAGCCCTAGGAGGAGTAAAGGGAAGGGAGATATGTATGCAGATAAACTAACACTATGCTAGGAGATGATCAAGCAGAGGATGCTAGATGAATACGTAAACTCATTAACCTTCTCAATAAAGAGTACAAAGTGTATATATAGAGGGAGAGAAAATCCCTAATTACATTCTAAATAGGAATCCTAATAAAAATCCCAATTTACCACAATTATTATCTTATCTAGAGTCCTAGAGAAGGGTGGGTGAGAGGACAAGGGGATAAGGGATAAGGCTCCTTTCCTAAATGGATTAGGAAGGAGGGGTGCCCTCTCCCAAGCCCAATTGGGCCCTAGGAGAGAGAGAGGGGCGCCCTCCAAGGTGGGCCTACAAGGGGGGCAGCCAAGTACCCCACTTGGGCCTAAAATGACTAATTTGGCCCATTAACCCCTAATTAAGCCTCCTATGCACAAATGTCACCCAAATGAAGTCCAATTGGCCTCTAAATGGCCTACAAATGTCAAGAATAAAAAGAATAAAGGTCTCCAGGCTCCAGTGTAGTCCTCTACACAATCTCCAAGCCATAAAGAAGCCTATGAGTCCCGAACAGTGCTATGCGGCTTGTGGTGTCACTCTATTACATCGTGCCGATCTCTAGCTCGGGTGTCCTCACCACCATGATGCTTCAGGAAGGGTTCCCACCTACTTCAAGCATGATATTTGCACGCTCAGCTCACTCATTTCTTTCTTTAGCATCTCAATCTCCTGTTGGTATTTTAGGGGCAACATTATCATTGTTGGGTCGGGGGTGGAAGGGCTAGGTGCCTGGCCTCCTCCCTCCAATGAAGCATCTAAAGTGAGTGCTGGCCATTCGCCTTCATCTTTAGTGGTGATCACGTTTGCAGTCATGGTGAATACATCCGTGCTTTTTTATCTGGCAAGGGCTTGCACTGTATTATCTATAGTCTTCTTCCTTCTGGTGACAGGACCGAGCCTCTCGGCAAGCCTAGTCACCTCTTCAAGTTCATCTGGTAGGGGCCCATAGTGGCCAGCCACTCCGGCCATGTTGCAGTTGAATATTTCAAGGTGTCTCTCTCTCCTTATCAACCTCCTGGCTAGCTTCCCAGGGAAGGCTGGCCTATCAAACACCGAGACCTTTGGTGTACTTGTTCATGGGAAGATAGTCCATAGCAAATGGACCCTTCATCTGTGGTCTCTTCCGGGTCAACTTGTACTCCACGGTCTTCATCTTCTGCAATGCTCATTGCCTCCAAGAGCCACTGCATCCCTTGGTAGGTGTTCCTGAGACCCCGAAAATATCCTCAGATGTCCTGGGTGATATCTTCATGCCTGTTTGCGGGGCACAGTGTAAATGGTGACCTCTTGTGTTGAGCCAATAGCCGATAAGCAAACTGCCATCATCCAGCCATATTATTGCATCTTCAGTCGACGGCATAAACATTTGCCTGCTGGCCATAGCCCTGGAAGGCTGGTCTGCGAGGTGTTGAAGCTAGCACCTCTATCCTCTTCTCTTTTTCATCGAACTTGTCAACTTGAACAGGTTCTAGTTGAACAATAGCCAGGGCCTACCTTTGCTTGGGCACCCATATTTGTTTAAGCTTAGTCGGCTTCGGGGCTAGACCTCCCCTTCCTCCGGACTTGACACAGTCCAGCCTTTCGTGTGCTAGTGCCTGGAAGGAGTTCCACACTGGTATGTTTGCAATCACCTGATCGGGTGAGATCCTGGCCTACCGACCGTTCAGAAAGATGCAGACTACTCCGATTAGGATGGATTTTCCCAATGTTGATAGCCGACCTTGTAATGCGCCGGTATTTCTTATGGCTGCCCTTCAAGCAGCAGACGAGTGCTTCTTGTTGCCGACAGTGTGGGAGTGGATGTGGTGGACATAGCAGCCCACCATAGCAGCATTGATTAAGGTCGCCTTTGCAGTAGCGACTGGCTTCATTTTCTGGACATCTAGGAGCTCAACGAAGGCTACCCCCAAGAAGTTGGGGAAGCCAACCACCGATGGCAAGTTGTAGAACTATGTTGGCACAGTCATGTAGCCATACCTGGCTTGATCAGCAATCACGAGTGGTCCGAAAGAAACAACCACCGTGCTTTTTAGGATGCAACCTGTAAATTTCAGATTTAAAAGAGTTAGAATTTTAGGAGGAGGCCATTGGGCCCCTAATCCTGGCGAGAAGATGAAAGGATGTTCAGGTCCCACCAGGTGTGCCAAACCTGTTGGACATACTCTCAGAATATTCATCTTTTTGATCGTGTTTGATCATCATTTCGTTCTAGGTTTATTAAGTTTATTTAGGTGCATGGGCATGCCAGTCACCGAGGTGACAGTTTATTCAGGCTCCGAAGACCAAGGTGGTCCTGAACCACTGGTGCACTCCATCTGACTAACCAGATGATGTAGGTATCGGGTCGAGACTAAAATCCATCATGCCATAAAGGTCACGACGTTAATTATATCTCCTCGGAGAGGAGAAAACCTTTGATTAACCACCAGAAGAAGGGGGCCTTCAGGCCTGAAATTGACATTGATAGAGAGAATTAATGAAAATTCTGAATTTAGTAAAAAAAATATTCCCCATTGAAGGGTAAACAGCTGAGTAAAGTCGGTCATTAATTGACCAAGTCATATTTGGACAAGAGTCCCAAGTTATGATTTAAATGTATGTCGGGAGTTTGGCAAGTTTGATATTCAGGAGCAAACCCCCAAGATATCTTTCAAAGCCCGCTCTTCTTGACTTCACTCAGCATATATCCTGTCAGCCTATTCTTTGTCCAAATTCAGAAATGTAAAGATGACATCTTCAAAGCATATGAAATGACTCTTTAATGAGTTATAGTGTTTGACATCATCAAAACCACCAGGGACACAACATGCTCCCCCTCGGGTGCTTCTTGGCCTCTTTCCTTTTTCCATTTCCACTTTGCTGCTAGCGAGAAGATGGAGACTATCGGCGAGGATGTGGATGTCAATGTTACCTAGACCAATGCTCACACCTGCATAATGGAACAGGAGATAGAAAGTGGGACGACATAATAGAATGGGAGACAGAAGATGGAGGGCTTCTTCCTTGGGCTGTTATGCCAGTCCCCCTGAGAGGGAAGGGTAGGATGGGGATGGAGTGGCTACACGGTGACAAATAAGCCAAGCATAGTCTCTTCTCCCATCCAATTCCACCCCCATACCCTCTATCGTCCACCTTGCTCCTCTCCTCCTTCTTCCTGTCGACGAGGGGTTACTCCTCATCATTACTCGTCCTCTCTTTGGTTCACCCCCTTCTTCCCGCTGGTAAGGGGTTACTCCTCATCATTGATCTTCCTCTCTTTGTTTCACCCCCTTTTTTCCTTTTTCTTTTTAACTTTGATTCACACCTTTCATCTTTTAAGTTAAGTCTTGGTTTTTCCTTGTAGCTAGTTGGTTAGCTCAGTTCTTGTAAGATTTACAATCTCAGCGACCGAGTCAATTTCCACCCAGGGAGAGTTAGTGCCTTGGTGAGAGGTTATCGATCTTGCACGAGCTGAGCTACCTACCACCTTGTATTAATTTTCATTATCTCATCTACCTAAGATTGTACAAGCCGTTGAGGGATGTACGAGAAAAATTACAAGATGTATGCAAACATATTCTTCTTGCACAAAAATTTACATCGATGTGTTGTATGCCAATTTAATGATAGAATTTTCACAATGACTCGACATTCCATGTAAGCGGGATGAGCTCGCCCTTGAGTGTTGCTAATCCATATGCTCCTTTTCCGAAGACCTCAACTACTTGATACGGGCCTTCCGAATTGGGTGCTAGCTTCCCCGACACCTCGAGTGGCTGAGAGGCTTTGGCCTTCCTGAGGACAAGATCTCTGGGTAGGAACTACTAGCCCTTAACTCGAGTGTTGTAGTATCGAGCCATGCGCCTTTGATACTCTATCATGCAAATTCTTGTGGCTTCTCATGCTTCGTCTGCTAGGTCTAAATTCTCCAGAAGCCTTTGGTCATTAAGCTCTGGCTGAAAGTGGATGATCGGGAGGGAAGGGCTTTCGATCTCAAGTGGGATGACTGCCTCGACACCATAGACCAATTGGAATGGTGTTTCTCCTATGGCAGCCTTGGGGGTCGCCTAATAGGAACAAAGTACACTCGATAATTCCTCTAGCCAATTGCCCTTTGACTTTTCAAGCCTGATCTTCAACTCGTTAAGGAGGGTCTTGTTTGCATTTTTGACCAAACTGTTAGCTTGCAAGTGAGCCACCAAGGTTAAGTGGTTGTAGATTTTAGATCGACACATTTGGTCTTAAAATAAGACCAATTAAATTGCCGACCATTATAGCTTACTATCACCCAGGGAATGCCAAAGCGACATATAATCATCTTCCATATGAAACTCCATATTACACTCTCGGTTATCCTTGCGGTGGCCTCTGCTTTGATTAACTTAGTAAAGTGATTGATTGCCATGATGATGAACTTCTTATGTGCTTGGGCTTTAAGGATATCGATTCCTCACCAAGTGAAAGGGGTATGGCTGGAAGAGCAAAGCAAGAGCCTTGGTAGGTTGGTGGATAAGGTGGTCCTACATCTGGCAATGGTCATACTTTAGGACATAATCTGAGTAATCACGCTGAAGTGTTGACCACTAATATCCTTGCCACAACAGGACCCTGGCTACCGACCAGACCCCTTGATCGGCCCCGTAGATCCCCTCATGGACTTCCTCAATGGCTTGCCAAGCCTCCTAAGATCTGAGGCACTTCAGGAGCGGCCCAGCAAAGGACCTTCTCTAGAGTTGGTCGTTGAGTAGGGCAAACCTCCGGGCTTGATACTTGAGTCATCTCGTTTCTTGAGGATCAACCTGTACTAGCTCATCCTTCAACCAGTGGATGTAAGGTATTCTCCAATCATCGGGCAGATCTTCAACCTCATCGACAAGCTTGGAATTGTTGCTAGGGTGCTCCAATTCTTCTAGGAGGATGGATTGGGAACTAGATGAGCAAGGAGAGGGGGCCAGGCGAGAGAGGACATCCACTCGAGAGTTTGACTCCCGAGCAATTTGGATTACTAGAAAGCTCTCAAATTACTGAGCTATCACCCTGGCTAGCTAAAGCTACTTGATCATCTGCGACACCTGGGCCTCATAGTCCCTATTGAACTGGATAGCAACTAGCTGCGAGTCAATGAAGATTTTTACCCTTTCTACCCCTAGTTGCTTAGCCATCTGGGCCCTTGAGATCAGGGCCTTATACTTAGAAGCATTGTGTGATGTCGTGAACTTGAACTTGAGGGCATAATGCAACTCTATTCCTTCAGGGGATCTTAAGATGGCTCCCACATGAAGCCTGTGTATAGATGGGTTGGCGCCTGCAATTGTTTTGATAAGAAGGGACAGGTTGAAGCTTGTGTATCGATGGGTTGGTGCTCTTTTTGATAAGAAGAGATAGGTTGAAACTTATGTATAGATGGGTTGGTGCCCGTAAAAATTGACCATGCTACATATGGAGCCATTAAGCAAGGAAGAAGATTACCTCTTTCCTTTGCTATTATTTTTCTAAGGTTTCTATGGCAACCGTCTATTTGGCTTTGTTTCTTTGAGCTTCCTCTTCAAGCGCTTCATTTCTTGTTCTTCTTCTCCTCCTTAGGTCACACTTTATTTGAAGGAGAAGAAATAATTGACTTTCGAGACTAAGTGGAAGATGTCTCCATAATTAAAATTCTCACTTCGAGCTTTCACCTTGAAGGGTTTAAACTATTAGTGCTTCTTCCTTTTTCTTTTCTTTTTTTATGGTTTTCCTTTTGGGTTTGTCGCCTACTCGGCTTAGTGCCTTCTACTTTTGATGCTTGCAACATCAGAATTATTGCCATTTTGGCGTAGTTCTTGGTTGGTGACTTCTTTTAAGTGAGGTCTTGGTGTAAAATGACTTTTGACATTAGTTTGTCCTTATTTGATTTCAATACACTTTTGGACTGTCTTAGATTCTTGGGTAGGATGACATACCCTAGCATGGTATTCATAGAAGAGGGGACGTTGCCCACCTTTATAAGTGGTTTTGGAGGATCATGTGGTATTATTCGTCCTTTCCTAACCAATATGTCAAAGATCTATTTTGTATCTTCTCGATGGAAGGAGTATTCATTGGACATTTGTC
Source organism: Amorphophallus titanum (assembly GCA_024336825.1). Lineage (NCBI taxonomy): Eukaryota > Viridiplantae > Streptophyta > Magnoliopsida > Alismatales > Araceae > Amorphophallus > Amorphophallus titanum. The sequence continues at coordinate 47,959,157 of JANBPO010009603.1, read as the reverse complement.
GACTAGGCTCTTCTTTGAAGGATTTGATTTGAGTTGGCCTGTTTCTTTGTCTAGAATTTCGTAATTGCACATGTGGTCAAGGTATTGTAGATAAACTATCTATCCCGTCCCGAACAAGAACAAGTAAGCATAAGCATGGAATAACATGTAAAGGGAAAGAGGCGATGAAGATATAGCAAGACCGTGATCGCCACCAAGGCTAACAGCACGCAAGAGGACTAAGAAAATACGAGAATGGCGTTGCATACCTTGGAAAATAAGGAGACGAACGTGACCGAAGAAGACCGCCACAACGTGATCGGGCGTAGCAAATGGGCGCAGGAACCTTGGTGGATTACACCTCCTCGCCTTCCAACCGGCTAGAGAGTGAGAGCCTCACGTTTTGCTCTTACTTTCTTGTGAAACAAAGTCAAGACAAAGGCCAAAAACCCATTAGAAACATGCGTGTAGTATCAATCCCATATGCATAAATGAGCATGAAAGATTAAAGGAGAATGCACCGGGGGATGGTTTTTAACCCCTGTAAACGGGACAAATAGATAGGTGTGTGTACTGTGATGAGAATATAATGCACAAGAGGATTTAAAACACAATAGAAACCAGGGAAAGTGTGATGCAAAACGTGCAATGCGTGCAGAAGTATGCAGAAAAATGCAGAGACTGTGTGAAAACTCAGAAAGATGGGGCAAAAATACGAGAAAGAATGCAGAAAAGAGATCCCAAAGAGAAGGAAGATGAAGCTAATGCTTCCTTGAACGGTCTGGGGTCGAAGAGATGAGTCGGCAATGCGGCATGACTTCGCCCCAAGTCTGAAAAATGCCCCCCTTCGCGCACACGTAGTAGGGCGGCTATTTATAGAAGTGCAGAAACCCTAGGGCTGAAATTCGATGATAAACACCAAAATAAGGGATATTGCTTGATAAAACCTTGAGATAATAGTGAGGATAATACCCCAGGATGGATAGAAATTGAGGTGGCAGCCTATCTTCTCGAAAATGGCTCAAACAAGGAGTCTCGGACGTCCTCGGCCAAAGAAAATGGAGCCCAGAATGATCAGGATTCTGCAATCAAAACGTGGTCAGTCGTGAGACCGCCACCTTCAGAAGACGGTCATGCGATGACCGCTACCTGGTAGGGTCATAAAAGGGTTCAAAAGACCGAGCTGACGCATCCCGGATGCATCGGGAAGAGAAATTGAGAAGGCAGTCATGAGGAGACCGCCACCTGATGGTGGCGGTCTTCCCAAGACCGTTACTTAGGCATTTATTAAAAAAAACTACTCAGGCTGAACGTGGTCTAGGAGCAGACTGGGACCTGATGGTCGCGGTCTGCTACTAGAATGCAACCAGGGTAGCTGCTGGGCTTGCTCTGGACGTCCATCTGGCCATCCGATCTACACGATATGGACCCAAAAGTGGGGAAATCGAGGTAAATAGCCTCCAAAACTTAATGGACTCGAAAAATGATCAAAAAAATGGGCTCCAAATATACTCAAGAATGACCCCAAAATAATAGATAATTCGGGACATCACAGAAGATGAATAAGAGAAATAACTCGACTTGTAGGTTAAAAATGAGTGTCAACAGGTATGAATTACTTCGGTCAAGGACTTTGATCTATCCCATTGTTGGGGTTGTGGAGAATCAACTCAATGATCCTTCATCTAGATCGCCAGACTATATTAATCTTTCCACTTCATCTTTAAAGACATAATAGTCCTCTGTGACGTGGCCTAACAAACGGTGATACATGCAGTAGTTGGACTCTTTAATTTTACATTCATTGGCCTGCAATGCCTCTCCCTTCATTGGAGAAGGAAGCGTTCGGTGCCGTGTCATCTCGATGAAGGTGGCACCAATCTTATCTGATTATGCTGTAGTGTTAATTGACCCGAAAAATGAAGTTTAAGTTAAATCGTCCTCCAAATGTCAAGATTTAGCTCCCGCCTCTGACCTGCCATGTTTATTGGCAAATCGATCTCAAAACTAAAACAATCTCTCCCCTTCTAGCTGGCTAGTTTCTTTGAACTATTTTGGAGAGGAAAAGATTCATGGTCCACTATGTACATGGCCTAAACATCTCATCGAGATCCGTCGAGCTCAACAAGTGGTAGTCCCTACAGGTCTCACTTACTATACGACTTCATCAGCTCAAGGTTAGCATAGTTCATCGAGCCTTAACTCGGTCGCTCAATCGATAGAGCTCCCCAACATTCGGGAAAAACTTACAGACGATCGTGTCGAGCTATCAAAAGGTAAAGGAATCCTTCCCTATAAGTGCCCAAAATCTAGGCCCCCCGGTGTAGACAATAGATACCCCTTATTTTTTATGGATCAGTTCGTCGTCAAGACTCTCTGATAAGTCAGGGCGAAGTCCTCATGATCGGGTACCTATCCAAGCGGATATTACGTTGTTACCTGAGAGTAGGAAGCTCAAAGAGATAAGGAGATGGTGAGAGTCTTTGAACGGTAAGAATCTTTCATGTGGACGTAGCGTCTCCCAGACCCTCACGTCTCTTTTATCTAGGGAAGGGAGCCGACAATTATACAAACCCAAAAAATCTCTCCAGAAAAGTAAGTCAATTTTCACCCACTTTAACTGATGGAGAGTTATCTCGTGTCTTTTGTCTCTCCTATCCTCCCTTTCACACATCGCTCATATCACTCGCTGATTTAAATATCAGAGAATTTTTCTTGAGTTTACAATCTCATGTCTCCTGATCGCTCTGCTCTCTTTTTTTTACATAATCATGTACTGTAGTGACTACGTCTTATGAACACTTTAGACCAAACGACTCATAATTTGACACGAGGTCTTATCTCTTCCCATCTTATCTCGGTTAGCCGGCCACCGTGAGAGTAAGGAACATGCTAATAATATCCGATCCATCTAGGCAAGGCTAACACAAGATGAAAAGGCGAGAGGGTGAGCAAAGGAGCGCAGGCAAGGCAAACTCCCGCCTGGCTCTTTTAAATAAGACCCCAACTCCAACAGGGGCGTGGGCTTGGGTGGAGAGATCATGGGCGCCCTCACATAACAAGGCCGGCCATCCAATGATCGGGCCGCTGCTGTTCGCGGGTGGTGCGCCGGTCAGGACCCGGTAAAAAAAAAGGTGGCTTTAAGTGATTGGGCTAGACTCCACTTAACGCCATAATTAAACAAGAAAATAAGTAAACAGCCCTAGCAACAGGGATGGGAATCGGCATAAACTTTAAATAATTCTTATAAAGGGTTGTCAGAAACTTTTGTTTAGAAAGTGTGTGTGTGTGTGCGTGTGTGTGCGCCTGTCTTGAGCATCATTTGGCTGGAATTGCTAAGCATGTGAGAAAGGGCGATTAAAGTTGCTCACTCGATCCTTTGTTTAAGTGGAGTGCCACCACACTAGAGGATTAAACACGTAACTAACCTAAAAGATGCTAGGGTAAAGTCCCAACCGACGCCCGAATGCACCTAACTAGGAACAATAAAGAAAACAACTGGAAGTGGGGATATATGCTCGTGAGTCACGGTGTGTTTAACATCGAAACATTGCTCTTAACTTGGATTGAGATGACCATGCAACTGATAGTCTGCAGCGTGGAGCAAGTTTAATCTTTTTTATCCATGTAAAAGCTTCTAAATCTTATCACAAGTTGGTGTTTTCTATTAGGATACTAATTTCTGATCAATTGTATCCCACGTTAATATTTGGTGGCCTGTCGCATTGATAAGATGGACACCGCAGAGAGACGAGGCCCTTGATACCTACCCCCTCCAAGGTGAAGGCAGATTAACACCAATGTTTTATGACATCTTATCTTTCAGTCACAGAATCAGTGAAAGCATTTTCTACGCTTGTCTTACATCTCATTAAACTGCATTCTCTTGGTTTACTGACATGAATAGTAGACAAGTTTAAAGTTTGACCAAAACCAATTACGTTAACGTTTGTCTTAACTCATCTTGTTTCTCTTCCATCAGACACTCCTAGCGAGAGTGGTCACGGACGGGTGGTTAGTAGACCGTCTAAGAAATGATAGCATGCCTAATGATGGGGGGATTCATTGGGACAATTAATGGGTTCAGATTATGCACATCTTCATTCACCATGGTGGCATTTTGGAAGCACCCTTAGTGGCATGCCAGTACAGTGGCTTCGAGTTGGAAGGACAGAACAGGGGAAACAGATGACGCAGAAGTGATGAAAAGTTAGAACACAGAATGAAGGGAAAGGATGATGCAGAACGGCAGAAGGAAGAATGATCACTACCTCAGACTCGTAGGTAGGCCATCCTCTCTATTTATAATAAAGGTATCAGTACAATGCTCTTTAATTATAATGTATGTGTTAGTAGATGGGCACACTATACAGGAGGGTGAATAATCATGCCAAATAAAAATTATGACGTATAAAATTTTAAATGTCAGAATGCACAGAAACAGAAACAGAACGTATTGTTTCAGCGTCCGCTTACCAAAATATTTTGACAATATTTAAGACCATACACAATGGTTTCCCCAACGCTAGAGATATTAATTGCGTTTTAATTTTAAGGACCGACCTGCAAGAAACAGGCCGCGATCCGATTTAAGTATTTAGCCCCTGCCTAAGAATCTCCAAAGGGAAACATCTTCCGGTTTTTGTCGATGAACCGTAGACTAACATTATGATTACAAATATTAGAAATTTCCGTGAGGCACGGATCATAGTCGGTCTCAAGGTGTAGTGTGTGTGTGTCTTCTCTACTTTTTCTTAGACCAGGTGTGGACAGCGTGCGTGCATATAAGATATTGGTGCAGTATAAGAAGTTAGTGGATGCATCTGATCTTATTATGTAATACGTATACTTGAGTTGTGAATCCTATGCCGACGAAGGTTGAGTTACGAACAGCGTTGTCGTGGCCCTTCTGGTAGACGGGCCGGTGCCACCTTGTGTGTCGGGCATAGTTCTCTCTCTGGTCCTAGCTCGAGACTGAGGTTTATCAGTGTGAGGATGTCCTCCCGAGGGTAGGGGTTATGTGTTTGGCTGCATGATCTTGTTAGTAGTTCCGTCTGCATAGACGAGTTCTCACAACCGCATAAATAGGATAGCATAGAGACTTCGCGGTTCCTCTGCTCACCATTCTTGTTGTTCCGATTGTTGTTGTTTATTGTTGTTATTGTTATTGCAGTTGTTTATTGTTGTTACCATTGTTATTACTTACCGTTTTCGTTGTGGTGGGGGATCCGCGAGACTCCTACTGAGCAAATGAGATGAGGCTCACTTATTACTTTTTCAGGTGCAATGCTTCTCCTCGAGATGGTGCATCTCGGTCGGAGGTGTTGTGCCCCTGGTGATTGTGATGATGTCAAATTATGACTCACTTATGTGTCTTTACGTTCTTTGATGATGTCAAATGTCATTGATTTCTGCATAAACAATAGGTTGTCTTCTAAAGTTTAGAATAGGTACTTCAGGACTGCCAACTCAAGTGCAGTTCAGATTTCATTTAATTCAGAAATATCAAACTCTTAATTCGGTTCAGAAATATGATTTTCTGGAGTTCAATCACTCGAGAAATTTATAAGCTCAGAAATTATCAAGGTCATAAGTGCTTGATGACTCAGAAAGCTTCAGAAATTATGGAAGGATCATAATTTCAGCTCACTTCTTCAAGTTCAGAAGTTCAGTTCTTCAAGTTCAGTAAAATGGCAATTCAGAAGATAGTTTGCATAAATTCTCTGAAAAGTCTAAAGTTCAAGCTAGCCGAGTTCACGTTCCCCAATACAGTAGACTTGAGGTGCATTAGTTCAGAAATTCAGTTAAGCCATTAAAACTTTATATAGAAGATGTTTGATGAAATTCAGCAGAATTAAGACTTGGCAGTAGCAGCAGCAGCAGCAGCTGGCCCCTCCCCCGCCGCCTGCGCCGCCCAAGGCTCGGGAGCAGATGACTCTGGGCGAGAAGGCGGTGGAGCTCTACATGGGGGAGAAGGGGTTGCTCTTCTAGCTCAACAAGTTTGCCTACGCCTTCATCTTCATCATCATCGGGAGATGGATCCTCTTCCATTTCGAGGGGCCTTCCCTTGGCCTGTACGAGTTGAACACCCCTCCCGTCGTGCCCACCGCCATGTTCAAGACTTGGGAAAGCTGTGCAGGAGCTCTGCCTTTGCCGCCTTCTTTCTATTTTATGCAGTAGCGCTTTGGCAACCAGATAAAAATGTTTGTGTGGAAGGAATAATAATAATAATTAGCACAAGTCATTTCTTCTTCCGTTAATTTTCTGTTCGCTGAAATAATGTTAAATTTAGTATTAAGGTAGAAGATTCAACCTATTTCTTCTTTCTGAGGAGAGATTTCAAGTAGAAATCATCCGATATTATCGATCTCATTGGATCAGATGTTCTACTCTCCCAATATTCTGATTGTCAAATATTGATGTTTGGATATTTGAAGTTAAACATTGTTTTCATTTTATCTATCTATTCTGCTGGTAGAGGGGAGTTTGAGGTTGCCCCACATTCTTTGTAATGAAATGGTGAAAGAATAAATAATTAAAGCAGCGTTTAGAAAAAAATGACTTTTTATTTGTCTGATTTGAAGAAGTAAATGGAACATGTACTTCGTGTGTAATGAAGGCCCTTTTCTCTGGTAACTACTACGCGAGACATTGAGGGCAGCCTGGCATCCTTTCAATTACACTTGAAATATTTCTGAACTTTAACATGTATAATTTTTGGCTTCTCCTCTTCTGCGTGGAGCATTGAACATTGAAAGTTATTCACATAATTTAGTTTTAATTTGATCCTCTCACTAAAACTCACAAATTAATTAAAACTTCTTATACAAGGGCGAGAAATTAAATTTCATCTATAAATGAGAAATTGTGATCCGATGTAACTACGTACAAACTCAGTCTGAATCTATTTTCATTTAATGTTTTCATGTTGAAGGTAGGAATTCAACATAATTTTGAAGTAAGAGTTTCTCGAAAGTAGGTAAGGTTGCATTGGGTCAGATCATGTCAGCCGGCATGTAGATTGAACCATGTGAATGCAAAACCCATGCCGAAACCCTTAATGGTTTCGTCCGAAACCATTTAAAAAGTATTATTTTAATGGTTTCGGCCTGCTACAGTGGTTTTGGTGCGGTTTCGGATCGGTACCCGCCGAAACCGATACGTTTCGGCCGAAACGTATTGGTTTCGGCCGATGTTGCCAACCTGGCCTCAAAGCCTCCACAGTCGGCAAAGGGTCGTCCCTGATCAGCTGCTCAAGACCCTGGGGAAGCCGGCCAGCGGTATCGTCATCGGCCAGTACCACCCCAGGCTGAGGGGTGTCAGGCCACTCAACCCCAAGGGCAGGGAAGTCCGCGAGCACCTCCGGAGCCTCTCGCAACGGAGCTGCAATCAAAGGAAAAATAGAGTAAGTGCTTATTCTCAATCAAGAGGATGGACACGAAAGCCATGAAGGAGACAACATAAGGGTATATCTGAAACTGCCCCGTGTGTGGGAATAGCTGTAGAAGCATCTTCCCCTCCAATGGCCGAGGAGGGAGCACTCATAGGGGCCAATGCCGGTCCATCAGGTGGTGCATCTATAGCCTGACTCCCTGCAACTCAAATAGCAAGAGGAATTCATAATTACCCACATGAGGTGGCATACAAATAATATTGAACTCCAAAGGGCAGTTGTGTACCGGTCTCAACAACATCCCCTCCTCTCGCTACGCTAGGTGGGGTGGACTCTGTAGTAGGGATCCGTTCGGAGCAAGATTGTTCGCTTGCTGGGATCGACCTTGCTGCTCGGAGACTCCTCTGCCATAGGGACCTCAGTCGTCTACTTTGAGAGAGAAGAATCTACAAGGCAGGCATGAGGAAGTGGTTAAATACCATAAACAAAATGTGATCACATGTCAGCCCATTCATTGACAGGTGTAAGGAATACCTGCAAGCTGGAGATCGGCTGGCAAGGCGTCATAGTAAGAGCTACGCCGGTCTTCTGGCAAGTCTTGAAGAGCCTCCCACTTGGGGCAACCCCACCAGGCTGTTGCATGTCATCCTCGGCAACCTAGCCTCCCGCTGTGTACACAAACCACACAACATGCATCAATCAATTCAGCCATAAAGCAAACAAATATATATATACACAACCCAACGCACTCATCAGCCGCACCGACTTTGCCCGCAGATGGAGGGGTTGGCGCTATAATATTAGGGACACTTGGCGCCGGGTCTAAGTACATGCCATCTCTATGGCCCGCGAAGCCTCGGACCTTCACCTTAATTCAGGAGCTCCATGAATGAGCCGGATTCAATAAGATGCTAGAATTCCTCCAGAGAACCGGTCGGGTCAACTCCTACATAGTGATTGGTCATATAAGCCAAGCAAATCCTTACAACAGGAAACTGGACAAAATAGGGGCAAGAGTGTGTGTATGCTCACTGCAAGTTGTCTCCAATTCCTCGCCTTGCCGAGAGCCCAATGGGGTTGGGAGATTTTCCCTGCCTATAGAGGAGCTCGAGATCCCAGTGCCTGAAGGAGTACTCGAGGTTCCCACACCTGAGGAAGAACTCGAGGACCCAGTGTCCGAAGAAGAGCTTCAGCCCCCTCCAGCAAGGGGGCTAGAAGTAGTACAATCTCCACTCCCAGAGGTGGACATGGGGCTGTCCCTCACTGCCAAGGCAGGGGGGATGGTGTCCGAGACCCCTCCATAATCAGGATACAACATTGAAGAGTTAGTGATTTTCAATTCTTCGTGTATCAATGAAGACAAAACTAAACACATTACCTGAATGCTGAGTAGTCGGGACCCCTTTTGCAATAGGCGAGGGGGATCTAGCTGTCACAGGTGTATAATCGTCGGCGGGAGGGGCTAGTTCCTCGAAGCTAAAAGTGATGTTCGGAATAGATTCATCACAGGGCATGTCCGTCCCTCCAGGAGCATCCCCTTGAGGAGGAGAAAAGCTCATGCTAACCTGGGCCTCCGAAGGAGCTACATTAGATGAGGCAAAGCATGTTTATAACAGCGCATATAAGCCTAAGGGCAGCAAGTATCAAAATATGTCACTCACTGGAGACAGCCTCAATTGCGGGAGATTCTTCCTCGAGGTGAGGGCGGGATGAAGACCTTACATCTTCTCCAGGGCTTTCAGTGCGGGCTTTCTTGGAGGCAGTAGTACCTCTCTCTAGCCCTGTATCAGGGGGGCCCTCAGACGGGCCAAGGTCGCCTACCTTAGTGGCTCCACCTACAGTCACCAGATGAATATGTATATTGCATATTCCAAAACATGAGGAGCATATATGCATATGAAAAGCCAGCAAAAGGAAATAATTACCTGTGGTCTCTATCTACTTTACAGGCTTCAAAATTATTTGTTCAAGCTTTAACCGGAGAGCATGGGCTGTTGCCTTTACGATCTCGAAGAGGGCAATAGGAGTCCTCGCCATCTCCATGGCTGAAATATACTCCAGTGGTCTAGCACAGCATTGATCACGTGGTCCTTCCATTCTGCAAAGGTGCTGCCCCCGAGTTCTCCCTCGAGTATCGACTGAGACAACTGAGACTTCCTTCTCACCCCGCACGATGCCTGTAAGTCCTCCCACCAAGAGTAGGTCTTTGAAGGGCCTGGGGCTACCATTGTGGCAGAGGAAGAAGGGGCTGTAGATGCTGTTGCCGATGCACCTCCTAAGGGCTTCAAAGTCCCATTATATTGGCTTCTGTCCACAGGAATGGTCCTATCTTTCTCTCGCCACTGCTCCTCAATGCTGCTCACAACCCGGGCAGCCCCCAAGAAGTGAGACCTGATGAAGGCCGGGTCCACAAACAAAGGAGGCTGATCCTCCTTTCTCAAACGCTGCTCCTCAGCAGCTCGAATGGCGTCGCGATGTTCTCTAAAGACATTGCTGGCCTTGAACCACCAGCGGACATAATAAATATCAAACTGGCCCTTGCGCTCTTGCTTTGGAATAGGGTATCCCTGTGTCACCTCGCGGCGGAGGAAGTTCTACCATGCTGCTGCCACTAAATGCACGTCCATGTGCCTGTACAGTCAGAGAGCCAAGGGAAACTTTGCACTCGAGGGGATGCCCTGGTCATACCCAAAGTTCCTGACGAACCGATGTGGGTAGTAGGGCTCAAGTATAACTGTGTTGGAGCGCCTGTAAACTAACACACTGGGTCGGATACACACGACCCACTCTGCCAGGCCGTGGGAAGAGGGTAAAGCATGTGTGGACACTTTGGTGACGACAGTGCCTCCCTCCTGCTCAGCATAAGGAAGGTGAAGGTAGAAGTGGTCAAGGGCTAGGCCCTCACCCCTCCTCGTGGGGACAAAAGACAAAACCCATCGGGCCCCCACGAGTTGAACTACTACATCTTGTGATGGCTGCCCGATAAATAAAAAAATCAGTGGCACCGCTGGGTTATCAACTGGAGTCCTCCGGGAAAGCTTTGGGAATAGCAAACATGCCCATGCACTCAAATAATGAGTGGACAACCTAATACTCTTCTCCCGCGGTGATAGGTGGGAGGACAAAGCCCCAAGCGAATGGAAGATGTTCGCTAGGGCTACTGGAGAAATGGCAAGACTCTGACCACATGCCAATAAATACGTTGGGTAGATCACTTCGGGTCACAGGACTCCATCCTCTCCATGAGGGACCACAAAGCTGGCCAACCAATAGGCCAAATAAGCTGCCAAGTATGTGAGGGGAGGCAGCCCCCTCGAATTCCATCCCTATGCCAGAGCAGGCAAATGGCGCGGATGGCGAGGAATGTCTACTCTGACTTCTCTACATTCTTCCCAATTAGTGCCTGATTGAGCAAACTCTTCATAGAAGAAGAAAAGGTCACTATAGAAATGGCACACCCATGCATTCAAAGTCACCCTCGGGGTGTGAGGGGTTTGGTCAGTGCCAGCTCGAGCTAGATCCCTCCAGGTCCTCATTAAAAATCTGAAACAATATGGCAGAGTGTGCTGCCCGGCACCGTCGATGGAGCTGAGGTGTAAATCATCAAGTGTCAACTCCTCATAGGACCTCCCGCAGATCGAAAGACCAGAAATCCTCTGAAAAGCCTAGAGGTCCAGCGAAGTCTCTCCTCCAGATATAACAAAAGTGTTCTATCGGCTGTTGAACCTCTCCACCAAGGCTTGTAGCAGGCCTGTGTGACAAGGGTATAAGTACAAAGCAGCCATCACTGCATGATGGATCCCCACCCTATCCAGCACCGATTAGTAGACAGTCAAAACACCCTAGAGCCACTCTGTCGCGTCTCGGTGATAGTTATGAGACAGGATAACTGACCACTTCCCGTACCAACTAGGGGTCTTCAGTGCTTTAACTCTCTCAATCATGCAGTCGTGAGCATACTCCTCTTGTGCAAATCTCACCCCTGAGGGCGTCAAGAAAAAGCCATCCACTGTTTGATCCATAGTCCTATGTTGTCCATGCATGTGCCAGACTGATGGAGCCAGTGGGGCAACCCAAACCATGAGGCTCTCATGTCGTTGAAAAGAGCCCAGACTATGTCGATCTGGTACTAACTCTGACAAGTGAAGCCCTCTGGAAAGCTCGGATAGGTCAAAGAACACAATCCTTGCATGCTGTCCCTGTCGGCCAATATGGCCCGCTCGAGGTGGTGCCTCTCCTCGGGAAATGAAGAGTCATCATATTCCATGTAGATTAGTGCAAAGATTTGGAGGAACCTATAAAGGTGGCGGTCCAGGGGGTAGTGACGTAGATATCCCCCCGAGTGGTCGTATGTGTAAATCCCATCTGTTCGGGTGATGCGGGACATATCCACAAGCCCTTCATGGTCGTCTGGCTCTCAGCTGGGCCCTCAGTGACCCATAGATAGCCAAAGTCCACACGGCTGAAGTTCTCCTCATCAATGACATGGGGAGGGAAAGGCGAAATGCGCTGGTCGGTACGCTCAACATGACACTCGTCCGTGTCCCTAGCCCTTGGCATCCTCGACCGACTCCCATTGCCACTACTGTGAGCCATGCCTTCGGGAAGAAAAAGAGAAAAAAGAAGAAGAAGAAGAAAAAAAAGGAGGGATGTCAGGTCAAAACACTCCAGGACAGCAGTATAAGCATTGCATGCAGTCCTACAAATCCCAAAAGTCTATGCACAGGGTACATAATTATATTTCCCTTCAAGCCTCCCGTCGTGACGGATGTCCAGTGGGGGACATTTGTTGCATCCGTAATTTTCTCGAAATATTTTGAGAATTTTATTCTAGAGCAATCGATAAAAAATACGACATATCGCCAGCATCGTCGAATCGCGGAGTACCTCCGTGATTTAGGCTCGATTGGCCCGGCAACGCACAACTACAAGCTGCGTCGCAACAAGGAAAATAACGAGAAAAATAGGCGTGCACACCTGTCGAAGTAGCCGAGCAAGTGTATGACACGGCACAGATGGGTGCAAAGAATCCTCTCCGAGCGAGTGACACATAAACAAGCAATGAACAGATGATCCTTCGCTCCCGCATAAGTCTCCACCGACGTACGACTGCCATGTGGGGAAGAATGGGCCTCCACAAGCAATAAATGCTCCACCACGGCTTCTCCTTAACCCAGGGCGACAAAACGGAGCAAAAAAGGCGGGTAACCTCTCAGTGTGAAAATCCGCAAGGGCACATAGGAAAAATCTAAAGGGGGCCAGCCCCGGTGATCACTAGAAAAGGCGGTAGAGTTGGTAAAGTAAAAAAAATATGAAAAAAGAGCATACATGCAAAAGGATGGAATTAGGAGTTGCTGAGTTTTATCCTTCATTCATCAATCTTTTCAAAGTAAAGAAGCCCGAGACAAGCCATCGGGGTAACCAGAATAAAACTGGGCAAGCCACAAAACCCCTATATACAAAAGCCAGCAAGGCCTAGCAAAGTCCGAGCTCGCTCCTCAAGTCAGCAAAGCGAGTCTCGCTTTGAAGAACCTCCTTCTGGAGCTTGTCAAGTCTGTGCTGAAGGATTTATGCCTCGGCATGTATGCGGTTGCGCACCTCCCCGGCTTCCTGTAATTCCCTCTGCAGCTCCTCTTCTCAGAAGGAGGCTCTCCGGCCACGCTCTTGGGCGGCTTCTGTTTGGGCATGTATCTCTGACTGAGTTGCCTGTAGTTTGGAAAGCTGCGCCTCCTCCTATTGGATCATCGCTCTAGCCTTCCGTCTCTGCTCCTGAGTAGCATGAAGATGGGCAAACTCATCCCACAGTGTAGTCAACCTCGCCATCCATGCATCCCTGGGCAGGCCAAATGCGTGGTAACCTCTGGTGCAACCTTCAAGACTGCTCCTCATGGCCTCAACACTCAGAAGGGGATCGACTTGAAGCAGCAGCTGAAGGCTCTGAACAAGTTGGGTTGCTACGTCAACACCAACTAGTGTGATGCCAGGTTGAGGACCAGACAACCACTCTATCCTAAGAACGGGAAAACTCTGAGACAGCTCGGAAGCCTTACCAGTTGAAGTTGAAACAAAGAAAGGAGACAAAATCCAATGCGTGTCCTTTCATAATAAAAGCAACATGTGCCGAATTTTGATTCACCAGTTACAATGCCCTTACTCGGGGAGGCTGCGGGCTCATTTGCTGTTGTAGGAAGAGACTCCTCTCGAGGATCCGGAGGAGGGGTGCTAGTAGGAGCCATTGCCAATCTAGTGGACTGAGCGCTGGCAGCTATGTTTTGTACCTGAAACAAACCCACGGGTAACTCAGGATAACCTGGTGGTAAGGGGCTAAGAATGGGAGCATAAGGAGGCAAGATATACCTATCATCAAAATGCCTCCTGAGGCCAAAGGCTCAGCTGGAGCAGTAGTGCCTTCAAACGTGCTTGACTCCTCCATAGGGACTGAAGGCGTCGCCCCCAGAACTCTTGTCTCGTCGGGTTGCGAGGCGACTTCTTCCTCAATTAGACCAACAGTTGTGTGGAGCAGTAAAATGGTGAATGCCAACAAAGTACGAACAAAGCAAATATAAAGGCAAAGTTCAGACTCGGAGGATTTGCCGCATTGGTCTCAACCAAGCTGGCAGCACACCCTAGCAATCTTGGGGTGAAAGATAGCCCTGCACTATCAGGAGCCCCCGACTCCAGGAGGTCTGTATCAGTCCTCATCTCCGATTCCACAATTCTCAGGTCATCATGACAGTCCGGAAGCTCCGTGAATGGACCGTGCTCGGCAAGTCGGGAGAACATCCCGACATAAGGCATCACCTCGACAATTGCATGATACAAGGCATGATAAGTAAAGAGGTTGTGCAGTACACATATACGCCACAAAATTGACCCCCACTTTACCTAGAGTAGTCCTCAGTTCTCTGCTCTTAAGGGAACTTGGCGTGCTTCACCAGATGAGGAACTAGTAGCCCCTGTGCTCGATGAGGTGCCCGATCTCTTCCCATTGCTGGAATTAAAAGCCGGAGAGTCGCCCTTGCCAGAGAATGAGTTGTTGCCTTCCCTGATGATAGGCATATTGGGAAGAACTCTGAGATCTCTTGCAGGAAATTTTGTATTAATATAAATATTTACCCCTCTCAAATAAAAGGTGGGGGGCATGTAAAGAAGATATACCAGAAGCCTGAGTGAGGGAAATCCTCTCCATCTCAACTAAAGGGGAGGCAGCGGTCATCGACGTGTAGTCATCATCAAGAGCAGCCAAGTCCTCAATGTCAAAGGCAACATCGGGGTTGGATTCATCTAGAACCAGCCCCACCTCTGTGAAGGCATTTTCTAGAGGAGGGGAGAAGCTCATGCCAGCTCCAGCCTCGGGAGGACCTGCATCAAGCCAAATTATTTATGGTATTGCGATACCGCATGTAAGCAGGAAATGCTATTCAAAGTATGTCACTTACTGGCGGCGTCTGCCCTAATAGGGGATTCTTCCCTGGGGTGAGAAGGGGGTCTTGCATCTTCTTCGCCATTTGCAGCCCGAGTCTTTTTAAGCAATAGCCTCGCCTAAGATTACATCAGGAGAGTCCTCCAATGGGGATACCCCATCCGCCTGGCCGTCGGCACCATCTACAAATATCAAAAGGAGTGAATGAAGTAAGCATTCCAAAGTATAGAAACCAACACATGGCAAAAAGGGGCAGTGCAGAGGTAGTGAAGAAATTACCTGCCACTCCCATAGGCTTCGGAGGCCTCAAAATAATTTACTCATGCTTTAATCCGAGAGCACGGGCTACTATCCTTGCGATATGCAAGATGTTGTTTGTAGTACTGGCCATCCCGTGAGGAGGCGGCTGGGGGCAAAAAGGTCAACAACCCGGCTGAGGTGAAACCCCGAAAGGGACGCCTCAGGCAAAATCGGAAAACCCCTCGACGTGAAAACCCGTAAGGGCGCGTCGGAAAAAGCTAAACGGGGTCGGTTCCGGTGAAAACCCGAAAGGGCGCTGGAGTCGATAACAGGAACACCTCTCTTCCCCCACCAGCCAGGGTGGTCTTCACCTACCTTTCAATAGGCCGCGGGACACTCTCGAGCCGATTACCGATCGATCCACATCTCTAGACCAGTAGCCCAACACTTTCCGGTCATCCCTTATATGACCTTCGCCAGTTTCCAGCCGATTCCAGTCTCCACGCGACATTCCAGTCGCTAGTCCAGTAGAACCCAGTCCCTAGCTTACCTCAGACCTCTGTCTTTACACGCTCCCGTATTCCATAGCCCAGTACCCCCAGTTACATTTGGCCGGGGCAATGTACCCCTTGGTGTCATAGTTCTACAACTCCCAAAAGCTCCGAATCGAGGTAAACCCATGCCTCATCCCTTACCTTCCCCGGTCCTCGGACACGTCCCTTAACAGCACCATGCTGCGGACAACAATCCCTAAGATGAAACAAAAAAAGGACAATCAATCAAAATGGGGTTAAAAATAGAGATACCCCGACGGACCCAGTCGTTTCCCTCCTCCACGAGGAGGCGACTGGGGGTAAAAATTACCATCAACCCAGCTGAGGTGAAAACCTGAAAGGGCACCTCAGGCAAAATCGGGGCACCCCTCGGTATGAAAATCTGCAAGGGCGTACCAGAAAAAGCTAAGGGGGGTCAGCTCTGGCGAAAACCTGCAAGGGCGGCAGACCTGGTAAAGAGAAAAAAAAATCCTCTCCCTCTTTGCTCCTCATCGACGAGGGTCGTCGACCATGACATCCTGTCAACGGTGACCTCGGCATCACTCCACGATGATGGTGACCCCTACACCCTCGAGAGCCGGGCCACCCCAGTCCTAGTCCCAGCACCGTGGCTTCAACACCTCTACAAGCTAGCCACCAAGTCCCAGTTCTCGCATCGTGGCTTCAAGCCTCTACAGGCCAGCCACCCCAGCCCCAGTACCAGTCCCGATCCCAGCATTGTGGCCATAATGCCTTTACAGGCCAGTCGCTCAGTTCCAGCACCGGTTATCAGTTCCCACGTCGCGGCTACAATGCTCCCGTGGGCCAGCTGCTCAGTCCCAATACCAATCTTCATCTCCAGCCTCGCGGCTTCAACACAGTCCTAGGCCAGCCTCTGGGTTCCAGTGCTAGTTGCCAGTCTAGGAGTCTAGCCATAGCACATCCATGAGCTAGTCACCTAGACCCAGTACCGATGTCCAGCTCTGACCTTTTGACTACAATCCCTTTACAGGTCAGTTAGCCAGTCCCAGTCCCTAATCCCAAGCCGTTGGCCGTCATACCCCCTAGGGTCATCTGACCATCACGGCCCCAGCTTCTCAACCCAATATGAATTACATTTTCGGCTAACAACATGAAGACAACCAGTACCCTAGTGTCGATTCATAACCGACGGATTCCAGAGCCAATCCCCATCCTTAACCCCGTGGGTCACAGTATCCTAATGGAGTACATATTAGGGAAGAATCAAACAGACTAACAGTAAGTGGTCGCCAGTCCCTACATTCAACACCACTGCATAGAACAAAAAGTGGAACAACTCGACAAACAACAATACCCAATTCTGGAATTTGACATTAACACTCCGTAAAAGGGAGCCCAAGACATGCCCTTGGGGTAACAAAAAGATGTACAATCCGAATAACAAAAATGGGAAGGGGAAGTGATACGATCATGGTCTAGCTTCACTCCCCTCCAACTCCGCCAGGCAGGACTTCACAGCCACCAGCTCTACCTCCAAGGTCGACGCAAGCTGAACGCTAGCCTCGGCTCTCGTGTCGACAGCCTGCCACTCAACCTCAGTGAGATCCACAGCTCGTCGCTGCTCCTCTAAGGCCTTTTGCAAAGCCTCAGCTCTGCTCGTTGCCTCGCACAACTGCCTGGCATGGTCCTAAGCAAGAGATACGGCTACGTCGACAAGCCTCCTCTACTCGGTCGTCGCTGACACGAGCTGAACACGCTGCTCCTACGCCTCCTGGATGGCCGCCAGTCGCTGTGCCTACTGATCCTGAGCCTCCAGAAGCCACAGGTACTCCGCCCAAATGTCAGCCAAGCCAGACATCCAAAGCTCACGAGGGAATCCAAGGCCGTGGTAGCCATGTGTGCACTCCCTCAGTCGCTGCCAAAGTTCCTCCGGAGAAGGTAGGGGATCACCTCCTACGAAGCCCCGGGCTTGCTGGAGCAAGGCCGCACCCACGCTGGCATCCAACAGCGGCTCCGGTGGTGAAACAGATGTAGGCCACTCGATCCCTAGCTCTAGGGAGGAGTGACCCACCTCAGCTAGCACACCGGAAGAACCTGCACAGCACCACCAAACACAAAATGGGTCAGCAACATTCAGGACTTCCCTATGACATGACTGTTGACACCCGTTTTATGACTAATTAGTTAGGTTGTCTCCTTACTCATCTTAAATGATGCTCCAAGTTGTTTAACCTTGTTGAGTCTTCCTTGAATGGGTTTCCATGTGTCCATGGGATATCCGAATCGGACACTGTTCGCCATTAAGACTGTTTAATATTCACTCAGAGAGTGATCATTTAAAACGGCATGAGAAACAAAGCCTTGAGACGGCACGGTTGTGGTTAAACCGGAAATCACCCCGAAGGCGAGGAGAGGATTAAAACGGCGCGACGACGTGAGTCGGATCAAAACTGACGTGGTACGCGTAGCTAAAGAGCTAAAACTGTGCGGTCAAAACGTAGGTAAAGGGTTAAAACGGCGCCATGGACGTAGGTATAGGGGGAAGGCTTGATACGGCACGCCCTCATAGGGGTGCGCCGGAATATGGTGCACCAGTTTAGGACGCGCCGTATTAAGGTGCGCCGGTCACGAGACCGCGTCGGATTAGCAAATGTTGGGGAATTTAAGATTTTCTTGGTCTATTTTTGGGTTTATTGAAATATTTTAAGGGATTTCTGGAGTTGATTGAGTAACTTATTTGTCAGGTCGGGGCCCCGGGCCTTCCAGAAGCTGAGTCACAAGCTCACGCGAGGTTCATGCTCAAGCACGGTGATCGTTCCGAGTCGAACACATTTATTGAGTTAGGATTATTAAGTGGCTTATTAATTTATTCGTGCCGAAATTTCGGCAGCATCTCCCCATCCCAGAGGATTGTCGGGGAGAAGCGGGGAAATACTCACGTAGCGGAGTAAACCCCTAAGAGCCAGGTGGCACAATGGCAGCTGGCAAAACCCGAGCGGATAGGAAGACCCCGAGGGCTAGCCTACTAGGGGCACCAAGTCCGTGGGTGAAAAATGTATGGGTGTGGTGACTAATGATGGGTGCGAAACTCCGAGAGCTAACCTACGAGGGGCACAAGACCCGAGTCAACACAACACCCAAATCGAGACGACGAGAGGGAAGGAAATCTCGAGGGCTAGCCTGCGAGGGGCACAAGACCCATGGCCACCACAAAGCCCGTTAAGGACTGTGGATTTGAATCTGTTGGGACTAACCCATGTTGCTGCGTACTCATTGGCCTTTGGGAAACTCATCATTAGCAAATAAGTTCCAGTAGACCGAGTGACTAGAGCGGAAGATTGGGGAATGTCCCCCTCCCCAGATATTGGAACAAAATCAATGGCGACGGTCTAGTCCATAAACACTGATTTATGAGCGAGAGAGAGAGAGTACGCAGCTCGGGATGTGCCCAATCAAACAGTAAATTGTCATCTACAGAACTTGCTTATCGAGGCTCATAGAGTGAGGGGCTTGGTGGCCATAGAGAGGAGGAATGGATGATTGATACAGCAGTCGAGAAGGCTTAAAGCATCAGCGTCTACGGATCGTTACTCACCCATGAGACTCTTATATCGGTGCCGTCTAGACACAGGGGTGGCCTCGCCCCCGTCTGCCCTACGGGGCAAGACAGAGAAGTGCCAGAGTTCCACCCGAGAGTGGGAATGAGTGGAGATGCACATACGAATGTGCTTCCAAACACAGCATTCATGGTGCATACTTGGGGTGAAACACAAATGGTCTTATTAGAAGAGAATAGTCCCAAGGAGGGAGGAGTGATTTATGTAGCCCATGGTGTCTAGGGGCATTTTCGGTGTCGGGAAAATGGATCTGGGGACCATGCGCGCAGGGAAACCGTTAAATGCACATTTAATAGAAAATGAGAGTAGGGAAGATAGATACGACAACAGGCACAACCTCATTCCATTCATTCCATGAACAATAGGTGGACGCACACAATATATGTTTCGGCGCAGGCGTTGTCGCTCGGTCATCGTTTACATTAATAGAGGAAAATGTTGCAGGGAAAGAAGAGAAGCAGCAGAGATGGTGAGGGGGTGAAGGACAGGCTCGTATCATCGCCCCCCCCCCCTCACTTACATTATAGTAAAGAAGAGAGCTAAAAAGGATCAACGGGGGAAGAAAACCACGATGACCCACCTAAGAAACAACAAAGTAGAACCCTTCTTCTCCGGCGCAGGATGCTTCAGAGGAACAGAGGAGGATGGCGGTGGTGGAGAGACGCTCAAGAAAACCTTCTTCTCCAAGAAAACCCTCTCCCGGATTGCTCTTCTCTTCTCTCTTCAATTCCCTTCATTCTTCTACCTTCCTATTGCCTCTCTCTGTCAAATTGGTCCTCTCTCTTCACTTGGTCGAACCAAGTGTTTTGTATATAGGCGAAGCCTAATACAGCATGGGAAATAGCACACTGGGAAGAGGCTTCCCCAAGTTTTGGCACGTCGGATTTGAGGGCACCGGATTAGGGGCGCATCGGTAAGGGGCGCGCCGTATTAGCTCTGTTTACTTGACGTGGGCTAGCCGGTGGGTCTTGGGATAATTTCGGGAGTCACTATTGACCATTCATCTCATTGCGGTCTTGCGAAATCTTGACGGGAAGCTTTGACGAAGCTCTCGGGACGACGTATGGACTTTCTCGGAACTTGTGTAGCTTCGGCTTGAACACATGGGTTTTCTGCTGACATGGCCTTCGACACTGTAATTTGTGCTGCCAGGCCAGCTTCACTTGTATTTGCAACTTTTGGTTGCTTCTTCGGGGATGGTCCTGAATATTTTTCTTTTGTTCGGCTTCCACCATTCTTTTTCTTCTGTTGAAATTCTTCGAGTCCTCTCTCACGGGACTCGCGTTCGAATGGTACTCTAGCCTGCCAACAAGGTCGATCAACAACTGGGCGGACATGCAGAAGAAATTCAGAGAATGGTTCCATGTAACCGAAAGAGAAGTCACTGTGGCTGAACTATATGCAACCAGGCAGCGACCAGATGAGACAACTCTTGACTACATTAAGAGGTGGAGAAATCTCAGAATGTGATGCAAGTGGCCCCCACATCAGGAGGATATTGTGCAAATTTGTAAACAAAACCTCCGGAGAGAGGTATTAGAGAAAATGATTGGCATGGAGATGAGGTCTTTTGACCGTCTCAATAATGTGGTAGCTAAGATTGAAGCCTTCTTGGCGAAGCATTCTTCATCTGCACCTGGTGCTGCCCCATATAAATCAAAGTCTACAGTGCGACGTCTGACGCCCAAAGAAGGAAATATTGTTGAGCTCAAGGCATTTGAGTGGCAAAGGGGTAAGGACGAAAAGGTAGCTGCACCTCCGTCCGACAAAACAAAAGAGAAGAAAGATGGTCCCTCGCTCAGGGACAAGATGAAGGAAGCCTACTCTATCCCCAAGGAAAAGACAAAAGTGCTGTTTGACTAGGTCACCTAGTACGATAAAATCTCTCTGCCCGAGCCAAAGAGGCTCGAAGACTCAAAGAGGAAAGATAGCCCAAGGTTCTGTCCCTATCACCGGATGCTGGGACATCCGATTGAAAATTGCAACGTCTTTAAGGACATCATTAAAGGCATGATAAGAAAAGGTAAGCTGGATATGGGGGAGTACAAAGTTGATCCCCCGCAACCTCATGAGGTGCAAATGAACCAAGCAGTTGCCAATACGGTGTCTCTATACCAGGCATTGCCGGAGGGAGTGGCAGAGTCTAGCACTCAACATACCTATGAGGCGCGTTTACTAACACCTCTAAAGGAACAACAGGGATGGCACTAGGTCCCTGCCAAAAGAAAGAAGAAGTCTTCCCCCCGCCCAGTAATGGGGGCACACATCCATGGTGTAACGCCACAACCAGCTCTGTCAACTCGAGCACCAGCTTGGTTGGACCAGCCACCAGTGATCATAATACCCACTTATAATCGGAGGAAGCAAACTCTGTTGGCAGTAGATAAAGAAGTCAGCCCAGCCATTCGGTGCCTCCAAACTTACATAAATGGGCTAGAGGAATGTGAACAGCCCGAATTGCAGCCGTTGTTAAAAAGGGATCACGTCCCATGGGAGGAGTTGGAGCAGTTTTCCTTAGAGCGGAAAGAAGAACCGAAGAAGCCTGAAGAAGATGACAGCCTATTCTGGGGGAAAGCGCCATCCGGGAAGAAACATAGGAAGAAAAGAAAGGCCCGTAAAGCCAAGAGGGAGACAGTGTTCTCCTGCAATACTCTCTCAGCCCTCTTCAACTTGCTCGGGGAAGAGGATGATGAGGACATTTGCTTCACACCTACGCCTGAGGTAAGCCAGGCCGAGGCTACAAGCGCCACTCATGCGACCCACTCGGGTCAAAAATGGGGGCGCCCACCGCCTGCTAACCATAACATCATTTTTAGAGGTGAGCAACCTTACAAGATACTGGTACCAGAGGTCAGGGGAGTCCAGATCCCTCCTCTGCCAAGGTTATATAATCAGGCAGGGGATAGTAGCACCACTCCCTCCTTCTTGGAATTCTTGAAGACATCCAGGGGCAAGCAACCGTGTCAGGAGGCTGGCCCTTCATCTGGGGGCGTATCCTCTCCAATCTCATTAGCCTTCTAGCTAGCCAAAAGAACAAAGGGCCAAGCCAGTAGCGAATATCGGGGGGTAGTCAGGGGACATTGCCACACTGCAAGAAGAATCCGACCTAGGGTCCAATGAAGCAAGTCCATCAGGGACCATTGCACAAGACTCCTCCAAACCAAGATGGGTGGAAGAGATGAAACTATCAAATGTTCGTGCCAGAAGTCGGGTAGTGAAGCTGCTAAAAAAGCTCCCGGCAAGGTTCACTATCTAGGAGATTCTTTCTCTAAGTGAAGAAATCCGACAGGCAATTATTACTGTCTTACAGACGGCTACTCAGTATGAAAACCTGGCCGAAACATTGTTGGGGGCGAATGTGACCTTCATTGAAGAGGATATGCTGCTACCTACCGCTAGTCACAACAGACCCCTATATATGAGGGGGCAACTGAACGACCAGTCATTAAGCCAAATTCTTATAGACCCGGGTGCAGCTGTCAATATATTGCCTTACAAAATATACTAGAAATATTATTTTAATGTGCACCTTGATAAAGTCATGGATATGCGGATTGGCGGCTTTAATCAGAAGTGTGAGATCCCGCTTGGCGTGGAACAGTTTACTCTTACCATGGCGGATTTCACTACAAGAGTCCAGTTCCATGTCATTAACTCCAATACCACATACAAGGGACTGGGACTCTAAGCAAGCTCGGGTACGTCCCACGCGAGAGAAGCGATCGGACGTGCGCAGTTGAGAAATCGGCGATGAGTCGTGGGTGGTCGGCTCACTCTCATGTTCGAAATGAGTCACGGGACGGGTTCTCACTCACAGCTCACAGCGGTGATTGCAATAGCAAGCTAGGCGTCCTATCACATAAGATAAATAATGCTAAATAAATAAGTTAACACGGCTCTCATCAGCCTTGGATCTTTCGCATGGGAATATTGATAAGGCCTCTATGGGTCACGCTTGAATCTTGGGTTCATCCCATCGTGGTTATTGTCTGGCCCATGTCTTGGGCCTCTAACCCGCTATATTTAGATATGTTTTTCCTCGGGATTCAATCTCGAAATATCTCTCCGTTACCCCTTTGGCACTGGGCACATATTAACGATGCTCATGCGAGCCACGCCTCGATTACAGGAACCTTTCCCATTATGTTCGCGGCTTGACTTCACATCGGGCCAATAAACTCACTGATTCCCAACTGCTCTAACCGTGATTTAACTGAACGTTTCCTTTTCTTTAAACAATAAGTTTGATGCATCTCGGCATACATGTGCTCTGATTTTCCCATGACAATGGTGGCTTTTTTAAATTGGGCATTTGTTTGAACATTGAATGGTCGGTATACGACATAATTTTATATATTCTTATGACCCCTCATATGGGAGATTTCTATACTTTCTAACACCTCTTGCACATAACTAATTTCTCAAGCCAGGAGGCCCCATTTCTCAGCGACTAATCAAAAGTTTTCTCCTCTCTGATGGGATGTAATTAACACTGTGACCTTTATGACACAACAGGTCTCCAATCCCGACCCAATACCCATAATCATCTGATTAGTCGAACGGAGAGCACCAAGGGCTTTGGACCACTCTAGTCTCGAAGCCCGAACACATTGCCACATACGTGACTGGCACGCCCTATCACGATAAAACCAATAAAAGATACCACGATATTTTACTATAATTTTAGTGCATCAAACAGGAGACCAAGATAGCTTCTGCAACCGCCCACTTTGGTTCTGTACCAGACAGAGTCAGTCCATAATGGTCTTGAACCTAGAGCTGTAGCGGCCTGCAACCTTCCCCGATCAGCCTCCAAATTATATGACGTCTTCCTCGGTCAGTCTTGGTCATCCCACCACTGGTCCCACCTTTGGCAAACTCCGGACGAGTTCGTGGCTGTCCCTACATCGGCACTCTGCCATTCAGTCCCTGATAGTGCAGAAATAAGACGATTCGAGAAGACGAAGGTGCAGCTCCCCCTAGCCCAGTCTCTGGACGACTACCAACTTCTGTAGCCAACTAATACTTTGCCCCTAGTTGACTCAGCACCGCCCCCGCCCCCTGCAGCATTGGGAGATGCCCGCAGCAAGCCCGGCTTCCATTCTCTGCCCCTATACGTCAACCTGGGATAGAACCAGTCTCTTCGGCTATCCCTGCCCCCTTCGCCTGGCCGATTGACTGCCCCTCCCTGCGTGGAGGTAGTTTTGGCTATAACCTTATTAACCCCCACCCCGAGAACCCCCCTCCTACACGAGGTGTAGTGCTGTAATAATCTTATATTTAGGTCAAGCGCCATCGACGCTGCGTGTGGGCACATACCCATGCTTCCTACCTCGCCCACGTCTCCGGTCGAGATCGGTGTCTTCACACCGCTCAGGTGAGTGACTGGTCCTCCCTTGGCTGGTTGATTTCTTTGCTTGCTTAGTATTGCCTTTGAATGCCCATCGAACGATGAGACCAGAGCCCAAACTCGTACACCACTCTTAGTGTGCCCACTGCGGATCGTGAGTGAGAGCCACCCAAACCCACGGCCCGGCGTGCCGGCCGCCCACAAAGTTGGGAATCCTAGACCCTTAGGGGTCAGCCTAAGCCATCTAAGTCCCATAGAATGATTGGGTCACACCTCGAACCTTTGCCATCATCCATTGATTATCAGTGGGAGATCGTATGCGCCGTGTGAGTGAGCCGCTAGTGTGAGCCCGCTGATTGTCCTTGTATGCTTGTGGGTCTAGGTCTTAGGCTCATCAAATCATTCCACGTCACCCTTGGGTTGTGCCACATCAGAAACACTCTAGCAACGGAGGGTGAGGAGTCCGCTTCGGGCATGGCAGATGCCAGGGGGTATGAGATGAAGGAGGTTGTGTCGGCAATGGAACTTGGCTAATGGTGGAGGGACTAGGCAATGGCGTAGGGTGAGTGGGAGGAAGGGGTACGTAGTGGACGGCATCCACTTGCTCGGGATATGGTATTCCCTTGATTGGAGGTGGAGACGGATGGGCATATGCGGGGGTGGAAGCCTGACTTGTTGGAGGTTGGTTTGTGGGAATGTACGGGTATGTCGGGGTAGAAGGCTGACTCATGGAGGGTGCGATGTAAGCTGAAGGTTGACTGGTGGAGGGTGAAGGTTGATATGTGGAGGTAGATGTAGATGGCGCGGTATATGTGGGTGGGGAAGGTGGAGAAGACTCGGGGTCCAGGGGATCGTGGAGTTGTTGGCGAATAAAGTGGGATCGGCTATAATGCTGTTACCAGGAGGAAATATTATTAAGGGCTAACATGAAATGATACTCGGGCATTACGTTGAAAATAAGCATCTTGATCTACTTCTCCTCTAGCATGTGCCTTGGGACTTGCGCGGCAAGGCGACGCCAGTGATCAGCGAAGGTGCAGAACTCCTCGTTAGGCTTCATCGTCTCATAGGCCAGATCCACCATAGAATATCTGGGCCCAACCTAATCTTGATATTGTTGACGTTTAACACCGCCTCCTAGGTGTTTGCTGAAATGATGTGTTAAAAACACACATTTTCTTGTGTAGAACTTCGCCCGACAGAATGCCAAGGACGTTTGAACTCAATCCACGTGTGACGGCCGTGGTTAACATCACTTTGTGCCGTCAGAGGATTGAATTTTTTTTAAAATTTCTTGTTTATGAAATTAATTAGAAACTTATGGCATGACGACTGTAGGGTTCAACATCCACCTATCAAGTTGTAAAGTGCAGTGAAGAACGAGGAGGAGCTCTTGTAGTTGATCTATCTCCTCTGGCCTGAACATGCTTCTAAATGAGGAAATCCAGATTGCCCCTTGAAAGCTCCAGATCAAAATTCTAGTAGACCAATCCCAAAGGTACAGCTGCAAGTGCAGAGAGCTGAGGGAAAGTTTCCTCTAAGGAGAAGTCACCACACCACTTGTCTTTGCAAAATCAACACTTCAGCCCACTATGCAGCCAAACCCAAACAATAGTGTAGATAATGTCTCTGCACTGCAAGATTCCTCTCCAAATGGGAGAAATATTACTCTAAAATATTTTTTTTGAAAGTAGGTAGTACCACAGTATGTATTAAATGAAAAAGAGGGTATACAAGTGTAACCAAAGAGCTCCCAAAAGAAGATCATGTACAAAATGCCACACCAAGCTGGTGTGGGATATGCTAACCCCCCAACAAAACAAAAAGAGGGGGCATGAGGGCATTGATATTGCATACTTGCATAGCAACTCAGCCCATTCCCTCACTCTAATACAAACACAAGAAATAGTAGATTCCTCCACTCTAGCCTCCCTCCTAAAAATCCTATTGTTCTTTTCAATCCATAAGGATCAAAGAGTGGCATGCAAAATGAGCCATCATACAATGCAATCCCCTCTAAGGACCCACTTCCTCCCCCAGCACCAGCTGAAGTGGTGGACGTCCGAGTGCCGGCCACTTACACCACGAGTTCTCACCACCAACCCATCCCACACTGCCTGCAAGTAGGGGCAGCCAACAAACAAATGGTCCAGCTTTTCATCCTCTAACCCACACAAACAGCAAGTCCACTGGATGTCCGTGATGAAATGACGAAGCTTGTCTCGAATAGAAAGCCTCCCGTGAGAGATCAACCAGGTCAAGATATTCACCTTCGGTGGGTTCCTAGGCTGTCAAATATGAGGAACAAGGTTGTGACGCACCCCACCGTCCATGATGATGGAATAAATAGACCTGACAAAGAAGATTCCCTCCAACCGCCACCTCCACGTCCACACATCCTCGCTAGTGGGATGCGGGGCAGAGGAGGAAAAGGACCTCGAGCTAATCCATCTCGGCATTCCTGAGGTCCGTCCTGAAGGTCGCCACTCAGGTATCCCCTGAAAGGAGGGGTCAAAAGCCCGGGCGATCGACCCAAGAGGGTCAGTCGAAATGGCACAAAGACTGGGGAAGAGTGCCTCAAAAGTAAAATCAGCACGCCATCTGTCCTTCCAGAAAAGACATTGGTTGCCTTTCCATAGACGGACCCAAACTCTGAAGGAGATGAAGTCCTTGAAAGTAAAGATGTGGCGCCGAATAGGAAACGTCTAGGAGGAAAGAGAATAGTCCAAATCCCAAACTCTCCTGTTGTAGTATCTCTGTCTGATGACATGTGTCCAAAATCCTTCATCCCCTCCTCCCAGCCTCCATAACCACTTGTTCAAAAAAGCAAGGTTGAAATCCTCAACATCCTTATATCGATACCCCCTTGTTCCTTGGTAGCAACCACTCTCCCCCACCTGATGTCACGTCAGCCCCTACACCTCCCCCCACTCCCATGCCAAAAAAATCTGTTCTGAATGGCTTCAACCTTCTTAGCCATTGCCTTCGGGAAACAAAAAATGGATAGACAGTAGGTTGGTAGACTATCCAGCACAGATCTGCAAACACCAACCTACCCCCATTAAGAGAGCAACCTCGCCTTCCAACCAACCAATCTATCCTCATACCTCTGTACAAGAGGGGACCAATCAACACACTGAAGAGCCCCTAGAGATAGAGGGAGGCACAAATAGGAAATAGAGAAAGTTCATATTCGGCAGCCCAATAAGCACCACACCCTCTACAGTGATATGTCTTCCATATTAAGCCCAACAAGCAGGCTCTTGCTGAAGTTGACCTACAAACCACTAGTCTCCCCCACTAGTTCCAGCAATATCCTTGCCACGTACATCTGCCTCTCATCCTCGGCCAAGAACAGAATGGTATCATCAACATATTGCAAGTAAGAGATGGACAGTCCACCTCTCCTAGTCTATATAAATATTACTTTGAGTTGCCAGAGCAAGGTCCCATTCCCTAGATCTGCAATAGTACCTCTGTCTGATGACTTGTAGCAAAAGACAACTCTCATCAACCCCTAGTTTCCACAGCCACCTGCGCAAAAGAGTCAAGTTAAAATCTCTAATATTTTTTATGCACAGTCCTCCCATATCCTTGCTCTTGCACAGCCTGCCCCATGAAACATCATGCCATCCCCTACCCCTGTCCCCACTACCATGCCAAAAGAATCTTGCTTGGATAGCCTCTAGCATCTTGGGCCTCTTGACTACCATCTTCGGAATGCAGAAGACGGACAACCACCCCATTTTGTTCAGGGATTCTTGGTGATGAAAACTTGTGATTTATACCTTCAGCCCTACACAAATTATCAAAATCAGCATCATCAAAATCACCACCATGATCAAAAGAATCATTTTTATGTGCAAGAAAGAACACCCATGTGAACCTAGAGAAATTATCTACCAAGACATAGCCATATCTTTTACCACTTAAGCTAGCAGTTCTTGTTGGACCAAACAAGTCTATATAGATTAGTTCAAGTGGTTTAGATGCTAAGCTTTCAATTCTACCCTTGAATGATTTCCTAGTTTGTTTACCTTGGGTGCATGGATCACATATTTTATTATTTTGTTTGAATTTAAGTTTAGGCAATCCATTTACAATTGAATGCTTCAAAAGTTTATGAAGGACATTGTAGCTAGCATGACCTAGTCTATGATGTCATAAACATGCAAGGTTTGATTTAGGTGTAGCAAGATAAATGTTTAAGTGAGCAGGATCATCTAAGTCAATTATGTACACATTGTTGACTCTTTTACCAAAAAAATTTATTTCTTTTGAATTTGGTTCCAAGATTCTACATTCATCAGAGTCAAACACAACACTGTGACCTCTATCACATAATTGACTTATGCTCAACAAGTTGTATTCTAGACCTTCAACAAGTAAAACATTCTTAATAGAATTGGAGGGATTCTTACCAACTTTACCTGTGCCAATGATTTTTCCTTTGTTATTCCCTCCAAAGGTGACATGACCTGCTTCCTTCTCCACCTAGAGACAGAATTTGGTTCTGTCCCTAGTCATGTGCCTTGAACAGCCACTATCAAGATACCATCGATTATGCACGACTGCAAGACACTCCTGAACAAGGAATTAAGTAATAATGTTTGGAACCCAAGGACAATTGGGTCCCAATAAACCTTTCATTTCAACAAAGCAAGATAAAATAGATTTTGAAAACCAAACTTTCTTCACATTTTTCTTTTCCTTGTTTAATGGAGAGTTGTTTTTCTTATTTTCAGACTTCACATTTCTTTTCTGTTTAGGAACCTTTTTACCTTTTGGTGTTTGATGGAAGTGGGAGAAGGGTTGTTTCTGGCCCCTAGGCTGACTGAAACTGTGGTAGTTCACAGGGTAGTAGGTAGGACCAGGTCTGTAAGTGTAGGAGTTGAATTAAGGTCGACCTGTTGACTGTCTTGGCCTATAGGGGAACCTATACTAACCTGCCCCCTGTTGCCCCCAGTACTGATACCTATAATGAGGTACACTCAATGGCTCTCCATAGAAAGTGGAATGTTCAGTGTAAGGCTTTCTCTCATATGGACTAGTGTTCGTCGCAGATCCGAGGGGTACGAGTCGGTGACCCGGGTGCGGGGGTGTTCAATGACCGAACTGAGGGATGGGATAAGGCGAAGGGGGGAGACACATGAGTTTGATATATCTTGGGCATCCCCTCCCGTAGCCACATCCTCCTCAAGGTGGTACTAGGCACTCACCTTTTACGGAAGGTCGAGAGGGGCTCGAATGGCACGGGGGGTTTTCAAGATTTAGGGAAATGAGGCTGGGATGCAAGCGTGCCAATTGATTTCTTGGCAATCACCTATGGAACCAAGGTCTAACTGGGGAGCGTCGCCAGGATGCAGCATGTGGGCTCGGGGGATGGGCGGCATGTGGAGATAAGGGAGGTTACACGGGTGTGAGTGTGCAGGCGATTATGGGGAGCCGTGTACTAGACCTCTTTCCCTACCGACTGCAAGCGGTCGGTGTTTATTTACACCAGATTGAATCCGAACACCTTCGTTCCATACTGAAGTGGGGTCAGTATGTATCTGAAGTCGTGGGTGGAGGGTCGGGTGATAGAAATGCAGAGAGTGATCTAGAAGGGGGGATGAATAGATCACCACTATTTTCAAAATCAAAGAACCAAATATCGCACAAGATGATATGGGAGATGAGATGCAAGGCTCTTCACACTCGACAGGAAGATGCACACTCACGAAATGAACGTTTCAGTTGGCAATCGGTGATACACAACTAAGTGATCAAGCTCATGAGGGGTCAAGGAAGCCAACGTAGATGGCAACCTCCACCAACCAATAGATAGAGATCTCCAGAAGGCAAGGCAATAATCACACGAGGAGACAAGGGGGTTTTTCGGTGGTTCGATTGCCCACTGCAATCTACGTCCACCCCTCGTCCACTCTGGACGAGGATTCCACTAGCACAGGCTATAAAAGCAGACTCAGTCTGCGACAACGACTACCTCACAACTTGACCAGAGGAATAGACTCATCTCTTCCTCCAACCCGGAGGGAAAACACTAGCAACACCCCGTTACTAGCAACCGGAGACTCAGTCCCCTTTCCTCCAAAGCGGAGGGAACCCACAAGTGACACTGTGTCACTTACAAAATCGGAGACATAGTCTCCCTTCCTCTACACCAGAGGGAACCCTGAAACACGAACGGAAAAACTTGAATCAACAGTGAAAAATAAGAAACGAGAAAAATACTAGAGAATGTATCTTCAAAGAAGCATAAACAAGTTCAATCGGCTAGCTGCTCTCAGAAACTTCTCTCTTTTTCTATTCACTCGAACTGGCTCTTTCACTCTCTTTCTTTCTACTATTATATTTCCACCCATTTAATAAGGCTCCACCTCTTGACCAAATATCAAGAATTGGTCATTCTCTAACTTGTCACAAGCAAGGGGTTGAGCCTAAGAATAGATCTAACTTATTTTCTTATTTAAAGTATGTGCAGACGCAGGTTCAAACACTCAAGATTCAAGGCTCGCAAAGCTCTCTGCCTCTGGTCCCTTACGGTCTAAATTTAGACCGCTGAGGTCCCTTAGCGGTCAAATCCTGACCGCTTTCCCCTCCTGAGGGTTAAAAATTCAAGTTCTCAGTAAACCATCCCTCATGGTCTTACATTAGATCGTTAGTCCCATTCTCGCGGACCACTATACGACCGCATGACTCTCCCGAGAGCAGTAAACTCTCAGTTTTTCCTGAGCTCTCTATCTGGCGGTCTATCGTTAGACCATAAGTTGTGCTTAGCGGTCCTATTATTGGCCGCTTGTCAGATAGAGAACTCTATTTTAAGCTAATTTGTCCACTCATGCAAGTTCAATGAGTCATTCACTGTGCATACTTCAACTTAACATTCTTATTCCATCCAATCAAATTCATTGAACATCATTTTATCCATAATTTCAAGTACATCAAGAATGAAAGCTCAAATTACATTCAATCTTTCATCCGCGTGAGGCTAGATCTTGGGCAATTCCTCCACATAAGCACGGTACTCCTCCCTGTCCTCTCCCACTTCCGCTTGCAAATTACGTACGTGGCTGACCTCCCACATGGTCAGAGCGCTCTGAACTGCTCGCTCGTCCTCCCCGGTCCCCATCTTCCTAGCTTGAAGGGGAGGAAAATATGATAGTGCAGGAACCGTTGTACAGGGCAGCCCAACTTGTAGATAGCACCGGTGCGGGTTGTAGATCGCCAATGTAGTGTCCCCCACTAGCTACAGGTCTAGGCTCGATCACTGAGGTAATTTGAGGGTTGTGCTTCGAAGAGCCCTTGGTCGCATCATGAACTTTTCAATTGGCAAGGTGTTGAGGTAGAGGTGCCAATCATCCTGTATCTTCTTATATGTCGTCCGGCAGTCAACCTGTGAAGAGAACCCAGATGCGCCTCCTATGAAGAATAGAGGGTGGCTCTCGAATATGTGGCTAGCCGAAGGCACGTCCTCCTTGGGTAGGAATTTAAGTCTCACTCCCATCCAACACTCAAGGATGATAATTGAACCAAAGAGTGGTCCTCCTAATGAAGCTGAACTAAGGCCTTCGTAGAGGTAAGAGAGGACCGCGTGGGAGCTGGATAAACCCTAGAACAACTCACTGATAATGCTGAGATTTTGGATATCTAAGTGGTGGTCAGTGGTGGAGAAAAGGAAAATCCCTCATAGGCAAATTGAGGTAGCCTTGGCTATGGCTTCAAATCTTCCGCTCTTGTTCTTGCAATAAGCGGTTATCCATTGAGCCATGGGTATCAAATGGATATGGCGTGGGCTGATCATGGTCCTAACATCCTTAGGATTGTGGATGAAATCCCCTAAAATGAGTGATGGGTCTATGGGCTCAACCGTGTGACACACTAGATCTTCATCCCCCACTTTAGTCTTAGGAAGGGCAAGGTAGGTCTCTACCTCCTCTAATAGGACTGTGGCTTCAAAGGTTGGGGTCTTCCAGTCGGCCTTCGAGGAGGCCAGGCCCTTTTCCAACCAAACGAGTTGTTCCGCCGCGTCGCGGTCGGCCTGTTCGAGCGCGACGCCGGTGTGGAGCTTCCGGTGGAAGGCGCAGGTATCGAGGACGAAGAAATCCGCCGTCGCGCCGTCCGGCGCGATTTTCGAAAACGCGTAATGTTTCGCCGGCATGTTCCACCGGTCCGATTTTTTCGAATAGTCGATCTGCGCCTGCCAGTTGCGGCGGATGTCGTGGTTGCCGAGCGCGACATACCACGGGATTTTCAGCGCCGGCGCGGAGAACGGCGGCAGTTCATTGCCATCATGGAAGACATCACGGCGGGGCATCGCGCGTCGCCGCAGATTCTGGAATTCCTCAGCGAACTTTATAACTCGTCCAATCGGGAAAATGATTACTGCACCACGCTGCTGAAATTATTCGATTTGTATTGCAGCACGAGCGAATTCGCGAAGGCCGCCGAGTGTCTGGATCGCACCTTCAGCCCCCACTAAGATGCTGTTGGCTACGCCCCTCCTCTCGATATTGTAGCAAGACCATTGCCGCCACCCTCTCCGTTCCTTCTGTCCTCCGGTCGGATTGACCAGCCAGCCAGAGCCACCCTCCCAGAGCCTGAACGGGAACTTGACCTACTACTGGTGACGCTTGGGCCACCCCCGCCCTCCTCCGGTCGTTAGCCTTGCCAAGCAGTCCGCCCTTACGAGCCCGCCGCCGAGGCCGGTTGCTCGCCGTCGTTGTGCTCAAGCTTCTTCCCGCTGGCAGTTGTTGCTCCTCTCTCTCTCTCTCACACACACATGAATTGTAATCTCTTCCCTTGTTCTCTCTCTCTCTCTCTCTCTCACTCTCTTCTCTATGTTCTTTCTCTATCTCTCTATCTCTCTCATTCTACTCTTCTGATAGAAAAAAATAGAAAAAGAAGAGAAAAATATTTTCAT
Source organism: Amorphophallus titanum (assembly GCA_024336825.1). NCBI lineage: Eukaryota > Viridiplantae > Streptophyta > Magnoliopsida > Alismatales > Araceae > Amorphophallus > Amorphophallus titanum. Next base: position 47,925,717 of record JANBPO010009603.1, on the reverse strand, counting down.
GAAAAGAAAGAAAATAAAACAAAAAGAGAAAATATCACAAGAGGGAAATTATCCTTAGGACAGTCCCGATTGAGATCACAAAAATCTATGTAGATCTATACCCTACCGTCCTTCTTCATGACAGGGATGATATTAGCTACCCATGGCAGATACACGACTACCCTAATGAACTTGACCTTGTGGAGCTTGTTAACTTCTTTGACTTTGAGTGCGAGCTTCGGGTGGAGTCATCTTAGCTTCTGTTTAACAACTTTCGCATTGGACTTTAGGACGAGACGATACTCTACAAAAGAGGGATCTAGGCCTGGTATATCCTTATAGGACCAAGCGAAGGTATCAAGGAATTCTTTGAGCACTACCACAATGGCAGCTTCTTCTTCTTCCTTTAAGCTGGCACTAATCAGAACGATTTTTGAGTTATCCTCGGTGCCAAGGTTGATTTCCTTAGTTGATTCATCAATCAAGGTGCTAGGTTCATCAAACCTTTTTATCGCATCAACAAAGGGACCTACATGATTAGTGTCATCCTCTAGTTGACTTTCTTCAGTTCCTTCTTCATCATCTTCCTCTAGAACATATACCTCTAAACTGTCATCTTGTGAAAGCCCTTCTACATCATCTGCCCCTAGGGGAATGGGAGTCGACATGAAATCAGAGATCTGACATAGCTGGGTGTATTTCTCCACCAGCTCATTGATGTAGCAGGTGGGAACATATCTGCCCCTAGTTTTCTTGAGAGGACTAGACAAGGAAGAACTATACTCTTCTAAACCTAGACTCAATCCTACACTACCATGTACAGGGGGAAAGCACGAGACAGAGTTCAAGGTGAAAAATGACGGCCCTTGACCGAGGGATCCTGACTCTAGGGAGGGGGTTTCTTTGACAGTGAGGTCAAAAACCCATCTTTCCATGTTGGCATTTTTTGATGTGGGATCTAGAGGGGGGTGAATAGATCAATCAACTAATAAAATTTTCTACAGCAGCTTCCAGTGTGGAATTGAATCGAACTACTGTAGGACAGTCAGGAAACTATTAACACTACCAGAATAGAACCACTGACGTAGATAAGTTCTCAATCGATCCTAAGCATCCATCTAACGAGTGGTGGAGAGAAAACTGAGCTGAACACAAATCACAAAACAATCAACCACGAGACAATGGCTTTTAGGTGGTTCGATCTCTATCCAGAGATCTACGTCCACCCCACACTAAAATCTAGTGTGGCTTCACTGCTGATTACACGACTTCAAGGCCGCTGATCCACAGCTTCGGGGAAAACCTTCCCTACAACCACTGATCCACAACTTTGGGGAGTACTATCTCAGACCGCTGAGCTTCGCAGCTTGCTACCAGAGGAATCCTCCTCTGTGGCTGAGGTTTACACCTTAACCTGTCTGCTAACACACGGCTTGAAGAACACGAGTTCAGAAAACAAACGAAGAAAATAGAAACTCGAAACGCAAATGTAGCTCTTTAGCAAAGAGCGAATCGGCTCTGGTTCTAAACCACGAGATCGAAAGTAGACTATCAAGTCCTCTTCTCACACAGCTCTCACAACTCTCTGATCTTCTCTCTTAATTTTTTTGACGCTAGCTCTGTTGGATCGAACTTGCTCTCTGGCTAGAAGTTGTTTCTGCTCTTAGTTGAGATCAACCTTTTCCCTCTGTGAATATGCCTCTACTTATAGGCAGTAGTGAGATGGGCATGTGGAAACCACGTTTCCCGCCAAAACTTTCATCCAGATCTGAGTTCCATTGAACACATGGTAGCTTCTGAGCTTAATGACTTTCCACATGTCACGAGCAGCACTTAGCTTTTCACCTCGGATCACGTTCCCTCCTTAGAATTCACGAACAGTTCTCTCCTGGTTCTCTGGAGCCACTTATGTAAAGTCCCTGTCAAAACGTCGAACACTCAGTCGGCAAAAGATAGTCAGACAAATATGAACGTTGCACAGACTTGTTAGAGCGTTATAGCAAATATGCACGGACTCAAACTGTTCACAAGGCAAACTTGGTTAGACTATATCCTGCTATATGGCAAGTATGCTTAGCTGTGAAACTATGCATAGACTTAATATGACGGTAGGGTTGTGATATGCACAGACTTGGTGTGTGCGTGATGCAAAACTTGCACAGTCCCTTTATGCCACACTCCTAGTATGCAAGGACCTCATGTGTGCATGAAACAAAATATTCACAGACCCTATATGCCATGAATCTAATATGCACGGACCTTTCATGTATGCATGATGCAAAATATGCACGGACCTTTAATATGCACGAATGAAATGTGCTCTAACTTTGTAATACATTCAGCAGGATATGCACAAACTTTTAGTGTGCACAAAAGAAATGTGCACGGACCTCATCATGCATAAGGCAAAACATACTTAGATCCTCAGTGTGTCCAAGAGAAATGTGCACGGGCTTGGTTCAAGGATATGCTCGGACCTTATATGCCATAACCTAACATGCATAGACTTTATCGTGCATCAGGCAAAGCATTATGAATGATATGCACAGACTTAGCTAAGCACAAGACAAACCTTGCACGGACCTTAAGTGTGCAATGCAAAAGATGCACGGACTTGAATCTTTACTTCTAACTCTGCACGCACCTTATTCTCTCAAAGACAAAAACTTGCACCGACTGTGAAATGCACCAACCTCATATGCACAGACTTGAGAGTGCAAGGAGTAAAAACATGCATGGACTTATATGTAATTGAGTGAAATGTGCACAAACCTTGACTAAACTTGCACCAAGATAAATTGCACAAGGCAAACAATGCACTGACCAAACATACAGTTCCACGGGAACTTTGCACAGACCTTGGTATCAACAAAGGCTAATCTATGCACAGACTCATAATATGCTGAACGAACATATGCACGGACCTTATGAGCATTAGCACGGACTATGCACAGACTTTGGCCACCATCAGCAGATGTATGCACAGACTTTATAAGGTAAATACTAATGTATGTGAAGATCTGGTATATAAAGAATCATCAAAATACACAATATAGCATGGTCAATATGATGTCACCCAAGTCAACATTCTTAGTCAACCTGGTCAACTCCACTGTTGCCAATCAATCAAAACATATGCAGCTTACAGTAGTCTACATACTGCTGAACTATTCCAGAGGAGACCCAACAGTATGAGTGGGACATTGGCTGGCAATGTGGCCAAACTCATGGCAACAATAACACTACTATTGTGACCCACTAGTTTCCCCAATAAGTGGCCCCTTTCCCTTATCCTCCCGACAGACAGGGGGTGCAGGCAACAATGGATGAGTAGAAGGTGTGGGTGCCGGGGGTCGGGCAATGGGTGTAGGTGGCTGGCGTTGAGGTGGAGCGTCCCTCGGTGGGAGGGGGCGAGGCCTTGGTGCGGGTGGCTCCTGACGAGTGGGCTCCGGAGGCTGAGGCATGGGAGCCCTCTGATATGGGCCCAACGAGGTACGAGGCTCAACCCCACAATGAGGAAAGGGTCCCGATCGTTAGGCAGGCTCAAACTCGGTCTCAAACTACTTGAACTCCAGAGCAACCTGATATGGCTCCTCCAAGGTCTTGGTATCGCGGCGAAAAAGCTCATACTGATAGTGCGGCCGTAGACCAGGTCGAAAGCGAGAAATAGGCATGGAGCTCTCCTCCGTGACACCACATCTCAAAAAATACTCATCAAATTCAGCGATGTACTCAGAGACGGACCGATCTCCTTGGCTGAGATTCTACCACATATCGATGAGTCGCTAACGGTATGTGGCAGGAAGGGACTTTTGTCAAAGCTTGACCTTCATCTCACCCCATGTATCAACCTGGGGCTCCATACGCTGAAACAGCAGGCTCTCTATATTCTTCTAGTAGGTCTGTGCCTATCCTATCAGCTTCATGGTCGCGAATCAGACTCTTCGATGGTCCGTCATGTCAAACCAATTGAAGTGCTAATCCATGCTGGCCTCCCAATCTAAGAGACCTTCGGTTCCATAGCCATGGATCCGTCAAACGTTGGAGGATCCGCACGAATGGTCCTGAGGGTCCGCTCGTCCTCATCATCATCACAATTCCGTCGTGGAACACGGTCACGACCATATCCCTGATGCGAGATGAAACAACGAACCTGGAACTCTAGCTCGCAACTCGTCCCTTAGCAAGGGAAGCATACGGACGTGCGTGGTTGAGGAACCGGCAATGAGTCGGATAGTCAACTCTCTCTTGTGCCCAGATTGGGTCACGGGATGGGTCTCGCTCTCCCTCGTAGCGGTGAATAAAATATTTACGAGCTAATTAATCCTAACACTCTAGCAACAGCATACGAATATATATGAAGTGAGCAAAATGCCGATAATGAGAGGTTGGCGAGTGTACCTCCACGCTCCGGGCGTGGGGACGACGATCCCGGCCAAGACCGTAACTCCCGGTATAATAAAATTTAATTACAGTAGTAAATTTGGCCCACTCCATGCAGGGAGGTAATAGGGTACAAGTGGGTCTAGGAGGATCAATCTTGGGTTGATGGGCAGCGTGTTGGACAGCCCCGTCGGTGCCGACCGGTGGCCGTACTGCTTCTCCCGAGCTGGTTCTACTATTTCAGCACTACGCGACTTGGCGAGAAAATTTCCTGTGATCGGCACAGACATCGGATCGACACAAAACTAGTGCCGTTGAGAAGCTAGCTTCGAGATCTACAACCACCTGTTGTTACAGGAATTTTCCTGCCTCTGTTTTCTTTTTGGTGGAATTAAGTCTCGGGCTGATCCTACTGGCCTGGCTCGGGTCAGATCTGCGAGCCTTCACCAAAATAATTTTAACGCCTAGATCCGATGTCGGATTGAGGCAAGATCGGCGCCGTTGGAAAGATGACTTGAAGGACTACAACATATAATTATTTTAGATCCATCCAACAAGCGGATTGGAAATGAAAATTACTGTGGATTGTTGGTTTTTTCTGGAACTAGTTACAGAACAGTCAGGACAGATATAGATCTGCCTGAGAATGATTTTTGATTGGGGGTGAAATGATTTTTATAAGATCTGGAAAAATTATGGGTGGAAGGTGGGGGTGTGAGGAACACTTGAGATTTTTGGGGATTTTCTTGGAGGTGGCTAAGAGGGTGGGAAAAACATGACAAGGGGACACTATCCCACAGATCTGTAAAATGGCAGATTACTGGGGGGAAGAATAAAAATATGGGAAAAATACTAAACAAAGGCTAAATGGCACGAAATGTGAACTGGAGATTAGGGGAGACAAGGAGATCAAACCCTCAAAGTTTGGGCTCGATCAGAGAACAAGAGAAAGAGATAAAATTTCAGGAGTGAGATTCTGTCCTGATTTAGACAGAACTTCGTCGGGGTGGCGGTGATGGCTCGATGGTGGTGGCGGCGGCGGCGCTGAGCTTCAAACTCAGGAAGGGGGTTGGAAGGGAGGCTTCACACCTCAAAAGAATGACAGAAGTCCATCTGCAAGGGGGAGAGAGGAGAGACAATGGTGGATAAATTATGATATTTCCTTTCAATAATTCATCAACTTCTTACAAGACACTATACATGAGTTTATATAGAGGGAAGGAACAGTGGATGGCACAGCATTAAGATTATCAATCCATGGTCGACCCAGAATAGCCTTGAACATGGGGTCGATATCGAGCACATAGAATTCAATGGGCATGGTGAGCGGCCCAAGTTCAGCCTAAATAGTGACTACCCCGTGACACGGCCTCCTTGAATTATCATATGCTGTAATAGTGGTCGGGGTAGGCCTCAATGCATCTTCTGAAATATTGTAGGCCCTTAAAGTGCTGAGAGGATAGACATTAATAGAAACCCCGGTGTCTACCAATGATGTATCTATGCTTACTTTGTTCAGAATGATGGAAATGCATAACAGCATCTGACGAGCCTCGGGGGGTGCTAGCTCGATCTCTAAAAATGTGATGGCTAGCCCCTTGGAGATTGTAGCTAGGGCAGTAGGTAGACTGTCCACTACCATGTCTTCACTAACCATGACCTTTTATAAAAAGTCCCACAGTGCATCTTGGTGAAGCTTAGACCGCTTGATCAATTCCAGAACTAAAATTTTGGCAGACATTCTGTCTAGATGATGTAACCGGTCATACTGAGTACCTGGCAGTGGGTCTGCCTCCTCCTGATCAGCAGCCTGTTGCGAGGACTAGGGATTGGGTGCTAGTGCACCAGTGGTAGGATAGTTCCGATGGATCAAATGCCCACTCCGTAGAGCAAGATTCTGGCTGGCACGGCATCAGATAAGCTCATTGTGGGAGGCTTAATGGGTCCAACCGGGTGGATAGGTGGGGTAGGCATAATGGAGATAATGAGGGTATTGGGAGTAGTGGTGGCAGTGATGGGTCATGCGAGGAGGATAACTAGTGAGGGGTTGGATGGTGGTGTGGTGATGACTGGTGGGGTGGGCATTTGCGGTGGAACAAGGACATGCGGAATAATGGGGGAAGCATGTGGCAAGATGAGGGGTTTAAAAGGAACGGTGGGTGCGGAAGGAGGGGTTTGATGGTTTGGCGAGAGGATGACAGGCGTAGAAAGCGGAGGAGGGTGGCGGCAGGTATGGTGGAGAGCCATGAGCTACTGAACTGAAGCTTCATCGTCATAACACCACCTAGCATCGGGGGTCGGGCATTGAACAAGGTTAACCTGAGCCGGTGCTGGTGGCTGAGGTTGTGGAGTGGGCGGATGATTCAGCATGGGGTTGGTGGATCCCCAAATCCTAAACAGGCTGCTGCTATTGTGGCTGTGGCTGCGGCTGCAGTGCTTGCTGCTACACCATTCGCCTCGGTGCTTGCCTTCTTTTTTCCTTAATTTCAACAATGGCCTTATGCATCTCGGCCCAATCAATACACTGGCCTTCATGCAGATCATACACTAGATCTCTGAACTGGAAACAACTTTCAATGGTGTGCCCAAGCTGTCGGTGGAACATGTGATATTTAGTCTGATCAACGGTCGGGTTCCAATTAGGCTATTCCGGAGGAAGTTGAATTGCACCAATGGACATAAGAGCTGAAAAAATATCTAGGAGGGACTCGGGCATAGGAGGATATTATGCCCTCTTTGGAGCTGGACATTTGGGTGCATAGCCATTAGGTGGAGGGATGTTGTGGTATTGTGGGGGTTGTTGTGGTTGCTGGGGAGTGGGGAAAGCATTTTGTAGAGCGGGGAAAATAGGCTGGGCATTTTGTGGAGTGGGGAAAATGGGTTAAGCATTCTGTGGAGGGGGGAATTGAGGGTTGCATTATGGAGTTTGTGGAAAGCGGGGTGGAGAAGACTGGTTAGGGAAGGGAAAGTAACGACTTGCACCTGCTCATTTGTCTAGACTCCTTCGGTAATAGGACGCTGAGGCTTTCCATTATATTTGGACTTCTGGGCCTCGAAAAGAGAGTGAATGGGGGAGTCCTTGAATTGAGTCTGGATAAACCTCACCCGACAATATAACTAGTGCTTGTAAGTTGCTTTAGGCTGCACAGTTTTCCCACTTACGTTCTGTAGTTCCAGTTCTGGACGTTTACAAAGCATCTTTAAGTCCATACGTACTTTGGCGTTGTCCTTTGTTTTACCTTTGACATTCATGATTGTATTGAACGCATTATTAAAAACATTCTTCTCGATATGCATGACATCCAGATTGTGTCGTACAAGAAGAGTTGACCAATAAGATAATTCCCAAAAAATGCTTTTCTTATTCCAGTTGTGATCCTTTCCAAAGCTAGAGAGTTGCCGTGTGCTACCAGACAATTGTACTACATCAGGTAAATTTTACACCTGTGTCGCCATATGTCGACCCGACACCTGTTGCAAATCTGCTTCATCCATTTCAACAGTATTTTTTTTAAACGAATCTTTTTGTCTACGGAAAGGATGGTCACTTGGTAGCAACTGCCGATGGCAATCAAACCAACATGCTTTCCCACCATGTTTCAATACAAATGATTTGGTATCTTCCATACAGTATGGACATGCTAACTTCTAATGTGTGCTCCAACCAGATAGCATTCCATATGCAGGGAAGTCACTTATTGTCCACATAAGTGCAACCTTCATAATAAAAATTTACTTCCTACATGCATCATAAGTAACAACTCCATCAGTCCATAAAAATTGAGCTCATCAATCAACGGCCTAAGATATATGTCCAAATTTTTTTCGTGACTTTTTGACATAATTCTCAAGGCAGCTCACAAGTCACCGAGTGGATCTCTCAACAACGGGACATACGAAAAACTTTCAGCCCCAGGCTGGTTAACTGGACTCACAGTCTAAGGCCATACACACGGCCCCCTCAGAAACTCAGAAAACACACGGGGTCACTCGAATCCCAAGACTCACGAGTACGCTAATTAAGGTAACATGGTACCTTTGGACACCCAAAAATATGATTACAATCTCCACGGGGTGTCTGGACAGTCACAGGGTCATAGGTCGATCATTGGGTCTCAACCAGACCGGTCGGAGATCAACACAACACGAACGGTCACGACTGGCATGATAAAATACCTAGCGGTCCTCCCTGGATCATTGGGGACCCTAGCGGTCTCCTCCGGACTGCAAGGCCCGGCCTAGCGGTCCATCTAGGACTACAAGGTCGAAGGCAAACCAAATCCCAAGCGGTCACTCCCGGACCGCTAAGCAGGGTGGCAGTCCTCCACCTGATTGCTAGGCGTAGCCTAGCGGTCAGTCGCAACGCCGCTACCCCACTGACCTCAAACGATCAAAACACGGATAAACGGCTATGCCCCGACCGCTAAGCGACGCCTGGTGGTCTTCATCAGACCGCTAAGCCCTCCAGGCAGACCATTGCGTGACCGCAAGGCTCAAACCGACATAGGGGGGACCCTGGCAGTCTCTACATGACCGCCTCACACCCTGGCAATCCCTGGAAGAACAGCTAGGCCGTCCCGAGCGCGAAACCGGCGAACACCGCGAAAAATCCCATTTCATGCCCCGTTCACACCCATGTGAAGGGGAAAACAAGGGGAAACTAGTCCCCTACCTCTCTAGCATCGAAAGGACCCATTTAGACCCCAAAAATACGATCAAAATGCTCGATTCGACTCACACCCCAAAATCATGCATTTTCCCTAAAACGTAAAAATAAACCTGCTCAACTCACCACGGCCTACAAAACTCACGGAAAAGAAAGTACGTGGATTAAGGATCCGTCCCCCTACCTCCACCAAAGATTTCATGTGCCGAGGATGTCGATCCATCGCGAAACACCCGCAAAATCCTCACCGGGCACCCGAACGCATGCCCGACCTCGCCGCACCTCCATCGCCTCGATCCTTGCCCCATCCTCATGCTCCTCGACCTCACGCCATCCCTGCCTCGCCCACCATCGCCCCCGTTGCTCGCCCGGAGGAGAGGGGGGAGAAAGAGAAGAGAGAGAGTGAGAAAGAGAGAATGAGAGAAAAGAGGGGGTGAGGGGTTATACATAGAAAAATCTAAAAAATTAAAAAATTTCAAAAAATATGAAAAAATTATCTCTGCGATCCTCAAAAGACGTACAACGCAGTGATACTGTCCCAGAGTTGGAGAACACAACGGTTCACCCTACACAGTGTTCCGAAGGCCCGACCTGTAAAAATACGTGGAAACCACTAAACTCAATTCGGGACCCACGAAAATAATCTAAAAAATATTCAAAAAAATTTGGGACATTACAGCCCTCCCCCCTTATAAGAATTTTGTCCTCGAAATTCAAAACAAACACCAAGCAACAAGGGGAGAACACCGAAACCAACTGACAACACTGTCAGAGCCCCAACCAAACCTCGATATTCGTAAAAATCATGATCCTAAGGGACACAACTAGACAATGATCACGGATAACGCCTCACTCACAATCCAAGACACATCGATCATCAGAGCAGGCACATGCAAGAAGTACAAGTCTGGCGTCACCTCAGCCAATACGAAAACCAACCACGACATCACTGCCACGATCTCACTTACCGAGAACACGCAACCCTCATCATGGAACCCAACACCGGTCAACGCCCATGCTCAGCGGACCAACCAAACGTAAACTTCACAACCCACTGACCGATTTCACACCCTACACCAAGGGCAACCAATGCTGAGCTTCCACCAGCTCACACCCGGCAAGCCGGACGCTGACAACAGCACCGAACCAACTCTGTCAAAAAATAACTTCTCACAAATCCCAGATCCAATCTGGAAAAAACACACCTCATTATCGGCCACCCAAGGCCTCGCTGGTGCACGGCTCACACCATTCTCGAGCCCCAACAACCAGCATCTTCTGTCTATGAATGACCACCCACTGGTCACCAGATACACGTCAACGGGAAACCCTCACAGGCCCAACCGGCACGCTCCAAATCACGACATGCCATCCGCTGACTCTTCCACAGGCCAACACCACATCTCAAGCCAAAGCTCGCTCCGACATCACAACTGACCTCGAACTTCACGCCAACTCTACCCTCTCAGGGGGGCACGACGAAACCACATGACAGCATCCCACCTCGGTACGCACGCCACTCGATGTAATACACCGGGAAATCCCCCCTGCTGGACACAGACCAGGGATCACCATCGAACGCGTACATCTCATCAGAGACCTCCACACATAGGCATCGTCCTTCGTCCTGTCTCATCAAACCCTTCACCTCAAAATGAAGTAAAAGGACACCTGTCAATCCCGATTCCACTCTCACCACAGAGCCTCGGGACACAACCTCTCACAACCCACAACACCCTTCTCAAAAACCAACAAGTGCCGCCTGCTACCACAGCAAGCAGGTCGTTTCGTTGCTTCACTTAAGTCCCACTGCTGCCAACTACTCACATCGACATTTCGTCAAACACCCTTCACGGACATAACCTTCCCCATATGCTCTGACTTGAGACCTTCATGTGTACAGACTACAGTGTACACTAGCATATGTGCTTGGTTATGCAAGCTAGCAACCATGCTTAGAGTTGATAATTCTATGTGCACAGAGTTTCCTAGCAAAAGAGCATGGACCTTTGTTTGCAAAGTTGCACAGACCTTGTGTTGTTGTGCCTTGAGTTCTCGTGTGCACAGACTTTAGTTCTTCATGTGTACAGACTCGGATGCCACGAATGCTAGTATGCACCGACCTTGTTTCACATGTGCTGCTATGTGCACTGACTTGAACCTCGCGTAGATCTTGTGTGTTCAGTCTTGCACTGACCTTGTTTGTTGACGTGAGAAAGGTTGCACCAATCGTATCCCTTTGATGCCGAGACGACCACCGACTGTGTGCCCTGAAACTGTGACACTGCACAGACCTTGTTCTTTTGAACCCAAGCATTGCACCGACCTGCTTGTGCTGGTGAAGTGATTGCACCGACCCTTCTTGTGCTAGGGAAGACGTTGCACCAACCTTGCTTGCACCGACTGCTACAGTGTGATGTATTGACCTCGCTTATGCCTAGGAAGGCATTGACCTTTGAAGCTTTCCACCAACCGTGCACTGACCTCAGTTACCATGCTAAGAAGTGATGCTTCGACCTTGGTCTGGTAAATAGTGGCATGCTCAGACTTTGCCTGTGTTCTAGCAAGAATAGCATCGACCTTAAAATGCATTAGATCAAACATGCTAGCATAGACCTTAGATCATTAACATAAGCTTGCACCGACCTATGTAGACATGAGGTGCTTTTTGCACCGACCTGAATATGCATGATAGGCAATGTGCACTGACCCTAGCAACTATGTGCTCGGACTATCTTATGAGCAAGCGGTCAGTGATATGCACGAACCTGTCTTGTGTATGCACAGACCTTTACTAAGCTGGCTAGCATAAAGTGCACGGACCTTAGTAAGCATGTGCAGTGATATGCACGGACCTTGCCTCTAAGACTTGATGTTAGCATCGACCCTAGAACCAGAATGAGCATGAAGTCCACCGACTCCAATATGTATAAGGCAAAAATAGGCATAGACTTAGTTCATCATGAATAAAAGGATGCACCAACATTGAATGCATGAGAACAGTGATGTGCACGGACTTGTCTAGCACAGATACAAGACCTGCACTGACTTTATCAGATGTATGCAAGCATGTACAGACCTTGAAGCTTAGCCATATGAGAAACCGCACCGACTTTAGCATGCTCAAATCTAACAAGTTCACGTGAGCAAATATGCACAGACTCTGATTATGCTAAATGAAAATGAGCACATACTCAATCATGCTGAGTGCAAATGTGCATAGAGCTTGTGTGGCATAACACAGGACATGTACAAACCTTGGTGCATGCACAGACCTTGGTACCTACCACTGAAATGTGCATTGGCCTTACCTGACTGACAAACAAAGTATGCACTGACCTTTCAAATGTAGTTGTTGACTCAATCAATTTGACCAATTGATATTTTGACATCTCTTGAACAGTAGCGTTGACCCCATGACTTGCATTGATTATCCTACGCTGACTTTGACCTAAACCTTTTCTGACAGATTTCATACTACTATATAGATAATGGGATAAGTAATAAGATCATCAAAATTATATCACCAAGAATATATGATGACTCACAATCTTTGTCATCATCAAAACCACCGGGTCAACAATCTCCCCCTTTTTGATGATGATAATATTATGAGTCATTGCAATAACCGATCATGGTGATCAAGCTAGAATTAACATAGAATGACTCCATCAAAATGCAGCAGTATGGGATGGCTAATTCATTCAGAAACACATCTGCATACATCAAACAATCATCAGATAATTGTAACCAACCAATGACTCACATAAGTTTAGTCATTCAGAAACACAACAGCATACATCAAACAATCAGCAGATACAGCATACATCAAACAATCAGCCGATAATTGTAACCAACCAATGACTCACATAAGTTCTCCCCCTTTGACAACATCAAAAAGAAGGCTAAGCCCTCACAAATATGCCCTGGTAACAGAAAGATAAGTCCCCCTGAACAATACTCCCCCTGAACAGATAAAAACCCTTAGACAAGGTAGAAAGAGTGGAATGAAGATTTCATCAATAATGAAAATTTTAGCAACAAAGCACAACAATCAAAGATTTAGGAGACCAATTCTCCCCCTTGGATAGGGCAGAGGAGTTGGAGGGAAAGTGAGTCATCAAGGATGAATTCAATTCTTGATTGGTGTTTAAAAAAATAGTGAGAAGAATCTGGCAATGTATGATCAATGGTAATGAGCTGGAACTAAGCACTGAGATTTTGACTAGATTTCCACTGAATTGATAAGACGAGGATTTTCAGAAGGATACCAATTTCATAAATCCAAGTAAAAATATTTCAGAGTCTTTCATTATAAGGATTTATGAATGAATCTTTATTGAACAGCATGGTTTAAGTGTGATGTATACATAGTCTGTCAATAAGGTTCAATACTTATACCTCTCCATCTAACAAATTCCACTGCTGATTGTAGTCTCAAAGGTGTCAAAGGGAATTATTTGTTTTTCTTACAGAGATCATTGTTGTTTCTGCGGTTTTTAGAGGGGAATCACTGTAAAGCCTCCCTCCTTCCCACTGCTATCGTCATTGTCTTTTCCTTTGGCAATAGTTCTTGGTGCTGTATGGTTCTTAATCTTCACAATCCAATATCCTCTTTCCATCATCAGATTGGACAAGCATTCCCCTACATTCATTATCAAGGAATGACACCTGCATCGCTTTGCATTGTTGGTGTCATCCATATCTTCTGTTCATTTTGCCATCATCAGAGACCATCTCAACCAGCTCCCTTGTACGGTTTCCAGTGTCATGGTAAGCCATTCTGACAGTCTTCTGTGATCAAGGTTATCAGCCGCCGGCCTTCCAACCTGTGCTGTAGGGTTTCTTTGCAAGTTTCACAAATAGATAGAGACATTCATGCAGGTTTTCCAGACCTGCAAAGTGCACCTAGTAGCATGTTCATAAATCAGACACAGAGCCACTATGTGTATCTGGTAAAATGTTCATAAATTGGATCCAGATCCATTGTCTAGATCCAATCACCTTAAATCTGGTCTGGGCTCTCCCAGACTTGTTTGGCCCTTTTTGCAATCAGTTCAAGTCATTTTAAAAGATGGTTTGATCTTTTTGCACAGTTCAGGAGAACTTTTCTTTTGTGCAGCTTAGGAGCTTCTTTGATCAGGGCATGCTTCGTCTTTTTAGACAACTCTACACCTAGTCGGCGCTCGCTGCAATCAATGGCCATACAGTTGTCATCATCATTTATACATACCCGACACTCATTCATGGGTCTTTTGATGCCCTGATCACAACCATGCAGTCTCTTTTCTTGCCTAGCAACCTATTTGTGAGTTTCAGGGGTCCACTTTCCTGCCCACCATTTTCCGTGCATGAATACTATGTAATTATCCATGGAAATTTTGGCATTCTGTTCATATTGGCACTATCCATTCCAAGGATCGGGAATATCAGCCGGTCCCAACCCGATCTGGGTTGGCCAGATCGGACGATCCCAATCCGATCCCATCCGATCCAGGTTGTTATTACTTTAGAGGTTAATATGGATTTTTTAATTTTAGAAGGGTTTTGGTGCAAAACTAACCTATTTCCTCCAAGTATTGGGGTCTTTCTCTTTCTTGTTTCTTCCCCCGCGACCCCCAACCCCCCACTCTTCTGCAGCCGATCATGAGGACGAGGCACCAGCAGAGGACGGGGAGGCTACAGCAGATGGCAGCAGCGATGGTTCCTTTTCTTCTTCTTCTTGTTCTTCTTCTTCTCTGCCGGCACTGTTCATTCAATGAGAACCAATAAGAGTGAGGAATGAACAGTAGCCGGCAATGTTCATTCCTCACTTTTACTGTTCCTTTGAGGGTGATGACCAGTTCTGTTTATTTTTTAAAAAAACTGCTGGGTGGGGATCATGCCAGATCGGCCAATCCGGTCCGTGAATCAGGAACAGGGGGGTCGGTATTGGATCAGCCCAACCCAAATCCAATTGGATCCGGGCCGATCCAATCCTATCCTTCCTTCCATGATCCATTCACGTTTGATACACCATTAACAAGGTAACAAAGGCTAGTCTGCTGTCTGCTGTGCAGCAAGTCACTTCTAGGCTTCTGCAATGAATTCATCCAGGGATTTTCAGCATGATTATTTCATTAGAGTAGACTATTTTTGCATGGTTTCTTGGGCCTTCTTTTCATTATACTTTTGCCGATCCCGGACGATCTAATCTGATCCTTCCTTCCGTGATCCATTCACATGTTTGATACGCCATTAACAAGGTAGCAAAGGCTACTCTGCTGTGCAGCAACTCACTTGTAGGCTTCTTCTGCTATGAATTCATCCGGGGATTTTCAGCATGATTATTTCATTAGAGCAGACTATTTATTTATCTAGATTTGCATGTTTTGGGGCCTTATTTTCATTATACTTTTTGTTTGCATGGTGGCTTTTATTTCTATTTATTCATGACAACTTCTGCACCCAGAAGTCCATGCTGTAAGCTAGTTTGTCAGCGCTCCACTCTGTGCACTATGCAACCCTCCTGCATATCCTACACTGTGCAACTTCTTCCCTTAAGCCGCAAGCTTTCTCCAACATTGACAAGGCTGTGATCCCACTACTCACCATTCCATTACAGATTTCTACATGTTCTTGGGCAGTTCTACCTTCTAGAATAGCAAGAGAAGAGTCTTCCTTGACGGCTTTCGCATTGCTTCTCTAGCTCCTACCCATCTACATTATGACAACAAAAGTACCCTTTGCATAATGAGCAATAAAATCTTCCTTGAGCAGACAATGTATATTGAGATTAGACTGTCATTTGGTTTGTCACTGTTACCTCTTAGTTGAGTCACCCTTCCTCCTATGTCCCCTACCAAGCAGGTTTCTGACCTCTTTGCCACATCTCAGATTCTCAGATGACTTTATTCTTCACGAATTGGTTGGCAAACTAGGTTTATGATTCGTTGTGATTTTGAGGAGACATGTGAGAGAGACTGTTATTACTGTATTTATGTCCTTACTATCCATTATACATTTCTCCCTCGCTTGTGCTGTTATTTGACAATGTGCAGGTGCTGTTGTGTAATTTGTGTTTTGATGATGTCTTACTATAAGTCATTGGACTATAAAATTAGAAACTCATGAAGCTTCTCTTAATAGGCATGAAGAAAGTTTCGAGAAGAAGAGTCGACTCAAAAGCCTTTTGGAGTCGACTCGGTTACTATTTTGTAAAGCAAGTCAACGCCAAAGTCATCTGCTACCTAAAGCTCATAATGGTGTAAAATGCCTCATACTGGTGACAAACAGCTCTGCATGGTGAAGAATGGATAAAGATGAAGTTTTCATGTTGATAGAGTCGACGCCAGAAGCTTTTGGAGTTGACGCCAGACTCATCTGCTAGCTAAAGAAGATACCGCTGACAAATGTCAAGTTAAGGGTAACAAATAGATTGACATAGGTGACAAATAGCTTGACAGAGGTGAGAAATAGATATATAGAGGTGACAAATAGCTTGGCATGAAGAAAAAGGGCTGAGAAGAGGAAAAGTTAGAAGAAGAGTCGACACCATCATCCATTACAGTCGACTCCTCTAGTCAAAGTCATCTCAAGTCATGGTCAATGCCATGATGCAGAGTCGGACTCCTTCATGTCTAAAGCTCGGACAGATCAAGGTGGGATCAAGCTCGGTCTTCATACTCTAGCTCGGATCAAGCTCGATCTGTCAAAGCCCCGAGTGTTGGGTGCAAGGCTGGGATCTAGAGGGGGAGGTGAATAGATCCCCTAATAAAAACTATGCCCAAATAAAAATACAACCCAAAATTAAATCAAGCTGAACAGACTTTAAGATCTGTGTAGAACAACTCTCGAGCACTTGGTGTGGGGACGGTCTCACTACTGAACTAATGAACCTCGCAACACAATACAATATCACAAGTCACTGCCCACACATCTAACTGCGAAGAAAGATAGAGAAAATCAAACACACAAGCAAACCACACGATGCAAGGAGATTTTTAGGTGGTTCGGCCAGACACCCAGTCTGCCTAGATCCACCTCCCACTTAACCTGAGTGAGGATTCCGTTGACTCACAGCTTGAATCACTGATCCACAACTTCGAGGAACAAAGCTCAACAACCACTGAGCAACACAGCTTGCTTACAAGATCGCTGAGCCTCACAGCTCGTAGAACAAGGAACGAATCCTCACGAGGCAAAGCCTCCGCTGACTCACAGCTTGATGGAAGTAGCAAAGAAGAAATGAAAAACAAAATGAAAGAAAACAGAAACAAAAATAGGAACAATGTAGCTCTCGAAGAACACAATGGCTTGGATCTGATCCAGAGGCCAACACATAAGCGGGTCTTCAATTTATCTCTAGCTGCACACAATGCTTCTCTTATGAACCCTCTCTTTCTCTTCTTCTTCTTCTTCTTCTCTCGAACTCTTCTCTCTCTCATATCTGCTCTTTCTCTTTTCTTCTGCTCTCTCTCGTTTCTTCTCTCCGGCAGCAGCTCTCTTCTCTTCTATTCGCAGTAGCAGCTTCTTCAGAGGATGAAGGCTTCCTTACATAGAATAGGGGCTCCGTAATTCTTTTGGATAAAATAATCTTCATTACTAATTTCCCATTTGTCCAGGTGTAAGAGAGAGGATATTCCTCTTACATGGTATCTCAGATTACGTGCCAAATGATTGGCTTTCGCTCTCGGGTGTGTGGCAGATGCGAGTCACAGCTGGGTTAAGCTTTCATGAGCTTTCCAAGAACAAACCTATTTGTCAGACTTAATAGGCATTTTACACCTTTAGTAGCTTATTTGTAAGCCTTACCCATCTATTTTTCACCCTTAGAAGTCGTCGCCCTTCTGTCTAGCCGTCGCCTTTATCTATTTGTCACCGCTAGGCTTCCCTGTGTGACTATTTGTCACCCCTAAACTTCTTATTACCTGCATGAGCTCTTTTTCATTTCTGCTGACTATTCTTCATTGATGTTGACTTTTTGTCAACTCTGTTTCCCCATATATCATCATCATGAACCATTTTCTCATAGATATTCCCCATTTCTCTTGCTTGATAGTCTATTGCTTGTTGTTTAAAGTTTTTGATGATTTGCACTTGGCTGCGTCGACTCCCTTGAGCACTGCGTCGACGCTACTTCTTTGCTTTCAATAGATTCAGCCCTGTCACCTATTTTACACCCATACCGAGCTATTTGTTACCCCAACTAGCTATTTGTCACCCTTAGAGCTAGTTATTTGTCAGTCTTATTCATGGACAGCCATCGCACTTGCAAAACTATTTGTCACTGTTATCCTTCAGACGAGATGTACTTCTGGCAAGCTTCTGGAGTCGACTCCAAAAGCTACTCGAGTCGACTTTCCTTCTTCGCATCTCAAGGCTTCCAGCGCTATCACTCATTTTTCACCCTTAGTGGCCTCTTTTTCACCCTTATTGTCTATTTTTCACCGTTAGCCACCTATTTGTCACCACTAATGCATAGCTATAGGACTAGCCTTTCTGCCTTGTGGGATTGCACTTCTTTAACTTCTTCATCGTGCTGAACCATTTGTCAACCTTGTGATGTTTTGGCAGTCTTGCTTGACTATGTTGACTCTTTCATGAAACTGTGTTGACTCTGGACTTAATTATGTTGACTTTTCAACAAAAAAAAAAAACGATAAAAACGAAAGAGTTGGGACGTGGAAGATGATGCGGGACCCATCACCGAAATTCCATTGGCTCTCTTACAATCCCAGTTCGCCACAAGCGAGACACATCTCTCTCTCTCTCTCTCTCGCTCTCTCTCTGACAACCCGCCCCCCGGCCACTGGCTGGTGCTACCTTCTCTGGTGTGTATAGATAAGCCCACCCCCGCCAGGCCCATGCCCAGCAGATCTCATGTGTGCCTGCCTGATTAGATAAGGTTCCAAGGTCCTCCCACTCCCTCCATTTCTCTCTCTCCTCCTCTACCCTCCCTCTCCACCCTCTGCTCTTCGTCAACCCACACAGACTTCTCTCTCGCTCTCTCTGCGCTTCTTCACCAATCCATGGTCTGGATTTCCTGCAACGTCAACACCCTGGCGGCCCGCCTCCCAGGATGCCCCCTCCCGCCGACCTTCTGCGGCAGAACTCGCCTCTCCCTCAATGAGCCCGTCTCCCGCCATGGGGGCCTCCTGTCGTCGGAGCCCCGCCGCCACTGCCGCCGCCATTTCCTCCACAGTTGCGATGCAAGTGCCACTGGGCCGAACGCGACTCCCACCAATTTCAACCCTCTGCAGCCGCAGCCGCAGCTGCAGCAGCTGAGGAGCACCTTGTTCCCGGGGGGGTTCAGGCGGCCCCAGATCAAAGTCCCCACCGTGGTGCTTAGGGTCACCGCCGCAGAAGTTCTCCAGTCTAAGGGCGCAATCGACGAGGCGGTGTCCACGGGGTCCGTGGGGATCGTCCTACTTCGTGGCGGGGATGACAGTGGCGGGCAGCTCTACGAGGCTGCCTGTGTGTTGAGGTCCGTCGTCAGGGATAGGGCTTATTTTCTCATTGCTGAGCGTGTGGATGTTGCCGCGGCCGTCGGGGCCAGTGGGGTCGTGCTTTCGGATCAAGGTCAGTGTTGTTCCCTTCTCACTCTGTTGTCTACGGTGGAAACCCGCCGGGAACATATTAGCTTGGAGGCCATGAAGTAGCCGGTTCTGTTCGTGAAAATCATCAGGCTGATGAGTAAGCCGAGTTTCAATTCCATTGTCAGAAACGTTTCATGAGACATTCTTGTTAGAGTGTAGAAATAGTTCGGAACAAACCGACTTTCCGTCGCAATCTAATATCTTGATTACATAGTTGATGTAATACACAAGGTAAAACTTGGCACAGATATCGACACATTTCCATCATCTATTTGCTTCCTTCGGTGCTAAAACTTGTCAAACTTGGTAAGCCGGGTGGGCATACCGTCGCCATAGCAGCAAGCTTTCCCAGTTTATGAAGACTAACCTTTGCAATTAGCTTGATTCCCTTGCCTGCACAGTGCTCACAATCTTTAGTACCCGGCAGGAAACTATGGTTCGAAGCTTGTGGCAAAGATATTTGCTGGCTTTAAAAAACTGTGTTGCTAGCCGTATTTTGGGTTCAGATAAGGTTGCCGACTAATGGGTAGGATCCTCCATGTGCAAATTTATCATACAAGTGCTTCTGGTTTCAGGAGATCAAACTTTTCTTGGTATAAGGAATCAGTCATTTGAATGATAAATAATTCCTTCTTTTTGGTTGCGCAAACTGGAGGAAAAATGCCTGTGAAGGTCCCACCAAGTTAGGAAAGTGTTTTCTTTTGCTGTTTGTTCTGCACGTTTGCTTTGTAAGGGTAAGAAATAGAGATGTTGGTGGAAGTGAATGAAGAAAAGAGACAACTGCACCTTCGAGATCGAGATCGAGATCGAGATCGAGAGAGAGAGAGATGATGGCTGTGGTTGAGAAGGCAGTGGCAAGATGGTAGGGTTTTGCTTGTTTGGGGGAGGGTGGTCAGACGGGGAATTTTGGTGGGGGGGAGGTCAGGACTTGGGGTGGGATTTTAAGTTAAATAGGATCCAAAATCCATTGGATCCTATCTAACCGGGTGGGGCCCAGTGGACCCAAGCCACCCAGGCATGTGCCTTGGGCTGCCTGGACCACGTAGGTGCCTGCTGAAAGCACCTTTGTGGTGCGTTGGAAAGGCACATGGGCACCTGGTCAGTCTAATCCACCTGGGTGCATAGGTGGGTGACTGGACAACTATGCCTACAGATGTTTTGGCATCATTGTTAAGAATATATACCTTTTCTCTTGCCTGTCAGAGATCAGATTTTACTAAAATCTGGTGGATCAGAATTGTTTCCATATGTTATCTTGGACTTGTTCTTCTTCCGATCTTTTTTCTCCCTCTGGATTGAACAATCTGAGAGTGCTATGTAAAGGCTATTAGCTATTTAGAGAGGGTGTGGTTCAGCACTTGACAACGATTTGTTTTCCCTTAAATGTTGGCTAATGACTTGTCTATGATTCAGGTGGAGAAATATGCTCTTTTGGATTGTTTAACTTGGGACTGGCCAGAAACTTTTGTTCATTAGTGTGTATCTGGACTGGTAGCATTTTATCAATGTCCTAACTCCTAACAAGACCCTTTTTACAGCATAACCATCACAAGGAATGCATTAAGACCATCTCAAAAATCAAAAACTAGCAATAAACTATTTTATCAAAAAAGAAGATGTCCTGAAGACCTTTTTGTGTGCTCAAAGATGGCTTCTGAGGAATACATTGAACTTCTAGATAAGGCAGTAAATAATTATTATATTTGATGAGGATTACTAAAATAGTAGAAATAAAATTACATTTTCAATAACAAATTAAAACTAATTGCTATAACAATTAACAGAGTCCAATCCAACTAAAGACAAGTGCAGTCCAATAGAAAAGGGAACATACCCTTAAGACGGGGGAAGCCCGACACTGGCAAAGCTGGCTACTAAGAACCACGAACTGCGCCACCGGACCACGAGGAAGAAGAGTAGCCACACCTGAAAAGTCAGGGGTGAACCTCATGTCACTGGCTCAGTAGGGGTCCCGCAGATCGCCACCAAGAAACCAAACCGATAATAGTAATAACACCACAAGAGCAACACCAGTAAGCAGGAGCAAGAGTAACAACACGGAAGTAAGGAGGTAAAGTCGTACAGAAGAAATCACAGTTGCCAATAGACCTCAGCCCTCTAATCTACTCCTAATCTGAAAAGGCACAACTTCCCACACACCTAGTAGGGAGTTGCCAGACTAAACTCAAGAAACCCCGATTACATTGCCAGAACATGTCATGCTACAATAGACATGTTGGCTTCACATAACACTAACCAAAACACTACACACACACGACCTCACCATCGTGTCCGCTACACAAGTCACGGTAAAGCCAGACATAGGCTACCCGAAGCACTACGTCAACAATGATGAAGAATCGGTCATAAAATCACAAGTCCCATGTCATGTGATAGAAGCACCTCCTCACTAGAAGCAAAGCCAGATGCATCCACTAATGTCTTACACTGCACCTCAAGCATCTCACACTCGTCTCGAACATGGTGTCTGAGACACTGTACCAAGTACAAGTAACAACACTAACGAGTGACTAGTCAGGGTCATGCCCGTCGACACTCGTCCAAACACCCCTGACCACGTGTGCTCACACAAGCCCAATGCCTTGAGCCAGACTGCTAGCTAGTTTTCACCCCTAGTAGGATGCTACTGCAAAGTAAGGAGGCCCATGGAAACTTGCCTAAAAATCATCTCTCGGGAACTTGCCCCGCCACTAGTCCCAGGCGGGCCGACACTAAGTGTTGCCAGGCTACGACTAGTGGAGGCTCACTAGACACAGAGACTCTCTGAAAGAAACAATGAAGTACAGACAGGCTAACGCGTACCTATCACACGTAACAAAGCACAACACAATACAAAGAATTGTCGCCTGACTCAAGATAGTCAACTAGACCTACACACAATGATCCTTGATTCACATGACTCGGGTTAAGGCCATTGCACATCACGGTATCGTACCGTTAAATAGCCTTGTCCCTAAGCCAAAATCATGATAAAACACAAGTCCTCAGCCCCAAGGCTGCACATAGGACTCTCGACTCCGTATAATACAAATCACGAAACATGAAGGAGCATCAAAGCCCTCAGACTAGATAAGCACACAAACTAAGGTAAGGCGATACCTCCATGAGTGTAAAACTATAGTCTCGATCCATACCGGATAACCGAGATACTCACGAGGTCACGTGTCAACCACTGGCTCACAACTGGGTTGACCAGAAACCATAATGACCCTCAAAATAACGCAAAACACTACTCAGTATCCTAGCACTTTCAAACACCGTATAACACGGTCACAGCCCTCATAGGACGTCCACGACATCCACGTACAATAGGCGAACCAAGGGGTCGAAGCGAAGCCAACAAACACAGAGAAAACACTGAACACTGCTCGGGATGAGACTACTCTTCCGGAATCCCTCGACACACATATATGACTCTCACGGAATACCCAAGGCATCCATCGAGTCAAATGCCAACAAGGCATTGAATACTAGGTTCACCGGAGCCTGAGACAACTTACATAAAATCTCAAAAATTGAAGACATGAATGCAGTCCACGACTACGTCGCGATGGTAAACACGTCCACAGGATGCGTCGCGATGCCACCAGAATGTGTCCAACAATTACAGCACGTCAATGGGTTGACGCAGCACAAGCCTAGGGCACATTAATAGATGCGGCCATAGCCTCGAGGGTGTTAACAACCGAATGCGGTTGTGACCTCGAGCGTGTTAACCAAGATCACGGCCATCACCTAGGTCACGTTCTTCAGGATCACATCCAACAATAGGGCCGCATCCCTTACCACCTTACCACCCTACTGTTCATCTTCTTAGATGAATGCGGTCACACGATATAGCGCGTTTCAATTGTTGGCGAAGAGTAGATGGCGGACAAGAAAGGGGGTTGAATTGTCCCCCAGTCGAGATGGTTGATTTTAAAAATAGTTTGAAGTAGACACAATGGAATTATAATTAACTACATTAATTTGCCTAAGCTGATGTGAGATTAAAATGTTCTCTCAAACTTTTTGATCTCACTCGAATAAGCTCTGCAACGAAAGATAGAAATAGATCCAAACACATATAGCGGATGAAGCAAAGTGCGATGGTGTAGTGAGTAAAAACCAATATAGTTGACCTGTGAATGGGGAAAGAGGAAATGGACAATCATGCATCGACAAGCAACATGGTGATTTTTAGGTGGTTCGGGACCACGACGGGCTCCCTACGTCCACCCCTCACCGAAACCCGGTGAGGCTTCACTACACGAGATCCTAGGAGAGATCTCGGCCTTCAAGACATGGTCGGAGAACCGGGATTGCTCCTCGTCCTCCATGGTAGAGGTCTTTTGTAGGGCGCTGAGGGCATGCTCTTGCTCTGCGAAATGCCTCTCAAAGTCTCGTAGCCAGAGGGACAGCTCCGGTTGTCGTTGGGCCGAGGGGCTATGAGGGCATTCCTACGCACTGCCCCGACGCCCTTCAAGGGCCTCGATCTCCGAGAGCGGCCAATGCACTCCGAACTTCTCCCTCCTCGGGGTGGAGGAGGCTTCTTACTCCGGGGGAGGAGCATGCGACGATCCTCCTGACTGGTTGTGGTTTAGTCGCCGCCCCCGGAGGGTGAAATGGCCTCCTACGGTTTACAGGGAAGCATCTCCACGGGGGGGGGAGGCTCTCTTGGGAAGTCGTGACCTCTCCTCCCTGGGCGCTGTCTAGTTTTACGTTGAGGGTTTGAAGAGCGTCTGTGATCCTGGTAGGGGGTTGCCCCTCCGCCACGGGTGGGGGCATTCCGCCGGCTGGGTCGCTAGTGTGAGACGGGGTGTTCCCCGTAGGATGGGAAGGTGTGCCTTCCTCTGCCGCCATGGCTTTTCCCTTGTCCCCGGCGGTCCTCCTACGGGAGCTTCTTCGCACCATGCTGGCTATTTGCCCCTTTCCCACAGACGGACCCAGATGAAGAGGGGTGATCCCGTGTTGTCCCTGAGTTGAGGACGATGACCACGATTGTGAGAACTGCAAGAAGGAAAATGAATCAAGGGTGCTCAGGGATGGATCTCTGGGGAAAACCCTCCGATGGTTATGTCAGCAAATATGGCAGAGCTCTGATGCAAAGTAGAGAGATGAGGAGGAGATGGGGGCACGAGATTCCTCTCCACCGAGTGGTAAAGTGGCTCTTGCTCAGGGTTAGTGCTGCTTAGATGCGCTTACCGTTCGTAGGAGGGCCTCCCAGGTTTATATAGCGACTAACGGAACGTAAGAGCCCTGTGAGCCGAGGAGTTTTAGGGGAGGTTATGTCCTCTTCATGGGTTCTTTATGACCCAGGTCTCTTGATTTTTATTACCCTCTTGATTCCCCTGCTTATAAAGGGCACGTAATGGTCGCATAGATAAGCTTTCATCAGTCGGTCCGAGCATGGGGCCTTGGCTCAAGGGGGTCTCCCGAGCGATAGGCGCTAGCCTCGGGCAGGATCCAAGGTCCCGAAGGGACTTTCCCGATCGATCTAATGCTCGAACTTTCAAACCCGTATGCCGCCAAGGAAGCGCTTGATCTGAGTGGGTCATTGGGCTTGACGCTAGTGGGTCCCGAGAGGGGCTGTCACTCTAAGGAGCTGAGCCTCGTTTGGTCTGGCGGGGCCTTGTTGGGTCATTCCTTTTCGGGCGGTAGAGTTCCCCCTCTTCAGGTACCATTCTACTAAAAATCCTAGGAGTTACCCCTCAAACAGATTAGGCCATTATAGAACCCATGGTCAAGGATCAAGTCAACCTGAATGGTCAGATAAGTCAACTTGGATTGGTCACAGAAGGTGCTACTGGCAGCAGAGCAGCTGGTCAGGTCGACTTGGGGTCCATCTAGGAACTGTTCTGCTTATACCTGTCCTTGGCCAAGTCGACTTAGCAGGGTAGGCAAGTCGACTTACAATTCTTATCATGCTCAGACCTCATATAGGGCTATCTATCCACAGTATCCAAGTGCATCCATGACTCCTAATGCCCGTTGGACTTACAGGTGGAATAAAAATTCACATGTTTCCAAAAATAAAATAGTTCCAAAAAGTTCAAAATAAACAACGCACAAAAAGCAAAATGGTAAAAATAATTCTCATGTGTTCAATTGGTCAAAAATAACCAAAATAGTGTTCTCTTAAAGTGAAAAATGTGAAAATTGAAATAAAGCTAAATGCCAAATGCACATTCATTAAATAGTTCTGGATTCCAAAATGCATGCTATCTATTGTAACTGATTTTGAGTGACAAAAAGGTATCCAAACAAGTTTGGGTTCCCAAATATGTTGCATAAAAATCTTCCAGGGAAGCCTCTCAGCCTACAATAGAAATCATGATGACACGATAATGGATGTGCAAGGCTAAATAAAAGGGAAGAAGAAGGTAGATTTTGGTAAGCTCATCATGCGAAATGGTTGAAAAAGTTGCAAGGTAACAAATGAAATTTGTCTTGAAGCTATGAAATAATTTCATCTCCTTGATGTGCACACACAATTTCTGCATACCTCTATGCATGATTAGCTAATTTAGGGAGAGCCTAAATAAACATCCTTCATCAACGATTGTGATCATCACATCAGGTCATACATGCACTCCTCATGCAAATCATGAAAGCAGTACTCCATAGTATATAAAATGGTGACATGAAGAAGGACAAGTTAGCCCTGTTTGGAAGCTTTCACCATGCGTGAGGATATACCTCCACCCAGTACCAAGGGTGTCAAGCTCCGAATTTTTTGAATGTTTTTCGGATCAGGATTCCCTATATTCTTCGTCATCGGACTCTCCTGAAAAGGAGGAGAAAACTGTATGAGCGAACGCTCAGTAGGGATAAACTTTCAGGTACAAGCATTGCTTTAAGTAATTTACCAATTAACATGTAATGTAACATGGGCAATGCAAACTCAAACACAGAGTAGGAGGGATGCGGAGGTTAAATGCTCAGTCAGTATATCTCGACTATGATTAGTGGAACACCACAAGGGGAGGTTAGCAGGTTAACCTTTAGAGGTTGATTATAAGCATGGGGATCGCAGAGCTAACAGAGGCAAATGCTCGAACAGCCAGCAGGTGGCGCCGAAAGACCCTGCGCTCAGTTTGTAGGGATGATCTTCCTCTCCCTCAGTTCATTGTTATGAACAGATGAACCATGGAGCAGTCCCAGAGATAACCAGAGAAACGCATATGTGCGTGCTTCTGGAGATGAAATCTCGATAAACACGAGGGAGTTTTGCGAAATTGCTCCAATGAGAGGAGGAAAAATAGACCCCGTGGAGGGGGGGTATAATCTCAATGTTGCCCTGGAGAGGACCAGGGCTCGTTCGACACCGAGGAAACGCACAGAATGCTGGAAGTTAAATGCAACCAGAGAAGAAGAGGGGAGACGCGGGGAATCATTCCATGCTCGACGCCACACCATCATATTATCATAAAGGGGTTAATACAATGTGCATATGGCACGGCATGGTGTTGTCCCTCAGAGGCTGGCCACCGATTGCACAGACGGGATAAAACCCTATTACAGAAGAGGAAGAGGTAGGGGAATGATGAAGGGGAGAGGGCTCGTATCATCGCCCCTCCCACCTCACTCACATTACATTGAAATTAGGGGGAAAATAGGAGGTGATGATCGAGAGAGTTCACCGAAACCCACCTAATTCTTCACTGCGGGAAAACAGAGTATCAGAAGAGCACTCTCTCACCAGCTTCAAGCTTCTCTGGATGGATGGACGTGGGAGACGACCTCTCTCTCTGGCTTGCTCTCTCAGTGAAGGAAACCCCCCTTACTTGTTCCCTAATTCTCCTCACTCTCCGTTACTTCTTCTTCTCTCCTTGGTATTGGCTCTTCCTATGTATTCCTTTTTCTTTTTTTTTCTTTTTTTGAATTGGTCGAACCAATTGACTTATATAGATGAAGCTATTACGGCGTGGAGAATGCGCGCCGTGGAAGGCTTCCTTCGATCATTTTGGCGCGCCGGTGAAAGGGCACTCCGGAGATGTCCCATTCACTCAATGAGGGTCAGATAGTGGGTCCCGTACTAATTCTGAGGTCACTGTGATCTTCCATCTTGCCACAATCTCGCAAAACCTCGGGAAGAAGCCTTGATGAATCTTTCGGGTCGACATACGACCACTTTCGGAACTCCGTGTACCTTTAGTTTAGATACGCGGGTTTTTCACTGACACGGCCTTCGGCACTGTGGTTCGTGCTGCCGGCTCTGTTTGACTTGTGCTCGTAGCTTTCTCGGGGAGTGAAATACCACCCGGGATACTTTCGCCTTGATTGGGCGATCATTTGGCCACTAACAGACCCAATTTGCTGAGATGCCGTGCCCATGTCAGGTCATCAGGGTCTTCTACTAACAGAGCCTCTGGTCCCTTGTCCTGAAAGGTGAAGGGCGTTCTATCACCTCAAGTGGATCTTTCGTTCAGGTGGTGGGCCACCAAGCGTACCCTTGTCCTTGGTCAGACAACGGATGTTGTTTTATGCGACACAACTGAGTCGATGCCGGTTCATTGGGCAGGCTTGTCGACACTGCCCGTTTGTTGTGAATTCTCCTCGAGTCTCCTGAGGTGAAGTCCCTAGTGTTCATACCGGGTGACCTGAGGCTCTGGCAGCTTGAGAAGGCTTTGGTATATTAGCTTCCTTCGGCTTCTTTGTTTCAGTGGGCCGCATCATTCTTGTCTTTTAGGCTTGATCGCCACCGAGTATATTTTGAGTGCCAACACCAGTTTAGACAGTGAAACACATGCATGACTTGGGCGATCCTAATCATACATCTAACCAACGTAAAGATGGAATGCAAAACAAGAACAAACACACTGGACAGTGATTTTTGGGTGGTTCGGTTTTCACCTACATCCACCCCACACTCTAACTAGAGTGCGGCTTACTGTTGGCTCACAACTTGAACACCGCTGATCCACAACTTCGGGGATAGAAATCCCTACACACAGTTGAGCCTCTCTGGTTGCTGTCTGAGGAACACCCTCTCTTGTTGAGCGCCACAGCTTACAATGAAACTTCAAAGTAGAAAGAAAAGAACTTAAAGAATGCCGAAACAGAAGAGGGGAATGTATCTTTCAAATGAAGGAGTCTGACTCTGGACCTGATCCAGAAGTCAGAGTAAGCGCTCTCCCGACCTCTTCTTCTTCCTCTCACTCTTTCTCCAGCACTCTATTTTTATCGGAACCAACTCTTCTTTCTTTCTCTTGTTCTCTCACTCTCTCTTCTATTGCTCTGCTCGCTACTCTGCTCTTTAGCTTCTCCTCTTTCTTCTCTTGGCCTTTTTCCACACACGTTTTTAAACCTGGATGAGGAGGGTCCCTATTTATAGGGAAACAGGGGCTCCAAGTCTTGATTCCAGCCTGTCCCTTTTTGGCACGAATCCTGTGGTCCCCCACCAGATATCCTTGAGGGCACGTGGAGGGAATGTTCCCATCAAAATATCTTCTGGAGAGAGGTGCTTCACTGGTAGTCCATGTGTAAGGATAAAAGGATCTACAGACACCGCCCTCGAAGGTTTGAGCATAGTGTTGGTCGAGGTAGGGAGTCCTCCATCCTCTTAATTTCGCAGCTCTTCTCATCTTTTCTTTTTATCGGTTGGCTGACATATAGACATATGATGTAGACTGAGGGGGCATTGTCAACCATCATGGTGCAAGTACCTCTCCCGACGTTGGGTTTGGGTCAACCGACTTTCTCACCAGTCCAACAGCCTATCGCACTGCGATTCCCCAAAGACTATGTAGTGACAGCAGGCCTCGGGGGGACCTATTGTAATTGCAGGAGTTATGGAATCCCAACCACTCGATGCCGATCAAGAGCCACTCTCACAGAAGATCAGCCTTCCTGAAATAGAGGTGGGAGAAATTGTTGATGAAGAGGCCAGGGCTTCCAGGGCCTCGGCCAATGTTAGTGATACTGCCTCTACGGAGGTCAGTCGGGCTGAGTGCGAGGAGCAAGTGTCCTCGACTATTGAGGCTCCTGGTGTAGCTACACCCCGAGAGGCTGGCAAGGAGGTTGCTATTATCGAGACCCCACCTGCTATATCAACTACTGGGGTTGACTCTAGTGCAGGTGCTCTACAAATTATGCCGTCATTGTCTTCTTAGGCGAGCGACGGTATCTGGGCCGCCGTGGACAGTAGGGTGGATTTCCAGCTTCCCAAGATGTCACCACTTGGTCTGCAATCATCTAATGACATAGTGTGGTAGTTTTTGGGAACTCTCCGGCAGACTATAGCGGCCAGCCAGGATTTGACTTATGTACAGCTGAGGGGCTTGGTGGAGCACCTTTTTCGCTCACTGATGGCTCTTGGCTGCCCCATGGACGATTGGATGCCACATGTGATATTACTACTAAAACATGTCAAAAGGTAAGAATTTCTAGGCCGAGAAGTAGCTGATCAACTGATGGCCATGAAATTAGAGCAAGCTAAAAGTTGAACCGCTCTTGCCACTCTGAGAGGGGCAGCGGAGCAAATGAGAAGTGTGGCCAGCATGTCTTCACAGCGTCGGGCCTCTATAATAGCCAGGATAGTTGAACTGCATGCTAAACTTTCCAAGGCTGAGGCCAATTTTCTGGAAGTTGAACATCTGGAGGCCCAGAGTATGGAAGAAGCTGAGCTGGCCGAAGGACAAGTTGCTTCCCTTGAAGAAAAATTGTCACAGTTGGAAGCCACGGAGTCTCGACTGCAAGAACTTGGAGCTGGAGGATATCTTCCGGCGCCCACCACAGTAGCCCCCTTTTCGTTGACTTCTCCTCCTTTTTGGTAGAGCTTTATGTACCTCAGGGAATGCCCTAGGCAATCATGTATTTTGACATCTCATAGTAATGAAACATCTTTATTTGCAGCTAAATCGCAACTTCATTTTCTCCTTTTTCCTTTCTTTCTTTCCTAGCCAATTAGCTTAGCCCAGATATATAAGTTACTAGGGCAGGAGAGCGCTCACACCTTCAGCGAAGGGGTGAGGTGTTCGCTTCACCGCGGAGTAACTATTCTTGAGGCCAAACCCTTGGCTAATGTAGGCCGAGAGTTCGAAGAACGAATGTGTAGGGGTCTCTTAGGACCACAGAATGAGGTGAGGAGGCTTATCAGCAGGCTTCGCCGATGGTGACAAAGTCGCTGAGAAACCAAAAGTGTGTACGTTCCTCGACAGGGGTGGAAGACCTGGGATAGGATGACTTACTGACGCGGACGAAAGGTCTGGGCCATGGGTTTGTTTGCTGACTTCACCGATGGTGACAAAAATTGGGGGTAGGGTTTATTCATCATCATGGGTGAAATGTTGAAGCAAAGGAAACTTGTTGGTTAACGAGGGAGAAGGGCCCAAGTTAAAGGAATGTTGGCTGATCTTGCTGATGATGATAAGGGCCAAGTGGTGGGTTTGGTTATCAAAAATCTTGTTCATTAAAGAGGACGAAAGGTCCAAGTTAAGGGAAAGCTAATCGATCTTACCGATGATGACAAGGGTCAGAGGAAGATTGATCGGTCTTGTCGATGGTGACAAGGGCCAAAACTATCAAAAGTATTGTTCATTAATGAGGATGAAAGGTCTAGGTTAAGGGAAAGCTGACCGATCTTGCCGATGATGACAAGGGTCAAAGGAAGATTGACCGGTCTTGTCGATGGTGACAAGAGTCAAATGGATATTGACCAATCTTGCCGATGGTGACAAGGGTCAGGAGGGTATTGACCGATCTTGCCAATGGTGACAAGGTTCAAGAGGGCATTGACCGATCTTGCCGATGGTGACAAGGGTCAAGAGGGTATGTTCGTCAGCATTAGTTAAATGTCGAAGCAAAGGTATATTCATTAATAAGGACGAAAGGTCCAAGTTAAGGGAGAAATGTCAATCGATATTACTGATGATGACAAGGGTCGAAACGGGTTTGTTCGTCGGCATTGGTTAAATGCCAAAGCAAAGGTATATTCATTAACAAGGACAAAAGGTCCAAGTTAAGGGAGAAATGTCGATAGCTCTTGCCGATGATGACAAGGTCGAACGCTGATTTGTTCGTCGATACTGATTAAATGATGAAGCAAAGGTTTATTCATTAACAAGGACGAAAGGTCTAAGTTAAAGGAAATGTCGACCGATCTTGCTGTTTAACAAATTCAAATAAATGCCTAACTAAGGGCTAAAAATTCACAAAAATAGTCGAAACGATCCTGGCGAAGAGTACAATGCGACTGTAGTGACCATGAGTCGAGGAACTGAAAAGTAAATTGGTCGAAGTATTCTCAACTCGGGAGCTACAAAAGTAGTCTTAAACTCTTCTAAAAGGATCCGAAAACTCAATAAAGATCCAGTCGATCCAGGGTATTACAGTCCTCCCCTCCTTTAAGAAATTTCATCCTCGAAATTTAAGGACCGACAAGGGTAAGGCAGAGAAGAACAACCCAACAATTACAGACACAAAACACAAGAAATAGAGTTCAGAGGAACAGCGTCAGGCTATTGTCACGGATACATGCTCAGGAGTGAGCACGACCACAAGTGAATACAAGTCCGACACCTCTAAAACAAGGCAATATCGCTTACGTCTCGTAAGGCAAGAGACACGACTGCTAGAGTAAACAACACCAAGAAATGAATCGACAGAAGCGACAGGCACAACCAACATCAGCTTACCCAAGAAAATATAGTCCTCTCAGCTGACACCCTGACGACATCATCGGCTCCAGTGCCAAAGGAGATAGGGAACACCAGGCATACAGGACGCTAATGACGATTACACAGAGGAATGATAGCAAAATCAACAACACTGGACCACACACAACATTAAGTCAGTCCTCATTCAGATATCACATTTGATCGAGTTACGAGCTACTCCACTGAGAAAAGGAGCACAGCCAGTTACTGACGAGGAAATGGTCCAGCACACAAACGTAGAATCATACGAAAATAGTACTTATAAAAACAACAACCAATGACAACAACACCTGCAGGATTCCAGCTCCGTACAGCACACAGAACCACGGAACACACTACAAGCAGGGTCGTATCAAGGCGTGCGGTAGCTGAGCACATGACTACAGGGAACGAGTCATGCATTAGGCCGTTCTTCAAGGAAAGACCCACAACGATTGAAATCGATCGTAAAACAACAGGAGACACCACAATCGTAGGGAACGCATCTCAAGGTCTACGAACACGCCTCGAGAGCACAACACCCACGAGAATGAATGCAGAGTAAAGGGTACTTTATCAGCAGGGAAGTCGACGATTTCCCCAACACTCGCAAATGCCAACACTAAAACCAGAAAGATGACCGACAACAGCACGGTCACGAAAACATCTAGGTACATGCAGCTAAGACGGAGTCACATCGAGAAGGAGTAATTCTCTCGATCAGGCAAAATTGTACGAAAAGAATCCTCGGCTTGTGGGTCATCAGCCCATACACTTTCACTACGCACTCAACAACGCACGAAGGCATCAGAAAGATCCTCAGCCTTCACATCTCAGTACGCACGAGGCATCATCGCAATCCCAGAAAATCACAATGTAACAAGCCTCGAGCACTGATCAAGCGAGCAACTGAGCAGAAAAAGTCTAAGTGTAACAGAAAAGAGCACCAGCTTCAGCACAAAGCCCAAGGAAAAGCACTAATCTTGGCCTACCTTTGCATCCTGTAAATGGCAATTGAGCCTCACATCACATTAGTCGTTGGACACGGTGCGACGAGACACGGTACACAACAGCTCTCGACACAGAAATTAGGTCCAAAGCCAGGCAACTGTAAAATAAGGAGATGATCAGGCTCAAATTAAGTTGTCCACACTTGAGCAGACACAGGACAAGGCGGTACTGAGATGACAATTCCAAGACCAACCTCACAAGGAGATCCACCAAACGGCATGGGAAGCATCGAGCTTACTAACAGAAGCTCACCAAAAAGGGAAGAGCCTAGTTCACTCGATCGACTTCTCAGCCAAAAAGGTCCAATCGAGCACTTCAACAGAAGCGAAACACGTCAGGAGCTGACCAGATTTACGCTGGGATGACCAAAATATTGTAACAATATGTACGGCCATCGCCACAACTCGAATGGTCAACTACAACCTAAGCAATTGACAAAGACCAAGTGATAAGAAATCGCGAATCTAACACCAGCAAATCCCAACCAGAAAGGAAATGCCAATAGGAATAACACTAATGAATTCTCAAACATTGCAAACAGCATAAAAGACAGCCATCGAGCAATAACACCGACCAATCTATGAATTCAGATAATCAGATATGACAAGGAAAGAGTAGAATTAACTACTCCACTGAAAGACACGAAGCACAATGTGGACTACTTCACAGGGCTGTCGACACTGCAGGTGATAAGCCACTAGGTCCATGTAGAAGAACAGACCTCTAAGAAAATCACAGGCGATAAAATAATCAAGCCACATTAGCCTAGGATCCACCTACGAATCCTGCCAACATCCACCTCATCCATCATTTCATCATGTTCTAGCCCATTCCATCGTGTCTCTACCTCGGTCAACTCGGCACAGTCGTGCGCCCCGCGTCGAGAAAAATAGAGGGAAAAGAGAAACGAGGGAGAAAGTAGAATGGGAGAAATGACAATGACAGGAGAGGAGAAAACCACAATCACACAAATAGCACCATCATAATGAAAAATTAATAGATAACTAAATCACATAAAACTCAAGCAACAGGAATAATTAAAACATAAATTAACTAATCAAAAAATAGAAATGCATCCTCTTTTATTATTATTTTTTTCATGCCCTTCTTTTTTTTCTTTTCTTTTCTTCTTCTTATCTTTTCCTCTTCCTCTTTCTGAAGTCCGAGCTTCCACAGTCCGGCTCACGGTGGTACCTCCTCAGGGACGTCTAGGCCTCCTTTGATTTTGAGTTCAATTCGTCCACCGGGATGCAAATTTACGACGACGTGGTGTCACATTTATGATACGGCACCGTCATCTCTAGTATTGAAATTCGGCCATTCCGGCCTCTTCTTCTATTTCTTCACTGCGGGTTCTTACAATCGAGCCCTCGGCAATGCACCTTAGGAACACATTGACTTCTCATGATTTCTGTCATATCATGGTATATTGTGGTGTTTAAGTTTTATGCGTCTACAAGGTACCAGATGGAACTCCCACCTCTCTCTTCTTCTTCTTTTTTAATTCTTGTTCCTTTTCTTCTTCTCTATCGATGTCGGGGGCAGCCGGTTGGAGCTTTGAAGAAGGTGCCGTTACGACACGCCAGGTGAAGGTGCAGACACGGCACCTCTGATTTTTTTTCTTTTTCTTCTTCATCTTCTTTCCTTTCTTCTTTGCCCGATGCGAGGCTTGTTGTTGTATATGACAAATTTTAGGTGTCAACAAGTATTGTAGATGCAATGTTGAGGCGGGGGATGTGCAAGGCCTCTGCCTTGAAGTGGTTAATGTAGGCCCACAACATTTCCCCTGGGACCTGCTTGAGCACCAGGAGTCCCGCAATTGACCTTGGGGGGCCACTCCCGAGGAAGCTTTCTTTGAAGAGTCGCCTAAATTACCAGAAACTGGTGATGCTTCCAGGGCGAGAGCTCGAAACCATGCTTGAGCCCCTTGCACCAGAGTGGTGGCAAAGGCTCGACACTTGATGGGATCTGACGCCCCCTGCAGAGTCATTAGGGCGTCAAAACTATCGAAGTGGTCAGTCGGGTCGCTCAGGCCATCATAGGACTTGAAGGCTGGGAGGGAGATCCTGGGGGACAACCCGACTTCCAAAATCTCAGGGGAGAACGAGGATTGCTCCTCGTCCTCCTTACTCACGAAGCTCTGTTGTAGAGCTCGGAGTGCTCATTCCTACTCAGTGAATCACCCCTCAAAATCCCGAAGCTGAAGAGTAAGCTCCATATGGGTACGAGAGGGCACTGGGGGGCTCCCAACGCGCTCTCCCTCTTCTCCCCTGTCGTCGCGCGGCAGGGACGACGGTTGCCATCGGTGGGACGGGTTGCCGCACTTCATTCCCCCCTCCTATGCGGGTTGGAGAGGCGGAGCGTGAGAAGGTTCGCTCGCCACGCTACGGATGATGCGGCCATCTTGGATGATGAAATGACCTCCTGCCATCTGTTGGGAGGCCTTAACTTAAGTGGGGCCCAAACGTGAGTGCTAGGATCACTCCTCCCTAGCTACCTGGGCCTTCATCAAGTCGACGAGGGTATCCAGTTTAGCATTGAGGGAGCGGAAAGCCTCTGGATCTACCATAGCGGGTTGTCCCACTTGAGGCGGCGGTAGGGGAAGGGCATTGGCCTGAGCATTGGGAGTAGGGCCGATTAACGAGTGTGATGGCGCAAGTTCCTGATTCACGGCCACCGATGCCTTCCCCTATCATCGGTCACCCTCCTGCTGCTGCTCCTATGCACCATGTTGGCTTCTTGTTCACATTCCCGAAGATGGCGCTAGATGAAGAAGCGAGATCTCGTGCTAAGCCACTGGTCTTCGGATCTAGGGCAACATGGGTCCCATATTAGTTGTGAGAAGCCACCTCAGAACGAAATTCTACAAAATGGAAAGAAGTGATCATGGGGCCTGGGATTGCTATCCTAGGGTAAACCCTCTGATGTTTAAGTCACCAAGGGCAAGAGCGGGATGCGAAAGGCGGCAAGGGAGGTGTAGGGCATGAGACTGCTCTTCACCAGTTAAGAAGGCTAAAATTGACTTACTTTTTCAGAGGAGATCCCTGAGTTTATATAGCTGCAGGCTCCCTCTTCTGAGTGGGGAGAATTGTGAGAGTCTGGGGGGCGTTACATCCACGGCGTAAATTCTTACCATTCAGGGACTCTTGCTCTCCCCTTATCCTCGTGGGCTTCCCACTCTTAGATGACAATGTATCATTTGCTTATGGTTATTAGGGATAAGTGCCCAGCCGCAAGAAATTTGCTATGGCTCATTGGGGAGTCTCAACGATGGGCTGACCCATGAGTGATAAAGGATATTTCCTGCTTATGTAGGGAGTCCTAGCCTTGGACATCCCTGAGGGAGTATTTTATCCACCTTTCGTTGGCTCGGTCTAATCTGCGCCTGGGCTCTTCCCGAGCATTGGGGAGGCCTTCACTCAGGTGACTGAGCCAAGGTTCGGTGGGCCTTGCTGGACCCTTTACCTTGAGTCTTATAGCAAGCGGCCCTAGTGGGGCTGTCACTTATTGGGCCACGTAGGTCTTTATGGGCCTTTGGGCTGTGAAGTGTTGGGCCGCAAATCTTCCCCTCTCCACGCTTCATGAGCTTTTCTTGAAATTCAGTTGGCCATTGTTGTGTCCCTGGTTTTGATGATAACAAATTCCTTATCTTATGGTTTTGATGATGACAAATTCATTATCTCAATGCAAATCAAGAACTGGTCGGTTACAGGCAAGGGGTTAAGCCTAAAATAGATTTAACCTATTTTCTTGTTTCCATGTGTGCAGTGATAGGTTGAGGACGAAGCCCCAAGATTAGGATCATCACATAACAAAGATGGAACCATAATTCATAAAGTCACAAGCCAAACTCAAGTTCTATCTCAAATCAATCGACTCATTTATTCACAAAATCAAACTCTAGACAACATGGAAAAAGAAAAAAAAAGGGGGTACAATCACTCCGTCCTATGCTGGGCATCCCCCTGAGGACTTATCTCTCTCAATGCCCTAATACAGGCCTGGCGGGTCTCTACCACCTCAGCAACCTCCGCTGGTAAAGTCCGCACCCTGCTGATTCCCCACATGATCAGGGCGCTCCTCACTGTCTGCTCATCCTCCTCGGTACCAATCCTCCTCGCCTGCAATGCGGGAAGGTGGGATAGGGGCGATGGGATAGTCCTAGGCATCCTGACCTGTAAATAGCACCGGTGCGGGCTATACGTCGCCAGCACTGCATCGCTCACAAGCCTCGAGTCCAAGCCCCACCCTCTAGGCAGTCTGATGTCGGTATCAAGAAGGAAGTTGGGGTGCATCACGAACCGCTCCAGGGGTAGCCTGCTAAGGTACTGTCACCATTCGTCACTGGTCTTCATGTTTGATGTCCTGCACTCAACCTGCGAAGGGAACCTGAGGGCGCCACCTATAAAGAAGAGGGGATGGCTCCCGTAGATCAGGCTAACAGTGTCAGCATCCTCCCGAGGGGTGAACTTCATCCTAACCCCCATCCAACACTCCAAAAGAATCATGGAGCCGAACAATGGACCTCCTAAGGCTGCTGAGCTGAGGCCCTCGTAAAGATAGGCCAGGACGGCCTGGGAAATGGAGAATCCCTACCATAGGCCGCTAATGGTGCTGAGAAGGGGTAGATCTAGGGTATGGTCGGCTGAAGGGAATAAGATGGCACCGCACAGATAGATGGACGTAGCCTTGGCTATGGCCTCATCTCACCCACACTTATTCCTACAGTGCTCTACCACCGACTGACTAAGGGGAAGGACGTGGCTGTGGCGTGGGCCTATGAAGGTGCGAACCTCCATACTGTCCAGAATGAACCCCCCTAGAATGGAAACTGGGTCTATAGGGGCAACGGTATGGCATATGGAGTCCTCCTCCCCTAACTTGGACCTGGGAAAGGAAAAGTAAGTCTCTACCTCTTCCAACAAGATGGTGGCCTCAAAAGATGGCAGCATGAAAGTAGGGGTCTGAGGATGCCAGGTTTCTATTAAAGCTGAAATGCTATGCCAGTCCAAGGACAGCTTGGGGTAGTTATTGCCTAAAACTACGAGAGGGCGTAGGTGCCAGGAGTTAAGGATATGAGTCACCCCTAAAGGTAATGCTCGGATCAGTGGGGCCATCCACTTCAAAGTGGAATAGCGCCTGGGGCCAAGGAGGAGCTGGAAAGAAAAGAGAAAAGGGGAGGGGGGAAGAGAGAGCAAAAGAGAAAAGACAATGTTAAGAAGAAAGTAAAATGAAATTGAGGTAAAATTACAAACACACCTCTCTTGAAAGGCTAGAACTCAGGTGGCGGGGAATTGTAGCCAATCGCTGAAGTGCCTCACGCTCCTTTCTGGCCAGCTTCGGTCCCTCGTAGCTCGCTCCTCCCATAGAGCTCCCTCCTAGAGCCCCTTTCAGGGTGTCTTGGCAAGGGAAACAATGACTTAGATGGCTAGAGAAATAGGAAAATAATGAGTCACAAATTTGGCACCCTTTTCCTTATATAGATCCTTGTTCTAGAAGTCTAAACCCATTAGGATTGGGTCAGGATAATCTTAGAAGGAGTTTGGTTAGTGTTTGGGTCGAGTTGGGATAAAATACCTCGGGTTGGGACTCTCCAAGAGAGTCCCGATCGGACTGGCTGCGTGGTGAGTTGGGTGGTCTAGCGATAGACCGCCCTTGTCTTTGAGTGGCTCGTTGTCGACCGCACACCTCTAAACTGATCCTACGTCCTGCGGCCAGTTATTGGCAGCCCAACTGGTACATACGGCCTACAGCCGGCCGCATAAAACTTGTGCGGCCTAAGATCAACCACCCATCCCTTTGCTATTTTTGCTTGAAGCTCGCCCTCATTCCTCGGAACAAGCGTGTCTGTCCTCTCGCGTCGTCTCTCCCTCAGAGTCAGCATACCGCTCTCCTCTCGCATAGTCTCTCCCGCAAAGTCAATGTACCTCTCTCCTCTCGTGTCGTCTCTCTCGTAGAGTCGGCGTGTCTCTCCTCTCGCATCGTCTCTCCCGCAGAGTCGATGTACCTCTCTCCTCTCGCGTCATCTCTCTCGTAGAGTCGGCGTGCCTCTCTCCTCTCGCGTCATCTCTCTCGTAGAGTCGGCGTGCCTCTCTCCTCTCGCGTCGTCTCTCTCATAGAGACGGTGTGCCTCTCTCCTCTCGCATCATCTCTCTCATAGAGTCGGCGTGCCTCGCCCATCCCGTGTGTCTCACCCGTAAGTCATCCACGGTCCGAATTTGCACCTTTTCATACATACATGCATCACATAAGAAAATCAACAAAAAGGAAAAAAGACAAGCTAGGTCACTATCATATCACACCAAAGGAATAAGATGGAAAGGGGTGCGATGCCCTGGGGGAAAATTGGAGGGGGTGCGATGCCCTGCAAATAGA
The DNA here is from genome assembly GCA_024336825.1 of Amorphophallus titanum. Taxonomy (NCBI): domain Eukaryota; kingdom Viridiplantae; phylum Streptophyta; class Magnoliopsida; order Alismatales; family Araceae; genus Amorphophallus; species Amorphophallus titanum. The sequence goes on along the minus strand of JANBPO010009603.1, from coordinate 47,886,088 downwards.
GTAAAATCCATAGGGTCCTAATATAAGAAGTGGGTGGGGGCGCAATGCCCTGAGAGGGAACTGGAGGGGGCGCGATGCTTGGCCAGTGTTAGGAGACCCAGAGATCCCAAATGTAGAGGTGAATGAGATGGGGAATGCGGAGGATCTAGAGGTTCCGAAAGGTGGGGAAGATACGGGTTCGAAAACCTGGGAAAGAAAAAAATGCAAATGCATGTGAATGCAATGCGATGGATTCACGGAATGCAATGAGTGCAAAGAATGCCTGGGATGAGAGGATGAGATCCTCCTTCTCACCCATGGAGTGGCCCATGATGAGATATTGGTGATAGACAGAAGTATGTGTGAAGTTGAATAGGGTAGCGGAAGGCCCCCTAGCAGCAGAATGCCCACCCCTCCATAGCGGTGAAAACGTGCAACCAATCAGCCCGACGAATAAAGCAAAAGCCTGTGTTGAAGCTTCAATAATAAATGGCAAGTCCCTTGAAGGGTGAAGAGCAATAATGTAAGGGAGTTGACAAGTTGGAATGGGAAGCATCGTGTTGCCCAAAGATTATGGCGTATAAGGAGTGTTGAACAAAATGGGCATTTGCCCCTTGTATAGAAGGATGGGTTCGAGATTGGAAAGTTGAAACAAGGGGTGCCCTGCCCAGCCCTTGGGCATGGACTTATACAGCATCAAAGCTTGACATCCTCTTTTAGTAAGCAGCGGCGGGGACTTGACCTCTTCAACCATGCTCGGCACAAGAATGCGGTTTGGCATCTGGCAAATAAAGTCTTGCATCTTGAATAACATGGCCATGGCCAACTCCTTCTTGCCCAGCTCTTGATCATCTTCCGCATAAATACTTGTAACAATACACCCACTCCGAGTGGTAAAAGGAGGTGAAGCGGAGGCGTAAGGCTCCATGGATGGCGGAGGTGTAATGGAAAGTGTTAGAGGGAACATGTTGAGCTTCTCCCCTTGCTCGAAAGCGGACGGAGTTGGCTCGAGTGCAAAAAGGGATGGACCCTGCTCAAGATTAGCCACGGGCTCGGGTAAAGGGATAGGTGGAGGGAAAAGAAAAGTTGGTTTTGGGGTTACACGGATAGTGGAGGGCCAAGGTGGCGACAATGGGAGGTTAATTGGGGAAGGTTTGGCAGTGGGCTCGGTGGAGGCCGATGGCGTGGAGGTGGATGAGGGTATGATGGGTGGAGATTTGGTGGGAGGTTCGGCGGAGGCCGGTGTTGTGGAGGCTAATGGTGTGGTGCTTAAAGGAGGTATAATGGGAGGTGTAAATGGAGGGGGTTTGGTGCGAAGGAAACACCGGATGGGGCGAGAGGTGTTAGGGGTAGGAGAAGACTCATGATGCGCCGATGTGGGTGATTGGAGTATCGACCCATCGTTGTAACACCAATAAGTCTTAAAAATGGGGGTTGGATCGGGGGCGGTGACATCATCCTGGGCAAGAGGTTCATCTGGTGGTAGTGGAGGGAGAGGAAAGCGAAGGAAACTCGGAATGGGTGCCTTCAGAACTTCATTATCACATGTCGTCTTCAATTGTTCATGTGCCGATTCTTCATTGTCACGCTCAAATGGGCGCCATGGTGGAGGCACATTAATGGGTGATGAAATATAATGTGGAGGATTTTGTGTATATGGATGCGGAGGCAGAGGGCCATGTGAACGAATGGGGTGAATAGGTGGAGGGCAGACGGCGTCCACTTGATCCTTGAGATCTGCCAGCTCTTGCTCACTTACGTTGTTGATGTCATAATCGTGTCTCCTCTCCTTCCAATCTTTCTCCATCTTAGTGATGTTGTTCAAAATGGCGTGAAGAGGATTAACTGGAGAAGGAGGAAAAGGAGGAGCAGTGGGTCACGGGCTCACAACCCTCTTAAGTTGTTCCTCCAACGAAGCGACTTTATCAACGAGAGTTTGGAGGGGCACAACAGGGGAAGCAGAGGGCTGGCATGATGGCCTTGAAGGAGGGGCCGCATAAGATGACCACAGAGGGGGATTAACGGGCTGACCTGAAAAAGAACCCGGTCGGGCCGGGTTGCAAGGAATGAAATGGCCTTGGGGTCGTGAAAGAGGAGGAATAGGAGGAGGTGGGTGAGAGAGCACCCGAAGAGGAGTATGTATGGAAGGAGGCAGCGGGGCCACCCGAGTGAGAATGTGAGTAGAAGAGGGAGGTGGGTGATGGACCACCCATATGGGAATGGAAGGAGGATGAGTAAAAGGAGATGCACCCTCAACAACGTCTTGAAGGGTTTGGATTTGTTGAGGGATAAGATGATCTATAGCATGTAAGATTTGAGAGACCTTCTCATCATCAGGAGGAGACGGTCCCGAAGGAGTAGTGGCTCGTGGTTGAGGCAAGGGACCATGAGATTGGGCATTGCCCATGGGTAGGGCAAGATCGTAGGAACAAGGACGTGGCCCCTTAAAAGAATTGTGGTGAAGATCATGATGAACATGTTGAAATTGAGGAGTGTAGGATGTGCTAGGTTGTGCATCCTCATGATTATAATTAGGATTAAACATGTTGGTTTGATTATCGAGCTACTCGGTTTGGATTTGATGAGGCCGGGGCGTCCATCGTCCCAACTATCGCGGTCGGTGCTCCAAGAAAGCTTGGGACTCCGGAGAGTGGCCGTGGCAGTGGGAGAATTACCCGAGCAGCACATCGACCGGGTAGTCAAGCAGGCACGCCCAAGCGTGGTGGCGGAGCCGGGACCAGAGGGAGATAGGGTCCTTAGATGCTTCTTAATGCTTTTGTTTGGGAAGCTTCTATTCGCGACACGGGCAGACGTGATAAGCTGTCAGCTCTACCTCTGCTAGCAGATTTGAGCAGAGTGAGGAAATACGCGTGGGGAGCAGCGGTGCTGGCCTTCTTGTTCCACTCGCTCAGTGCGACTGATCGGGTGACAATGCTAGGCGACTTCTCGCCTTTCCTGCAGGTAAAATGCTTAAATGCCTCTATATGCTTTCTATTATGCTTTTAATTAACTGTATGCTAAAATGAAATGCTGACATCTCTTAATGCAGTTCTGGGCTTACACATACCTACCTGGGATTGGCCGAGGAGTTGAGCTATATCTGGGTCAGATTCCCATCGCGAGGCGGTGGAACATAGCCCGAAGTACAGGGTCAATTCAGCGGTCGACTCGGGCGATTCAAGAGGACCTTGACTCATTTCCTCACGCATTGGTAAAAAGCCTGAACTTTCCTATATGCCTCTACATGCTTTTATATGCTTTCATATGCTGCTAGATACTGACCAATGCTATGGATGACCCTTTTAGGTGCGTTGGACACCGTATAGGGATGAGGACCATGCGGGACAGCCGTGGGTCGAGGCTTCCCTAACCTACCGAGGACGGGACATCTAGCTCCATTGCATTAACGTGATCGAGCCACTTCACTATCATCTGATCATGAGGACATGGGGAGTACATCAGCCGGCGGTGAGATTCCCACACTGACTTGATGAGCGCCCGGGAAAATCTGCCAAAGGGATTGGCAGTGATATCGACTGGAGCGACCGAGCCAGGAAATATGTTCAAGATTGGAAGCATAAGGGCAAGGCCGTGAAGGAACGGGTCGATAGTGATGCGGCATATCTGAAAGCCTTCACTCGTCGGTACGGCAGCCATGTCTTCCGCAGTACCTGACGATCGGTATGAAATGCTAAACTTAACTTTATTTCATTCTACATGAATGAATGGACCCTATATGCATGACCTTGGTTTCTAAATGCAGCTAGACCCAGAAGGGCGCATTGCCGAGCTCGAGGGACTACACGTCACGGTGCAGCAGCGGGATGAGTACTGAGTAGCTTTAGTGCTTCTGGTGAGCTATCTTAGGCTTAAAAATTGAAGTGCTTATGCAAATTAACTGACTTTGAAAATGCAGCAGGCCGAGTGAGCCCAGAGGATCGGACCAGATGCACTGTCCTCTTCTACACAGCCAGCCAGGGGAAGGGCTGAGCGAGATGCAGATTTTACCTGAGCTGTAGCCCGAGCTGAGGAGGCCGAGGCTACCCTCACGGAGCAGGTAAGAAACCAGACTTTTAAAAATACTTCATGATTATGCATGTGCCTAAACTAACTGTGATGCGAATGCAATGTGCAGGTAGGAGAACTAGCCGCAACATTGGCAGAAGTGGCAGAGGTACCCCATCTCCGGGAAGAGATTGACCGGCTCTGGGGGAGAGTGACCCGGCTGAGTGGAGAGGCAACAGATATAGAGCGGTACCGGACCAAGGCTCGCGAGGCACGACTTCAGGTCCATGACTTGAAGATCGAGCTCCGGACCATGGAGCGGACCATCCGGCTGATGGGCCGAGCACCTGAGCGGAGTGCGTCCCGGAGCAGCGCAGCAGGAGGCTCGCGGAGCGCGGCACCAAGCGCATCGGTGGGAGGTGTTCTGGCTAGCTCTTCCGTCTGCCGGAGGAATGAGGAGGCGGAGCGGAGATGCCCACGGGAAGAGGAGGAACATAGCGCCATGGAGCCACCACCAAAGCGGCACGAGGGTACCGGGGACAGTGGCGGCCCGGGAGATAGACCGGCCGAGTGACACTTGTTTATTTTTGTTGTTTTTGTGTTTGTTATTTTGTTTTTCTTGTGTTGACACACATTATGTGACAATTTACATGTGATGAAAAATGAAGGAAAATTTTGGTTTTTGTGAAACATGTGAAATGTGAATATGTGGATGTGAATATGAATGCATGGTTGTGAATGTGAATGCGTGGATGTGAATGCAAATGTATGGTTGTGAATGTAAATGCGTGGATGTGAATGCATGGTTTGGGAATGTGTGGATGTGAATGAATGTGAATGTGAGGATGGATGGTTGTGGATGTGAGGATGGATGTGTGTGGAATGCAAGAGAGAGACCGGCAAGGCTGATCAAACGGAGAGAGAGCAAACAGATCTTCCCTCTGCAACAGAATATTTAACGGATCTCATGGGGACCATCAAGTAACCATAACGGACCATGTCCCATGTGTTATACTTCACAGAACAAAGTCTGTTGACAGTCAGAGTTTAACAGACCAGAAGGGGAGCGTTATGATACCATAACGGATCCATGATAGACTGTTAAATGAATCCGTAGCAGAGTTCGATCGGGACTCTCTAAAGGACATCCGAAGTTGAATAGAAAGAGCGATGGTTACTGAGGATGATCGGGTCGTAGAGGAGCCTTTACCCTCTTTGACCCTAGCGGCCAATGTTGCAGATGTGGAGGAGAGGTTGCCCTCACTGACCCCAGTAGGAGATGCCACAAGCGTGGCGGGAGCCACACTAGGTGAGGATTAAGACTTTTTCTCAGGTTTTTCACCTTATCTTATCATGGGAAATTATGAATGCATTGCTTATTTCCCTTTATGTTTGGTGGAATTACGCAAGCTCCGCTGGTGTGCCGGCCAAGATGTGCGACTCTTCCCTGAGCCTAGGGATTGAGTGGCCTACTTCCGCCTCCCCGCCAAAGTCGTTACAGGACCTGAGCGTGGGCACTGCCTGGCTCTAACGTGCCCGAGGCTACCTGCAGAGTGACCCCCTGCCTTCTCCTGAGGAGCTTAAGCAGTGGTTGAGGGAGTGTACCCAAGGCTACTACGGCCTTGGGTTCTGCCATGACTTCTGGATGTTCGGGTCGGCCAAGATCTGGGCGTAGTACTTGCTACTCCGTGAGGTTGAGGAGCAGTGGGCTCGGAGGCAGGTGGCCATCTGAGAGACATAGGGGTAGCAGGACCGGCTCATGTTAGCCGTGGCCGAGCAGAGGGGCCATGCAGAGGCAGTCGTGTCGCTTTCCCGAAGCTGCGTCGTGCAGCTAGGCGAGGTGGAGAGCCAGGTTGAGGCCTTGAGGAAGGCCTTGGAGGAGCAGTTGCAAGCCGCAGAGCTCGCTAGGGCTGAGTGGTAGGCTGCCGAGACCACGGTCGAGGCTAGTGTTTAGCTCGTGTCAACCTTGGAGGCAGAGCTTGCAGCTACTGAGTCTTGTCTGGCAGCACTAGAGAGGAGTGAGCCTAGGATTTGATTGTATCACCCCTTTCCCCCTCTTTTTTTGTGTCATCTAGATTGTCTATATTTTGTTACCCCAAGGGCATGTCTTGGGCTCCTTTACAAAGTATTAATGGCAACTTGCTAGACTTTTGCTATTTGCTGAGTTGTCCAACTTTTTGTCTTATGGAACAGTATTGCGTGTGTGGACTGGTTATCACTTACTGTTAGTCGTGCTTGATTCTTTTATCGTGTGTTGGTATAGGGGGCAGGGGGCTGGGCTTACCCGATTCTGGGTGTAAGCATAGAACATTGAACATGAAAAATGGTGTGACTGGGCACTGGGGACTGGGGATTGAGTGCTGGGTACTGGAACCGGGGTGCTAGAGATTGGGGACTGAGTATTGGAAGGTAGGAAAAATGACTGGGTGTGGGGGCTAGTTCTCTGAAGGATAAAAGCCCGTGTTATATAAGGCTGGCATAGACCCAAGGGGATGTAATGGTCTACGTGGTTAGGGCTACTGAGGAGATTCGGGAGTGTGCCAATTATAGACCGAGCGATAGGGTATCGGCTGATGTCATGTTATTAGCTGGAAATACAATTCACATTAGCTTGGGAAACTGGGGCCGAGCCGGTTGGGGAAGGCATTGCGGCCAAGAATTGGGACTGGGACTGGGACTGGAGGTTGGAACTGGGTTTGGGACCGAAACTTTATGATTAGGATTGGGATTACAATCGGTAATGGAGATTGGAATCTGAGCTGGCCGACTGGCCATCGAAGGCATTGTAGTCGGGATACTGAGACTGGTGACTGGAACTGGGGCTGGGCGGCTGGCATATGAAGGCATTGTAGCCAGAGTACTGGGGCTAGAAACTGTAGCTAGAGCTGGGCGGCTAGCCTGTGGAGGCGTTGTAGCCTAAGTACTGGGGTTGGAAACTAGAGCTGGAGTTGGGCGGTTGGCCTGTAAAGGCATTGTCGCCAGAATACTAGAGCTGGAAACTAGGACTGGAGCTAGGCGACTGGCCTATGAAGGCATTTTAGTTGAAGTACTGGGGCTGGAAACTAGAGTTAGAGCTAGGCAGCTAGCCTGTGGAGGCGTTGTAGCTGAAGTACTGGGGCTGGAAACTGGAGCTAGAGCTGGGTGGCTGGACTGTGAAGGCGTTGTAGTCGGGATACTGGGACTGGAAACTGGAGCTAGAGCTAGGCGACTGGCCTGTGGAGGCGTTGTAGCCGAAGTATTGGGGCTGGAAACTGGAGCTAGAGCTGGGCGGCTAGTCTGTAAAGGCGTTGTAGCCGGAAACTACGACTGGAGCTGGGCGGCTGGCCTGTAAAGGCATTGCAGCCAGAATACTAGAGCTTGAAATTGGGACTAGAGCTGGGCAGCTAGCCTATAAAGGCGTTGTAGCCAGAATACTGGGGCTAGTCGGCTGACCGTTGAGCTGTGCAGCCAAAAGGCTGGGGCTGAAATTGGCGATGGCCGGCCCTCGGGGGTGTATTGGCCACCGTTGTTGTGGAGTGATGCTGAAGTCGCCGTCAATGGAATGTCACGGTTGACGGCTTTCATCAGCGAGGAGTAGAGAGGGAGAGAGTTCTTTTTTTATTCTCTTTACCAGCTCTACCACCCTTGCGGGTTTTTGCCAGAGCTGGCCCCCTTTTACTTTTTCCGGTACACCCTTTTGGGCTTTCACACTAAGGGATGTAGGGATGAGATTTTTAACATGTTTAAATTTTGTTTATCTATTTTTTTATTTTGATTTATTAATTAGGCGTGCCATCACCGGCTGTCGGTCACCCATGGACCATTTTTATGTTCGGACGAGGGTCCGTGTTGAAGGCACGGTGTAAACGGAAATAAACCCACACAGATGTATGCCGAGCACGCGACAATTTTGATAAGAAGGTGGGATTAAATCCCAGTGAGAACGAGTCCTGTCTATTGAGCTATTGGCCCGGGGCAATATCGAGTTACGGCCATATTGGGGATAATCCCCGAGGTCCGAACACGGCTTACCGGGGTATCATCTGTAACGACCCAGAGCTCATGGCACCAATAACCCGGTACAAGTATCGAATTACCGCTACTATGAACTGGGGATGTCACCCAGGAGGCTGATGAGGCCCCCGAAGGGTTAGTGGGGTTTGTTGAGAGATTGCATTAGAAATTAGAATTCGCAATGCGCATTGTTAATTTTTTTAGCAACAAATAAATTAAAATTAAGGCGAAAGTGATTTAAAATATCAGAGTGATATAAATATGAACTAGTCCAGATTTACAACATTCCCAAATGTACAAGTCCCACAGAAAGAAGAAAAGCCAACAACTACATGGGGCATACCCCGGCAAAAGACTACAAAAAGAAAGATCGACAGATGCTGCTGGCACTCTAAGTGCGGTCTCCAAAAATGCAGGAACCATTGGTCGATGGTTGAGATGGCTCACCTACAAGAAGGAAGGGTGAGTCACAGCCAGACTCAGTAGGGGTCACACGGATCCCTACCACGATCTAAACATGCAATCAGGCAATTAAAATGCAACTAAGATAATTAAAGTGCAATTAGAGCATGTATTTAAACAATTAAACAAGCAGATGCACTATCAACATGCTTCTAGTCTAAAGCAGAAAAGACTAACTAAACAAGTAGATCGGCTACGAGTCGCCAATCCAAATATAAATAACAAAATAGCCAAATAATCGAGTAATAGTTAGGAACGAGAACTAACAGTAAAAACTAAATCTACCAACAAAGTTAACTCAATCCATTCTAGTGATAGGAGAAGGATGGGGTACTCCACCAGAAGAGAGAGACCAGATGCGCCCCCTAACGGCTTACATTGCGTCTCAGCAACTCGCGAGTCTGCACTTACCCAGCGAGAAGACAAACCAAACCGTACCAACCGAGAACTAGTCAGAGTAACACTCGTCTGTGTCAGCTCTCGCCATTGACCACGTGTGCACACACTGACCCTTGCCTAGGATAGGCCTCCAGCTAGATTTCCCTACCTGTAGAGCGCTACAGTCGGAACAAGGACCCACGACACTAGCTAAAGCCGTTTGACGGGTATGTCCCTCCACCACTCCCAGGTGGGTTGACCATCCGTGAAGTCTAGGGTTACGTCTAGTGCTTCCATCACATAGAAAGTCCAAGCACTCTATCGAGATTGTAGGAGCGAGCCAATAACCATAAAATAGGGCATTTATAACATAGACGGAACGATAAACATGTAACTCTACATTTCCCAAGCAGTAGAGTATAACATACTGGGTTGGGGATGTTAGACAAATATAATGCACCTCCCTAGGGCCGTTATGCTCACCTTAACTCAGGAAAAACTTAAACCTGCATACTAGAATGTACTGCCTCAGGGGCATTATGCAATGCATGGCGTGCCTTGGCCCATGCGTTATATTCTCTAGAGAACCTTCATAAACACACAGGACATAACGCACTATCACGGGTGCGCCATGTGACTATAATGCACAAGGAGTGGTCCGTTAAAGACACCCGAACGTTAAAAACTCATAAAATTCCACAGAAAACCACTTCGTATAACGCGCCATGATAGGGGCGTCATACATTGCATGGTGGTCTGAGACTAGCCCATCATGCTCCACATCCTACCGACCTATTACAAACTTCGGTCACATAGCTGTTGACACCCATTTTTTGTCAATAAGTCGGGTCATTTCTCCTACTATTATTTTGATGCCTCGAGTCGTCCATCGCTTGTTGGTCCATTTCCAAGCATAATTTTGGGCTTATTTTATGAGTACCTCCCTCCCTGGCTATGATTTAACTGATAACTTTTGCCGAAGTTCAAGGATTCTAGGTTTGGTATTTACACGGCCATTGTTGGACCGTTCCATGTATAGAACGGTTTATTGTAAACCATTCTGTGAATGTAAACGGCCCATTTAAGACCGTGTAGATGCCCAGACTTATGAATGATTGGATTTATCTACGTTTTGATTTTCCACTGACTTGAGGTGAACGGCTTTAGAGTGACCGTTCCAATTCATGGAGTGGCTCATTATAAACCATTCTATCCTTCAGGTTCCCGCGCAGCGAATTACGAGCAGTTCGATGGAACATAGGAGGATATTTATTATCTTTCCTATTTTCCACCGACTAATTAGGCATTCTATATTAAGCCGTTCAATTCATGAAGCGGTCTATCGGCAGACCGTCCTATAGCTCGATTCTTGAGATTTTAAATAGATTTTCTCTCTCCGAGCCTATGGAATCCCTTAACTTCCTCCACTGATATCTCCGTGGTTTCTCAATCAAATGAGATGCCATTTGAACTGGCTGGAAGATAAAGGGATTATCTACCATTTTTATAATAATATCTTGACCTGAAAATGAGAGAAAACCCCAATTTCGAGCTAGGTCTCTATAAAAACTCCCAAGGGGTAGGACACGAAGGACACACGAGGATCTAGCATCCAGCACTCAGCACTTAATGTAGATCGCTAGCATCCGACGAGCTAAGGAGAATTGTGTGCACGTGACTTGTCAGTCGGCTTAGCACGCCGAGGGGAAGCTCTTTGCACTTCCCCCACATGTTAACTAAGCTACAACACACAAGTCCACACCCACCACATGTGAGACGCTACGACAAGGGTAGACGCCCCTCATGCTGGGATCACCCCTCACGTGTCCGTTAGCCACGACCATGCACGTGTCATGACGTCTTGCTCCCTCTCAGTAACGAGGCCACGTCGACCGCTCAACTCGAGCTGTGATCGACCCTTACCCAGATACCGGATTGACGTATCCCCTCAGTCACCCAGCCATTCTTAAGCCCCCGTTCGGCACAGCGGCCATGGCCCACACCACGGGGGGGATCTTCTGTAAAACACACATGTATTCATATCACTCATCGACTCGGGGACCGACTAGCACGTCAGAATTGTCCCGTGGCATGCACCTGTTGTACCCTGGCCTCCACGGCCTATCTGTAAAAATATATACATCTCAGTGTTAAACCGCCAATTGGACGTATGCTCTCGCATCCACGTTTGGGCCTCCAGCAACCCTCTGTGTCACCAAGCGTGAACCCCCGGCACCCTTCACCCCCAGCCAACATGACCCAGTCTGAGACGAACCTACAGCTGCAAAGTGCTCTCGGGTCTTCATCTCGGGCTTCAAAAATATGGACTCCACTTTGGCATGGAATGAAGGCCTTCAGAATCAATCCGATGTAAATAAACACCAACTGCTTGCGGTCGGTGGGGAAAGACGTCATGACTCCCCACAATCATCTGCACACTCGCACCCACAGAACCATCCTCCCCTCCAAGTGTCGCTCACCCCCTGAGTCCACGTGTCACGCCCTGGCGGTGCATCCCCAGTTAAACGTTCGGTTCCACGGGTAATTGTCAAGAAATCGACTGGTATGCCCGGATCCCAGCCTCGTTTCCCCCTTTACCCGGAAACACCCCATGCCACTTGGTCTCCCCTCGACTCTCCGTATAAGGCAAGTGCACGGTGCCGCTTTGAGATGGATATGGTCACGAGAGGGGGTGCCCGAGGCCCCTTATATTCTGGCATCTCTCCAGTAGCTATATCCTACCCCTCACTCTGGTCACCGCACACACCGCTCCACGGGCCCGTCGGCACGCACGCGCACGCCGGCGAACTCCCAGGGTGGAACAAAAAGGATGGCATGCCCGGTGGGATGTCTCATGCCTTCCTTCCTTTTGCTGAAGCGACAGCCCATGCCAGCCCTGAAGTCCGGGTGCCCTTTTCCTGTCCTGCAGGGAGAGGTAGCAGAAAAGCTCCTGTTCGCACTTCCCAGTGGCTTCCAGTTTGTCTCCCAGTTGTTGGATCGTGTTCGATGACCACTCGCAGCCGTCGCCTCTGCTCATCCAGGACTTCACCAACTATGGCAGCCATTACCTATGGTCCCATCGTCGTCGCCACCCACGCACGGGTGGGCTACTTGGTAGTGCCGACCGCTTTCGGTAGCTTCACCTGAGTCATCGGATCACCCTACTTCTTGGGTGTGGTCCCTATGGTGGCTCCATTGCCACTGCCAGTTTCTGTCTCCCCTGGCGCCATCAATGCGCCACACTAACCACCAGTCCTAACAGCCAGGTTGAGCGTCAGGCTCAGCTCTCCTACCACCGGTGCCCGTAGGGGTTTCAGACCAGTCCCAGCCAAGGCAGACATCAGTCCCCGAGCCCAGTCTCGACCAGCTCCTGACGCCAACCTCACATCTCAGATTTTGGTCCCAAGTCCTACAATTCACTCGGGTCTCCAACCCCGAGCCCCGGCCCAGTCGACATCCGGTGTGGGTCTCCACCCCAGGGTGTTCGGCTTCTCAGCACTCAGCTCGGGCCGTCAACCCTGAGCTCCTACCGAGCCAGCTCCCCGCACGGGCCTCCTAGCCCGGGAGCAGGGCACCGCAGCACCCCGTTCGGGCCTTCCGACTCAAACCCCAGAGGAGTGACTGCCTCGCCAAGGTCCCCAATCCCTGGTACGAGGCGTCCTAGCATCTAGACTGGACGTACAACCCCGGGATTTCCCGCAGATGACGTCTGGTATGAGTGGTCCGTGTTAGGCCCTGGATCCCTCGGCTCTACCTTGGGAGCATCCCTCCCGCAACCTGACAACGTCGATCCCCAACGCGGGTCTGCCTTTGGGGGACGCGACGACCTCGGTATGGACTGAGCGCCCTCTGTCACGCCAGCAGGTCCTGCCAGCTTCCAGTTCTGGCTCAAGGCCTCAGGTCACCGGCATCCCGGTACCCCCTGTAGTGACAACTCCGGGTGCAAGCACATCACTGCGGGCATCCATAACGCTACTGTCGGCTCGGGCAAAGGCCTACACTCGAGCCTCCCGGCCGCCAGCCTTCACTATGGACCTCACATCTTGAGGGCCCGTCTTGGTATTCCCGAAGAATGGCCTTGTGCCGCCAGCACCCGCAGGCTGGGTTTTCTCGGCCTACCACCTTGGAGCGGAATCATCTTCGGCTACCCAGATGAAACATCGTCATAGCCGTAGGCCAGCCCTCATAAACCCCCTTGACCCTTCAACTTTACCTATAAAAACCCCTTAGAGGCTCAAGGGGCAAATCACCAAGGATAAAGGGCATCAAAAGTGCATCTAGCATGATAAAGGGCACTTAACCTCCAGCATCTGGTAGCTCCAAGGCTTCGAGCGGGCTCCCCACAATGGGCCGAGGAGAATTATGCGTGTATGACTTGTCAGTCGGCTTGGCATGCCGAGGGTACGTCTTTTGCACTTCCCTCACATGTTAGCTAACCGTGGCACACAAGTCCACACCCACCTCATGTGAGATGCTACAACAAGGGTAGACACCCCCTCATGCCGGGGTCACCCATCACATGCCCATCAGCCACCACCATGCGCGCATCATGAAGTCTTGCTCCCTCTCAGTAACGAGGCCACATCGACCACTCGACTCGAGCCGTGATCAACCCTCATCCAAATACCATACCGATGTGTCACCTCAGTCGCCCAGTAAGCCATAAGCCCCCGTTCGACACCGCGGCCACGGCCCACATCACGGGAGGAACTCTCTATGAAATACACATGTATTTATACATCACACATCGACCCGGGGACTGACTAGCACGTCGAAATTATCCCAAGGCACGCCCCTATTGTACCCGGGCCGTCACAGCCCGCCTGTAAAAATATATACATCTCGGTGTTACACTGCCAATTGGACGTATGCTCTCACATCCACGTTCAGGCCTCCAGCTACCCTCTGTGTCACCTAGCATGAACCACCAGCACCCTTCACCCCCAGCCAACATGACCCAGTCTGAGACGAACCTACAGCTGCAAAGTACTCTCGGGTCTTCATCCCGGGCTTCAGGAATACGGACTCCACTTTGGCATGGAACGAAGGTCTTCAGATTCAATCCGATGTAAATAAACACCAGCTGCTTGCGGTCGGTGGGGAAAGACGTCATGTACACGACTCCCTACAGTCGCCTGCGCACTCGCACCCACGGAACCGTTCTTCCCTCCACGTGTCGCTCATCCCCTGAGTCCACGTACCGCTCCCTGGCGGTGCATCCCCAGTTAAATGTTCGGTTCCACGGGTGATTGTCGAGAAATCGACTGGCACGCCCGCATCCCAGCCACGCTTCCCATTAACCTGGAAAACCTCCCATGTCACTCGGTCTCCCCTCGACTCTTTATAAAAGGTGAGTCCACGGTGACGCCTTGAGGAGGATCCGGTCATGAGAGGGGGTGCCCGAGGCCCATTAACCTCTGGCATCCCTCCCATGGTTGTGTCCTGCCCCTCACTCTGGTCACCGCACACACTGGCCCCGACGGAACCCTCTCAGGGTGGAACAAAAAGGATGGCACGCCTGGTGGGACATCTCCCACCTTCCTTCTTTTTACTGATGTGAAAGTCCATGCCAGCCCTGAAGTCCGGGTGCCCTTTTCCTATCCTTGCAGGAGGGGTAGCAGAAGAGCACTCGTTCCTACTTCCCAGCAGCTTCCAGTTTGTCTCCTAGTTGCCAAACTATGTTCGACGACCTCGCCTGACCGTTGCCTCTGCTCACCCAGAACTTCAGCAACTATGGCGGCTGTCACCTACGGTCCCATCGCCATCGCCACCCATGCACGGGTGGGCTACTTGGCAGTGCCGATCGCTTTCGGCAGCTTCGCCCCAGTTGTCGGATCACCCTACTGTGGACGATGGAATCGCCACATACGGGTTTAGAGGGTTGAATGTTTTGGTTGATTGGGGAGAGGAGAAGAGAAACGACGACAGGCCGTGCTAGGGGATGTGGACGTCGGAATCGCCACAAATGGGTTTGGTTGATTGGAGGGAGGAGAAGAGAAACGGCGACAGGCTATGCTAAGAGATGTGGGCAACGGAATCGCCACGTGGGTTTGGTTGATTGACGAGAGAAAAAGAGAAACGGTGACAGGCCATGTTAAGAGATGTAGATGACGTAATTGCCACGTGGGTTTTTTTGGGGGGGGTTTGGTTGATTGGAGAGAGGAGAAGAGAAACAATGGGGTTTGAGTAATCAGAGGGGGAAAGTCAGAGAAGGAAATCTCCGCAAGGAACTAGTTCCGTCTATGAGTTTGAGTAGTCAGAGGGGAAAGTCAGAGAAGGAAACCTCTGTGAGAAACTAGTTTCGTCTACGGGGCTTTAATATTCAGAGGGGGAGAGTCAAGGAGGGAAACCTTCATGAGGAACTAGTTCCATCTACAGGGTTTGAATAGTTAGAGGGGAAAAGTTAGAGAGTTAAACCTCCGCGAGGAACTAGTTCCATCTACGGGGTTTGAGTAGTCAGAGAGTTAAACCTCCGTGAGAAACTAGTTCCGTCTACGAGGTTTTAAGTAGTCAAAGAGTTAAACCTCCGCGAGGAACTAGTTCTGTCTACGGGGTTTGAGTAGTCAGGGAGTTGAACCTCCGCGAGGAACTAGTTCCATCTATGGGGTTTTGAGTAGTTAGAGAGTTAAACCTCCACGAGGAACTAGTTCTGTCCATGAGATTTATTGGCAAAAATTAAAATAGGGAAGGGGATATGCTAAAATCAAAAGGGGGAGGGGAACCTGATACGCACAGAGTGTGGTGGTGATCTAGAAGGGGAGGGGTTGAATAGATCACCCCTTTAAAACCAAGCTTAGTAAGTGTGAGTTTTGGCTTTCAGAGGTGCACTTTTTAGGGCACGTGATTTCTGGTGATGGTGTTTCCGTGGATCTGGCCAAGGTCGAGGCTGTGGTGTAGTGGCCGAGGTCAAGTTTTGTCACAGAGATTCAGAGTTTTTTGGGGCTCGCAGGCTATTATAGGAGATTCATTCAGCATTTCACTCGTATCGCGGCCCCGATGACTAGACTTATGTGGAAGGACGCGTCGTTCATTTGGACGGAGGAGTGTCAGTAGAGCTTTATGGAGCTGAAGAGATTGCACACTATCGCTCTGGTGTTAGTGTTGCCTTCATGATCAAGAGATTTTGTGGTGTGTACAGATGCTTCCAGGATAGGCTTGGGTGCCGTGCTGATGTAGCATGGTAGAGTTGTGGCATATGCATCTCAGCAGTTGAAGTCACATGAGCAGAACTATCCTACTCATGATCTTAAGTGGGCGGCGATGATCTTCACACTAAAGATCTGGAGGCATTATCTATACGGTGAGAAGTTTGAGATTTTTACTGACCATCAGAGTTTGAGGTATGTGTTTACCCAGAAGGATCTTAATCTCAGGCAGAGGAGGTGGATGGAGTACATGAAGGATTATGATTTCACTCTATCTTATCAGCATCGTAGGATGAATGTCGTGGCTGATGCTCTGAGCCGGAAGGTGGTGGTCAGTCAGATGTTATTGAGGAATTGGAGGTTATGGGAGCAGGTGCTGGCCATGACTTTTAGGCTCAAGGTTCCTCGGGATCAGGGTTCGACAGTTCTCGTGAGCTTGACTGTCACACCAGCTATCCGTTGTCAGGTGACTGAGGCTCAACGTGCAGACCCCGAGCTACCTCGAATTCTGTTGATGGTTGAGCTAGGGTTTGGCGAGGATGGAGCTGTGAAGTTCAAAGGTAGGTTGTACGTCCTAGCCGAGGAACAGGTGAGGCGTGTGGTATTGCGGGAGGCTCATGGGAGCCGGTATACCGTACATCTCAGATCGACGAAGATGTACCAGAACCTGAAGAGGCAGTTTTGGTGGCTTGGGATGAAGAGAGATGTAGCGGAGTTTGTGGCCAGGTGTTTGATGTGTCAACAGGTGAAGGCGGAGCACCAGTGATCGGGTGGTACACTTCAGCCCTTGGAGATTCCTATGTGGAAGTGGGACCACGTGACCACTGATTTCGTGATTGGACTATCGAGGACGTCCAGCGGGTATGATAGTATTTAGTTACTAGTGGATAGACTGACGAAGACGGCTCGATTGCTGTCGATCAAGGTCAGTTGGAGTGTGTAAAGTTTGGCCCGATTGTATGTGGAGCATATTGTTCCGTTGCATGGAGTCCCTGTCTCAATTGTGTCGGATCGTGATCCTTGCTTCACTTCGAGATTTTGGAGGAGTTTCTAGAGAGCTCTCGATACGGAGTTAGCGTTTAGCTCAACCTATCATCCTCAATCAGACGGTCAGTCTGAGAGGACCATCCAGACTTTGGAGGACATGTTGAGATTGTGTTGCCTAGAATGGTAGGGGAGTTGGATCCACCATTTACCATTAGTGGAGTTTGCCTACAACAACAGCTATCATTCGAGCATTGGTATGGCCCCTTATGAGGCGTTGTACGGGCGACCGTGTCAGACTCTGCTTGATTGGTTGGGGGTGGGCGAGCGTGTCCTAACAGGACTAGATTTGGTGCAGCAGTGCATTGAGGTGGTGCATTTTGTTCGGCAGAAGTTGTTGGCAGCGCAGAGCCGGCAGAAGAGCTGTGCCGATCGGAGAAGGCAACCCCTCAGTTTTGCGGTGGGGGATCGTGTGTTTCTGGGGGTCTCTCTTATGAAGGGTGTGATGTGCTTTTGCAGGCATGGGAAGCTGAGTCCCCGCTACATTGGTCCTTTTCTCATTGACAAGCATATTGGTAAAGTTGCTTATCGGTTGCAGTTACCCCTGGAGCTAGCTACTGTGCATGACGTGTTTCATGTGTTGATGTTGCAGAAGTATATGCCCGATGATTCTCATGTCTTGGAGGATGTTGTTTGACCCGAGGTGATCCCAGATTTGTTCCTTCCGGAGTACCCTATCAGTGTGGAGAACTGACATAAGCAACGCTTGCGGAACAAGGTTATCCCTCTGGTTAAGGTGGTCTGGCAGCATCATTCTAGTGGTGAGGCATCTTCGGAGCGCGAGGATGAGATGCGGCAGCTGTATCCATACTTGTTCGCGTGAGGTTTTTCCCCCGTTCCTGTGCTTTCATTCTTAAATTTTGAGGATGAAATTTATTTAAGGGGGGAGGGCTATGATGTCCCGGATCTTTCCATATCCTTGTTTTCGGGTCTCGGACCTACTTTTTTGGAGCATCCAGCTCTGTCGTGTCTGGAATTTCATTCCGGACATCTTTCGTGTTCGGATCGACAGGATCCGGGGTCGTTTCGGGAGCCCGGAGGCGTTCCGCGACTTTTATCGCGTGATTTTTTGATTTTCGACCTAGTTTCCGGCAAATCCTTCGGCACGCCATTGCGGGCGAATGTGGTCGTTCACCCGAGCGTGGGTGGTACCGTTGCGATCGGTACGTTCCGAGGATCACGAAAATATGATTTTCTATTTTTTCATATTTTCCGATCTCACCCATCCCAGCCCTTCTTTCCAACAACTCTAGCTCACCCCACCCCCTCTACCTCTGCCCCCTCACCCCCCCAAGAGACCCCAGCCACGTCCTCCCCACTACCATAACCATTAGCCATCAGCCCCTTGCTGTGTAGCCCCCCCTCTTACTCCATTGGCCATCACAAAGTTGCAGCTCCAATGGCAGGTCGCAGGCAGGCAGCAAAGGTCCTGGAAATAGTAGCTTCTCCAGACTTCCCCCACTCATCTAGTGGCAAATCATATACCACTGGAAAGGTCGTCTAGAGAGCTTTCCAGGAGTGGTGGTTTCATCATCGTCCGAGCTCCGAGCTGCCCGTGAGAGCGAATCTGCCCCTACTGCGTAAGAATTCTCAGGCAGTGAACCAGAGCCCTAGAAAAGGTTCCACCACGGCCACCCCCTTGTAGACTTGGGTGTGCCACTTGGTTGAGGGAACCGTCTACCAGTCCTCTGTCATCCAAAAGAAGTGGAGCAAAGTTTGGACCCCGGCATCAAGAGTTCCGAATTTTCTTCCAAAGTTGTGCCAGGTTAGTTGCATTATTCCTGAACGGACCCACCTCCACCATTCTAGCCAGTACGATCAGCCCTGACATCAGCTGAGGTTGCCATGAGTCCCGTCTAAAAGAAAGCTTGTCTGCGGTCGTAACGGTACCAGCCCCGCCCCCATCCAAGTTCAGGACTGTCCGTGGCTCCTCCATCTTCCAGTAGCACTATGCTATGAGCGGCCAGAACCAGAACTGTCTAGCACTGTTCCAAGCCCTGCACCAGCCAGCCTCCTTCTTAGGGTAAATCAAGAAAATTCAGGTGTCTTCCCGGGCCAAGTCAGAAAGTTTTGGCACTGGTCTTAGTTCATTTAGAGTTCGGGAGTGTCCGTGACGGTGCCCACTTTGACCGACTGTCTAGTGGTTCCAGAAGTTGGCAGCACTGACGAGGAGCTTGGCACATCAATCTTCTTGCTTCGTCCCCTCCCATCGCTTGGCCGGCTGAAGGCCCCTCCGTGCGTGGAGGTAGTTTTGGTTGTAAACACTTAACCCCCACCCCGAGAACCCCCTCCTACGTGAGGTGTAGTGCTGTATCTATTTTATTTTTAGGTCAAGCGCCACTGACGCGACGTGCGGGTGCGTACCCACGCTTCCCCGCTCACCCTCATCTCCAATCAGGATCAGTGTTTTCACACTGATCAGGTGAGTGACTAGTACCCTTTGCTGGTTACATGCTTTGCTAGTCTAGTATCGTCTTTGAATGCCCGTCGGACGGTGAGCCGAGAGCCCAGACTTGCACACCACTTCTAGTGTGCCCACTACGGAATGTGAGCGAGTGCCACCCAAACCCACGCCCCCGGCGTGCTGGCCTCCTACGAAGTTGGGAATCCCAGGCCCTTAGGGGTCAACCTAAGCTAGCCAAGTCCCTTAGAATGTTTGGGTTCCACCTTGGATCCCCACCATCATTGCCCGGTCACCATCGGGAGATCGTGTGTGTCGTAAGAGTGAGCCGTCCACGTGGGTCTGTGTTCTTCCTTGTATGCTTGCTGGTCTAGGTCCTTGGTTCAACAAGTCATCCAATATCATCTTAGGGCAGTGCCACATCATCCTTGCTTTATTTCTGCAATGATGACATGCCCACATGTGCTATGTTGTTGATTGCCTGAGCTAGTGCACCACTTGCTTTACATATCTTACTTCCATATCATTCATATTCACCTCCCCACATCCACACACACACACAATAAAGAAAAAAAAATCTACAACCTCTCCTATGGAGAAGTGAGGGGGGCAGGAGAAGAGTAGGGGAAGGGAAAGAAGGGAAGAAGAGGAGAGGAAGAGGGGGAGAAGGAGAGAGAAAGAGAGAGAGAGAGAGAGGGCTTCCTGCAAGAGGGGTGGCTCCTAGGTTTTACAGGGAGAAGGCCATGGGAATGCACGTATGCGAGCTGTTTCCAGAACATGCCCATGCATGCTATTGCTCTCTTGCTCAGGCACTGCCCAGCCATGCCAGCCATGCCCGAGGGGCCCCATGCTACTGCTCAGCCACTACCAGCCTCGTCGTTGTCTATGAACACATGCTCAGCCACTGCCCATGCTCGCTGTCATGCTGCCAATGCTCACTGCCAGGCTGCCAATGCCTGCATGGCTGTCAATATACCATGCCCTGCTCGTCTGTGCTCCTACATGGATAGCCGTCGCTCTGTCATTCCGCCATGCATCTGCTGTCCATGCTGGTTGCCCAAACATTTGCAAGAAATGCGCGCTAAAGAGTCCCATGCATAGCCTTGCTGCCCATTCATACGCCTGCACTCTGCTGCTAGAGGATTTCGTCGGCTCCCTAGGTGATCTGCCAGAGGGATCTGCTGCTACTCCCCATGTGATCCAGATGCTATGCACGCAAGCCCATTCACACGAGAACTGCCTTGTCGAGAGCAAAGCCACGATGGATGCACAACTCTCAAAGTAGGGAGAAGATTAAAAAAATTGTACGATGGCCCCCCAAACCAAAGCTTTTAATCCAATGAATATATGCTTCGACATGCTTCGACATTTGCCCACCCATTTGATTTATTCAAAATGAATTTTTGTATAACCCAATCTTAGCGAAAGGAGTTACACTGTGGTTAACCACAGTTTAACCCTGGGCATGCATCCGATTGTGCTTTGATTGCAGTCCAAGGATAACCCTTGGATGAGGTGGGCTAACCACGGGATAATCCCGGGTTTTGAATCCCACCTCGTGAGGTGGGTTCCGTCTATCCCGCCTTGGCCTTTACCTTCCTGCCCCTATCGCCTGTCGCTTCGGGGAAGGGAAACGGAGGGAGCGGCGGAGGAGCTTGGGGTCGCAGAAGGACCGGAGCAGGGACCACCGCTCCAGGTACAGTGCGCAGCAGTCGCTCGGCTCCGCGACGCAAGCGAGGCGGCGGAAGGAGGACGCCAGAGCGGACACCTGATCGACGTCCCGGATGAAGGGGTCGATCGGGGGGTCGATGAGGTCGGGGGAGGGGAGCCCGTGAGAGCAGGCTGTCAGGGCAGGCAGAGGTGGAACCATCTGCGGCCCCGCCACGGTGGTTGGACATGGAGCGTTGGTGGGGTGGGGCACCATCCTGGGAGAGACTGCGGCGATGGTGGTGGGGCTTATCGTGCCCGACGGAGGAGGGATTCGGGGCGTAGACCTGGCTGCTACCGCCCTTGCAGCCATCGACGAGCTTGAGGCTGCGGATACTATTCAGAATGTGGTTCTGCATCTGGGCCACCGCCGCCGCCACTACGTCGCCTTTCCCGACCCCCCCCCCGCTGGACGCGATCCGTCAGGTGCCGCTGCTAGGGTTCCGCACTGGAACCATCTCCGGCATGATCGAGAAGAACAACACGAACAGATAATTTGTGTGTGTGTGTGTGAGAGAGAGAGTGACTTGAACAAATTTTAGTCCACCTTTAACGCTGGTGGGCAGCCATCCTCCGCAATCGCTGAACCCATGCAGTCTTCTCCGCCGTTCACCCATCAAACGCGCTGCAGATGTCATCTTCGACCCAGCCTGCTCCGCATTCAACGTGCCAATGCGAAGACAATGCCCTCTTGCATGCCACAGACAATCCCCTCCGTCATTTGCGCAAGCCAACGCGAACGTCAATAACCCATGCAAACTCCACGTGCCTGCTCGCCTTCCTCCGCAGCCCAGCCGGTCGCCGGCATTGTGGGGCTCACGCGTGAGCACGCGAAGACCGGCCTCTCTTCTTCTCTGTTTCTCTCTCTTTCTTCTCTCTTTTTATTCTTCACCGGCCACCTACTGCTGTCGTCGGTAGCCTGCCCCAGCCCTGCACATACAGCACGCCCATGCCGTGAGAAGCCCACCGTCGGGAGCCCCAGCCGATCCCCTGTTTTGCCGGCAAACGGCCACATACGCACAAAGTGGTCACCACGTTGAAGCCCGCCATGTCCGGCTTCCTCTTCTGCGCCGCAGCTAGCCCACGCCTTGTTCTTCTTCCTCTCTGGCCAGCTTCCAGAGCTCTGCTCTTTTCTCTCTCTCCTGCGAACGCCAGCTTCGCCAAGCCAGCCACCACCGTGCTCCAGGCGCGCACACACGTCCATGGCTGCCATTCACGCAAGCCCCTGTAGGCCCTTGAAGCACACCTCCGTCGGACGATGATGCCTGCTCGCCGTGGCCACCTGTGCACGCTGCCGAGCTGCTCTGCACGCCGTCGTGACCTCCGGTGGGCCGTGCGCACGCCGCTGTCCTGCAGCACACGCCGGTTTTCTCTTCTCAGTCTGCCATCCTCTTCCTCTGCCTTTCCCAGCCGCGTGAGACCATCTCCGGGCATGGCCGTCCACCGCCCTGCGATACCCTATTCTGCCTTCTTCCTCTCCAATTGCCAGCGTGCCCTGTTTACAAAGATAGAAATAGAATGTAAAAAATGATATTTTAGTCGCTCATGTGAAGATAAATTTATCAAATATATTTAAATGTTATATAATCATACAATTTTTATTTTTTTCTCAAATAATTCTCAAGTCTCACTTATTAATTTATGTTTCAAAATTTTAATTATTTTCATAAAGATTCAAATCTAGTATAAGATTGAGGTTAGTTATAAAAATTACATAATTTATTATATTAAAGCCCATAAACGATGCGTGTGAAGTAAATAAATATGTGATTATCACATACACCGGTCGTACTGGTCACCGATGGGTACAATCCGATGTATACGACACGCAATGTATCCTATCGATTTGTCAAATCTTACTTCTCGATGGGTTTCCAAATCCTACGAGGTTGGCGACAACACTGAAAAGGAACGATAGTCTTGTGATGGTGCCGACGACCTGCAACCCACCCCCTCTCCTAACCTTGGCATCTTTCTCTCTCTCTCCCCACCCCCTCAGTATGTGTGTGCACACATGAAAGGGGGCATTTGTGAACAGTGACACATCCCCCCAACCATCGCCGCCCCACCACCGCATCCGCTCAGCTTTTCAGGATGGTCCCCCTCCCTCCCTAGTGCCCACTACCACTGCCCCCCCCCAACCACCGCCGTCCACCCCCCGGCGAAACCCTTGTCTGGTTGCTGCCCCCTCTCTCGCTCTATCCACTGCCGTTGTTTCCCAAACCACCGCTGCCCCTCACCACCACTGCTCAGCCAGCCAGGCATGCTCCCCCCTCCCTCATGGCCACCACCGCTGCCCCCCAACCATCACTGTCCACCTCCTAGTGAAGTAAGAAAACTCCCGAGATGAGTCATCATCTGGACTCTAAAATTAAGTTCTTAACCTGTATTTGGCAAGGATACAGAGATTATCATCCGTCATCCCCAAGCTACCACAACTTAACGGCCTGTCCGTATGACTCTAAGCCTGCAGATAAAGGCATCTTTAAGGGGATGGATGCAATGGCTTGACTCCACGGTTCTGGCAGATACAAGGGATGAACTCTCTCATGAACGAAACCCCTCAAAACCAATACAATGAAATTACGCTCGAGGTTTGGTCCGAAATTGCACGAAAAGGAAGAGTCGAGTAGGCCCTTGTTGGCTCGTCGGGTTAACGATTTTGCCAGTCCTCTCAGAAGGTTTATCCCCTATATTCTTCCTTCTCCCCTTAAAGATGAAAGCTTAATGGAGATTCTGAAAGGTGCACCTCGTTAAGGCATGCAACCTAGTTTTAGCAAAAACATACATATGATTGCCCTGAAAAGCAAAAGTCATTGTCACGAAAGAGTCTCGATGTTTCTGGATGGTCAAGACCTCTATCTATCACCTTGATGTCTTATTATGTTAACCTTGGGCTTAGGTCAATATAAGCACGTCACCTATTGGTGCGATAGCGTCTGATTCCGGGTAAGCATCGCGCGATTGGCCGTTCGGGTTCCAGGGTGTTCCATCATATACTATCTAGAGTTGTGAGGAAATAGACCCGAGTCAGGCAAATCTTTTACCTCGAATGCTTTTTGGGTGTATCTCTACGGTGGGAAGCAACTGGGAGCCTAAGCTTGGCATGACGATATTGTCATGAGGATAAGACATAACCGGCGGGACGATCATTCGAGGAGTCTAGAGGCCCAAATCAACTTAGATGTGAGCTCAGGATACCTAGGAGGTAATCGAGAAAACCCCCGTTGTCATGTAGGTCAGGTGCCATTTGGGTGGTTACCAGGCGTTCAAACAAAAAAAACAAAAGGAAAAGAAAAGAAAAAGAGACAAAAAAATTCAAAAAAATTGGTAATCCCAAAAAAATGGATAAAACTACAAAAAAACCAAAAAAATGTGTGAAAAAATCCAAAAGCCAAAAATAGGCTTTGCATCCGTATGAGCATTGCATCATCATATTTCCCTTTCTGTTTGCATTTTTGCTTGCTTGCATGTGCATAGCACATTTACTATTCCTTTTCCTTTTCGAATCTTATTAATAAGATTTAGCTCTCTGACCCTGCATCAAGAAAGGTACTATCTGCTTTCGACAGGGGGCTAAAAGCATACTACACTAACCTTTTTCCTGTTGAAATAAGTAAAAAAGGGAAGATGGCGTCAAGCCAAACCAAGATAAATACACTGAAGAAATCTCACTTCATTGCCAAACATGTCCATTTCATTCCATCAAAACATCATTCTAGGGGCATACCCCTAGTGTACAAAAGGGGCAACTGATACCCAGCTACGTCTCTCTCTCTATCTCTCCTCCTAGTCTATGTCAGTGCAAGGTCGGCTACCCCGACTCTCAGCCTCATTCTCGTCTCCACTCACTCTATCTCGCAGCCGTGATGGCCGCGAAGCCCTCGAACCTGAGGTGGCTGGCTGAGTCGCCTCCTGTCCTGTGGGAGACTGCATCATACCCATGAGCTCATCCATCGTGAAATGCACGTCCCCTATGGTCCGCAGTGACTCAGAAGGAGTCGCAGGTCCAACTCTCCCTCCTGGGGCACCCCTGCCCTGGTACTTTCGCAGCACTCATCGTCGCAAGGCCTCCAGCTGATTGAGAGCTTACTGCTCCCTCACTGCCATCGCCATCTCTCGAGCACGTGCCTCGGCCTCTCTCTCCTTCACCTCAGCAAGGTGACCCTCGAGCCTCTCGATCATGCTTGTCTCTCCCAGTCGGCATGTCCGCTCCTCAATGCGGGCCTCCTGCTCCCGACGAATATCCAGGCTGGCCGCCAGTTCCTTCCTCTACAGAAGATGAACGATCAGGTAAAACAGGCGAAGATGATAAAAGGGAATTACTTTTAACTTGAGTGTTAGGTTCCTACCGCCTCGGCCAGCTCAGCCTCAGCTCTTGCTGCTCACTTCTCACTCGAGCTTGGAGTCTCTGTCTTACTCGCCCCAAGTACGTATCCAAGTCCTCAAGTGGCCCGCGTGCCATTCTCGCAAACCCCATCGCTACACTAATCCTCCCGGGTGGAAGAGTGGTCATCGGTCTCCTAGATTGAGCCAGTTGTGGCCCGACCAGGTCCTCTATCACCCCTCGATAATCCTTCAGCTCTCGGCCAAGCACCGGGATCCCTGCCATTGGCAATCCCATCAAGAAGGCCACATCCTCAAGGGTGGGGATCATATGTCCCCACGGCATCATGAATGCTCTGCAGCTGTCCACCCATCTCTCCCGTACCGTCGTCAGGAAGGTGGCATCCATTGGGAAAGGTTGGATCCTGAAGAACGGGCCAAAACCCATCCGATCCACCCTCTCGCGCTGCCCAGAAGGTAAGGCATGGTACCAAGCCCACACCAAGTCCCATGAAACCCGGGCTCTTATCCTTTGTGGGCCCTGCACACAATAGAAAGAAAACACATGAAATTCATTAGATCTTCCAAACCAATCCACCCCCATTCCATTCTCTCGCCCACATCCCTGACTCGGCATCCCCGAGTCACCCCCGGGTTGAGTGTGCGTGCCGAAGAGTGTTTGCTTACGTAGGCCTCTTGGCCTTGTGGTTGTGCTTGCATTCCTAGGTCCAAGGGGTTGTGTCACATCACATCCGGGATAGCACATAAAGCAATATCCTGGTCCTCTGTTATAACATGGGGAATATTTTCCAAGATAGAGGAATCTATTTGATGTTCCTCAGAAGAAAATAGTTTTAGGAAATAGCTCTCAGCATGTGACCACATGTCATCTTGGTTGGAGCACCATTCTTCAAGATCACCAACTTTTAACCTTCTAATAACATTCCTCCTCCTGTTACACTGAGCCACTGCATGGTAAAAGGAAGTGTTCCTATCCCCACTTTCAATCCAGTCTACTCGGGACTTTTGATTCCAAAAAAATTCTTCTTTGAGCAGAGCTTGACGGAGGACTGCATTGGCTGAATTAAGGCTTTCTCTATTAGCTAGAGATGGGTCAGAATCAAAAGCTAATTGCTTGTGTTCTACCTCAGCTTCAGCCATTTTTATTTTTGTAAAAACATCCCCAAAAACTTCCTTGTTCCATTTGCTGAGAGAGGCTTTAATGGACTTCAGCTTAACAAACAATCTAACTAAGGCATTGGGATGGCTGACCTGAGTCCGCTGCCACCTATCAGAAACAAGTTGCTTGAAGGAACTATGAGTACTCTACATCTTTTGATAAATGAATCGACCAGGCCTAGAAGGCAGGTCATCCAATAAAAGCAACAAAGGAGCATGGTCCGAAGGACCCCTTGGGAGATGCTTCACCACCAAACTGGAAGACATAGAGAGACCAGGACTGTTAAGAAAGACTCGGTCAAGCCTTGCCCTGATATTTGCAGAACCCGCTCTGTTATTAGTCCATGTCATAGCTTGCCCAAGGAAACCAACATCAAAGAGACCAGCAACACAAAGAAAAGCATTAAAGGCTGACATAGAAACAAGAGCAGGAAGACCACCACCAGCTTTCTCCGAGGGTCGGAGAACACAGTTAAAATTGCCTCCCACAAACTAGGGAACAGTGACAGAGGCAGAAAAGAGGAGAAGATCAGAGAAAAGAGACTGTCTAGTGTGATGGTCACAGGAGGCATAAATGAAAGAGAAGTATGTATTAAAAGAGTTCTCCACCTTCAAGCCTAAAGTAATGTGCTGAGTAGAGGAGGCAATAACCTCCAAATTATAGCTGTCATGCCAAAAGACCCATATCTTGGAGTCAGCTGAGTTATTGCCTACATGCTTCCCGAGCTTGAGATATCTACCAAGCAGAGGAGCTTTATTGACGTTTAGCATAGGCTCACTAATGGCCACTAAATTGACCTTATGAAGCTGTACAATATGTTTAAGGCTTATGTGGGAACCAGAGTTCCCAACCCCACGAATATTCCATATAAGAGTAGGCTGAATCATAGAAAATTCCCTTTGATATCTTCCAACGATCTGGCTCTAGATCTTGTTATCATCCCTCCCTCATGGAGCCTCTGCGCCTTTCCACCATCCCCATCTGGCAGAGTAATCTACATTAGTAAATTGTCGGCAAGAGCTCTCTATGCTATCTGTTTGCTTGTCTACAGCAACTCTTGGACTTGTATACTACTGAAAGTTTCTGCTTTAGAGGAGTCCTCAGGAACAAACCAAACCTTAGCATCTATCCTAACCACAACCACAGGGGCATCATTCAACTAGCTACTATCTGACCCCAAACTACCCTTTGAGCCTTCAGAATTGGGAATCCAGGCAATTCTGTCACCAACTGACTGATGGCAAAAATCAGTTACTTGCTTCTCATCACTATGGCACTCATTAGTATTACCAGCAACAACTTGACTGGAAGGAGAGAACTCCATAGTCGCCATCTGCTGAAAGACTGGGGCAGAACTCTCCCCCTCCAGAGGCATTGGGACCTGAGTAGACTCTACCTGCTGGTGCTCTTCAGGATGGACATTTCCCAACTCCTGCATTTCCACTGCCTGTAACAAAACCTCAAACTTATTCTCTAAAGCCACATTTGGTCGAGCAGTCGGTGGGCCTACAAGCCGGGGCCTAAAGACAGGCCGGGGGTTCCTTGGAACTAGATCTTGAGCTGCATTAGAACGGCCAGTCCTTCCTTTCTTTTTCTTGCAATCATCACCAGAGTGACCTAGCTTATGGCAGTATGAGCAGAGGACACGATGACAACTAATCGGCTGCCAGAATCCCGCACCATCCAAGTCTATCCATAAATGCTCCCTTCGGGGAGTTGACAAGTCCATTTTGATAGAAACCAGAGCTTCAGATGTATCAGTTAAAGCCAAAGTTCTCTCATGGATTCACAGAACAGTCCCAAAATTACTAGTGACTGATCACAAACAATCTTCATGGTACAGGTTCATCGGCAAAGCAGGGAAGCCGATCCAAATCGGCACCATCGGTGGATCAGCATCAAAATTGAAATCTGGAGTCCAACGAAAGAATCGAAACAAAAATCCTTTTATGTACAAATTTTTCTATATCAGAAGCTTCATAAAATCCGCCTCATTGTCAAAACGCAATAGAAGGTGCCGTGGGTTCAATTTGCTGATGACAAACGCAGATCCACACTCAGGTTAGAGTGTGGGGTGGATGTAGGTTTGCTGGCTGCAAACCGAACCACCTAAAAATCTGTGTCTCTAGTGTGATTGTTTGTCCGTTCGATCTGATTTCCTGTTAGAGTTTTTAATTCCGTAGTTAGATCCATTCACCCCCCTCTGGATCCACTCTCTACTAGTAGATCGCGTCAATCCAGTCTCCAACAGGATGCATTGCGGAAGGAGCAGTCAGCGTCTCCACGACTCTAGCCCTTGCCACTGAATAGGCATTGGTGGAGGCTGGCCGAGCCGGAGATGATGACCAACCACCCCCTGTTGTTGAGGCTCAAGTCACAACGCCCTTTCCAGAGGTTGGGAGAGAGATCACCGTTATTGACACTCCCTCTGTTGCGCCCCTTTCAGGGGATGGTCCCAGTGTAGGTGTCGTGCAGGACATGCCATCGCAGTCTTTAGAACCGAGTGACGATATTTGGGCCACGGTCGACGGTCGTGTAGAATTCCATCTTCCAGATACGCCATCACTCAGTTTGCAGTCATCGAGTGACCTGGTATGGCAATATTTGGAAACGTTGAAGCCAACCGTGACAACCTATCAGGACTTGTCTTATGGGCAGCTAAGGGTATTAGTAGAGCACCTCTCCCGCACACTATTAGCTTTCGGCTGCCCCATGGAGGACTAGACGCAATGAGTGATTCTGCTCTTGAAGTATGTCAATAGAAGGGAGTTCATCGGCCATGGTCTAGCAAACCAACTGACAGTCATAAAATTCGAGCGAGCAGAGTGTCAAACCACCCTTGAGTCACTGTGGGGAACTACCCGACAACGGGGTGTCGCTAACGCTTCTACTCAACACCGCACTTCTTTCAAAGCTCGCATAGCTGAACTACCAATTGAACTCACTCGGGCCGAAGCAGAACTGGAGCCGACTGAGCAACTATAGGTCCAAAATATGGAGGAGGCGAAGCTAGCGGAGGGGCAAGCTACGTCCCTCGAGGAGAAATTGATGCAGCTACAGGCCGAAGAGTCTCGCTTACAGGAACTGAGCCGTCATCCCTCTCTAGGGATTTTGGAGTTCGAGGACATCTTTCGTCATTCACTACAGTAGCTCTTTTGGTTTCCCCTTTTTGTGAATTGTCATGTATACCGAGGGATGCCCCGGGTACTATGTACTCTTCTTTTTATGCAATGAAATTCCTTTATTATCTACCTTGCACATTTGCTGCTGAGTTATAGCTTTCCTTTCTTTCTTTCTCTTCTTCCTTTGTCCAATTTGGACGTAGGCGTCTCACCCATTCATCTAGCCTGGGACATATTAGTTGCTAGGGTAGGAGAGCGCTCACGCCTTCAGGGAAGGTATGAGGGGTTCGCTCCACCGCAGTGCAACTTCTCCAGAGGCCAAGCTTTGATCATCATGGGCTAAGAAATATCATCGGCTGAACGCCAAGGGATAAAGGGGGTTTATTGGCCGATAGTGCCAGAGGGTTAAGCCAATTGTTTGTTCATAAATGTCGTCGATGGTGACGAGGTTTCAAACGACATACTTGCCGGTGTGCTTAAATGCCAAAGACAAGGAGTGGGTTTGTTTCTTGACAGAGACAAAGGGTCCGAGTCAAGGACCAATTCATTGACTTTGCTAATGAAGATGAGAGTCAAAGGTAAGCCCGTTTATCGACATGGGTCAAATGTCGAAGCGAAGAAGTTTGCATGTCGACGGGGACGGAAGGTCCAGGTGGACAGTTTGTTTATCGATTTCACCGATGATGATGATGATCGACGACAAGTTTGTTCATCGGCATGGGTTAAAATGCCGAAGCAAGGGATTTTGTTTACTGACAGGGACGGAAGGTCCGAGTCAAAGGTTTGTTTATCGATTTTGTCGATGATGATGATAATCGACTGTAAGTTTATTCATTGACATGGGTTAAATGCCGAAGCAAAAAAGTTTACATGTCGATGGGGACAGAAGGTCCTGGTCGACAGTTTGTTTATCAATTTTACCAATGATGATGATAATTGGCTACAAGTTTGTTCATCAACATGGGTTAAATGTCAAAGCAAGGAAGTTTTGTTTACCGATGGGGACAGAAGGTCCGGGTTGACAGTTTGTTTATCGATTTCGCCGATGATGATGATAATCGATTGCAAGTTTGTTCATCGGCATGGGTTAAATGCTGAAGCAAGGGATTTTTATTACAACATAAGTGTGAGGCTTATGCCGGTGGGACGTGATATGTCTATCGCGCACAGGAATTCCTGTGGGACATAAATGATAAATGAGGTAGCAACATTATTTTCATCATCATTATTATTTTTTGAATCACATTACTGACTCAAGTGTCCTTTCGAGTTTTCATAGAAGTCAGCCCCCTCTTGCTTTTGTCCACGTGCCCCTTTTGGGTTTTCACTTGGCGGGGTACCCGATTCTGCCTACAACGCCCTTTCGGGTTTTCGCCACAGTCGGTTTATAGCTATTTTTGCCCTTACCTAGAATATCTGGATAAGTCGGGCGAGGCACCTCTATTTTAAGCCTCATTTTTTAATATATTTTTCTTCTCTTTTTTTTTTGAAACATGGTTTCCAGCCTTTGTCAAGACTCTTGGCGATTAGTTGATTTTTGAGTAAAGGACACAAAAACGTTTAAAGAGCATTTAAGGAGCCTATTGGCGAGGCACACACACTAATGCACGGACCAATAAATGCATGTCTCGGAGGCGATCGAGGGCGTTCGGCAGCCGGTCGTCGACTGCCGGTCGTCGACTGATCTCAACTCCTAGGTGGGGGGATCGTCGGGACGCAATCTTGCTCCGCCTCTTGGTCGAGGAGGCCCTGATAGGCCCTCGTCAACACATGGAGCTGGCGGCACATATCGGCCAGCTCCTCTATCGCAGAGTGGGTAGAGGGCTGGAGATGATCCCCTCGGGAAAAGTGATCGCTTGCTGGGGCCTCATGAGACACCTGACGGGAGCCAATTGTTCCATGTCAGTTACAGACATTGTGGCCGACCGTTCGAGACGCCTGGCGAGAGTCAACTATTCCGTGTTGGTTGCTGACATTGTGGTAGCCCATTCGGGATGACTTCTGTTTCTTGGCTCCCACAAATGGCACTAAGAAATGTAAAGGTCAAAATCCGTCACCTCAATTCACGAGCTACACCCCCAAAGTTTGTTTAGGTGAGACTGGAGGTTAATGTCACTGGAGGGATCCTGCAGTCATGAACACGCATCAGAAGACGTCCCGTGAGATATCGCAGAGGACAACCTTCCGATGGCGAAGTCAAGCAACTGACTAAACAGAGGACGAGCACTCGAGAGGCGAAGATTGAGCGTTTGGAGGGTAGGAGCTGAGATCAGCCAACGAGAGAGAGAGAGAGAGAGAGAATTGGAGAGTGGTAAGTGTTGCATATCTCTCTAAACGTCTGTCTAGTGTCCTATTTATAGGGCTTCATAGAGTTCATCTGTTGATCCATGTCCCTTGACTTGGTGATGTTGGGGATGTCCTGACCTGCGGAGACGTGGGTCGCCCGCCTCCTCGCATGACAAGACAAAGGAGATATGGCGTCGACCCGCCGTTCTTTTGCCGTCCGGTGGTCTCCCTGTCATTAATGCGATGATGCTTGCCAGAGACGTACGCTGCTCCCGTGGAACGATTGAGGCACACACGGCATACGAGGTTTGAGCATCAGACCAATACTTATGCAAGTCTTAGCAAGTCACCCATTGGGCTACCAATTGATTGTTGTTGGGTCTTGGGCCATGGGTCGATTGGAGATCGACCTTGGGACTTGTCGAAGGGCCGAGCATCCTCAAACTCTCATTTGTGACATTCATATAATAGAAAAACATCCACATTTAGAACTAATTTAATATAATTACCATACCCTTCAAGCTTTGAGATTCCCAAGATTCCTCGTCTGCGCTCCCCTCCCGGCAACTCTCATTTTCCCTTCGATTACTGCCCTCCACAGTCTTTTAATAACAATCGCATAGAATAATACCACATCAAGAGTGACACTTTAAATAAATGGGCTGTTAATAACGAATCAAACTTAGCGAGAACCCAATCATAGGTTTCATTTTTTTTATTCAAATATCATATGCGTGGTAATAAAACTTGCAAAAAAAAGGAAAACGTGAACACCTCGTCAGCTTCCTCTATACACTTGCGACCATTTATTTGTACAACCAAAATCCCTACCGCAAAAACAAATGAGAATAATAACAATAAAATAAACTTGCAATTTCCGGCACATTTGAGAGCCGCGAGGCCTCACGGAAGGGGAGTACTACTTCTTCAGAGCTGGTTCAGCAGCGCCGCCACCTCCGCCATGGACGGCCTCTCCTTGGAGCGGTCGCAGGTGCACCGGCAGGCCACGCCCAGGTACCCCTTCACTTCCTCCTCCCTCACCCCTTCCTTCCCCATCAGGGGATCCAGGACCTTGTCCCACCTCCCGGCCTGCACCGCCTCCCTCGCCCACAACACCAGCGGCGCCTCCTTCCCGGGGGCCACCTTGACCGGCAGGTTGGGACGGTGCCCCGCCACCACCTCGAACATGAGGACCCCGAAGCTGTACACGTCGGCCTTGGCCGTGGCCGCCGTGTACCCCTCCCGGTACTCGGGGGGCATGTACCCCATGGTGCCGGCGACCTGGGTGGAGACGTGGGAGCGGGACGAGTCGACCCGGCGCGCGAGGCCGAAGTCGGCGATCCGGGCCTCGAAGTCGGCGTCGAGCAGCACGTTGCTGGCCTTGATGTCGCGGTGGATGATGCTGGGCTTGCAGTCGCCGTGGAGGAAGAGGAGCCCCGCGGCGACGCCGCGGACGACCCGCAGCCGGGTCGCCCAGGGCAGCGGGTCGCGCGCCGGCGGCGACGGCTCGTGCAGCCAGGCGTCGAGGCTGCCCCGCTCCAGGAACTCGTAGATGAGGAGGCGGTCGACGCCGTCGGCGCAGTAGCCGAGGATCCGGGCCAGGTTCCGGTGGCGGATCCGGCCCAGCGTCTCCACCTCGGCGCGGAACTCGCGGAAGCCGTGGAAGGCGTCCGGGGCGAGCCGCTTGACGGCGACGGTGCTGCCGTCTGGGAGCTGGGCCCGGTAGACGAACCCGAAGCCGCCGTCGCCGACGATGCGGTCCGGCGCGAAGTTGGCGGTGGCGGCGGCGAGGTCGGCCATGGAGACGCGGGGGACGGAGGGGTCGAAGGAGGCGCTCTCCTCGGGGCCGCGGTGGACGGAGATGGACGCTCCACACCACCCCCTCTTCCTCATCATCCTCTATGATGTTGGGGGTGGCTACAACCTCAGGGCACTTAAGGAGGGCGCGGCATCTACTGGCTAGATCCTGGAGGAACCTGTCTGGAACAGATTTGGAATGACGCATCACGGGGTGCGTCGCAGACGTGGAAGGACTATCTACACTAGCACTTGCTTGTACCCCAACTGACTCAACTAACCTAGGAGATTTTGCAGAATGTATATCTAACCTAGGAGATAAGAAGTCTACCGGGAAGGAGGCAGGGGTCTCGTGCCCCTGGGGAGGAGACGAACAGAAACTGGCATAATCTTCCACTGAGATGGACGTTTCAAATTTGGCATTTTTTTGGTCAATCTCGGTGGTCAACATGCAACAGGAGGAAGAATCTGTAGGAGGAGGTGGAAGGGCTCGATGGCATAAAGTGGGGAAAATCACATCAAAGAATGGGTCGTAGGATCGGAACCACATTCCAGATAAGTCAGCAGGTGCATCGGGCGACCACCTAGATACTAGATCAATCGGCGGGCACTGCCTGCATGGACAATTAACGATCAGGAATTCAATCAGCCTTTTAGACCAAAAAGGGGATCGAAACATAGATGGATCAAATAGAAACGGAGGGGAGCGGGGAACAAACATCAGCGTCTGGAGGATGGAAACAAGGCGGGAAAGAGACCAAGTGGCAGTCAAGCTCCCCATATCTCGTAGATCTTGGGGGGCTCCTCACGGACTTCCTTCACAACCCGCATCTTGGGTTTCTTCGGGCTTTCTCTCTCAACAAACATCTTGACAAAAGTTACAGAGTAATCATCAAAATCACCAACAAGCCCTTTCGGTAGCTAGGGCGGTGTAACACAAGCAATATCTTCCTTCTGGGGCTGGCAGGGCGGCGGTGTTTTCAAGGTGCCGGGCTGTAAAGGCCCCCTGACAAAGTGCTGGCGATAGTTCCATGTCAGCGGCCCGGAGTCTCCTAACATTGACAGTGACGACTCTCGGTAGTCGAGGCCTCTCTGGCTCACTTTCCTGCCCTTAGGGATGGACTTAGTCCACCCCTGCAATTGTGCGCCGAGACCCAGGCCCGGCTGGTAGCCCAATTTTAAAATCATCTGCCAACCCTTCGAATCTCGGATCTTGGACTTGATCTTTACATCAACAGGTGCGGTGGCAAACTTGCGTGACGCATATGCCCATGGATAATTCAAGTCCATAACAGATAGAACTGGCATGTTACTCGGCCACAGAGTAGGAAGCATCTTGTCAGCTATTGCATCAACAGTCTGGACTGTGGAGATACTTTTTACCTTGACTACCCGGCCCTGAAATGGGAACTTAAGGCATTGATGGGCAGTCGAGGGCACTGCTTGTAAATTGTCAATCCAAGGACGACCCAGAATTGCCTTGAACATTGGGTCTATGTCCAGCACATAAAACTCCACATCCATCTTTAAAGGCCCTAGCTCGGCCTGTACTGTCACGACCCCATGGCAAGCTCATCTGGAATTGTCGTAGGCTGCAATTGTGGTCGGTGTTGGCCTAAGCATGTCTTCAGAAATATTACATGCACGCAATGTACTCAAGGGACACACATTTATCGATGCTCCCGTGTCCACTAGGACTGACTCAACTACCACTTTGTTTAAAGAAATAGCAATACATAGTGGCATCCGTCGTGCCTCCGGGGGTGCTAATTCTGACTCAGAAAATGAAATGGAAGGCCCCCTAGTAATTGTAGCCAACACTGATGACAAGCTGTCCACCGCCACGTCCTCGCTCACCATTACCTTTTGTAAAAAAGCTTTAAGAGCATCCTGGTGGAGCGTGGACCTTCTAATCAATTCCAGGATTGATATCTTAGCCGGCATTCTGTCCAAGTGCTGTAGTAAAACATACTTCGAGCCAGGCATGGGGTCAGCTTCTTATGCTTCAATTGTTGATGAGGGAATTGGATGAATGGGTGCAGGCGCACCTGTAGAAGGGTAATTTCTCTGAAACAATTGCCTGCTCCTAAGGGCGAGGTTCTGCGCCGGCACGACGACTGACGGACTTCCAACTGGCCCGGTAGGGTAAGTGGAGGGAGTGGAAATGGGGGAGATGATGGGGGTGGTAGGCTTGATGGGCATTGGCGGAGGGGAAATTGGTGAAGGGTGGAGTGGAGGGGTAATGATGGAGGGCATGGTGGGTGATGGTGTGAGGGTTTGCGGAATGGTGGGCAATGTGGTGGAAGGAATAGCAGGCGGAGCAGTGGTCAAGGTGGGGGGCCGAAGAATGGATGGAATGGATGGCGTGGGGGAGTTTGTGTAGGTGTGGTGGAAGGCCAAGAGATGGGCAGGAGTCTCGTCATCAAAAGACCACCCAGTGTTAGGGGCTGGGCGGTGAGTAATATTGACTTGAGCTGGTGCCGACGGCTATTGTTGCTGAGAAGCGGGTTGATGTTCTGGCATGGGATTTTGATGAATCCTGAGTTCTTGTTGTTGCTACTGCTGTTGGGGTTGTTGGGGTTGCTGGAACTGCTGTTGGGGTGCCGCCTGCTGCGGCCTTGCTTGTCTTCGTCTTTCTTTGATATCTTCAATCAATTTGTGCATTTGGGCCCAATCAATCCTCTGGCCCTCATGAAAATCATACACCAAATCTCTGAATTGATATCATCTCTCTATCGTGTGCCCGTGCTGCCGATGGTATACATAATATCTTGATTGATCGGCGGTCGGATTCCAGTTCTGATGTTCCTCGAGCTGACGGGGTAGAGAATTGGGTATTGCATTGGGGTTGCTGCTGAAAACGGGGTGGTGTGGACTGGTTGATAGCCTGCACCTACTCGTTTGTCTGTACTCCCTCGGTTACTGGGCCCTGAGTCTTTTTAACAGATTTGGGCTTTTGGGCTTCAAATAGAGAGTGGATGGGGGAGTCTTTGAATTGGGTCTGGATAAACCGGGCCCGACTATACAGCTGGTGCATATTTGAAATGTCATTCATTGCCAATATGTTCCAGAACGTCGGAGTGGCATTAGAAATCAATAGTTTAACTTTCTCTTCTTCTGGGATCTGCCCGGGCACACGTGAGGCCATCTGCTTCCATCGATCTAGATACGTAGCAAAGTCTTCATCTGCCTTCATCTTCTCTGCAGCTAGGTCTGTGAAAGAATACTCGGGGCCAACCCGATCTTGGAATCTTTGAATAAATCTCTCCTTCACAGTCTTGAAACTTTCTGCCTCCTCCAAAGGCAAGGTATAGAACCATTCTAGTGTGACGTCGTCTAATGATCGGCGGAAAAGATACTCCATCAGGTGATCATCGTGCTGAAACTGTGCTGATTCATAAAGAAACTCCCTGACATGAATAAACGAGTTGCCATTCTCGTCGTACTTCCGGTATACGGGGAGCTCAGACTGGGGAGGAAAGTGAATGTCCCTAAAATTGGGAACAAGGATATCAACGAGAGATTGTGGGCCGACCCTCTTATGGAGGAGATCAATCTGTTGCTGCATGGCTGCCCACTTTTCAAAGATTTCCCGTTCCCGGGATGGAGGAGATGGAGCAGGAAGAGCAGAACTAGTATGAGGAGCAGACGGATAAACCGATGGAGGGGGAAGCCCGTAAGATGGATAGTGGGCCAGGGAAGAGCCCATATCAGAATAGGCAAGCTGGGCTACCCATGGCTGTAGGCGAGCAAGATCGGCCGGGGCCACAATGGCCTACGGTGTAGAGAGATGGTAGTGTGAGGATCGGAGTAGGAGGGCACGGGGATCTGGGTCTTCCCCTTGTCCTGGAACTGATGGGCCGAGGTAGAGGCCTAGCCCGCTTCCATGTTGGGGAATCGAAGGATACGAGGATAGACTGGGGTGAGATCAATGGAGGCGGCAGAAGTAACAGCTGATCCAACAGCTGGGGGTGTAGAAGTGGCAGCAGCAGACATGCCAAGAGAAAGCACTGAAGGCAGGGCATCTGTCCCTTGCAAAGCTTGCTTAAGGAGGTGGATCTGAGTAAGATTGAGTTGGGCCATCATATGCAGAATATGGCTGGCCGAGTTCTGAGAAACATTATCAGAGGAGGAGGGCTGAGTGCCCTCAATGACAATGGATGGGAGAGTAGGGGCGGACCCCTCTCTCCCTTGAGCAGAGATGTCCCTTGGCGGGTCCTCTAAGAGCCCCTGAGGAAGGGAATCCTCATGGGTGTGGGAGAAGTTGTAGGAAGACATGACTGGAGGTGAGTCAAACAAAGGGTTGAAATAGGAGATGAAATGGGAGTTGCCCCTAGGAGATGACCCTGTGGGAATGAGGCAACTCCACATGCACTAATCACTGTGGGGAAATAAAACACAAACAATCCTAACCAAGAACAAAACCAATCAAAATGCACACCAAAAGAGGGGAGAGATGAGAGAAGAATCAACCAATTAATCAACCAAGTTTGTTAATGATGCACGACAAATTTTATGATTTCCCTCTTGAGGACCTTGGTGGATTAATTAAGAGATAATTCACTCAACCACAAGGTACCTAACCAAGGTAGGAAAGGGAAAGTGGTTGACTCTAAGGGACTCTCTCTCTCTCGGATGCAAACCCTAGACTGGGGTGGTTCGGTACAACCTGCCCGGCATCCGTGTGGGAATCCACGGCTCACGAAGACTTACAAAGGTCCTTGGTAAGGTCACCTAGTCAGCTCCAAGAAATATGGAGATGAGAGGATCCCCTACCTAGGTAGGAATGCAACTAAGATGATAAGTGTGTATGTTCCTATGTGCACCGGAGTGCATGGAACAATCTAGCCTAGATCTAGCAACCAAGGATCAACTAAGGATGACAAGTATAGCAAATATCATGCAAAAAGTAGGTAACAAGCAAGGGAGATCAAGTGCACCGAAATAACATGAAATGATAGCCAAAATAAAGGTCTCGGGTGCACTGTAGCAGTAATAAACGGTCTGTGGGAGACCGTGCAAGGAGGTCAACGGTCCTGTGAGGGCCGTGCGATGGCAGGGAGTAATAAAAATAGAATTGACAGCAAGACAGAAACTGGAATGAACTAAAAGAACGGGAACAGAGGCGTACCTGACAGAATGGTCTTTCGAAAGACCGTGCGAACTCTGGGACGGCCCTGAAAAGACCATAGAAGATCAACAAAAATCACCAGTATAAAGACAGAGACGTACCTGAGCCAGCAGAGTGGACGGCATGTATCAGACCGTGTGATCAGTGAACGGGCGGAAGGAGACTACTGAAGGCAGCAGGCTCGCAGAATAATCAGCACCGACAGTCAGAACAGAACGGCCCAATCATGGCCGTGCAGATACATGGGCGGGTCGGAAGGAACCATGCAAACGCCAGAATACAGACACGAGATGGACCAGATAGCAACCTAGAAGAACTCAAAGAAGGGAACTGACCAAACACAAGAATAGGTCACCAAATCACTAACACGATGGGCACTAGGTGTCCCACCGTGATCGCTAGAAAAGAGGGTGTAGACATATTTTTCCTCCCTTTTGTATCCTTCCTAATCCTTCTACTATATCAATGCAAGAAATAAAAAGACTGGAAGCTACTGAGACACGTGATGGAGCGCGGATCAATGCAGTTTGGGTGCGATCCCGAATGGTGGATTTAAAACCGGCGGTTTGGTTCGCGTTGTGATTTTCGGCGTGATTTAGTCACCTCGACATTTGGTTTCTTCGGTGGAGGTAGGGAGACGGATCGCCACTTCGTTCTGCATGTTTTCCCTACTCCTGTGCGCGGTTTGGTGCTCGATCGGGGGGAGATTGGGGTGATTTAGTGAAAACTGTTGGTTTTAGGGTTTGTAGGGTTCGCTAGAAAATGACAACCATTCTTAGTGTAATTAGTGTCAGAATGACTGTTGGGATGTCTGGATCCCATTCACGTAAGTTTTGTGTCGATCGGTTGTCATTTGGGGCCGATAGGAGTCTGGGAACCCCGGTGACTCGTTTAGGGTGGATTCATCAAAATTGCCCCGATCTTACATTTTAATGCGTGCATGTGCCGTTTTTAGCCTCCAGGTGTGTTGTATGGCCATGTGGCTTTGTTTCCCCTACGCTTCGACATGAATGGGGTGTGGAACGGGTCGATTCAGCCATTCCACTATTTTGTTCGCCGGTTTGGTGTAATGGTTGTTCCAGAGACCATCACCTTCTGTAATGGTCCCACGATAGACCGTTACATCCATAGGTCGTTTCGGGCTCTTCGAGGCTTGGTCGGTGTGACGGAGCCGTACTGGACCGTCACATGACTGTAACGCCCCTATGTTGGTGCGTTACGCTCTAGTCATTTTTTGAGGCTATCAGTCCCTCGAAGACCGTGGTCTCCCTCAAAGACTGTGTCAGTCGGTTTGCTCTAACAGACTTCTCCCTGTGCATTATGGTTAGGTAACGCGCCTGTGTGAGTCTGCTATGACTGCATTTGACTGACGTTTGACTGGGTATGGTGGTTGGTGTAACGCACCAACCCCCATGTGCCAGGTTGCTATGACGGAATCATCTTGGTCCGTTACATGCTGTTTGTCCGTGCTAATGGTTCTGGGTCTGTTGGCCCTAGCGCACCTGTCCTGGTGCGTTAGGCTGGTGTAACACACCTATAGAGGTCTGTTACATGCCCTTTCATCCGAGTTGTGGTCTGGTTGCCCTGACGCCCCTACCCTAGTGCGTCAGAGCAGGTAACGCCTTTATGGTGGTGCGTTACAGTCTCGTTGTTGGCCGTGATGGCCGTTGTTCTATTCTGTGTGTCTGTCTATCTTAGGTTTGTGTTCTAGGGTGGTGTCTATGTGTCGGTGGTTTCTGGATTGGTCGGTTTAGGTGACTGGGTGCGGTCTCTTCCCTGACTGCTACAGTACCCTAATGACTCAATCTAGAACTACCAGTGTCCTTGTCTCTGGTTGCGTAGCAGCCGTTCCTTGACTGCCGGGTTTGCCTAGCAGTTCGCTCTGCCCAGAGTGTTGCCATTGTCCACCGCTCTGGCTTGTATTGGCTTGATCTCGTGATTTACCCATGACCTGTGGGTGTCTGTTGGCATCCTATGAGGGCAGTGACCATATGGGATGGCCAGGAGTGCTTGTGCATGCAGTGTGTGTGTCTGTGCATGTCTGTGTGTATGTGTCGTGTCGGGTTTCGGTCAACCCAGTGAGACCAGGGGTTGACATGTGACCTTGTGTGCATCTCGACGGCCTTGTCCAATTCGAGACCATGTTTTTGGATGCCTCGAGGTATCGTTCTACCTCAGTTTGCGTATCCAGATGTGTTGAGGGTTCTCGGTGTCCCCTCAGGTCTTCGCGTGTCATTTCCTCCGACAGCGTCATTTCCTCTGGCTTAGGAATAGACCGATTAGCGGCTTATTCCGCTATCTGTGATGATCTTGCCTCTGAGTCATGAGACTCAAGGATCGTTACGTGAGTAGGTCTAGTTGCCTTGTCCTGAGTCTGTCGACAGTTTCTTGTGCTATCATTGGTGCTTTGGAGTACGTGCAATAGTGCACTCTTACTTTTCTATACTTTTGTACTCGTGTTTTGAGTCTCCGTGTCTTGTAAGCCTCCACTAGTCATAGCCTTATGGCACGCTTCAACGTGACGGCTCTTGTAGTGGGGCACTTTCCCAGTTTATGGTTCTTAGGCTAGTTCTGTGGGTCCCTCATCAACCGTAGCGTCCTACGGAGGGGGAATACTAGCTAGAGGCCTAGCTTAGACGATAGCCAGTGTGTGCACATGTGGTCAGGAGCTTTGGACTTACGTCGTTAGACGTGACCCTGACTAGTCACTCGCATTATGGTACTATTCTAGTTCTGACAGTGTCTTGATCTCGGCCTAGTCCTTGCAGTAGGTGATGTGGACAAGAAGCTAGTAGGCGCAGCATAAGATGTCAGTGGACGTAGCTGGCTATCCTTCTGGTGGTGACTCTCTATGGTTCTCTTCGTGTTTTCTATGAGTCGTGACCTTCCGGGTCAGCCCTCTAGCGGCTACACTCGAGGTCTGCGTCTTGTCATATGCATGGCGTTCTACTCATGTATGGGATAGTGTGCACGACGTTCTAGTCGTTTCGCCTATCGTCCATCTAGGTTTTTCCTAGGCTTTGTTGTTGTCCTCGCAGGTCTTCATTTGGAGCCTGGCGTCTTGTCGACAGTTCGGTAAGCTTCTGACTTTTCCCAGTGCAATCCTTTGTTTGATTCTTCACCTACCATGTCATCCTACAATTTCTCTCACTCCCACGAGGACTCCCTTCCTCAGGGGCTTTTGGAGGACCCATCTAGGGTCCCATCTGCGTAGGGGAGAGAGGGGTCCGCCCCTCCTCTCCCATCTATTATTGTTGAGGGTACTCAACCCTCCCATTCTGATTCCTCCACTCATAACTCAGCCAGTCAAGTGCTCCATATGATGGCCCAGTTAGATCCGACTCAGATCCATATTCTCCGTCAAGCATTGCAGGGGCAGGATTCCCCGCCTTCTGTTTCTCCCCACTGCGTGTCTGCTGCCGCCACTTCTTCATCTCTTGGTACTGGATTAGGGGCTACTTCTGTTGCGCCCATTGATCTCACTCCCATCCATCCCCGGACCCTCCGGTTTCCTAATATGGAAGTGGGCCAAACTTCTAGCTCGGTTCACCAGATTTCTGATAAGGGGAAGGCCCAGATCCTCTCGTCTTCTTATTTAGATCCTTATGGAACCACCTCTCTACCACTGCAGGCTCTCGTGGCCCCGACCGATTTTTCTTGACTTCAACCAGGGGCTGCCCAGTTAGCCCACGTAGACATGGGCCCATCCTTGGCCCATTATCCTTCTTATGGGCGTCCCCCTCCGTCGGCCTATCCATCAGCCCCACATGTCGGGTCCACCCTTCCAGTTCTACCGCCTCTGTCCTGGGAATGGGAACTCCTTGATAAGTGGGCTACCATGCACTAATAGATTGACGTTCTCCACAAGCGGGTTGGCCCACAATCCCTTGCTGATATCCCCGTTCCTAATTTTCGTGATATTCATTTCCCTCCTCAGTCTGAGCTCCCCACGTACTGGAAGTACGACGGGAATGGCAACCCCTTTATTCACATAAGGGAGTTCTTGTACGAGTCGGTACAATTCCAGCATGATGATTACCTCATGGCGTATCTCTTTCGCCGATCGTTGGACGGGGTTGTGTTGGAATGGTTTTATACTCTGCCGCTGGAGGAGGCAGAGAACTTCAAAGTTGTTAAAGAGAAGTTTATTCAGAGATTCCAAGATCGGGTGGGCTTGGAATATTCATTTACTGATTTAGTGACCGAGAAGATGAAAGCCGATGAAGATTTCGCAACTTATGCTGACCGATAGAGGCAGATGGCCTCCCGTGTGCCCGGGTAAATCCCAGAAGAAGAGAAGGTGAAATTGTTGATTTCAAATGCCACACCCACGTTCCGAAATATTTTGGCCATGAATGATATTTCTAACATGCACCAGTTGTACAGTAGGGCCCGGTTTATACAAACCCACTTTAAGGACTCCCCTATTCATTCCCTCTTTGAGGCCCAGAAGCCTAAGCCCCCTAGAAAATCTCAGGGCCCAGTCACTGAAGGAGTCCAAACAAACGAGTAGGTACAGGCTGTTAACCAGTCCGCCCCACCACGCTTCCAACAACCTCCCCGCAACCCCCAGTTCACCACTCCACCAGCTACCCAACCATCCTTCCCCGCTCCTCTATAGCCTTGACAGCCACCACCACCACCGCAATAGCCTTAACAGCCACCACAGTACCACAATGTTCCGCCACCGAATGGTTATGCACCTGCTCGACCGGGTCCCAAGAGAGCCCATTACCCTCCACTTCCTGAAACTCTCCCCGATATTTTCTCGGCTCTCATGTACACCGGCGATCTTCAGCTTCCTCTAGAACGCCCGAACTAGAATCCAGCCGCCGATCAGCCCATATATTGCATTTATCATCGACAGCCTGGGCACACTATTGAAAGGTGTTATCAGTTCCGCGATCTTGTTTATGATTTGCATGAAGGGCAGAGGATTGATTGGGTACAGATGCATAAGTTGATCGAAGACATTAAAGAGAGAGAAGATAGGCGTCGAGGTCGCAGCAGTCGACGCCGCAGCAGCAGCAACCTCAGCAAGTACAACCCCAACAGCAACAGCCTGCACCAGAATTAAAGATCCATCAGAATCCCATGCCGAACCACCCGCCCGCTTCGCAGCCTCAGCCGTCGGCACCAGCTCAAGTGATCCTATGATGATGAGACTCCCGCTCATCTTTTGGCCCTTCGCCATACATATACCCTAACTCCCCTTCACCTCCTATCCCTGCCGTCATTCGGCCCACCATCTTA
Source organism: Amorphophallus titanum (assembly GCA_024336825.1). Classification (NCBI taxonomy): domain Eukaryota; kingdom Viridiplantae; phylum Streptophyta; class Magnoliopsida; order Alismatales; family Araceae; genus Amorphophallus; species Amorphophallus titanum. The sequence continues at coordinate 47,841,879 of JANBPO010009603.1, read as the reverse complement.
GCCTCCGCTCCACCCACCATTCCCTCCAGATCCCCCATTGTACCCACCATCGTATTACCCACCATTCCACCAATCCCCATATCTTCACCCGTTGCACCCTCCATTGTCACCCCTTTAGCTTCACCTATCATCCTCCCACCAGGGCCTGTCAGACCCGCCTACACCATCACCATCACCATCACCATCACCACTTCTATTCCTTCCACTTACCCCGTTGGGCCAATCGGGAGTCCATCTAGTGTCGTGCCGGCGTAGAATCTCACCCTCCGGAGCAGGCGATTATTTCAAAGAAATTATCCCTCTACTGGTGCACCTGCACCCCACTCTCCAGTTCCTTCCTTGACAGTTGAAGCAGAAGAAGCCGACCCCCTACCTGGCACTAGATATGATTTGTTGCAGCATTTGGACCAGATGCCAGCCTAGATTTCTGTGTTGGAGTTGATCAAGTAGTCCACGCTACAACACAAACAACATGTAAGTTTGTGTACAATAACAAGATAAAGAGGCGGCGTTCGAACTGTAAATATTGTTCAAATCTATTTGAATCCAACTTTCGTGCACTTTGACTCGCAGTGTAAATCAAGGAGATATCTTTCACTCTTTTCACCTCTACAGAGCACGGTCGGGAGGGGAGCTTCTGGACGTGGTCTGTTGCAACCATACTACGTGTCCGAGGACCCTGTGCAGGTCTTTCCATAATGGTCTTTGAGAACTCAACTTTCTGGACAACCTTCTTTCCCCTGTAACATTACATGAAAATGTCAACAAAAATTCAACAAATGTAATTACAATGAAAGTAAATTAAAAACATTCAGATTAAGAACTTACATGGCCCTGTCCAATGATTTAGAAGCCGAGTCTAAATCTGAAATTTTTGACAATGAAAATATGTAATATCAACATATATAAAATGTGTAAAAAAATATTTGTTACCTAGCTTCCACAACTAACACCATTGCACTATTATTAATGGTTAACAAAGACAATTGATGAATAATACATATGAAGCACTTAAAATAAATTTCTTCGAAACACTACAAATAAAAAGATTCAATACAATTGCTAATAATGAACATTAAAAGTATTCAAAAAGTTACTCTCTAGTTCTCTCTCTAGTTTTTTTAGTGAGAGAAGCTCTGATTTTTCCTTTCCCGCCACTGTTGTTCTTCTCTCCCTCGGTGAATCTCCCTCCCTGTCGGCCATGGCTGGCATGGCGGGGGAGGCTCCGTCTTCTCCAAAGAGCTACGATGCCTACTATCCAGAAGCGGTGGTGGTCGCTCATCGGAAAACTTATGCCCAAACACTAATGGAATCACAACCTCGTCTGTGGATTCCAGTTCAGATGAAGCAACCGGCATTCACTGATCAAGACGAACCGGCAGTATATTTCTCCCAAGAAGAGATACAAGCTTTCTGCTTACACCTTCAACTCACAGTTATAGCAAAATGTTCCTATGGTCGGCCCCCAAACCCGGAGATCAAAGCCTGTTTGTTGCAACGCCTTCAACTCAACTCTGAGTTTATTATCAGTAGGTTAAATGCTCGACATGTTCTGCTACGGATGGGATGCGAAGCCAATTTTCTCAAAGTTATTCTTCAGAAGAACTTATACATCAAGGGGTATCTGTTCAGATTTTTTAAATGGTCCCACGATTTTGATTTTGATTTTGATCCTTCGATCATCCCTATATGGATTGGCTTCCCATCGTTACCAGTCAATTTCTATCAGGAGGATATGCTGCAATCCATAGCAGGGAATGTCAGACCTGTACTGCGAATTCATGATGCCACTACAGCCATGACTGAAACCTCGGAGGCCTTGGTGTGTATAGAGTTTATTCTCTCCGTGCAGAGAAAGGATCGCTTGTGGATTGGGATGGAAGGCAGCGGTTTTTGGCAGCATATTAATTATCATAGAGTGCCGCATTTGTGTTCTTATTGTCACAAGATTGGGCACAAGATTGATGAATGTGAGAAGAAATAGAGCAAGAATGAGGTGAGGAGGCCTAACGCAACCTTCAATGCTGTGCAAAAAGTTATCCGGCAAGAATATAGGCCTCGGAAGCCTAAGGAGCTAATTCCTGATCCAAAGGCCACAATTACTGATCCTAATAGATTCACAGTCCTTCAGACCAATGAATGCTTAGATTCAGTGGAAGCCCCTATCCAAGAAAAACTTATTGCTGAGATTAATAATCTCATTGAAGATCATAAATTTCCTTGAAACACTTCTTTGACAGCAGAGCCTTCGGATGCAAAAGGAAATTCTGGCCCCTCGTCACCTGTTTGTAAGAATGTCACTAAAAGGATAATTACCATAGATTTCTCAAGTGCAGAGGAAAATGTCGAACTAACAGAGCTTCCTTCGATCCATCTCATCAATGATGCCATTCAGAATAAGAACTCTGCCCAAATTCCTGTCTCTCAATGCCTTGATCAGAACATCTTTAAATTTACCAGAGTGGAAGCTGTCTCAAAACTGTCAGCATTGGAAAACTCTAAAATGCTATGTCAAGCAAATGATAGTAAGAATGGTTCTTATGATCAAAATGCAAATGAGGTTTCAGTCTTACCTGGGGTTCTTTTCAGTGATGCCCGACTAACTAGGGCCAAAGCCAAGGTATTGGTTTCTCACTCTTTCTCTTCATTAAATCATGCTTAATTCAGCTCTATTTTGGAATGTAAGAGGTATAGGGAATAAAGCTACAGTCAGAAGTTTAGCTCAGCACATAAAAGTTCATGATATTAGCTTTGCTGCCATATCAGAACCACGCATTGGTATTAACCGTGCTCAGAAAGTGGCTCGGCGTATTAATCTTCCCTCTTTCATAGGTAATAATGGAGATTCCTCCAAAATTTGGTTACTTCATAAGTCCAATATTTGTCTGGACATCATTGAGCTCCATACACAATTTCTAACAGTTGCTTATAAGGAAAATAATTCTGTTATTATGTACATCACTACTGTATATGCCTCTTGCTCTGTGAAAAAACGTAGGGACATGTTTGATTCTCTTATGGAGTTTAGCCATGGGGTGACAATACCTTGGATCATTGGAGGAGATTTCAATTGTTCAATTATGCCATTCTGTTGAGAAGTGTAAGCACAAGAAGATTGGTGGAGAATGCTATGAGTAGCGCAGAACTCGTTGAACGGGGAGGACAAATATTTTTTTGCATTATCGGTGCGAAGAGCCTTGATAGAAGTGGAGAACTGCGTTTTATTTCCTGATAAAATTGTTCAAAGACATGCGAGACTTGTGACCGACTCTTCACAAGAAAAACCCAAGTCATCTGAGAGTGATCATGAATGAAGTAGCAAAATAGCAGAAGCCTAGAGACGTGGTAACAGGACTAGGACGCCAAATGTCACCATGAACTAGATCAAATAGAGAAATGCTCCATTTATTCTCACGGAAAGGGAAAGACGCTCTATGATGCTTGCCAAGCTCACATGCATCACACTGAAACTAAGACAGACTAGACGGGATATAAACAAAGGAACAAAGCATCGAGGGCGTCGGATGCCTAAGACGACAATGCCAATAGTACGGAGAGTCTGCACCAAGAGCCGAAGAAGCGCTAGACGACCGGTCCGTTAGGTAGTAGAGGCCACCAATTTCACACCTGCCACCAATCGTCGCCTTCGTTCGGCGATCCTGAAAAACATACTAGGAAGGAAAGAAAGTAACAGAATAGTCATGATCACGAGCAAGACAACTTATGGAAAGAAGATTAACCGGAAACTAAGGAGCATACAAGACATTAGAGAGGGTAAGAGATGGAGATATACGAACAGTGATGTTCCCATGAACAGGGGATGGTGAGCCATCAGCAACAAAGACAGGTGGTAAGGAATACGAAAGATGCAAGGAAGAAAAACACGACCGATTACCTGGCATGTGATTGGAGGCCCCAGAATCAATGATCCAGAATAGACCATGAGATATGGCAGACGCACTACCTGAAGTGGAGGGAACTGCATGAAAGGACTGTTGCTGAAGGAGTCGCTTGTAGTCAGCCTTGGATAAGGTGATGATTGCCTCCGTGGAAGGGTCCGATAGCGCAACGGGAGGGTTGTCAGCAGGAGTATCTGGGGCGAATGTGGAGGTGGCAGCTTTGGCGTTGTCTGGACGGCCAAACTTCACCCAACAGCATTCAGAAACATGATTCTGGCGGCCACAATGACTACACGAAGGGAAGGAGTTGCGGCCACGGCCATGGCTGCGACCACGACCCAATCCCATAAGATGCGCAAAATGCTTCGTCAGACCAGCAAGAGCAGCATCAACAATAGAGGTGGAGGAGCAGACTCGTAGGGCACGCGACATAGCATTCGCCAAAGAGGGAACCGCGTCGTCGGAAAGAAGGTGGGAGCGAACAAGGCTGAGAGAATCATCCAGACCAGATAGAAACTTCGCAACCAAGAACTCCTCACGCTGTTTCTTCAGGATAGTCACATCCGCTGTCAAAGGATGGTACACTTGTAACTCATCCCACTTGCCTTTCAGGGCAGCAAAGTACTCGTGAATAGATCGACCATCTTGCTTGAGAGAAAAAAATTCTTCGTACAAAGAATAAATACGATAAACATTCTTGTCATCCGAGTACATCTCTTTCAAAGCATCCCACATTTCTTTGGCAGTGCCGAGAAAAACCACATTGGAACTAACTTGAGACTCCATGCTATTGATAAGAAGTGTCATGATGAAATAATCATCAGATTGCCATGCTGCAAACTTCGCTTCATCTGTCTTGTCGACTGGAGGAGAATCCAGGTGAGAGAGCTTCCGTTGAGATCCACAAAGAAATCGAAAGGCACGCGACCAGAGGAGATAATTGGAACTGTTCAACTTGACAGTCATTCCAAGAGTAGAGGTCATCATTTGTGCATCAGAAGATGAGGATGAGGAAGCCATCGCAGCAGCCAGGAGCGGAGGAAAGCGACCAAAAACAAGATCAGTGCATAGAGAAAGGACCGCTAGACATCAGAGAAGAAGGCCCCCTCTCTATGCACTGATCATGGCGGAGAAGGGTAACATCGGCAGTGGGAGGAGGTTCACTACAATGTGTGGCAGGGCTTACCCTCCTGCGGGAACCGCACCCCTGTACGTTGCCGCTGTGCGCCCCTGTGCGACGGACACCCTGTTCGTCGGTGGGGTGGACCCCCTGTTCGCCCTTGTGCTGTCCGGGAGAGGAGAGAACACCCTGTCAGCACAGGCCAGCCAGGGTGAGCACGGGCGGTGGCGATAGAGGAGGGCAGCTAGCGAGGCGGTGGCTCACGCCACGGCAGGGCTTGGTGGGGGCAGCATTTGCTGCGGACGGCGGTGGGCGGAGGTTGGCACGGCGGAAGGGTAGGGATGGTCGGATGGTCCGGTGTGGTGATAACTATGATCATTTACCAGGTGAGAAGAAGAAGACAATGGAATGGAAAAAAAGAGAGAAGAAGAACCGTGCGAGCGGAAGGTGGGAAGGGGGGTTTAGTGAGGTTTTTCTCGCTCTGATACCATGTTAAATGAGAAGGAAAAATCAAAATCTTATCACTGGGAGCAGTTCTCCTTATATAGAGAGTATACATGGTAACATGTCCTGTAGGACCGGAGAACACTAACATACTCTAACACCTCCTAATAGAGAATCAATTCAGCATGTATAAAGAAAAATAAGAGTGGCGCACAACAAAGGTGCTAAAATCCCTTTAAAGTGTATCTAACATGTATGTGAATGCCCTAGGGGTAAGAGTGTCAAATATGAGTCAAAATGGATCTGGTTTAGATGAGTTTCGTATGCACAAAAATGGGTCCGCCCGCCAATTTTGGTCGACCAGTCGACAGGGGTCGGTCGATCAAAAATTTACAATTTTTGGACCCAAGCATGCTGTTGATTCCAGTCGATCGAAGGCCCATGGCCGGTCGACCGAAGTTTAGTAAAAATACATATTTGAATTTTTTAAGGGGCTAATGCAAGGGATTGATATGCATGAAGTATACGCATTATACCCCAATGTGAAAACATCTAAATGATCACATCAAAACCAATTCACATCAACAATATGCCAATTTAAACCGAACATCAACCAACCTATTGTTTAATCAACATGAATGCTTAATAGTGATGCCAAAACAAGACCAATGTTTATATCAAAAACTCAAGCATGTTTGCACCCTTAAAATAACTTCTCAAAAAGTATGCAAGTGAGCCCTTTGAAAACTTCTGAGACACACCTAACATGAGTGACCTATTACCATGATTGTGAGCAAGGTGTGAGACCCAGAAAGATCATTTTCAACCAATCTTCACAAGAAATGATTAATCAGCATGCAAGTTCAAAATATCATGAAGGATATGCATGGAATGACTTTTGCAATCACAATTAATATAACTAAACACTAAAAACACATGGCTATCAAATAATGCACAAGAGTGAGCATCATGAGCCCCAACTCAACTAGTTTGTGTATTTTTAGAGTTATGAGATCTTACCATTTCCTCTTAAGGTATATGAGCATGATTTACCATTTGATTTGAGTCCAAGCTAAAAATGACTCAATCACTCAAGAATTTGAGTTCCAAGAGACCACCAAAGCCATTTTTCCTGCATAACCGGATAGTCACTATATTAGCACCTTGGTTATCAAGCATTTCTCAATTCACCACACAAAAACACACACACATAAGATTTGTCATCATTGAAATATAACTACCCAAAATCAACTAGGGGATCCAACAAGATCCTTATTAGAAAACGAGATGGACGGCCTACAAGTGAGGGCCATGATGGCATCAGTCACGCCACTCGCTGGAAGGTCCTCGTTGACCATGATTTTCTAAAGGACTTGGGGCTGAGTGGACTGGTGTGAAGGGGACCTCTTGATGCGTTCCAGAATGGAGACCTTAGCTAGTGTCCTGTCCAAGTGTTGGAGGATATCGTACTCCACATGTGGACTTTGGGAATTGACCCCTTCCTCGGGCTGAGATTGCCTTTGGGATGGGGGGATAATGCGATTGCAGAGTGTGACGTTTACTAAGGCTTCTCTAGGCTCTTCCAACTCTGAAGGTTTTTGGTGGACTAGTTGCAAAGGAACGAGAGATCCGAAGATGAATGACAGAGAGGCCGATTCCTCACTAGGAGTGAAAGGACTAGGAGGTGAAATCAGTTTTGGATGTGGAGGCCTTAAGAGGACCAGGGGGTGATCGTGCCCCTACTTAGGATTCCTGCCAAGGTGATTGAGGGGGATTGATCAAGGTGAGAGACCCTTGGGTGGTGACTGAGGATTGATTAGGAGGTGAAATCAAGGTCCAGGACCTAGGCTCCTGGGAGAACATGTTGACGTCGGCCCATGGCTCATTGGCTTCTACTTCTAATTTCCCGTGCCACCCTGGAAAGCCTTCGACGCTCCACATTTACGTCCTCTTGAGCACACGGGGTTCCATTCCAATCACGATGTTCACTCACTCATTCTGCCTCGAGCTTGAAGGATCTTTGTTTGGTTGATGAGCGGGCAACAGGTTTTGCACAATGCCAAGGTCCCTGTTGGGTTTCTTAAGGTTGGCAATGACTAGCTTAACATCAGACCAATTGATTCTCCCCTCGTCATTCATGTCATACACCTAGTCCTGGAATTGGAAATAATTGAAAATGTCATGTATGGGGGCTCAATGATACGGATAGTATTTGGACGTGTTGGCATTGGGGTGGACCCAATCTCTCTGAGGGGGAAGTTGGATAGCTTGAGAAGACATGAAGGCGAAGAAAATGTCACCCAAGGTTTCGGGTAACGGAGGGTAAGAAGCCCTCTTCGGCCCAATGCAGTTGTAGTTCTGAGGTGGCGGGACATTGGCATACTGTCTCGGATTACCTTGGCCCTGATTAGAACCAGGTGGATTGGAATGTGGAGCCTGATGATTGTTGGGCCTAAAGGATGGGCCAACAACATTGACTTGTTCATTTACTGTGACTCCTTCGGTGGTGAGGACGGCTGGAGCCTTCCGACCTCTTGCGCGAGGCTCAAAGAGAGGAGGTAAGGTTGAGTCCTTTATCTAGGCTTGGACAATTTGAGCTCGATTGTAAAGCTGAGGGAAAGTGTAGAGCTCACTAAGCATTAGGATGGCCCTGAGTTGAGGAGTGGTATTGTTCACTAGCATGGTGATAGCCTGAGATTCGGGGATAGGTACCTCCGTCCTAGAAGCCATGATTCTCCAACGATTAGCAAAATGAATGAAGTCCTCACCGGACTTCATCTTTTCCATGACCAAATCAAATAAGGTGGGAGCAATTGAGGACATATTGCCAAAATGAATAGCGAATGTGCACCAATGAATGCAATTAGAACTGAGCAGGTTCTTTTTAGAAGGCCCGAAGGTATAACAGACCAAGAAGGACCTGTTACCTCACATAACGGATCAGGAAAGGCGCGTTGTACTCTACATAACGCCTATCGTAAGTGCGTTATGGTCAACATGTTGTGCCTTGGTTTGACGCCCGTGGATCACCCCGCACCTTATAGAGTATCTTGGGTGGATTCCGCTTCCATCCCAGTCAAGCTACGGTGCTTGGTACCGCTATAGTTCCAAGCATACCACGATGCGATCTGATGTGATGTGTTACCTATGGAGGTAGATAGTATCATCCTTGGTAGGCCTTGGCTCTTTGATCGGGATGCCACCCTTTATGGCCGATCGAACACATGCACCTTCGACCATGGTGGCCACAGGATTACCCTCCACCCCGTCTAGCCGAAGGACCCATCTATCCGTGGAACAGCTAGCCCCAGCACTGCGACTTCTCCCAGTAAGGGGATGGCCAGTCCACCCACCACCCCATCCTCGGCATGGGCCACCACCTCTTCGACTGCTCCTAGCAGAGAGGACCCTCCACCCAGGAGGTTGATGATGATTAGTCCTAGAGTGGGGGTAGCCCTATCCTCGCTATTGTTGTCCGTGGAGTAGAGGATGTCGCTCCTAGGTCCGAGGATGAGCATCCCCCAGAGATACCTGTGATATTGCAGGAGTTTTTTGATGTCTTCCCGGAAGACCTCCCTAGAGGCCTTCCACCTATGAGGCATATCCAGCACGAGATCAACCTCGTCCCAGGCTCATCTTTACCTAACCTTCCCCACTATAGGATGAGTCCCACGGACCATGCTGAGTTTAAGAGGCAGGTTGAGGAGTTGATGAGTCTGGGATCCCTCAAGGACAGCAAGAGCCCTTGCATTGTTCCCGCATTATTGGCCCCAAAGAAGGATGGCACATGGAGGATGTGCGTTGATAGCCGTGCGATAAACAAGATCACGGTGAAGTATCATTTTCCCATTCCCCGATTAGATGACTTGCTAGACAAGATGTCGAGAGCCACTATCTTTTCAAAGATAGATCTTCGTAGTGGCTATCACCAGGTACGGATCAGGCCTGGAGATGAATGGAAGACAGCATTCAAGAGCAAGGATGGTCTTTATGAGTGGTTGTTTATGCCCTTTGGGATTTCCAATGCCCCTAGCACCTTCATGCGGTTGATGACCCAGGTTTTACGCCCTATGATAGCGGTCTTCTTGGTCATCTACTTTGATGACATTCTTATCTACAACCACACTAGGGAGGACCACTTAGACAACCTTAGACAGGTCTATATTTTGTTGAGGTGAGAGAGTTTATTCGCCAACCTGAAGAAGTGTGCTTTCATGGCTGATCAGATTACCTTCCTCGGGTTCATTGTGTCTAGGGATGGAGTCTTCGCTGATCCAGAGAAGATTAGGGCCATCAGGGAGTGGCCCAAGCCTCGCACACTCCATGATGTCTGGAGTTTTCATGGCTTAGCAACATTCTATCGTCGCTTCACTCGTAGTTTCAGTTCTATCACTATCATGATCATAGATTGCATTAAGAAAGTGGCATTTGTATAGACTATGGCTACAACCACGACATTTCAGGACATCAAGGAGCGTATGACCCAAGCACCTGTCCTTGCATTACCTGACATTTCTAAGGTGTTTGAGGTTACATGTGACGCTTCTGGAGTGGGTGTTGGTGGAGTGTTGAGTCAGGAGTCCCACCCCATTGCATTCTTTAGCGAAAAGCTGAATGATGCCAAATTGCGTTATTCCACTTATGACAATGAATTTTATGCAGTCATCCAGGCATTAAGGTATTGAAGGCATTATCTTTTACACTAGGAGTTTGTCCTCTTTTTTGATCATGAGGCCTTACAATTCCTCCATACCCAGAAGAAGCTGAACACTCGCCACAGTCATTGGGTGGAGTATCTCTAGGAGTATACTTTTGTGCTTAAGCACAAGCCAGGGGCGGAGAACAAGGTAGCCGATGCACAGAGTCAGCGCATGATGATGTTGACCACCATGAGTGTTGAGGTGGTGGGCTTAGAGAGGCTGAAGGACGCCTATGTTGACTGTCTGGACTTTGGTCCGATCTATGTCATCCTTTAAGCCAGGCCCTCAAGTGAGTACAGCGAGTTCGTGCTTCAGGAGGGTCACCTATTCCGGGGTGACAAGTTGTGCATCCCACAGACTTCTATTCATGATTTTCTTACATGGTAGATGCACGCAGGAGGTCTTACTAGGCACTTCGGTCGGAACAAGACAATAGAGGCGGTTGAGCATAGATTCTATTGGCCTAGCCTGAAGAGAGATGTTACTCATATCGTGGCCCAGTGCCGCACTTGTGCTATGGCCAAGTAGAGGAAGCAGAATACCGGCCTCTATACTCCCCTCCCCGTCTCGGATAGTCCATGGCAGGACATTAGCATGGACTTTGTGTTGGGATTGCCATGCACCCTCTGAAGGCATGACTCTATCTTTATGGTTGTAGACCGATTCTCCAAGATGACATTATTCATTCCATGCTCCAAGACTTTCGATGCCTCTAGAGTTGCCCATCTATTCTTCTCCCATTGTGTCTCCTTGTAGTCGGCGCTCTTCGGCTTCCAACTTCAATAGTTCCTCTTTAATATAGCTAGTGTGGCCTTCCGCCAGTGTAGCTTCATTTAAACTCTATATCTGCAGCTGTTTGGTGTGTGCCAAATCCTCTTCGGCTTGGGCCAATTCAGCTCAGAGTTTGGAAGTTCGCTTCTACAACAGTGAGATCTGATCAGTGGCTCCCTCGGCAATGAACCTCTGTTGGCTAGCAACTTCTGCGAAGGCTTGCAGCGTAGTAAGGTCCTCCTTCCATTGAAGCTTTAGGGAAATCAGTTGATCCCTCAGGCCATGATCCATAAATTCATGTCGGTTTACATACCTGAGTAGCAAAATCACACGAGGCATTCAATGTTGCATAGGACAGCCGAAAGCCATGAGAGTACGTGACATAGGCTCTAGCAGCCCCCTCAGTTGTGCATAGGATAAGTCTCGATGGGCCATCACAGTCTACTTCAATATCTCCAAATTCTGCCATAACAGTTCATCAGATGATTGCAAGCTAAGTGATGGTGCGCTAGGGAGATGAAACTCTACCCTGCTGTCAACCTCAGCCCAGATATCATCAGCAGGCTGTGCAGAGGATGAAGGCAATGAAGAAGATGGTTCCACCAATTCCTTCTCATGCTGCTCAATAGAGTCAGTACTGACTGGGGCAGGGACTTTGGCCTCGACCTCTGTTGAGGAGCAAAGTCTTGAACTTCAGGGCCCGCATCTTCAGAGGTGAATTCTACATGTTGCTCTGACTATGTTACCTTTTCCAACTCGGTACCAGCTGTGATCGCCAGAGCAATTGACTTGCCGACTATCTCCCCTTCAAAGTCTCCACCCTCGGAGGTGATTCCATCATGCTGTCCCAGCTGGGCCTCCTGTTCTAGCTCAGTCCCGACCTCAATTGCCAAGATGGAAGTGTCACCAGTCGTCTCTCTGAGCTTCGTGCCTGTCGATGTCTCGAGAGAAGCAACATCCATAAATTCTGGCCCAGCTTCCACAGATTGAAGCTGAAGCTACTCCGCGGAGGGTTGACTGAATCCCAGTGTTGAAATAGACCCACCCAGGAACTTTAGAGCGATCAGCCTCAATACGGGAGCCGTGCCCATAACAAGGGTAAAAGTCGTGGCCCTCACTTGAAAGGGAAAGAAGGCAGCCATGGTGTCCACTGCTGGTAGTGTCAGCCCCACTGAAACCACGGGCTCCTACAAGGGACCAAATACAAAAGAGGTAAAAAAAAGAAAGAAACATGTCAGATCTCCTGCAATGAATGGTGACGGACATGAAGAAAGTCATGAACAAAGAAGAATCTCACCTCAACTGGCACAAGGCCCAACTCACTAGTCCCTGGGGCCTCCAATACTGACTGTGTTGGGCTTTAAGTGATTCCCCCTTCCGCTATAAGGAGGCTGGGCATACTCAAGGGCCCTAATGTCAACTGGGGTAGGCTGAACGCGGGAAGGTAACTCCCATAATAGAGAGATGGAGTGCTGGCTCCTGACTCCAGCTCTTGCCCTTCTTCGTCGCTGGAGGGTTCGTAGTCGACGGACTCTTCAGAAGGTGGACTCTCAGATAACACGGTAGCTGTCACACCAAGGCCCTCCGGGCACACCGAACTGCCCAAGGTTGCCTCTGAAGAAACCTTCTTCGTAGCTAAGGCGGCCAAATACTCTGAAGACCGGTGGGTGGGCAGCACATCTGGAGTCGAGAGTTTGGGAGAAGGAGCCACGATAGGCTCTGAAGGGATGATATCTGGCCAATAAAAATAAGGTTTAAGAAAGAAGAAGAACAAGCATCTCCCCTTAAAGTCTTATGAGCAACAACAGTACTTTCATCACCATGGCTAGGTGTAGGCGAAGGGAGATTACTTTCGGTCAAAATTATGGGTACTTTGGTACCTCCAACCCCCTCGGGACCATTGGCAGTTATGACCACTTCCATGGTCAGAGCAGAAAGGGCTGCTGGGTCTGAATGAAGAAGGTAAATTAACGAAGACCTAGTGCATGTCCAAATGGAGTAGATCAAAGGAGTGTACCTATCAAAGAAGGTGGCTGCTCTTGTGCTACCTCAAACTCCTCGAAGGAGGGAATCAGTGGTAATGGAACATTGGGTCCTGCCATCGCCCGCGTCCCCTGCTCAAAGATCTCCGCTCGAGCCTTCTTAGCCCGAGAAACGGCTTCCTTCACCCAGGATCTCTCACGCTTCCGAGACCCTCTAGAAGGCAATGGCATAGTGGTCGGAGCTATGACCGGGGATTTGAAATAACTATGATTTTGCACCTTAGAAATTAACTTTCGGTATTCCAAAGTTATTTTGGAATCTAGAAAATCTACAGAAGAAATTGGGGCACCCAATGGTTATGCGGAAGACATGCATACATGCCAAAGGGAGAAATGAACAAATATAAAGAATGAACACAATGGGACAGGATATACCTTGTGGGCCTTAATATAATGGAGAAAGAGACCAATAGTACAGGGGAGGTTCTTTGTCCTTGGACGCACCCTCTGGAACCAACTAGTAGATATTGCTAATAATGGCACAATGTTCAGCTAGGAGTGCCAGATCCTCATGGCCATGAGCCGATAGACTGTAATACAAGCTGAGATGAGCCTCTTATCACTGGCTCATTAGGGATCCCGCGGAACCCCAACCGAGAAAATAACGGCGGAAAGGAAAGCTACGCTAGCCATAGAAGGAACAACAGTAACGGAAGGAATAGCAAACAGGTGGCCAGTCAAAACTCGGCACTACAGCTACTCCTACTATACCAGAAGACACAACTCGGTCTCTCGTCGGGGGCAACCAAGTCACGCACCCAACACACGACCTAGTCTCCCATCGGGGGACAACCAAGCCACGCACCCGACATCTCGATTCCTTGATCGAGAGACTACTAGACACGAACCGCCCTAGCCAAACTTCTAGGAAAATGACACGATGCCTCGATCGCGGAAATTTGCCCTCACAGTAGGGCCTGAATCGAAACCGCACGGTCTAAAAACACGATCACGACCTCGTTGTCGTGAACTCTATGCCGTCTAGGGAAAGCTCTTGGTGACACTCACTGGAACCCCAGACCTCGGCTACGGGAACCCTCTCGAAAATAAATCCTGAAATCCCATCTCGCAGATGAGAAACGGAAACCTGGGACACGACAACTCACGTCACGTGACTGGAGCACCACCCACTAGAAGAACGACCGGATACGTCCCCTGATGTCTTACACTACGTCACAAGTGTCTAGCTACAATGCTCTGGGCACGAGACTCAGACACACACAGTAACCAGGAGTACCACAAAATAAGGACTACCTGAGGTCACGCTCATCAGTACGGGTCCGAACCCTCAGCCTCGTGTGTACACTCAGACCATATGCCCTAGGCCTATCCTCTAGCTGGTATTTCCCCCTAAGTCCAGACACGACTGTACGTAGGGGCCCTACGGTGACCAGCCTACTCACCATCTAACTCGAGTATGCCGCTCCACCACTCCCGGGAGGGTCAGCATGCACATGCCGTAAGAAGGCTGCGACTAGTGGAGGGTCACTGATGTGAACATAGAAGGCCACACATTCACCCATCGCGAGTGACACATAGTAACCGGTGGCTCGAGGCCACCAAACTCAGGATAATCTACTAGACCTATTAACCCAACTGTCCTTGAGTCATGAGACTCAGGGTCAAGATCGTTGAACGTGACGACACAACACTGTCGATCTAGCCTAGTCCCTAGGTCTGAAACCACTACAACACGGAACCCACGGACACCTCAAAACGCGGACATGAAACCTCCGGGGTGTCTGGGACACTTACGAGACCGAAGGTCGACCACTGGGTCACCACCGGGCTGACCAGAGTCCAACACGACACTCACGCGAGCATGGAAAGCTCAACGGCCAAAACCACATGGGCGGTCACCACGCAGTCGCTCATGGGGATGAACGGTCTGGGGAAGACCACACAATGGCAGATGAACAGAACACCCCTAGCCGTTCAGGGGGATGAATGACTCAGGGTATCCCACTCAAAGAGGAATGAATGGACAGCCATTCGCCGTTCAAAGCGTTGAACGGCTCAAGACAGCCCGCTCAAGGGACAGACCCGAAAACACTACGGGGGATAGACGGTCAAGGGCAGGACTGCCCAAGCATGAATGGTCTAGGATTGGCCGCTCAAGGGTAAAATCCAAGGGGGGATAAACAGTCAAGGCAGAACCACCCAAGGGGATGCGCGGTCAGCCCTGGGCCGCTCAAGCCCACGACCCAAATAGTTCCTGGTCAAAATGGTCTTGACCGGACCACTGAACGGAATCAACTTACTACACTGTCGGTCAAAACAATCTTGACCAAATTGCCCAATGCGACTGACATAAAATTGTTAACTCGCAGCCAACCGAGATGAATGGAGCAGCACGGGCTGCTCACAGGGATGAACGGCTAAAAGCTGGCCACTCAACACACGAAGAAGGATGAACGGTTGGAACCCAGCCATCCAAGGGAAGGATGGGTGGACCCTACCGGGCCGCACAACCTTGTGCGGTCTATCGTGCGACCGCACAAGCCCCAAAACCAACAGGGGATGAACGGTCCAGAGCCAGCTGCCCATACCATGGACGGGCCCTGGTTTGACCGTTCAACCGTCACAGTGAACAACCCCAAGGGTTCTTCTGATCGTGGCCTTTCCACGCCCCGTTCATGCCGAGATGAAGGGGATACAACCACAATCACCCTGGGAATCATCTGGACTCCGATCGGAGTCAAAATGATGCACGAATCATGAGAAATAGGTGATTCTAATGAAATCACCCAAATGGAGTTAACGGGGTTCCCGGCCTCCTACCAGCCCTGATAGACCATCATTCGACACGAAATCAGTGACTATGGAATGTCGACATTCCAGGGAGTCCATTGACACCAACCGATCGTAAAATCGTCACCATTTTTCGACGAACCCTACGAACTCCACAAAACCTCGACGAGCTTAAACTCGCCCGATCTCACACCGTAGAACATAAAATTGTGGGAAAATGGAACACACGAGCTTGGGAACCGTCCCCCTACCTCCACCGAAGAAACCGTGCGCCGAAGCGACTAATCCACGCCGAAAGTCACTCGGAACACGAACGACGCCTTCTCAGAATCCACCGAGGGATCGCACCACGTCACGCTCAAATCGACGCTCCATCCCGCGAACCGATCACCCTAGCACGTCCACGCCTCGCGAAAGGAGTAGAGGAGCTAAAAGAAAAGGGAAAAGAAGTCGTACCGAGAGAAGCACAACTGCCAAACTAACCTCGGCTCCCTAGGCTACTCCAGGCGACAACAAGAGGGCAAACTCTGAACTGATGAAGTCAGGAGTCACCGATTTATCGATGAGACACCAAGCAGGCAAAGACCTGCAAGAAAAAGGGTAAGAGCCCTAGACAGGCAAGACAAATCCTAAAGTATACATGACTAGATTGTCGTACACGCTATTCTAGACATGACCACACTCACACGACTAGGACGTCGTGCACACGACACAACACTGACCTCGGGCAAAGCCGAGAGAAGGCTAACCCAGAAAGGTCACAACGCGCAAGAAACACGAGAGTCACGTGTCACGTGATGGCAGTACCCCCTCACTAGAAGAACGACCAGCTACGTCCACTAACGTCTTATGCTGCGCCACAAGTGCCTCACTACGGACGCCTAGAATGGCGGAGAATGAGGTACACGCTGAACCAGAATAGGAACTACAGTCACGAGTGACTAGACAGGGTCATGCCCGTCGACGTCAGTCCAAGCCCCTGACTATGTGTGCACACGCTGGCTCACTACCTAAGCCAGGCCTCTAACTAGTTTTCCCCCTCCACAGGACGCTACAGTTGGACTGGGGGCCCACGGAACTAGCTTAAAAATCGTATATCGGGAACTGCCGCGCCACCACTCCCAGGTGGGTCAACACATCGTAACGTGTCGTCAGGCTATGACTAGTGGAGGCTCACTAGACACAGAGACTTAAAATGCGAGCGCTAGAATACAGACAGGCAAGGAAGCACTATCACATGTACTACAAATCACCACAGCAACATAGAAAACTACCGATAGACTCAGGACAAGGTAACTAGACTTGAAGCTACAACGATCCTTGAGTCTCATGACTCGGAGTCAAGATCATCGTAAAAAGCCGAACAAGCCGCCAATCGATCTAATCCTAAGCCAAAGAAATCAACTCACCGCAGGAAATGACTCACGGAGACTAGAGGGAACACAAAGGACCCTCAACACATCTGGATATGCAGAATGAGGTAAGACGACACCTCACGGCATCCAAAATCATGTCTCGAACTGGACAAAACTACCAAGACACACACAAGGTCATCTGTCAACCACTGGGTCACACCGGGCTGACCGGAACCAGACAATGATGACTCTACAGTAGGAAAGAGAATGCAACCACAAGCACGAAGACTCCTGGCTACCACATAACATAGGCTTAGCCCTCATAGGACCTCAGAAGATATCCACGGGACAACGGGCAAACCATGAGGTCAAGCCAAGATAATCAAAAAATTGAAACACGGAGTCGGCAGTCTAAACAAGAACTGCCACACACGCCACGCTAAGACATGGACCAAGGGTTAGACCACCAAGGCTAACCAACTACACAACAGAGTCTACCCATAGTGTTGTCACTCAAGGGCCACTCAATGGGACTGAACGGTCTCCTAGAGGCCGCCCAAAGGGGATGGAACGGTCTGGATAAGGCCGTTCCAAGGGAACTGAATGGTTTGGGACAGGCCGTTCAGTCGAACCGACCTACTACAGTAGCTCGGTCAAACCTAGTCAATGGTCAGAATGGTTTTGACCAAACCGCTCAAAAACACAGAACAGTTGGGGGAAATCTGCCCCACGAACCGCCTCAAGCCAATGAACGGACCAAAGGAATCTGCTTAATGGACCCGAGGGAGCAGAATGGCTAGTGAATAGCTGCTCTACGCAGCGAAGAAGCCTGAACGGCTAGGGACCAGTCGCTCGATAGGACTGGACAGCTCTGACCTGGCCGTGCCATCCACTGGGTGGTATATCGTGCGATCGTGCAACGGTCAGAAACCAACCGCCCTATGCCTTATGCTATTTCTGTTAAACCACGAAGGCGTCACGGTGAGCAAATCACGGGATCGGCCCGATCGTGGCCCTTCCACTCCCCGTTCATTCCGAAACGAAGGTGATACATCCACAATCACACTAGCAATCACATAGACTCTGACAGGAGTCAAATCAGCTAAGAAACAGCAAGAAACGGGCGATTTTCCAAAATCAACCCAAATGGGGTTAACGGGGTTCATGGGCTCCTACCGGCCGCGAATGACCACCATTCAACACGAGATCAGTGACTATGGGACGCTGATGTCTCAGGGAGTCCATTGACACTAACTGATCGCAAAACTGTCACCATTTTTTGGTGAACCATACAAACTCTGAAAAACTACAACGAGCCCAAACTCGCTCGTTCTCGCACCGTTTAGCGTAAAACTTCAAGGGAAAGTACAGGAAAGGTAGGTGATCCATCTCCCTACCTCCACCGAAGAAATAGTGTGCCGAAGCCACTAATCCACGCTGAAAACCATAATGTGAGCTCGACCATCGACTTTGAATCCACCGTTCGGGATCGCGCCTAAACCGGTCCGAACCTCGCCCCTTCGCGCAGCCGACCATCCCCATGCCGTCGCCACCTCGCCCACGAGCCTCCTCCATCTGCAGCCGGAGCCAGAAGGGTGAGGGAGGAGAGAAATGGGAGAGACATAGGGACGTGCGCACATGAGAAGGGAGGAAAGAGGAAAGAAAAAGTAAAAGAAAAATCCCCTGCCTAAACCCCCTAGGGTGGGGCTTAGGTGGACCAGCCTGACCCCCTCTGGTTGGTCCGCCTAAACCCCCTGGGGGGAGGGGGTTTAGGCCGACCAGCCTCACCCCTTGAGTCTGGTCCGCGTAAACCCCCTCCAGCCCACTCCGTAACCCAATATCCTCCCAGGGGGTTTACGTGGACCCGCCTGACCCCCTCTAGCCAACCCGCGTAAACCCCATCCAAGGGAGGGGGTTTACGCAGACCAGCTTCACTGTCTCAAGCTAGTCCACGTAAACCCCATCCAGGGGAGGGGGTTTACGCGGACCAACTTCACCCCCTCAAGCTAGTCCGCATAAACCCCTTGAACCTTCAACTTCCCCTATAAGAACCCCTTAGCGGCTTAAGGGGCAAAGGATACGAAGGATCAAGCATGCAACACTCAACTCAGCATCCGACGACTCCAAGGCTTCAAACGGGCTCCCCATAACGGGCCGAGGAGAATTGCGTGTGTGTGACTTGTCAAGCGGCATAGCACGCCGAGGGTATGTCCCTTGCACTTCCCTCGCGTGTTAACTAGTCGTAATGCACAAGTCCACGCCCGCCACATGTGAGACGCTATGACAAGGGTAGACGCCCCCTTATGCCGGGGTTGCCCCTCACGTGCCCATTAGCCACGACCATGCGCACGTCATGACGTCTTGCTCCCTCTCAGTAACGAGGCCATGTCGACCGCTCAACTCAATCCATGATCAACCCTCGTCCAGATACCGGACCGATGTGTCCCCTCTGTCGCCCAGTCAGCCACAAGCCCCCGTTCGACACCGTGGCCATAGCCCATGTCATGGGAGGAACTCTCTATGAAACACACATGTACTCATACGTCATGCATCGACCCGGGGACCGGCTAGCACGTTAGAATTGTCCCGTGGCATGCACCTGTTGTACCCTGGCCTCCACGGCTCGTCTGTAAAATATATACATCTCAGTGTTACACCGCCAGCGGGACGTATGCTCTCACATCCACGTTCGGGCCCCCACCTACCCTCTGTGCCACCTAGTGTAAACCCCCAGCACCCTTCACCCCCAGCCAACACGACCCAGTCTGAGATGAACCTATAGCTGCAAATTGCTCTTGAGTCTTCATCCCGGGCTTTAGGAATAAGGACTCCGCTTCGGCATGGATCGAAGGTCTTCGGATTCAATCCAATGTAAATAAACACCGACTGCTTGTGATCGATGGGGAAATACATCCTGTGCACGACTCCCCACAGTCGCTTGCGCACTCGCACCCACGTAACCGTTCTTCCCTCCACGTGTCACTCATCCCTTGAGTCCACGTGCCACGCCCTGGCGGCGCATCCCTAGTTAAACGTTCGGTTCCATGGGTGATTGTCGAGAAATCGACTGGCATGCCTACATCCCAGCCACATTTCCCGTTAACCTAGAAAACCTCCTGTGTCACTTGGTCTCCCCTCGACTCTCTGTAAAAGGTGAGTGCACGGTACCACTTTGAGATGGATACAGTCATGAGAGGGGGTGCCCGAAGCCCATTACCTTCTGGCATCTCTCTCGTAGCCATATCCTACCCCTCACTCCGATCACCGTACACACCACTCCTGCGGGCCCACCGGCCACACACACGCAGACCAACGGACACCCCTTCCGTGGCAAAACAAAAAGGATGGTACGCCCGGTGGGACGTCTCCCACCTTCCTTCTTTTGCTAAAGTGAAAGCCCGTGCCATCCCTGAAGTCCGGGTGCCATTTTCCTGTCCTTGCAGGAGAGGTAGCAGAAAAGCACCAGTTTGCGCTTCCCAGCAGCTTCCAGTTCATCTCCCAACTGCTGGATCGTGTTCGATGCTCGCCCACGTCTGTCGCCTCTACTCATCCAGGACTTTAATAACTATGGCGGCCATCACCTATGGTCCCATCGTCGTTGCCACCCACGCACGGGTGGGCTACTTGGCGGTGCAGACCACTTTTGATAGCTTCGCCCTAGTCATCGGATGACCCTACTTCCTAGGTGTGGTCCCCATGGCAGCCCCGCCGCCAACGCTAGCTCCTGCCTTCTCTGGCGCCACCAATGTGCCACACCAGCTACCAGTCCTGATAGTTAGGCAGAGCGTCAAGCTAGACTCTCCTGCCACCGGTGTGCATAGGGGTTCTGGGCTAGTCCCAGCCCGGGCAAGCATTAATCCCCGAGCCCAGTCTCGACCAGCCCCCAACACAAACACTGGGTCTCAGGTTCCGGTCCCCAGTTTTATAATCTGCTCGGGCCTTCAACATCGAGCCCCAGCCAAGCCGACATCCGGTGTGGATCTCCACCCCAGGGTGTTCGGCTCCTCAGCACTCAGCTCGGGCTGTCAACCCTGAGCTCCTATCGAGCCAGCTCCCCACAGGGTCCTCCTAGCCCAGGGGCAGGGCTCCCCAGCACCCCGTTCGGGCCTCCCGACCCGAACTACAGAAGCGCAATCGCCTCGCCTGGGTCCCCAACCCCTGGCATGAGGCGTCCTAGCATCCAGACCACATGTACAACTCCAGGGTTTCCTACGAACGATGTCTATTACGAGTGGTCCGCATCAGGTCCCGGATCCCTCGGCTCTACCTCGGGGGCATTCCTCTTATAATCTGACAACGCCGATCCCCAACACGAGTCTACCTTTGTAGGACGAGGTGACCTCAGTACAGACTGAGTGCCCTCTATCGTGCCTTCCGGTCCTGCCAGCTCCTAGTTCAGGCTCAAGGCCTCAGTTCACCGGCATCTCGGTACCCCCTGTAGTGACAACTTTGGGTGCAGACATGTCGCGGAGAGCGTCCGCAACACTCCTGTTAGCTCGGGCGAAAACCTATACCCGAGCTACCCAGCCACTGGCCTTCACTACAGACCTTGCATCTTGGGGGCTCGTCCTGGCATTCCCGATGAATGGCCCTGTGCCACTAGCACCCGCAGGGTGGGTTTTCTCGGCCTACCACCTTGGAGCGGAGTTGTCTTTGGCTCCCCAGAAGAAGCACCGTTGTAGCCATAAAGGTAGGTTACCCATTGCTACCACCAGCAACTCCGGCAAGACCATTCTTGTCGAAGACTTACGGATTTGCTTGGATAGGGGCGACGGTCCCTATCACCAACCGCTTTAGCCTCCTACGTCGAACGTAGGAAGACAAGGTGGAACTTAGGCAGGCGAACGCTTTGGCAACGGCCCAAAAGCACTAGCGTCAGTTTGGCACTCAAGCTCCCAAGTCCCGTCGGAGGAACAAGGATGAGGGAGACCAGCAATCAGACTTGAGAAGGATCTGGGTCACCCCGGAGGAAGCTCAAGCTGTCTGGGAAGCACGCCTCAGCAACCCCTTTTGGGCACTAAGTCATCGCGCCAAGCAAGGTGCGACTGACCCCGCAGCCGCGTCATCTAGCGGCACCCAACCCTTCATCGCCTCTCACACAGATAGGCGAAAATAGAGACGGGTTGATTCTAGGCCCCACTGGTATCTAGCCTTAAGCTCTGCTCAGGCAGACGCCACGATGGAGACTCCTCTACAATGTACCTCAGTCTTTGATAGGCTGGGGACACCTGTCTGACCCAAGAGGCACTCCCAGAAAAGGAGGATAGTCCGGCTCCTCAATGACGCAGTCAGGGTGTTCACGTGTTATACCGTTGGACACCAACCTAAGATTTAGACCGATGATCTGAACCTACCTATATCTCACCTCAGGAGGCCTCGTCACCCACCTCCGCCGTTGGCTCCAGTCGGCCACATCGGCACTTCTGCCGGACCTCAGGCGTCCATACAAGCGGAAGAAGTTCCCGTTGAGGAGCAAGCTGCCCCTGTCAATGCGGAACCGGTCAACAATGACCCTCCATCCGGTGAAGTGCAAGAGGTGACTCTTGAGACTCTCATGAAGGAGAACCAGCACCTGAAGGGCCTCCTGCAAGACTTACTTCAGAAGCATGACCTTCATCCTCAGCCATCTGCTGGGCCCTCGATGGAAGCGCCATCTCTGCCAGGTGGGCAAAATAGTGCTAACACCTCCACGGTAGTTGCCCGAACCCCCATAATCATTGGGTTCGACACGCCTTTGGCTGAGACTCAACCACAGCCATCCAATACACAGATGCTAGAAAATCTTGTGGCACAGTGCCAGATGATCGAGCGGATCGTTGAGACCAAGCTCACCCAGTTTGGAGAAGGGGTCACGACTATAGATCTCTATAGTGTCCCCTATCCACTACACCACCAGCTGAAGAAGCTTCCTCCGGAGTATGCCAAACCGCCGAAGCTACAAAAAGTCTATGGACATGGCCCTCCGCACGAGCATCTGGCCTACTACATTATGGCCATGGGCGAGCTTGCATTGGATGAGTCCTATATCCTTCTCTACTTCACCACGTCACTTACGGGAATGGCCTTCCAATGGTATTCCCGCCTCAAGCCCAATTCCATCATTGACTAGGCGTATCTCCAGAAGAAGTTCCTCGACCGTTTTCAAATGGCCGAGTGAAAAGTCTCCTTAGCCGAGCTTTGCTCCCTATGACAGAAGAAGGGCGAGAGTGCCCTTGACTTCATCAAGAAATGGCGAGACCTTAGCACGAGGTATGTCAACTCACTAGTTCAGGAGGATGCCATCACTATCTGCCGTCGAGGCTTGATGGCTGAAGTCAATGAAAAGCTTCTCGGCACCAACGTCAAGGGCTTCGACCAGCTCAACTCGGCATGCATCGAGATTGAAATGTTCTTCGCCGACAACCCAAGCTACGCTTTAGCGAAGGGTAAGCCGACGCGGGAATGCCAGGCCGGCAAGGAGGTGAACATCATCGAATTCACCCCCACCACTAAAGCCAACAAGGGAGCCAGAACAAGCAATTCTGACAAAAGGCCAGCTGATAAGCTGGCTGCTCTCTCCTTCTCAGAGCGTATAAAGATGCCCTTCTCCTTCAAGAAGGAATAAACGAATATGCTCTTCGACCTCTGCATGGCCCAAAGGATCATCGAATTGCCTGAAGTCCGCAAGCCGGATGAAGCCCAGAAAATTGACGATCCCAACTACTACCTATATCACCGCATGTTGGGTCATTCCCTGGAAGATTGCTACGTCTTCAAGACCCAAGCATAGAAGTTGATCCGGGATGACTTGATCCAAATGAAAAGTGATATTGTCGATCCTCCACACCCACACACGTGGTCCAGACCAGCCAGGGCAGCACGTGTGGTTCACCATCCGGCCAATGTGATCCACATGATGGCAGCGTTCTCTCTCTCTAATGATGAATCGGAAGAGTCCAGCACCAACTAAAGAGAGCGTTCGATCTGGTACCCAGGGTGGCGGCCCTGGCATGATCGTAGATCCCTCTCCTTCCCCAAGGAAAGAACCTGGTGACTCTTCGACGTCCTCGTCGAGCGGGCACAAATCTTACCTGATGTGACACAACCTCGGACCTACTAGCAAACAAGCACATGCGCAACCGAACGGGCCGAGATCGGCGGCCGACTCACTCGACACTCGCCCGAACCCGTGGGTGACTCGGCGATGCCGAGTGGAGGGTGTGGGGGTGGTCCCTTGCCTCCAGGAGCCAGAAGCCTACGAGGCACACGCGACAGAAATGAAAGCCGCTGCATATGAGGCTTTCACCACCACTGTCACCTTCACGGAGGAAGACTTGCTGCTCTCTCCTCCGTGCCATAATCGACCCCTCTATATGAAGGGAAAAATCAATGGGCGGGATGTAAACTAGATTCTAGTAGATGCCGGTGCGGCGGTCAACATCATGCCCCTCAAGACCTTCAAAACCCTATATCTGACCCCCCACCATCATAAAGTTCAAGCGGTCAAGATATCCGGCTTTAATTAGGATACCGAGGATGTCCTCGACCGGGTGGATGTCGATCTGGTACTCGATGATTTCGCCTCCAAGGCGACATTCTACATCATCGATGCCAACACGTCCTACAGGGTGTTATTGGGTAGACCCTGGCTCCCTGAGAATTGGGTCATCCCTTCAATCCTCCATCAATGTATCAAATACACCAAAGATGGAAAATAACATATGGTCTCTGCAGACTTATCTCCATTCACTCTCGGGGAGTGCAATCTGGTTGATGCTGCTCTTTACTTCAAGGGAATCAACCCTTATCCCCTGATTAAGAGAAAGAGCAATGGTTGGCTCTCAGAAGAAGAAGAGGATGATCTCTTCTCTGTTGATGAAGAAAAGACCAAGCTTCATCGGCTTCGCCCTAGCACCAAGTTGACCACCGACCGTCCTAAGAGGTGTAAAGTCAATTTCGAGGCTAACCTCGTCAGTCGAGCAATCAACAAGAGCATATGCCTGCCACCAAACTACATCCAGCTCCCATGTGCCTCAGATGAGCACAGGGTTGAGTAGCTCATGACATTTATCGTCACTTACAGATGACGACATAGGTCCAAGAAGAAGGCTAGTAGGGACAAGTCTATTGTTTTCCACAAAGGAGACATGGTCCCTCCAGCCCCACCGGAAGACAACTTTGGCTGGTCTAGGTGAGCAGATAACACCCCTGAAGTCGTCCAGGTTTTGGACGACCTACCACCTCACATCCAGGAAATATGCCTCAAGCAGCAAATTCCCCAGTGGCAAGGCTCCGCACTGTGGAGGTATTTCCACAATTTGTGGACACCTTCACAAGTTCGGAGGCGACCCCCATTGTCCCATAAAGATACCAGGGGGCTCGGCTACGACCAAGACCCAGACTTTCGTGTCTACTACGCGGCCCATGCCATAGGCCCGATGCAACCAGCCATCGACTCGGCACAACCAGTACCTCAATTCCAGCACTCGATGAGGCTTCCCCATCTGTCCGTGAAAATAGTGAGACGGAGGAGACCCCTGAGGTCTCCCAGCCAGCCAAAGAGCCCAGTTTACTGGACCTTCCCTATGAGGGAGGTCTTCAGAACAGAGACTGTGAAGCGTCACCGGCGTTAGCAGCCAACTCCAACCAAGCCCCTGGGATGCCAGCCAACAGCTATCAGCTTGATAGGGATGGCCTAGGACAACCTCAGTCTGGGCCTACTAACGACAGTCCTCCAGTCCCACCAACCATAACCTTTTGCTCTGAGGACCCCTGGGTGTACGAAGTCGACACTGACGATGAAGACTTCGTCGACTTCCAACTAGCACCTTCTGAACTAGAGGACGGTGAGCAGGCAACCGTCAATGAGCTCGTCAAGATTAATCTGGGCGAAGATGAAGCCCCTCAGCCAACCTTTCTCAGCGCTCTCCCCACTGAGGCAGAAAGACAAGACTACAAGCAACTCATACTCAAATATAAAGACTGTTTTGCCTGGACATACAAAGAGATGCCAGGGTTAGATCCCTCCGTAGCAGAGCACGACCTGGCTATATCTCCCTCAGCCACTCCAGTCAAATAGCCCCAGCGACGCATGCGCCACGAGCTGGAACTCCGGGTTGCAGTCGAGGTCGGCAAAATGGTGGAGGTCGACTTCATCGAGCCATGCATCTACCCGATCTGGCTCACCAACATTGTCCTAGTTAAAAATAAAAGTGGTCAAGTCCGCATCTGCGTCGACTTCTGGGGCCTTAACAAAGCCTGTCTGAAAGATGACTTTCCAGTCCCAATCACGAAAATAATGGTCGACGAGACCACCAGACATGAAGCTTTATCTTTTATGGACGGATCATCTGGTTACAATCAAATCCAGATGTCCCTCAAAGATAAGAATCACACTACCTTTAGATCTCCCAAAGGGATCTTCAACTACAAGCATATGCCCTTCGGTTTAAAGAATGTCGATGCTACCTACCAGAGGGCCATGACCAAAATCTTCGACGAGATATTGCACAACATCGTCGAACGCTATGTCAACGATCTCGTCGTCAAGACTGGGAGGTGAGAAGATCACTTGCGTGATCTGCATCAGGTCTTTGAGCGTCTCTGGCAATATGGGCTCAAAATGAACCCCATGAAATGCGCCTTTGGTGTATCTAGTGGCAAGTTTCTCGATTTCATTGTTTGATATCGAGGAATCGAGGTGGACCCCAGTAAGATCAAAGCGATCCAGGAGCTCCCACCACCTAGCAACCTCACCGAGCTCAGGTCATTCCAGGGCAGATTGACCTATATTTGGAGATTCATCTCCAACCTCTCCGGTCGATGCACGCCTTTCAGTAAGCTGATGAAGAGGTCGTTAGCTTGAGGGTGGGCGACCGAAGTGAAGTGGTTGCAAATATCGAGGTCGACACATTTTTCTCTGAAATAGCGAGAATCAAATTGTCGACTGTTATCACTCACAATCACTCGGGGGATACCGTAGCGACAGATAATCGACTTCCAAACAAAGCTCCATACGACTGACTCGATGATCCCGGTGGTGGCTTTGGCTTTGATCCACTTTGTGAAGTACTCGATGGCGACGATGACAAACTTCTTTTAGGCATGAGCCATAGGGAATGGCCCGAGGATGTCGATTCCCCACCGAGTGAAGGGGTATGGCTCGGTAAGAGTAAAGAGCTTTGAGGCAGGCTGATGGACCAGGTGGTTGAAGCGCTGACATCGATCGCACTTTTGTGTATATGTTGAGCAATCGTGCTAGAGAGTGGGCCACTAGTACCCTTGTCGAAGCAAGATCCTGGCAAGCGATCTTCCTCCTTGGTGCGTGCCACACATTCCTTCATGTACTTCTTGAACTGCTCAAGCAGCTTCGTCAGTACTGATGCACTTTAGAAGGGGGCTGGAGAAAGATCTGCAGTATAAGGTGTCGTATAGGAGGACGAAGCATCGAGCTTGATACTTCAGCCTCTGAGAGCTAGGATAGGTACGAGGTCCACCAATCGCTCGGTGCAGTCGGGTCAATGATCATGAGCTCGGACTCGATGCTCAGTTGTTCTAGCTCTTTGAGGAAGATTGATCGAGTGTCTTCCGGTCTGAGAGAGGAGGCCAGGCGAGAGAGGGCATCCGCGGGAGTTTTCTTCCCGAGCTATCTGGACTACCTCAAAGCTCTCGAATAGCTGGGCTAACCCTCGAACCATCTAAAGGTATTTGATCATCGGTGCCTCCCGGGCTTCGTAATCACCGTTGACCTGGCTAGCGACAAGTTGGGAGTCAGTGTGGATTCTGACTCGCTCGACCCCTAGTCGGCGCGCCATCCTGGCCCCTGAAATGAGGGCTTCATACTCGGAAGCGTTATTGGACGCCTAGAAGTTGAACTTCAAGGCATACTACATCTCAGCTCCTTCGGGCCACTTGAGGAGCACGCCAACACCACTACCGGCCGAGTTGGATGATCCATCTACGAACAAGTCCCAGACGGGTCCTTGTGCCGACGAAGGTTCTTCCTTGAGTAGGACCGTGCTCTCTTCGATGAAGTCCGCTAGGGCCTATCCCTTGATGGCCACGTGGGGGCGGTAAGAGATGTCGTAGGTCCCGAGCATGATGGCCCACTTGACGAGGTGCCCTGAGGCCTCAGAGTGAGAAAGAATCTTCTTCAGTGGCTCACCGGTCAGCACGATGATGAAATGACCATGGAAGTAAGGTCGGAGGAACTTGGCTAAGATAACCAATGCTAGCACGAGCTTCTCGGTTGTAGGGTACCTCCTTTCGGCTTAATTGAGTACCTTGCTGGTGTAATAGATCGGCCTCTTGATTCTCACATCGTTTCGGACTAAAATCGAGCTTACGGTGAAAGGAGTCACCGAGAGATACAGGCGCAATGCTTCGCCCAGAACTGGCTTTGATAGTACCAGGGGCGAGATTAGGAATTCCTTGAGCTCCTCAAAAGCCTTCTAACATTTCTCATCCCAGGTGAACGTAACAGATGCCATTTTAGGCCCCCTCAATAGCTTGAAGAAGGGTAGGCATCATTCAGCCGTCCGAGAGAGGAAACGGTTGAGTGCGGCAATGCGCCCCATAAGACGCTAGACGTCTTTGACGCAAGTAGGTGGCCGCATGTCCAGGATGGCCTGGACCTCGTTGGGGTTTGCCTCAATCCCGCATTGAGTCACCAGTAAGCCAAGGAACTTCCCTGATCTGACTCTGAAGGCGCACTTGGCGGGGTTGAGCTTCTTGCTGTACTTGAGGAGGGTGTCGAAGTTCTCAGCTAGGTCGGTAAGATAATCCTTGGCCTTTTGCGTCTTGACGAGCATGTCGTTGATGTAGGCTTTGATGTTCCGAATGAGTTGTCGCTGAAAGATTTGGTTGACCAGCCTTTGGTATGTCACCCCGACGTTCTTTAACCCAAAAGGCATCTGGGTGCAACAGTACACACTGGAGTCGGTGACGAAGGCAGTCTTCTCAATATCCTATGGGTCCATCCGGATCTGATGGTAGCCAGAGTAGGCATCCAGGAAGCTGAGCAGCTCATTGTCGAAGGTTGAATCGATGAGCTGGTTGATGCTCGACAGTAGGTAACAATCCTTCAGTGTGGCCTTGTTGAGATCAGTGAAGTCCACGCACATTCGCCATTTTCTCAAAGCTTTGGGTACCAGGACGACAGTGGCGAGCCACGTCGGGTAGAGGACTAGACGGAAGAGACCAGTCTCCTTCCCCTTGGTGAGTTGCTCCTTGATGATCATCTGTTTCTCTGGGGCATGCTTTCTCCTGCGCTATTGGACGGGTTTCACCGCGGGGTCGAGGTTGAGCTTATGCATTACAATCTCTCCGGGAATTCCAGGAAGTTGCTCATCAGACCACTCGAAGACATGAATGTACTCAGAAAGGAATTTTTTATATTGCTCCTGGACATCGGACGGGAGATCGGCTCCGATCTTGACTCCTAAGGTGGGGTTATCCTTTAGGAAGATGTCGTCCACAAACACGACCACAAACTGATCCAAGTAGGGATGAAACACCCTCTGCATCAAGTCCATGAAGGCTGCTGGGGCATTGGTGAGCCCAAACGGCATCACCAAGAACTCATAATGCCCGTACCTCGTACTGAATGCAGTCTTCTCCACATCGGACTCGCGAATCCTCAGCTGATAGTAACCAGACCGAAAATCAATCCACGAGAAAACTCGAGCAGACTGAAGCTGGTCGAACAAATCATCAATCCGCGGCAACGGATACTTGTTCTTGATGGTCACTTCATTCAGCTGGCGGTAGCCAATGCATAACCTCAGACTACCGTCCTTCTTCTTGACAAAGAGGACTGGCACACCCCAAGGGAAAAAGCTGAGATGAATGTACCCCTTGGCCAGCAACTCCTGCAACTGCGCCCTTAACTCCCTCAACTCAGCGAGGGCCATACGGTAGGGAGCCTTCACCAAAGGTCCCGTACCAGGCACAACCTCGATCATAAAATTGATCTCCCGCTGGGGAGGCAACCCAAGCAACTCCTCGGGGAACACATCAGGAAACTCGCACACCACCGGAATGTCCCCGACATCCGGACATGGCTAGTCTACCAAGACCACAGAAGTGAGAAAACCCTGACAACTGGAATCAAGCAAACGACGAGCTCGAATAGTAGAAATGAGAAAACGAGGAGAGGTAGAACGGATACCTTGGAAGTAGAAGGTCGACATACGATGATGCTGAAAGTAGACCCTCTTCGTTCCATAATCCACCACCGCTCCATGAGCCTCGAGCCAATCCATGCCCAAAATCACATCATAATCCCAAAGCTACAATGCATACAGCCTGCCTGGCAAACTCCGACCTTTAACCTAGATCGGAACCTTCTCGAAACAATACTGAGTGACCATGAAGTCACCAGACGGTAACCTTACCATCAGGTCACACGACATCTGAGAAACCGGGTCCTCAACACTCAGCGTGAAATCCTCCGAAATGAACGAATGGGACGCACCCGAATCGAACAAAACCCGCACTGCACAACCCAAAATCATAACAGTACCTTCCACAAGCTGCGACGACTCTGCCTTTGCCCTGGTCATGTGAGTAATCTGGCCTCGAGCTCTTTGCCTGCCCACACTCGCTGACCGAGGTAGTGGCGAAAACTGACCCTGCTGCTGTGGGTACTGCTACTGCTGGGGAAACTGGGGTGGCTAACGAGGTCACTGCGGACAGTCACGCGCCATGTGTCCTGGCTGATCACACCTGAAGCAGATCACCGGCGCCATACACTGCCTGCCTGGATGCGACTCGCCACACCGAGAGCACACCGCATGAGAACCACCGACTGAACCCTGCCGCTGCAAAGGTGCAGCTGCTGAACACTGTCTAAAGATGCTTGCCGCTGCTCTCTGCTCTCCTTCTTCTTCTGGAAACCCTTCCCGAAGAACCTCTTCACCTTGGTGCCGAATGATGCAGAACCTGCCACTGAAGCCGCTGGAGTCGAAGCTCCCGAACCCCCAGTAGAAGCCTGAGATGCACTCTACTGCTGGGAAGTCAACTGTTGGCTGTAGCCTGACACGGACTGGCCCTGGTTGATTCATCCTCGTGTCTTCTGCATATCCAGCTCCAAAGATGCCGCTACGGAAGAAGCCGTCTCCAAATCAGTGGTAGCATTCGCAATCAAATGGTGCCTCAGCTCTGGTCTTAAACCCTGAACAAACTGCTTAATCTTCGCCCTCTCATTCTCCATAATGTAGGGGGCATACCGACTAAGCTCCATAAAACGGGGCCTGTACTGCAACACGGACATGTCACCCTGCACCAAGTCCAAAAACTGACGCATCCGCGGCGTGGCAAAGTAGTCTGGGTAGTAAGTACGCTGGAACACTGAAACGAAGTCGCTCCACAAGATCTGCTCAAGGGGGCAAAACTGAAAAGACGTCATCCACTCTGAAGACCACCAAGATCGAGCCGTACCCTGCAACTGGTTGCAAGCCAACATCACCTTGTACTCCTCAGTACAGCGCGCAGAGCAGAACACACGCTCCATCTCATCGAGCCAACCCCTAGCCTGATCCGGGTCTGGCTGGCCGCCATAGTAAGGTGGGTGAAACTGCATGAAGTCCCTCACTACTTGGCCTGGCCCACCCCCGCTCGACGAGCCCGCTCCAGCATCACCACCAAACTGCTGAGACATAAGCTAATACATCCCACGGAAGAAGTCCTCAGCACTTGGAACCCTCACGGTATCTGCTGCCTCAGCGGCGACTGCTGGCACCCTACTCTGCTCCTCCTGCTCCTGCTGAACATGCTGTACACCCGCCGACTGTCCCTATTGCGAGCGAGTACTCCGCCTCGGCGCCATGCTCGCTCCTGAAGCAAAAGACAGAAAATACAAAAATGGCAAGGTCAATAAAACACACGGTGTCCGATGCCGGCGTCAACTGTACATCATCATTGTGGACTAGTGGACCGCTACAATTACTTATGATTCTCGTATACTCCCACAACCACGCTCTGATACTAGCTGTGACGACCCCAGAATCCGATTACCGGGAAGGCCCGATAACCCGAGACTCGCACCGCCACCCACGAGCCCGAAGACTCGGAAGGGTCTCAAACTGGAACAAATCACACAAATCAGCTCTCACACGATTCTAACCAACCATCTGCCGAGCGATGAAAATAAGGATGAGACAATGCAAACCACAAAATTAATCACACAGTAGACAATGGAATTTTAAGGTGGTTCAATCTCAAACCTGAGATCTACGTGCACCCCACACTCTAAACCAGAGTGTGGCTTCAACCGCTGATACACAGCTTCCCTGATCCACAGCTTCGGGGTAAACACTGTACGAACCACTAGGCCTTACAGCTTATGCCGTCCAGAGAAATCCTTCTCTACAACCGCTGGTGAATTATAGCTTTACCCATCTAGAGGAATCCTCTTCTGCAAATGCTGAGCTTCACAGCTTGCTCTACTGACACACAGCTTGAAAACAAGGTTTCTAAAATGAAAAAGAAACACATAAGAAACAAAGAATCTCGAAGGAATGTAGCTCACAATGAGCAGATCAGCCCTAGTTTTGAACCACGGGTTTGATGAACAATCTCTCTCTCTCAGAGATTCACACGAACGCCTCTCACTCAACTCTCCTTTTCTTCTGCTCTCTTTACATCCTGTTCTTCTTCACACTGGATCGTGTAGGCGCTATCTCTCTGCAATCTGCTCTCAGCAATGTTATCTGCTCTTTTGCTTCAATCTTACTTCTCTAGATGGAGAAGGTTCCTTTTTATATGAGCATCAGAAGAAAGGCGTGTGCTCTCCACAGATCCCCGCCCTAATGCCTTGGCCACATGGTAGCATCTTGGCACACTGCTCTCCACGTGTCACGATCCTAGCATGTTCTCCAATCTTGGATCATGTGCCATTCTCATCTTCCATGAAAAGGATATCTGTCAAAATGTCAGACAGAAGTATCAGCTCGAGATAGTTAGGCATATAGTGAAGACTTGAAAGGACTATACTGAGTCAATAGATAATTCAACTGGATGTGCACGAACTTAATGTGATGTTTGCACACACATGCACAAACTCAATCAACACGCGCAAGCATATGCACAGACTTAACTAAACCCTGAACAATATTGCTAAGACTACATGTGTGCAAAGATGAACGTGATGCACAGACTTAGCTTAGACACCATTCGAAGCATATGCACAGACTCAGTGAGATGCAAGGATAAGTGTTGAGCAGACATAACTGATGCACAAGACTCATTGCACTGACTCAATCTTATAAGATGCAACTACGGTTATTGCAACAGCTAAGGTTGCACCGACTCAATCTTACGAGATGCAACTATGGTGATGCAACCAATGCACAGAATCTGCTCAGACTTAGTTGCGTGCTACAACTAAGGTATGTACCGATGCAATGCAAACTAGACAACTATTGCACCGAGGTAGTCTTATGCATGCATGAATTCTCTAAGGACTTAGTTTCTTACAGCACCTACGGATGCCTCGACTCAATGCAAACTAGACTAAGTAATTCATCAACTCAGTCTTCTACAACAACTAAGTAAAGGCATGCAATCAACCCTTCAATGATTATCTGACAAATTATAATGCATCAGAATACATGCTGTTACCTATCATCAAAAACAACTGGTGCCAATCATCAAAACCAATCAGCACAAGGCTACTGCTTGTCAGACCAGAGGAGTCCCAACACACCCCACACTCAAGCCAGAGTGTGGCTTCTGCTGCCTAATAGTTTGAACTGCTGCACCTCATAGCTTGCATCCGTTGAGCATTACAACTTGGCTTACATCTGCTGAGCATCACAGCTTGCTGACCCACTGAGCAACAAAGCTTGCTGTTCGAGGTATCCACCTCGCCCGCTGAGCATTACAGCTTGGCTCTGCTAACTCATAGCTTGGCTCTGCTGACTCACAGCTTGATAGAAAAGGAGAAATGGAAAAATAAAGAAATGAAATCAACAGCATCGGAAAGCTAAAAATGAGACACAGTAATGTAGCTCTCGCTGGAGCAAGTCTGGCTTGGATTTGATCCAAAGTCCGGCTGAATAGACCTTCAGGAACTCCACTCGATATTACTCTCTCTCTCTAATCCTCTTTTCTCGATCTCTTCTATTCTTTCTCTTCAAGCCTCTCTACTCTTCTATTCTTTCACTTTCTGATTCTCATGATTCCCTTCTTTATCTGCTCATCTCTGTCTTTCTTGGGTAGCCTCTCTTCTCTGTGGAAGTCTTCTCTTTTTCACTTCTTCTTCTATATCTTCTAACTTCGATCGTAGGAAGATGCCTTTTTATATGTGGCTTCAGACCTGGGACCCACGAGCTCACACATTGGGCATGTGGAGGGCTCATTCCCGCCTAATTGGAGATTACAAGTGTCAGGTGCAGATGAGAGATTTGATCCACGTGGTAGAATCTCCTCTTGAGGAATATCTTGGATCACGAGCCTGCTTCAGTTCGAGCTCACGTGCTACCTTAAACCTGTCAATAAAAACAAAAGGCATTTAGTCAAACACCTTGTGTTCATAAGTAAATAATCAATGTGCTATAACTGTGATAAGCCTAATGCATATGCTCAATCACGAAAATAACATGCATATACCTTAATAGCATATGCACGGACTTTAGATGACAACAAGGCAAACATGCTTAGACTTTGATGCAGTGGAGCCAGACGTCCACCAATCCTTTTATCCCTTTAGAAGCTTTACCATTCTTGGGAGCCCTCACGAGTTCCAAGTGGTATCAAGTGTATTCGATAGTCCTATCGGGTATATTTGGTATTCGGGATCCGGGTCGTCACACCCTCTCTTTCTCTCTCCTCAACCGACGACGACGCGGCGTGCCCCTCCGGCTACAGACGGCGGTGGGCGGCAGTGGGACGACGACAGCGACGGCGAGATGATCGCATAGGCGTGCGGTGTTCATGGGAAGCGTAAAGGAAAGAGGGTTTCTAACGGCGTTCTTCGTGATTTCGGGTTGATCCGACGCGCCTCGAGGCGAGATCAAGGTAGGGTGATGTTTCCTAGCTCCTTGCCTTCCTTCCCCGTGATTTCAAGGCCGCGGTGAGGTCGAGAGAGGACTACTTCATGTCGGGAGGGGAAATCTATGTCGGGGGGTTTGAGCACCCGATCTAGCATTTTGGACCGCGATTTCACATTTGGATTGTGTAGATGTATGCTAGGGTGCTTGGGGGAGCTTCCCCCTCCATTTTCCACTCAACTGGGCTTGTTTGGGTGCCGAAATGGTGTTTTCCGGTGAAGTTCGCCGTTCTCGAAATGGCAGGACCTACACGGTCCTAACAGAGGCCATGTAAGTCTTGCGCGGTCCGGTGAATGACCGCTCTATGCCCTAGAGTGTCGGTGGGATTACACGGCCAGTCGTACGACCGTGTAACCACTGGACGGCCCGTGGCCAATCGTGCAACCCGTGGTTTTGACCGTTGGATTTCTGACCATTGCACAGTAATGGGATTGCACGGCCCAGGACTGGCCGTGCAGTCAGTGAACGGGCTGAGGTTAGCCGTTCAGTCTTTGTGCCGTTAGACAATGGAACGGCCTGGTTGGGACTGTTCATGTCCTGGCACGGCCCTCTGTTGGCCATGCAGTCTTTTGAATGGCCAGGGCTTGGCCATGCAATTTTTGAGCCGTTGGGCAATGGCACGGCCAGAGGGAGACCGTCCATGTACCCAAGTGGCCTGTCGTTGGACCGCGTGGGTCCGGAACGGCCTGAGAACGGCTGTGTGGCTTTTCGTTTTGTCCAGAGATAGCACGGGCCCCTGTTGGCCGTGCATTGTCTGGAACGGCCCTCTGTTGGCCGTTTAGCCTTTGAGCGGCCCCGGGTGGACCGTTCAATGTGCTTGTCTAACCGGTGTTGTACTCGGCTTGCATCGCCGAGAGTCGGTGTTGGTACGAGGAGCGGTCCTTGTACTCTGTCCAATTTAGACCCTATTTTTCGTTGACTAGAGAGTGTACTCTTTCAGTGACCCTCCACGAGTCATAGCCTGCTTACACTCATGTGGTCCCACCAAGGAGTGGTGGAGAGGCTATCCCGAGAGATGATTTTTAGACTGGTTATTGTTGGGCCCCACGTCTTGCAGCCAGAGTCCGACTGAGGGGAAAACCAGTTAGAGGCCAGACCTAGGACGTATGGTCTATGTGTGCACACGTGGTTAAGGACAGTTGGACATGCGCTGACGAGTGTGACCCCAGCTAGTTCTTGTTTGTGGTGCTGTTACTTGTTCAGTGTCTTTGCCTCCGCCTGGGGCATCGCAGGCAGACACTTGTGGTGCGGTGTAAGTTGTCAGGGGACGCATCCGGCTATGCTTCTAGTAGGAGGTACTCCTGTCTAGTTAGGTAGAGACTCTTGTCTTGATTTACCAGTGAGTGACTAGTCTTGGGTTTTGGTCGCTTCACCATGGCGTGTGCGTCGGCTTTTTACGCCGTGAGACCGGTGTCTGTCGTTGCAGGGCTTTTCCGTTTATTCATTCCTATTGTACTTGCTTAGCTACTAGCGTCGCAGTTTCTCATTTTGCTGAGCCTTTATTTTTGAGGCTCATTCCCTGCGTGTTTTCACCGTGTTTCAGGTGAGGCGAGACTTCAGAGGAGTGCGTCTGAGGTTCAGCGAGGTTCAGGTGTCCAGAGTTAGTTGCCAGTGGCCAAAACCGGGGGATGCCCCGTGTAGCTGTACTTTCTCTTCTTGTCACTGTACTAGTTGTGGACTACTGTCATATTAATTGTCGTTATATTATGGACCATACAATCTATTTAATGTTAATTTAATTTCATACTTAATCATATAAGCTGTTTAATTCTGTAATTATTTGTGATACTTGTGTAGTCTCCACACCATCCCTTTAACCCTTCCCAGTCTTCAGACTCATGGGTGGCGGTTCGGGATTCAGATTATCGGGCCTTCTCGGTATTCAGATTTCAGGTCGTTACAGCTGGTATCAGAGCGCGGTTGTGGGAGTACATGAGAATCATAAGTAATTGCAGTGGTCTACTAGTCCACAATGATGATGTGTAGTTGGCACTGGCTTAGGGCACCGCATGTTTCATTGACTTCACCATTTGTTGTGTCTCCTATCTTTTGCACCAGGGGCGAGCATGGCGTCGAGGCGGAGGACTCGCTGTAACGACCCAGAGCTCAGGGTACCGATAACCCGATATAAGTATCAGACTGTCGCTACGAAGAACTGGGGATGCCACCCAAGAGGCTGATGAGGCCCCTGAAGGGTTAGTGGGGGTTGTTGAGGAGGCGTATAAATAATTAGAATTACATCGCGCATACTAAGGTAGCCTTCTACAGCTACCCTAGCTTCTCAGAGGATTACTGGAGGCAGCGATTGTTTCCCAGTGCTGAGTGCCTGGGGTTCTTTGGTGGGGTAGAGAGGTTAGGGGTCAGAGTTAGGCCACTGGGGCCCACTTCTTGGGATTTGCACGGCCACCACCATACTGAGATAGAGGGGACCGCCAGACTGGTGCTGGAGCCCGCGGGTTTGCAGTATGCTAGAGAGGGATATGATGACCACAGTATGCTAGACGGGGTTATGAGGCAAATCGTCACGAGCTGGTACGGTTGCTCCCTTTGCACTACTACCGCCAGGGTACCACTGAGTGGCTGATGGGGATCATCCATCACTACCGGGTGTTGTTGGAGCGAGTAGGGATCAGGTACACGGTGACTGCCGCCTTGTACGTGTACCCCTGCTACACTGGGCTACTGCATGGACTATTGGAGCGCTTTAATCACCGTTGGAACACGGTGGCCACCGTAGAGGGAGAGACCTCACTAGACTTATGGTCTCTTTTCAGGATTTTCAGACTGTCGATCAGCGGTGAGGGATACGTGGAGTAGTGCTGGATGACCTCCACCACAGTCACAGTGATGGACAGGGAGGTACCGGGTACATTTTAGCTATCGATACCTCCTGAAGACATGGAGGGACTTGGCTCTGGCAGGGAGAGAGAGCAGCATAGACTTCGAGAGTGCCACTGAATGTATGGGTCCGTCATTTCTACAATGGGCCATTCTACTTTCATCAGGAGTTTGCCAGAGACTAGACTCAATGGGAGGAGTACACCGAGGTGGAGCTATGCTTCTGGATGTACTCAAGATATGTGTATGCGCCACAGGAGGGGTGGAATCCCCATGGTCTGCCAGACGTGACACACCTTACGATGTATCTGGCATATTGGTTGGTGACTTTTGTAGTACCTCATGGAGAGGATGAACTACTGAGAGCTTAGTTGTTGTGGCCAGCTTGTTTGTTGGCCAAGGGGAGATAGTTGGCCCAAGCTCCTGCTACACTGGCCAACATCTACCAGGGACTCGGAGTTCTATCTGCACACTCAGCGCCGAGAGAGAGAATCATACTCTTGCCGACCCACTACCTCAGTGCATGGTCTGGGTTGTTGTTTCCGGGCTTGGTGACGTGGGGGACAGTGAGGAACCCGATGGCACCACTCTTGTTTAACTTCCTCGGGTAGTCTGACGGGGATGCAAAGATGTAGCTAGAGTGGGCTAGGAGAGCCCTTTGTTACCTGCTCGCCAGGGGCGAGGAGGGGCTTCCTTTTGACAATGCCATGAGGGATTCCAGTCTCTTCCTGAGGCCTTCAGGTAGAGGGGTGACCAGCATCGACACTGGTCTAGAGGTGATAGAGACAGGGTTACAGACGGAGTGGATATGGAGTACCCGGTCGGTGGTGCTGATGTTGCGCCAGTCAGTGATGAGTTCCTTGGAGCCGTTCTAGCCACACCAGTTTGCGAGGAACTTTGGGTATGACCAGGGGATCCCGTCGAATCGGGAGTTCCCTTTGACCGAGAGGTAGTACCATGGTAGGGATAGCCACCTTCTTGCGGCGGCATGGTGGGACTTCTACAGTCGTCAGGAGCCAGAGCAGTTCTCGATGCCAGGACAGGGACATCGAAGGAGGTTCGACGTACACTACGCCAGGTGGTGGTTCGAGCACAGCCACCTGTACCAGTAGAAGGCCTCCGCGATTCAGAAGGCAGAGGAGAGCCACTTATTGAGGGATGATTTGCCTCCTATTGCGCTAGACGGCAGTTACCTAAGGACCCGCGTTGCTCGGGTCCGCCGAGCGATCGAGTGGGTTATAGAGCAGTTGCCCCGGGGTGGTCGGGGTTCGACTTCCAAGAGTCAGAGCAGTGGTGGGGCACTGAAGCCCCTGGTACAGGCTTCGACAAGAGCAGCGGCGACAGGAGCGAAGGTGTCTCGGTCGGGGGCACCTAAGGCCTAGTGGGCCCAATTTTTGGCCGACTACAACTTTCAGAGTAGCGGTTCACTGCATCGGGAGCTCCTGCATGGGAGCTTTACCGACTCAGCGATTGATGACTGGCGGTGACACATCAGCCACGCGATCGGGTTTGCCGGGCCCATGGAGTTCATGTCCCAGATTGAGTGCGCCCGCACTCTACGAGAGATCCGGGAGGCCGTGGCGAATGTGGCCCAGGTGCTGGTAGTGAAGCCAGAGCAGTTTGTACTCCTGCCACCAATCCCCTTCGGGGCTCTAGGTACAGCCTTGTTTGGGATACTCCATCCCTTTTTCTTTTGTTGCTTTCTAGTTATGACACTAGGATTGTATGATGTTGTGTCGGTTGATAGGTTCGGCGACGGAGGGGGATAAACCCTCTACGGAGGCATCCTCGGGGAGTGGGGACGGAAGTCTACAGCCAAGGCAAAAATGCCCCCGAGTAGAGGTCGCGGTAACCGAGACTAGAGAGTCTTCTAGAGGGCTCAAGGCTGGTGGGGTAGTTGAGGCAGAGACAGCTCAGAGCAAGTGTCACTTTGCCTTCTTTGCTCTTGGTCAATTTAGCCATGGTGGTGGGCTAATCCTGCTTTGCTGGGTTTGTGTCTTGTAGCTCCTGTGGAGGCTAGGGCGGAAGATTATAGGTATAAGGATTGGAACGTGTATGGCTGAGATCTAGATGGGGGTGAATGGATCCTAGAGAAATTTTTTACGAAATTAAAATATTACTGATCTAAAATAAATAGCAACATCCTAATCATAGTGTGAACACTAGCTGATATCACTCAGATGAAGAAAGCGGCCGCTCAATCAATTATAGTACTTGGCAGAGGTTTGATCTAGGATCTCCTCATGCAAGAGGTGACATTCCAGATAGGCCTGACCTATCCTTCCTGACATGTCTTTTGATATACTATTTGGTTGATGAACCACTCTAATCATAAGAGTGAAATTGCATTCAGAATTGAAACCAATTTGTTAGCAGTCCTAATCATGGATCTACGCAGACTAATGGATAGATAATCAATCACACGTGAGACAAAGATTTTTAGGTGGTTCTGTCTCAACCTAGAGACCTACATCCACCCCACTCTCAAACTTGAGTGTGGCTTCTGTTGACGCGCAGCTTGACCGCTGATCCACAGCTTGACCGCTGATCCATAGCTTTGGGGACGAATCCCTACAATCGCTAACTAACAGCTTGATCCGCTGAGCCTCACAGCTTGCTAACAGCTGAGCACCACAACTTGCTAATAGCTGAGCACCATAGCTTGCTGTCTGAGGAACAAATCCTCACCGCTGAGCGTCACAGCTTGCTCCGCTGACTAATAGCTTGAAGGATAATGAAGAAAGAAAAATACAAAACGACTGAAAACGAGAAACAGATATAGCAATAAAAATAATGTAGCTCAAAGATGGGCAAATGATTCTAGATTTGATCTAGAAATCGTGACTGCAGCAGCTCTCCCTTCTTCTCCTTTTCCGATGCTCTGTTTTGAACCTTCTTCACCAGTCTGCAACTAACTCTCACACTCTTCACTTTTCTCTCAAACACTTCTCACTACACTCAATTTTGGCTCCACTGCTTTTCTCTTCTTCTCCCATTTCTTTTCTTCTATCTGTCTCGATTGTTATCGACTTCTCAAAGATCCTCCTTTTTATATCAGCGAGTCGGATGGCGTGGACCCTGCACAGTTTTGCTCCGACATGTGGAGGGAGAATTTCTACCAATGACTTTCTCAGAAAAGTAGCTTGAGTAGGTCCACATGTTTGATGTTGAGGATAGGGTGAGACCACATAGCTGATCAGTCTTGGAGAGCAAGCCACCTTGGATCACGTGTTTCATTAACTTGAATCTTGGATCATGTGCCCACTTGAGTCTCTGCTACTCTCTATTCATTAAGTGTTTGACTGAATTCTGTCAATAAGAAATAAGACATTTCGTCAAACACCTTTTTCATTATTAGTGCTCATGAGAATGCAACTTAGACAATTTCAAAGAAATTAGATGCTAACACTAAAGTGGTGTATGATTATGCAAATCCCTTAAAGTATGGACTTGATGCACAGACTTGGTGTCCTGAATCTACATGTGCATCGACCCTGGTCTCTACATGTGCACAGACCTAGATGCTTCATGTGCATAGACCCTAGATATGCGCGGACCTATATGTGCTTAGACTCTACATGTGCATAGACATGTATATGCACAGACTCTATATATGCGTAGACCTTAGACTCTATATGTGCACAGACTAAGTACAGCATACTAAAGAATATGCATCGACCTTGTAGAGTATGCTGCAATACGTGCATCGACCTGTAGAACATGCTGCAAAACATGCATCGACCTGAAGTGCATAAAACTAGCATGAGCGTCGGCCTTATAGAATGAGTGTAAGGATGTGCATCGACCTTGCCTTACACAAGATGTAATGTGCATCGACCTTTCCTTACACAAAGTACAATGTGCATCGACCTTGCTTTACACAAGGCACAATGTGCATCGACCTTGCTTTTCGTAAGATGCAATGTGCATCGACCTAATACACTACTGGTGTATATATGCATCGACCTGTGTGACTTCATGCAAGAACATGCATCGACCTTATTTTCAA
This sequence comes from Amorphophallus titanum, assembly GCA_024336825.1. Classification (NCBI taxonomy): domain Eukaryota; kingdom Viridiplantae; phylum Streptophyta; class Magnoliopsida; order Alismatales; family Araceae; genus Amorphophallus; species Amorphophallus titanum. Next base: position 47,799,921 of record JANBPO010009603.1, on the reverse strand, counting down.
CATAGTATAAGGATGCCTCGACCTGAATGGATGATGACATATGCATGAATCGACTAAACAAACGTAATATGAAAATGTGCACAGACCAGATGTAAAGAAGGTGTGAATGTGCATCGACCTTATCTAATTACGACCTAGACATGCATCGACCTTAATGACTAAGTGCCTATATGTGCATCGACCTGAGTTTTAACACTTAGACAAATAAATGATTTGTTCAATGTGAAAGATTCTTATGCAGTTTAGTCCCAACATGATTCATAGAGTATCATCATAAAAACTAGGGTTCCAACACACAGCTCCCACCTGGCCATTTGTCGAATGGGGCATGGACATCGCAGGGCCTTTCCCGCTATCTTCCAAGGACCATAAGTACATCTTGGCCACCACTGACTACTTCTCTCGCTGGGCAGAGACCCTTCCCCTACGAGAGGTCACCGGTAAAGTGGTAGCCAGATTTGTTTGGCACAACATCATCTATCGATTTGGTACCCCCAGCCGTATAGTGTCCGATAATAGAACACCATTCAAGAATAGGGTCATATATCAACTAGCGGCCAAATTCCATATCGACTAGAGAACCTCTTCGGTCTATAATCCCCAGGCCAACAGCTTGGTTGAATCCTTCAACATGGGCCCCGAGAGGGGCTGTCACTCTAAGGAACTGAGCCTCGTTCGGTCTGGCGGGACCTTGTTGGGCCGTTCCTTTTCGAGCGGTAGAATTCTCCCTCTCCACTTGTCCCCCTCCTCTTCCCGAGCCAAGGTTAGGCTCGGTCGAGTAGCATTTAGGGAAGATGTTGGTGGCTCGAATTGGATAGGGACTTTCTTCGACATGGGCCACTTAATGCAGTTGTACTAGGGATACGCCCGTAATGATGATAATTCTTTCGAATTGATGTGTGGATCCACCTTTTTTGAAGACTGGAACGTTGCGCCGCTTCCCAAGGGGGGTTTATAAGCATAGCACATGCTGTTGTTCCAAACTTACATCGCTTAGGGTTTTTATCTCTACCATTCTTGTGTTCACGGGAGGCTCATGCGCTGCGAGGGTGACTCAGAAGAGCGAAGAGTCGCGGCGGCCTTTGTAGAGCTCGCGAAGACTATGGCGGCGACAATTTGCCAGCTTTCGCTTCATCCTGAGTCGTCTAGCTCAGCGCCTTCTTCCTCTTCCTCCAGCTCTTCTGGTGACTCCATGGCGGACCAACATCCCGGGGCTCAGGGGCCAGAGGTCGAGCGGGCCCCAAGGATTTTTTCGATGTCGTCGGAACCTCTTCGCATCGAACTGACTGAGGGCGAGGTGAAGCAGTTGGAGGGTCGATACGGGTTACCGTGGCAGTACCATTTCTCTCCGACGGAGCCTCACGAGTCCAGTTTGGACACTCACTCCGATTTCTTCTGTTCTTTCCTCTTGGCCCGGAAGTGCAGGTTCTGCCTACCTCTCCATTTCCTTGTTGCCCAATTGCTTCAGTTCTACCAACTGGCTCCAGTCCAGTTGGTTTTCGATTCTTACACCCTCATATTCTCCTTCATTTTTCTTTGCCGCTCGTGCGGGGTTGACACTTCATTGGACCTCTTTCATGTCTTTTTCGAGTTGAAGGAGCATGCCCACGCGGGCAAAGGCTTCTTCTATCCTTAGGCGAAGAGGGGGAGGAGTTGTGTGACCCTCTCTGCCAAGGATTCTTCCCACAAGGGCTGGAAGACTCAGTATTTTTGGGTGGGCTCAGCCTTGGGCGGTGAGTCCTGGACCTTCCCGTTGTTGCCCAACTTCCATCCAAATGTTCCTCCGAAGCAGGCTGTGGCTTCCCCGAAGGTGGAGAAGAAGGCTGCCCTTCTTCAGAGGAATCGCTGATCCACTGCTGAGTTGATGATCGAGGCGCACATTGAGGAGTATACTTCTTGGATGGTGGCGCCTCTGGGTAAGGGCTTCAAGGTCTTGCCTTGGTGTTGGGTTGAATTAGTAGGCTTCCTTCTAATGATCTGCTTTTCTCTATTTAGATTCGAGGCGGACGACAGATGAGGGGGTGTCGTTGACGGAAGTGGAGATCATCGACTTAGAGGGGACGCTAGCTCCCGGCGGACCTCAGATGTCTGGGGGCTCCTCCTGTGCCCAGGACAAGGGGAAGCAAGTCACCCGGGATGGCACTTCTGAGCGCTGCGGGGCTAAGCGTAAGGACCCCGTGGAAAAGCTACTATGGTCCTCGATGAAGGCCGTGGCTGCTGAGAGGAAACGGGCGAGAAGGGCGGAGGCCACCCATTCAGTCGAGGAGGGTGCGCAGTTGGCTCTCCCGACCGTCGAATCTGAGGGGGCTGTCAACGTCGGAGAAGTCGCGGTCAAGGCGGATGGGTCCCAGGTAGAGGTGGCTAGTGCTGGGGCATCTACCAAGGCTGAGGGGGTACGGGGCGGTGGAACTTGGTCCTAGCCAGTCGAGGTCGAGGGGTCGCGAGGTGAGGTGGCCCAATCCTAGCCGACCGAGGCTACGGAGGTGCAGGGTGAGGCGGCTCGATCCGAGCCAGGCAGTGGGCCCCCAGAAGTGGGGGTACTCGGGGGGGATGCCCCGATCTCGGCTATCCCACAGAGGACCTTCCCTCCCGCCACGGGTGCCTTCACCGTCCGAGCCTCCTTGTACCGCAGGTGCCATTTTGTGACGTCGGAGGCGGTTCGAGGAGGTCTTGGGCGCGACCCCCCTTCCATGCTTCTGGAGCGAGTCATGGAAGGCGGTTTGATTCTGGCCCAACTGGGGGCCGAGATGACCAATTTGTTTGCTCAGGTGGACTCGGAGAGGGAGTCTCTATCTAGGGCCCGTAGCGTGTCTGACCGAAAGATCGAACGCCTAACTCTCAACCTTGAGGACCTTTAGCGGGAGATGGCCTCCCTTAAGGTGCAAACAGAGTCGAGCCAGAAGGAGGCTCGGGTGTCGACTGAGCAGCTGGCTCAAGCTCATTATATGGTCGAGTTGAAGGATAGGCTCCTGGACACGGAGCGCAAGGTTCAGGCCGAGCGCGATGAGCAGCGGAAGGCCGAGCGTGAGGAGCTCGAGGGCTGAGTCCGGGAGGCCGAGGGTGCGCGAGTCAAAGCTGAGAAGAGGTAGTTCGAGGCAGAGCAGAGGGAAACTGAGCTTGAGAAGAAGGCGGAACTGGCCAGAGTGGAAGCGCTCGAGCAATACAAATGCTCGGAGAGTTATCAGGCGGCGCTCTAGAAGGCTACCTTTTCCTACTACGAGCCAGGCTACCGTCGAGGTCTGTGGGCAAAACCAAAAACATGTCATATCACTATCATATCATAACATTCATATTGTCCATGTGTACATAAGTCGTAAGGTACCTTAGGCCTGTCCCTTGGGGCCTCCACTGTCACCTGTCCCCTCATGCCTCTTCGATGGTGGGGCCATCGCAGAGCTTGCCTCCCCCTGTGTCGTCGGCGTCGCTCCTCCTCCTCGTTCCTCCGATGACCGGAGGAGCTCGTGAAGTATCCTCTGCACGACCTATGCATGCCGTGTGTGCTACCACTCGGAGCCCCGCTGCGCTCTGACCTTTAGCTCATCTTCTCAAATGCCCGCAACTCCCCCCTCAGCTCTGCTGCCTCTATCCGAGTGTGCTCTGCCTCTTTGTGGGAGTGCTCCACGTTAGCTCGGTAGCGGTCTGCTGATGCTACCCCGACCCGGAGTCGCTCCAGCTCCATACAGAGGAGCGCCATCTCTACCACGTCCGTCGAGTGGCTGCGTTCCATCTCCTCTCTAAACTGGGTGTTCTCACCCAGCGCTACTATCAGCTCGGTCATCTACATGTACACGCATCATGGTTAGTTAATTGCATTTCATAATCATAATCAACTGGGAAAGTGCAGTCATTTACTTACCCTCTCGGTGAGTGCAGCCTCGGTCGCCTCGGCTCGTGTGACCATCTGAGCAAACTCTGCGTCTCACTCAGCACGATCCGCCGGTGTTTGGGAGGAAGAAGGTGCGTCGGCTCCCTGACGCTGGGCCCCCTCGGCTCGCTGCATTTAGAAGTTCGGGTCAGGTAATCTCATAAGCATATGCACAATTATGTCTCAGGGTCAGTGAAACTCACTAGGAGGTCTAGTGCCTGACAGAGCTCATCCCTCTCCTGGATCGAGGAGTGGAGAAGACCCTGAGGCTCAGCAATCTGCCCCTGGGGGTCAAGCTGCATGTAGGAAGTCAAATGTCAGTGCATCATAATCATAAAGCATAATAGAGAGCATCAGGTTAGAGTCATACTGGTCATCGAGCGCCATGGAAGACCTAGTCCTCGTAGCGTCGAGCATAGGCCGTCAAGTAGGCCTCCTCACTCTCGGCTCGGGCGGGTACCACTCACCCAAGTGCCGTCCAGTCCGCTATCTGCTCCGCTGCTCAGATGGTCAAGTCTATCTCTGTCGCCAAGCCTCGTGCGTGGCGTCCGACCCGCTCGTCTGACTTCTCAAGTACCAAGAAGTCAACCGCTACTTAGTGGATGTCGATCGTCCTCATCACCAGGCGGTAGTGGAGTGGCTCCACCACATTCATGCAATGGAGCCAGATGTCGCGTCCCATGTAGGCTAGGGCCGCCACCACCCATGGCTGGCCCCCAGGCCCCTCTCCCTGGTAGGACATCCACCGGACCTATCGAATAAGGCAAATTGCATCAGCATTACGAGCATATAGTTGCATTTAATACAAAGCTCAAGTTCAAGATCTTACCGAAGCATAGGGAAGTGTGTCGAGGTCATCCTGGATCACCTGGACCTGGCGTCACAGGGATCCCACCTCCGGTGGTGCCGTCCACTGCCTCGCGATGGGTAGCCGATCAGGGTACATCTCCTCTCCTTTCCCCAGCCTGGGGAGGTATACATAGGCCCAAACATGCATTGCATTACAATAAGAGTCAGCATGCTGCATTCATATAATCATATAGCAATTGCATAATCATTTAGGAAACAATTTGTACTGGGAGTAGTGGAGAGAAGCCACCGAGCATGGTGCGTGGACTGGTGGAGCTCAGTGTGTCAAAGAGGAAGGCGAGGACGGCCGCTCCCCACGCGTACTCTCTGACGCGATTGACATCCTCTAGCAGTGGTAGCAGTCGGCAGCTGACCACGTCCGCCCGAGTAGCGAAGAGGAGCCTCCCGAAAAGCAGCATTAAGAACCCCCTCAACACCACGTCTGCCTCCAATCCCACTGTGGTTGCAACTCTTGGTCATGCCCAGTCCACTAGCCAGCTCAGGTGCTACTCTGGTAGCTCCCCTGTCGCGATCCCCGCTCCCCTCAGACCGAGGCTCTCCTACAGCTTCGCCCGCTACAGGGACATCGACTGTCGCCCCAGCCGTAGTAGCTCCAGGTCCAGCAGTCTCCGGGCCAGCTCTCGGTAGTCGAGGAAGGTCCTCCCACTGACCGTCGCCCAGTGCACGCATAGGCCAGTGATGCGCGCAATGTCCTCCAGCATTGGGACCATATGGCCCCACGGGAAGAGGAACGTCTGGCTCACCGGGTCCCACCGGTCGTGCAAGGCGTAGAGGAGGGCGGTGTCGAGTCTCGCCACCTCCACGCTCAAGAACTCCCCAAACCCCATCGCTGACAGGCGCTCCCTCTAGAAGTCTGACAGTGCAAGGTACACTGCCCGGACCTAGAGCCAAGAGATCCAGGTCCTGCGCTTTCCCTGCATGCATTGAAACCATTTGCATTAGTCATACATGTCATAATAAATCATCCATCAAAATAAAATGGAAAAAAAGGAAAAAAATGCACTCTATCAGATTAACGGTCCCCTCTGGGCCGTTTATATCACCATAATGGCCTGTTGCCAACCGTTTTCTAACTCTAAAGCCATTTCTCTGATCTGAAGCTGAACGGTTAACCATTGACCGCATAACAGATAAATGAAATGATCAACAATAAAATGCCTTAACCAAGGAGAAAAGAACCAGGGGCAATACGAAGAGGACTAGACTGAACAATGGCTAAGTACCCCCAACACGCATGCTAGAAGAAGGAGGGCCTTGAAAGAAGAAAAGAAGGAAGGGAATAAGAAAAGAAGAAAAGAAAGGCCTTAAAGGATTGAAGAGGAGTGGGCCCTCCAAGTGCCTCCCCGATGCACCCTCCCAAACCTTCAACGGCACGCTCTTAAACCCCTTTGTCGGCACGCTCTTAAATCCCTTCGCCGGCATGCTCTTAAACTCTTCCACGGCATGCCCTTAAACCCCTTCGCCGGCACACCTTCCCTTACCCTTCGCCGGCACACCCCTTAAGCGGTGCACCCCTTTTTTTTGCTAAGCCCTTCAACGGTGCAGGCTGCCCTCTCTTTCACTGGCACACCTTCCAGTGCACCCTTCGCTAGTACATCTCCTTCACTGGTACACCTTCTTCGCTGGCACACCCTTCCAATCCTTCAACGGCCCACCCATGGCCTTCCCCGGTGCACCTATCCCCTCTCAGCTTCAATCCCATGTAACTTCAACCCCGTGCAGACCATGCACGGACTTCACCCCTTCACATGCACAAGCCTTGCACAAGCCCTGCACGGACCTTGCATAACCCCTTGCCCCATGTGCACGGGCCCTACACAGACTTTGTTCCCCCATTTGCATATACATGCACTAACATTAGCCCTCACATGCATGGACCTGCACGAACCTTGTCCCCCTTGCATACATGCATGGACTTTGGTCCCCACATGCACGGACCGTACTCAGACTCAACCCTATACATTTGCATGGACTTTGTTCCAAACCTGCATACATACATGGACTTACCCCAACCATGCATGGACTCAACCCCGTGCATATGCACGGACCCAGCACTGACCTTAGTCTGCATGTGCACTGACCTTAGTCTACATGTGCACTGACATTAGCCCACGTGCACTGACCTTAGTCTGCATGTGCACTGACTTTAGTCTGCATGTGTACTGACCTTAGTCTGCATGTGCACTAACTTTAGCCCATGTACACTGACTCGGCCTGCATGTGCACTGACCCTACACTGACCTTGCCCTTTGTATATTCCATAACTACACTGACTCGGCCTGCATATGCATTGACCTTAGCCCATGTACATAGACCTTCTTTCAGCTTTTGGGCCCATGTACATGGACTTCGTTTGCACATGCATGGACCTTGCACTGACCTTGCCCCTAGCATGCATGGACTCTGCCTCTTCGCCCCAAACCCTGCATCCATGCATATGCACGGACTCCATCCCACAGCCTGAAACTCTGCACGGACTTCATCCGTTAACCCTGTGCATTCTCATGGACCCTGGCCAAAATGTGCACAGACTTTGTTCTTCAACCCCGTGCACAACATGCATGGACTTTGTTCCTCAACCCCATGCACAACATGCATGGACTTTGTTCTTCAACCCCGTGCATAACGTGCATGGACTTTGTTCTTCAACACCGTGCGCCACGTGCATGGACTTTGTTCTTCAACCCTGTGCACAACATGCATGGACTTTGTTCTTCAACCCTGTGCACCACGTGCATGGACTTTGTTCTTCAACCCCGCGCACAATGTGCATGGACTTTGTTCTTCAACCCCGTGCGCAACGTGCACGGACTTTGTTCTTCAACCCCGTGCACAACGTGCACAGACTTTGTTCTTCAACCCCGTGCACAATGTGCACGGACTTTGTTCTTCAAACTAGTGCACAACATGCACAGACTTTATTCTTCAACCCTGTGCACAACGTGCACGGACTTTGTTCTTCAACCCCGTGCATATGGACGGACTTTGTTCTTCAACCCCGTGCATATGCACGGACCTTGCCCAAAACCTGCATGGACTTTCGCCCTAACTCTATACATATACATGGACCTTGCTTGTACATATGCATGGACTTCACCTAAACATGCATGGACTTTGCTTGTATATATGCATGGACTTCACCCAAACATGCATGGACTTACTCCCAGCCTTGCATGGACTTTACTCCCAGCCTTGCATGAACTTGGCTCCTCTGTTGAAAACCTGCATGGACTTCATTCCAGAATTTGTACATCTGCATGGACTCTGCTCCTTTACTAAACATGCACAGACTTCATCCAGCCCAGTTGAAACCTGCATGGAGTTTGTCCTTCGTCGGTACCCCCCCAGACCTTCACCGGTGCACCCCCTTTAACACTTCACCGACACAGGCCTTGAAGATCTTCCCCGGCACACCTATCCTTTATCCTTCGTCGATACACCCTTCCTGCCCTCACCGGTGCACTCTTTCAGTGCCTTCGCCGACACGCCTAAACCCAGCCTTCTCCGGCATGCTCCGAATGCCCTTCACCGGTACACTTGTCCTGTCTTCACTGGCACACCTTTCTCAGCTCCTCGCCGGTACACCCTGTGATGGCCTTTCACCGATACGCCTCACCCATTCACTCACCGGTACACCTGCCCTGCTTCTCCCCGGTACACCTTTTGATGCCTTCGTCGGTACACCCTCCCAACGCCTAGTCAGGCTTCGCCGGCACACCCCTTTCTTGGCCTTTCAGCGATGGTTGGGGAACGGGCCTCTGTCTCAACTTTGCACGAGCGTTTTGGGCATCTTGCCCTTCGAACTGTTGCTTGTGTCCTATCCCAGTATCACTTACTTGTTCTGCACTCTCCTAGGAAATTTGTTTGTCAGTCATGCCAACGAGGCAAGAGTCATAAATTGCCTCTTCCACCCACTCATAGTCGGTCTTCTTAGCCACTAGATCTGCTATTTTTGGATGTTTGGGTACCTGCCCCGATCCAGTCTACTTCTGGTTATCTTTACTATGTAACTTTTATTGATAATCATAGTAAATTCACATGGCTGTTTCCTTTAACTCGCAAATCAGATGTTCTTCCTACTTTTAACCACTTTCAACGCCATATTGAGTGATTTTTCAAAACTAAAATTAAGGCTGTTCAAACGGACGGGGGCGGTGAATTTCGTTCTTTACATTCCCATTTTGTATCTGAGGGAATTCAACATCATTTATCCTGCCCTCACACACATGAGCAGATGGGTGCCGCTGAGATAAAACACCGGCATATTGTTGACACTGCACTCGCCTTACTCAGCACTAACTCCGTGCCCTTCCAATACTGGGACGATGCCATGTTAATAGTAGTTTTTCTTATTAATCGACTGCCAACACCTTTGCTACAATCAAAATGTCCATTAGAAGTGTTATTTGGTATCGCTCCAAATTACCAATTTTTATGGGTGTTCGGATGTGCCTGTTACCCGTGGTTGCGGCCCTACAATAAGAATAAATTTGATTTCTGTTCCGCTCTGTCTGTCTTCCTGGGTTACAGTGGCAGCCATCATGGTTACCGCTGTTTACATCTGCCATCAGGAAAGGTTTACATATCGCGTCATGTGATATTTGATGAGTCGTGGTTTCCTTATGCTGAGCAACAGTCACCTGCAGCACCCACCTCAACACTTGGAATTCTAGGTTCGCTGCCCTTCTTCATGGGCCCGCAGGTCTCTCACATGGCAGATCCTGGATATCCGGATGCTCCCTCACTAGCAGCTGGTGCTCCACCAACGCCTTTACCTGCTGCTCCCTCTCACCAGCTACCAGCGATAGTGGTTTCGCCTACACCAGAGACTTCGTCGTCAGCTACAACTACAGACTCATACTCTGCTACACCTTCATCCGAGTCCCCGCCTCCACGTACTCGATTGCTTTCAGATATTTATAATGCAACTGCTCCAGACTATGCTCAGCTGGATTCTTCCGCTGAGACACCGCCTGCAGCGCATTGTGCCTCCCTCAGCGTCCCACCCCAGGCTATGACAACTGTCTCCGCTGATATTGAACCCACATGCTTCTCCTAGGCTGTCCGAGTTCCTGAATGGCGCGATGCGATGTACTGTGAGTTCAATGCTCTTCTTCAAAATCACACTTGGACATTGGTTCCTCGACCGACCAACGCCAACGTTGTTGGCTGTAAATGGATCTTTAAAATCAAGCGCAAGTATGACGACAGCATTGAGTGACACAAGGCACGATTGGTGGCTAAAGGATATCGCCAGATGTATGGAGTTGATTTTTCAGAGACATTCCGTCCCATGTAATGCCCCAGATTTTTTTTTCAGATTTTTATCAGATATTTATGTGTATTTTTCTCTGATGTACCTTCAGAACGTTGTGCAGGGTGAATCGGTACGTTCTCCGACTCCGGAATAGTATCACTGCATTGTGCGTCTTCCGAGGATCACAGAGGTAATTTTTCATTTTTTTTTGACTTTTTGGCATTTTTTAGATTTTTCTATATATAACCCCTAACCCTTCTCTCTCCCCCCCTTCTCTCTTTCTCACTCTCTCACCTCTCTTTCTCCCCTCTCTTCTCAGGCGGCCGACGAAGCGAGGCGGGGGCGAGGTGGAGGCGGCGTGGGGGCGAGGACGACGAGGATGGGTCGAGGATCGAGGGCCGGTGGCGCGTGGAAGCTCGGAGGCGCGCTCGTGAACCGGCGTGGGTTTCAAGGCGTTTTCTTCGTGGATCGGCGTCCACGGTGCGTCGTTTCTTCGGTGGAGGTAGGGGGACGGATCCTTAACCTCTGTACTTCCTTTCCTATGAGTTTCGTAGGCCGTGGTGAGCCGAGCGGGCTAAATGGGGCGTTTTGGGAAAAAATCATGATTTTGGGGTGTGAGCCAGATCTTCCGTTTTACGGTGCTTTTGGCCGATCCGGGGGTTTAGATGCATGCCTAGGGGCTTGGGAAAGATTTTCCCTTTTGTTTCCCCTTCACCTGGGGGTGAATGGGGCGTGGAATGATTTTTTCTGAAGTTTTTCGCCATTTTCACCGCGGATTGAGAACGCGCTCGCTCGACCAAGCGCGATCTTAGTCCCGTCGGGGAAGGAGGACTGTAGCGCCGGGTCGCGTTATAGTCCTGTAGCGTGTTCACTCGTGAACGCCCTACAGAGGGCTAGCGCGTTCGGGATGAACGCGCTGCCAGAGCATAGCGCCTTCAGGCTGAATGCGCTAGGGGCACCTAGCGCGTTCGGCCCTGAACGCGCTAGGGGGAGGTAGCGCGTTCTAAACGCGCTAGTCTGTGCTAGCGCGTTCAGGACGGCGCCCCGTCGGGCGACCCAGGGTGGGTAGCCTCCAACCGATCGTACCTCCCATAGCTTGTGAGTGTCTCGGATGCCCCGTGAGTACCGTGACCGTATTTTGGGGGTCCGAAGGTGTCGTTTTACCTCGAATAGTGTTCCCATGGGCTTGAGGGTCCGGGCAACCCTCTCGTGCCCGGGTTGTGTTATGTAGGCCTTTGGTCAACCCGGTTGTGACCCGGTGGTCGACCTTCGGTCTCGTAAGTGTTCTGGACATCCCGTGGGTTCCGTGACTGTGTTTCGGGGATGTCTGGAGGTACCATGTTACCTCGATTAGTGTGCCCATAGACTTAGAGGGTCTGGGTGACCCCGTGTGTCCCGAACTTTTGTGTTCTTGTTGGATCGAGCCACCACGAGTCATCGTGCCGAGGTTTTTGACCTTAGGGTTAGGGCAGATTGACGGCATGGAGCCGTCCGGTACAATAGTCGTGACCTCGAGTCTTGTGACTCAAGGACCGTTGGGTTATTAGGTCTAGAGGGCTGTCTAGAGTATGGTGGCCTCGAGCCACCTGTTACTTCATGTTACTCGCAATGGGTGCGTGCGTGATGTTCTGAGTCCACATTCCGTGACCCATCCACTAGTCGTAGCTTCCACGGCACGCATGTGTCGGCCCACCTGGAGCATTGGTGTGTCGTACCCAAGTTAGACGGTAAGTAGGCTAGTTACCGTAGGGCCCCCGCGTACCGCTGAGTCCGAACTGGTGGGGGAATTACCAACTAGAGGACAGACCTAGGGTGTATGGTCTGAGTGTGCACACAAGGCTGAGGGTTTGGACCCGTGCTGACGAGCGTGACCTCAGCTTGTCCTTATTTGTGGTCCTTTTGGTTACTGTGTGTGTCTGAGTCTCGCGCCCGGGGCGTCGTAGCTAGACACCTGTGACGCGGTGTAAGACGTCAGGGGATGCATCCGGTCGTTCTTCTAGAGGGCGGTGCTCCTGTCACGTCACGTGAGTTGTTGTGTTCCAGGTTTTCGTTTCTCATTTGTGAGGTGGGGTTTCGGGCGTTATTTTCAGGAGTGTTCCTGTAGCCGAGGTTTGGGGTTTCCGGTGAGCGTTACCGAGAGCTTTCCCTAGACGGCGTAGAGCTCACGACAACGAGGTCGTGACTATGTTTTTAGACCGTGTGGTTTCGGCTCAGGCCCTATTGTGAGGGCAGATTTCCACGATCGGGACGTCATGGAGTTTTTCTAGTAGCGTGGTCAGGGCGGTTCGTGTCTGGTTGTCCCCCAACCGTGGGATCGGGACGTCGGGTGCGTGACTTGGTTGTCCCCCGACGGGAGACCGGGAAGTGTTTTCTGTTGCGGGTTGGAGTAGCTGTAGTGCCGAGTTTTGACCGGCCACCAGTTTGCTGTTCCTGCCGTTACTGTTGTTTCTTCTGTGGCTAACGTAGCTTTCCTTTTCGTTGTTGTTTTCTCGATTGGGATTCCGCGGGATCCCTACTGAGCCAGTGATAGGAGGCTCACTCCTAGTTTTCAGGTGCGGTGGTTCTTCCTCGAGGTTAGAGGGAGCGGCATGGAGGTTCCTAGTTACCAGCCTGTCGGGCAGAGTGTTCACTTGACGTGTGGTACATTTTACTATTTTTGACTATACTTTCTATTGGACTGGACTCTGTTGTATTTAGTTATTTATTCCTATTATTATATCTGTTGTCCTACTTTATTTCTTATTTCTATTACACCACACCTATCCTTTTAGCCCTTCTGAGTCTTCGGGCTCGTGGGCGGCGGGCCGAGGTTCGAGTCGAGCCAGTTCCTTTCCGATACTCAGATCCCGGGTCGCCACAGCTGGCATCAGAGCTATGGTTGTGGAAGTACATTGGAATTCAAGATATTGCAGTGATTAGAGTCCGTAAGGTCCCGTACAATCGGCAACTGGCATAGGGTTTTGTGTTTGATTTTTGCTTGGTTTCTCGCATGAGAGTGTGAGTGCACGGCGTTGGCGCTGTGAAGGTGGTTGCTGTCGTTGTTGGAGTGTCTACGCGGGGTCTAAGGTCGAGGTCGAGAGCTTCTCCCTCATTGGTGGTGGCCCCGGTTGTGCTGCGTCGGGTAGAGGTTACCGACAGGTGTGACGCTGTGGTGTTGTGTTTGAGGAATCTGCAGCGAGGTCAGGTGACTGGCGAGGATTGCTCGTGGTTAGGTGGTCGTGAGTATGCTCTGAGGGAGTTATTATCAGGTTGGCCACCCTAGCTTGAGGATTATCCAGCTCCTGAGATGTTGAGATCGTAGTTTGAGGTGGCAGAGTAGGCGCTCAGGTCGAGATGTGCTTGGATAGGCGGAGGATCTTCTTAGATTGGGCTGTGGTTGCCCTGGATCCGGTTGGAGGAGATCGCGTTAGGTTAAGGTTCGTCGTCTTGCATCGTGTGTCTGGATTGATTGGCCTTCATGTGGCATGATGTCCGTGTGAGACACGTCCTGTATGTTGGCAAGGTGGTTGCCAGTGAGAAGCGTTGCCCATCCCCCGAAGTGCAAGGGTGTGTTGGCGCTGCTCGGGAAGGATGAGTGCCAGTTGGGCAGTGTTTGTGAGAATTCGTAGTTGGTGTTGTGTTCTCCGAGGTGTTGTGAATTGGAACCTGTGAAGTTGCAGAGGATTGTCGGGATGGAGGATCCTGAGTTGTCGTTGTGGTGGCTGTGCACGTGGATCTAAGTGCACAGCGGAGGATCGTAGCGTTGGATGCTACGGGTGGATTTTTGAGGCTGTGTAGAGCGTTGGAGGATTGGTCCCTCGGTGTAAGATTGTCTCGGTTGCGTGAGACATGCTGTTGCTGTGCCGTTGCTTGAGGCATTGTAATTTGTGGCACGGGCTGGATGGAGAATTGGGGGAAATGTGCTGGCAAGGTTGCCGCATGAGTACCCTGTTTCTGTGTTGGAAGTTGTATCCTTGGGTGAGATCGTGTTTTTGGAGAAGTGATCTCTGACAAGATTATGGGTCCCGGTTGGTGGCCGTGAGCGACTGCGGTCTAATCCTAGCCGTACGTAGCGATGCGTGGTCCCAAGGGGGCCGCCCATCTAACAAAAATGATTTTTTTCTAAAAATGCTTAAATTAATTATTAAATGCCTAAAGATGGGTGAATAAATGCAGAGAAAATGCAAGACCCGCATCTCGTGGTTGCAGGTCCGTGCAATGTATTCGGCACTGCCAGACTTTCAGCGGGAGCGGTTGGCTGCCATGGGGTTTGCCCCATTTCTGAGCATTGAGGTGCATCGTTTCGACACAGCTCTACTCTACGCCCTGCACAACCACTGGGATCCAGTGAGTCAGACCGTCCTTTTCCCGTGGGGGCATATGGTCCCCACGCTGGAGGATGTGGCCAGGCTCACCGATCTACGAGCGCATGGGCTACCGGTCAGTGGGACCACCTATCCTGACTACCGGGAGATGGCTCGGGAGCTGCTGGGCCTAGAGCTGCGACGCCCCAAGAGGCAGTCGACCCTCCTACCTCGGGCAAGTTACAGGACAGCCTGGGGTTGCGGCGAGCAGGCATAGCGGTCGGAGAGCAGCCGGAGCAACACCTGCAGCGCTTAGTGGACTTGGCTAGACCGAGGGTAGCTGCAGAGCTGGGAGTGGAGACTGATCGAGTGCTGCGGCATTTCTTGATGTTGTTGTTCAGGCGACTACTCTTCTCCACCCAGGTGGATACGATGAGCTGTCGTTTCCTTCCCTTCCTCGAGGAGCTCGACCACGTGGGCGACTACGTGTGGGGAGTGACAATCCTCGCCTTCTTGTTTGACACGCTGAGTTCGATAGACCGTCGGACCATGCTTGGGGGCTTCTCCCCCTTACTCCAGGTATGACTCCTATCCTAGGTTTGATTATGTGACTTCTATATGCTTCCTAAATGCTGACGTGATACTATTATGCAGGTTTGGGCCTATGTGTACTTACGCGCACTAGGCAGAGGGGAGGAGGCCCGTCCTGGGCTCCTCCCGATAGTACGGAGGTGGGTAGCACCTCGGGAGACTGCATCCCTGAGACGATAGATCCGGGAGGTGCAGGATGATATTGATGCTCTGCCGTATGCCTCGGTACGATCCTAAACTCAGACTCTCTGATTAAATGCATTCCTATATGATTATGATGCTGATGTAATTTCTTATTTTTGCAGGTGCGGTGGACACCTTACATGGAGGAGGGCCAGGTGGACCAGCCATGGGTGGTTGGGGCCCTCACCTTTGCAGGACGAGATGTGTGGCTTCATTGTGTGAATGTGGTGGAGCCACTACATTTCAGATTAGTGATGAGGACCATTGGGGTCCACCAGCCTGCGGTGGAGTTCCCAGCGCCAGAGAGGGCGGGGGAGCGAGTTACGAGGATGATGTGGGGCTTGTCTGCGGCTTTTGATTGGACATCGAGGAGCGCCACGCAGGTTGCCGATTGGACAGCACTCGGGCGGGTGGTGACCGCCCAGGCCGAGAGCGATGCGGCGTACTATATTGCATACGCATGACATTACCGAGACCAGGTGTTCCGGGGTGCCCACCGACCAGTATGACTTCTAAACTTGAACCCCCTTTTAGTTATGCTTATGATTTCTACCTGATGATATGCTAACACTTAGACTTCTAAATGTAGACCGACCCTGAGGGACGTCTTGCGGAGCTGACGGGGCTCCTTATGGTGACGATCAAGGAGCGCGACGAGGCCTGATAGGCCTTAGCCCTTTTGGTGAGTTTTCTTAACTGATGCATTACTATTATGCTGAGACATGACTGACCTGGAGTATTGATTGCAGTGGGGGGAGGAGGCCTAGAGACTTGGGGCCGATGCTCCGTCTACTTCTTCAGCCCAGACGCCTGCCGACCGAGCAGAGTGGGAGGTAGAGTTTCAGTGGATGGTGGAGCGGGCCAAGGCGACCGAGGCAGCACTTTCTGAGCGGGTATGCCCTACACTTTCCCTTGTGAATTATGCTTCTATACTAAAGTGCAGTTGGCTGATGGTGAATGCATGTGTGCAGGTGACAGAGCTGACTACCGCCATAGGAGAGGGTGACCAGTTGTGAGAGGAGCTCATATTGGCCCAGGACGAGACCGCCCGTCTGCGGGAGGAGCTGGCACAGAGCTATTACCTGAGAGAGGAGGCGACCCACCTACGGGGTGAGCTGGAGTAGAGCCTTCACTCGGAAGAGGAGATGGAGTGCCTACGGGCTGAGCTAGAGAAGAGCGTTCGCTTGAGGGAGGAGGCGGAGCGAGGCCAGGTTGAGGCGCAGGAGGAGGCAGCACCTTCGGCAGCAGCTAGCACAGGCCAAACCATCACACTCAGTGGAGATGGCACTCCTTCGAGCAGAGGTAGAGTGACTCTGATCTGCGGCCTCAGAGCTAGAGCAGTACCGGCAGGAGGCGTTCGAGCAGTGCGGTGAGTTGTGAGCATATAAGGAGATGAGCCAATCTCGCAGCGGGATGAGTGGTAGCCGTGCGGCCCCAAGCGGGAGTCAGGCTACTCATGGCTCTGTTGGAAAATACCTTGCGACTTCCTCTCAGCGGCAGAGGAATGAGGAGGAGGACCGACGCCGGCGACGAGAGAGGGAGGAGGGTGCGACCTCTGCGATGGGCCCGCCATCGAAGAGGCAAATTTCATCCTCGAAATTTAGGACAAGCACCAAGCCACAAGGGGAGAACGCCATGAACCAACTGACGATGCCGTCAGGGCCCCAGCCAAATCTCGATACTCGTAAAAATCACGATCCTGAGGGACGCGGCTAGACAATGATCGCGGACATGCCTCGCTCACAATCCTAGACACATCGATCATCAGAGTAGGCACATGCAAGAAGTACAAGTCTGGCATCGCCTCAGCCAACACGAAAATCAACCACAACAACACAGCCACCATCTCGCTCACCGAGGGCATGCAACCCTTATCACGGACACCGACACTGAGCTTCCCCCAGCTCACACCTAGCAAGCGGTACACCCTCAGCAACACGGCCAACCCTGCCAGAAGACAAACTCCAAGCAAATCCCAGATCAAATCTGGGAAAAAACACACCTCATAATCGGCCACCCAAGGCCCCGCTGGCATACGGCTCATGCAATTCTCGAGCCCCAACAACCAGCATCTTCTGTCTGTGAAAGACCATCCACCGGTCACTAGATACACATCAACGGGAAACCTCCACCGGCCCAACTGGCGCGATCCAAATCGCGACAAGCCATCCGCTGACTCTTCCACAGACCATTACCACAACTCGATCCAAATCTCGCTCGGACACCGCAACCAATCTCGAGCCTTACGTCAACTCTACCCTCTCAGGGGAGCACGGCGAAACCAAATAAAAGGACTCCACAATCCTCGATCCTCTCATCACATGACTCAGACTTACCGAGAAATCCTCCCTTGCTGATCACAGACCGGGGATCACCATATCCAACGCCAACGTCTCTTCAGAGACCACGCACACAAGCACTGTCCATTGTCCAATCGAATCCCATCTCATCTTAATTCTCTAAGTGGACGCTCGTCAATCCCGATTCTGCTCTTACCACAGAGCCTCGGGACACAACCTCCTACAATCCACGGCACACTTCTCCAGAATCGACAATGCCGCATGCTACCACAGCAAGCTGGTCGATAACGCCGCGACCAATGCACATGGGTCCCCAGACAATACACTTCTTACCATGGTCGATCACTCGATCAACCTCACCAGCCACTCACGGCAACCAACCATGACCCATAATCTTGTCAGAGATCACTTCTCCAAAAATACGATCTCACCCAAGGACACGACTTCCAACACAAAAATAGGGTACTCATACGACAACCTGGCCAGCACGTTTCCCCCAATTCTCCATCCAGCTAGTGCCACAAATCACAATGCCTTAAGTAACGGCATGGCATTAACATGTCTCACGTAACCCGAGATAATCTCACACCAAGGAACCAATCCTCCGACGCTCAACACATCCTCGAAAATTCGCTCGTAGCATCCAACACTACGATCCTCCGCTGCGCACTCAGATCCACGTGCACAGCCACCACAATGACAACTCGGGATCCTCCATCCCGACAATCCTCTGCAACTCCGCAGGCTCCGATCCTCAACACCTCGAAAAACATAACACCAACTGTAAATTCTCGCAACACTGCCCAACTGCCACGCATCCTTCCAGAGCAGTGCCAACACACCCTTACACATCGGGGGATGGGCAATGCTTCTCACTGGCAACCACCTTGCCCAAACACAGGACGTGTCTCACACGGACTTCATGGCACACAAAGGCCAACCAATCCGGACATAGGATGCAAGACGACGAACCTTAACCCAACGCGATCTCCTCCAACCAATGGGAAAACTAAATACTCCTCCGACCAATAGATGGTCCCCGTGCTCGACCAGACCTCGAACCTTGCACACGCTGGGAACCGCACCTTTCAGCACCAGAAAAACCATTACCTCCATCTGGTCAGCACCTCCGACACACTCACCAAGTGTCTTGTCGGACCACGATCATAACACCTCTCGATGTACCACTGCTATAATTCCTCAAACAGTAACACACTGTGCCTCGAGCCACAACACGAGCCATAACCGACACCCACCAATGCTCATCCTCGAGCCGCAAGCTGGCCACTCAGTCTTCACATCTCGAACCGGATCCAGGGCAACCATAGCCCAATCCAAGAAGATCCTCCGCTCATCCGAGCATATCTCGACCAGAGCGCCCACTCTGCCACCTTGAACCACGATCTTAATGCCTTAGGGGCTGGATAAATCTCGAACGGGAATGGCCAAACGACAACATTAGCTCCCTCAGAGCACACTCATGGCCATTTAACCACGAACAATCTGCACCAGCCATCTGAATCTGCTGCGGATCCCTCGAACACAGCACCGCAGTAATGCACCTATCGGCAACCTCTGCCCAACGCAGCACAACTGGGGCCACCATCGATGGGGCAGAAAGCTCTCAACCTTGATCCTTAGACCCCACGCCGACACTCCGACAAGAACAGCAACCACCTCCACAGCGCCAATGCCGCGCCCTCACGCTCTCACGTGAGAAACCAAGTGAAAAATAAATACGAAACCCTATGCCAGCTGTCGACTGTACTGGACCTTACGGACTCTGATCACTGTAATATCTCGAATTTCCATGTACTTCCACAACCATAGCTCTGATACCAGCTGTGGCGACCCGGGATCCGAGTACCGGAAAGGAACCGGCGCGACTCGAACCTCGAGATGGGAGAGAAACGAGAGAGAGAATGGAGGGTGAGAAATGAGAGGGGAGAGAGAGGGTTGAGGTTTAAATAGAAGAAAAATCCGATTTTTCAAAAAAATATCAAAAAATAAAAAATCACGTTTCCGCGATCCTCGGAACGCACCGATCACAACGGTACCACTCACGCCCAGGTGAACGACCACGTTCGCCCGCAACGACGTGCCAAAGGTTTCACTGGAAACCGGGTCGAAAATTAAAAAAACGTGCTGAAAAAATCGTGGAACGCCTCCAGACCTCCGAAACAACTCCGGATCGCGCCGATCCGAACATGAAAGATGTCCAGAACGTAATTCCGGACACAACGGAGCCAGACACTCCGAGAAAACAGATCCGGGACCCGAAAATAGGGATCCAGAAGGATTTGAGTCGTTACAGTCCTCCCCCCTTAAAAGAATTTCATCCTCGAAATTCAGGACAAACACTAAGGGAAATGGGGAGAACGCCTGGGCCAACTGACAACACCGTCAGGGCCCCGACCAACCATACACTCGCAAAACATCACGGTCCAGAGGGACGCGGCCAGACAACGGTCACCGACAATGCCTCGCTCACATCCCGATACGCATCGGTCGTCAGAGCAGGCACACACAAGAAGCGCAAGTCTGGCGTCACCTCGATCGACGTGAAAACCAATCGCAATCATGGAGAGAACACACTTCTTGCCACAAAAACCAACACCACCGGTCAACGCCCACGCCCGGCAGACCGATCAAACGTCAGCTTCACCACCAGCTGACCGAACACACACCCTGCACCCAGGGCAACCAACACTGAGCTCGCATTAGTTCACATCTGGCAAGCCGGACGCTGACAATAGCACCGGGCCAACTCCGCCAGGAAACAACAACTCACAAATCCCAGATCCAATCCGGGAAGAGCACACTTCACGCAAACGGCCACTCAAGGCCCCGCTGGCACACGGCTCACGCTACTCTCGAGCCTCAGAAACCAGCCACCACAGTCTTTGGAAGATCACTCACGGGTCACCAGACACACGTCAATGGGAAACCTGCATCGGCCCAACGGGCACGCTTCAAAATGCAACAGGCTGTCCGCTGACTCTTCCACAGAGCAACAGCACAACACAAACCTTGAACACCACGCCAACTCCACCCTCTCAGGGGAGCACAGCGAACACAAATGGCAGGACTTCACAATCCTCGATCCACTCGTCACCCGACGCAGACTCACGGGGAAAAACTTCCCTTGCTGGCCATAACGAGGGATCACCATAACCTACGTCTCAAAACGATCCAAAGAGACGCCTGCCAATCCCGAATCCGCCCTTACCACAGAGCTTCGGGACACAACCTCCTACAACCCACGACACACTTCTCGAAAACCAACGAGTGCCGCCTGCTACCACAGCAAGCTGGTCGATAACGCCACGACCAAAGCACACGGGTCCCCAGATAATACGCCTCTTACCACGGTCGATCACTCGATCAACCTCGCCAGTCGCTCACGGCAACCAACCGGAACCCGCAATTTCGAACACAGAAATAAGGTACTCATGCGGCAACCTCGCCAGCACGTTTCCCCAAATCTCAAACCAGCCAGTGCCAAAAATCATAATGCCTCAGGCAACGGCACGGCAACAACACGTCTCACACAACTGAGACGAGCACACACCGAGGAATCAATCCTTCGACGCTCAACACAGCTTCGAGAACCGCACGTAGCACCCAACGCTACGACCTTCTGCTGCGCACTCGGATCCACGCGCACAGCCACCAATTGCAAAAGCTCACAAGCATCGCCCAGCTGGCACTCGTCCTTCTGGAGCAGCGCCAACACCCTTACACACAACAGGGAACGGGCAACGCTTCACACCGGCAACCACCTTGCCAGCACAGGATTCGTCCCGCACGGACATCATGGCACGCAAAGGCCAACCAGTCCGAACACACAATGCAAGACGGCAATCCCAAGCCAACGAGAAAACCTCCAACCAATGGAAAAACTCGACATTCCTCCGACCAACGGAAGGACCCGTGCTCGACCTGACCTCGAATCTCGCACTTTGCACAAGCGGGGAACAGCATCCTCCAGCACCGGAGAACCGTATTCCCGTCAGGTCAGCATCTCCGACACACTCATCAAGTGTCTTGTCGGACCACGATCACAACGCCTCTCACGCACCAACACAGCGACTCCTCGAACTGCAACACACCTTGCCTCGAGCTGCAACGCGAAACACAATCGGCACCCGCTAACGCTCATCCTTGAGCCGCGAGCTCGCCACTGAGGCTTCTCAACCTCAGACCACGACCAGGGCAATCACAGCCCGAACCAAGAAGATCCTCCATTCAACGGAGCACACCTCGACAAAAGCGCTTGCTCTGCCATCTCGACCGACAGAGTCAACGCCTCAGGGGCTGGATAAATCCTCAGCTGGAGTGGCCAAACAACAGCAACAGCTCCCTCGGAGCACACAAACGGCCACTCAACCACGGACAATCCTCACCAGCCACCTGACCTCGCTGCAGATTGCTCGAACACAGCACCGCAGCGGCACACCAATCGGAAACCTCTGCCCAACGCAGCACAACCAGGGTCACCACCGATGACGAAGACTTTGGGAGTCAATGCTCGCAACTCGTCATATGTTTCTCCTTTTATATCATTCTTATGATATGTTATACAAATAAATTATTGTTATAAATAAATTTATATAAAATATTCTAAAAAACATGTTAGCAGTCGTACTATTATTTAAAATCAAATAGTACGAAAATATCATGTAAGATTATCTAAGCGTAATTTTTTTACAAGTTTTTGTCGAAAGAAGTGGCATGATTACAAATTAATTAAAAGACATGTTTACACAATTAAATTTTATGTAACAGTATGTCCGTTAATACGTTTTCAAGAATGATGTTTTCAAATTTTCACATGTAACAATGATTTAATCTATTGTTATAAATTAGAGTTTGTAATTAATATTTGTTATTACAACGAATATAACTTGGTGTGTAAGTTCCATCATCTTTTTAAATGGCTGATAACATGTTTTTAAATATAGCGGCAGCTTTATACATTTATGATGTCATAAAATAGTTAGTATCAGGCTGGTAAACAATTTAAGGACACAATTCTTTCCTGCTTGATGGGTTAACTAACTTTCTGCAACCCCCCCCCTCACCTCCCCCGGTCTGCGCGCAGGTGTTGAATCTAGAAGGTTGCGGGGAGCTGACAGATTCGCCAGATAATATGAGTGCGTTGGTGAACTTGATGCATCTGGAGGTGACTTATCACAATTACGAACTATTTGACAGTATTCAAGACCTTGGGAAGTTGACTGCCCTTCAGAAAGTACACATCAGGGGAGTGAAGGCGAAGGAGTTGGGGGATATGAGCATGCTCCGCCACCTTCACATACGGAACCTGCAGCAGGTCACCGGCAAGGAAGAAGCCGCGCAAGCCAGGGTGGACGCCAAAAAGTATCTAGAAACGTTGACCTTGGAATGGAGGAATGGAAGGGCTGACCACCCATCGTCGTTGGATGATCATGGGACCTTGGAAGAGGGGGTTCTGGAAGGCCTGCAACCAGCAGAAGAAGAGGAGGTTCTGGAAGGCCTGCAACCAGTATACAGCATCAGAGAGTTGGTTATCAGAGATTATGGAGGTGTCAGATCTCCGAGGTGGTTGGAGGATCCGGCGTGGGTCTCCTTCTCCTTTCTAGAAAGGGTTGAATTAAGAGATTGCAAAAACTGGGAGGTCCTGCCACCTCTCGGTCAGCTGCGCAGCCTCAAGGAATTAAAAATCTGGGGAATGAGCAGGGTGAGACGGATAGATCCTCTGTTCTTCCTGGGCGGCTGCTACTCTCCAAGTGAAGGAGGAGGAGAGGGAGGGTTCAAAATGCTGGGGTTCCCATCATTGGAGACTCTGTACTTTACTGACATGCCAGAGTGGGAGGAGTGGGAGGCACCACATTATCATGGGGACGATGATGACGAGGAGGGGCAGCAACAACAACAGATCGCGTTTCTTACTCGCCTTCGCACTCTTTACATTCGTGACTGCCCCAAGCTGAAAGAGTTGCCGCCTCTCCCTCGCTCGCTAGAGAGTCTGAAGATATGGAATGTGGGGCTGACTCGTTTGCCGAGACTGGTGGGATGCTGTGGTGGTGGTGGTGGTGCTGGCCGGGATGCTGACCACATGTCCTTGTCTGAGTTGTCTATTACCCAATGCCCAAACTTGAGGTCCCTCGATGATGATGATGATGGGCCGCTACAACACCCTCTCCCAAGGCTCTCAAGCCTGTCAATTAGTCATTGCAGGGAGCTCACATCCTTGCCGGACACAGCATTCGCGCACTTCACCTGCCTCAAACGACTGGAGATAATAAATTGTCCCAAGCTCTCCTCCTCCTCCTCCTCCTCCCTGCCTTCAGTGAGTACGGCGGATGAAGCCAGCATGCCTTGGTCGATGGAAGAAGTAGACATCATTGACGGTGGTGATATGGTGGAGTACCTTTTAGTGGCAAGCATATTACCTAAGCTCACTTGTCTCTCCAAACTCTGTGTGAGTGTTGGGTCTTCAAGCACGGCACAACTACTTCTGAACGGCATCTTGCAAAACCAATTTGTGACAGCTACGCTTGAGACCTTCGAAATCAGACGAGACCATCATCGTCGTCAACAACATCAGGCTTGCTCCTCCTCTTCTAATTATATTCCATCATTAATAGTACCACCCGCTCCTCCTCCTATGGAGATGGAGAAGGTGGTGGTGGGGCCAACCAACAATATTCGAGACCACCTCACCTCTCTGACATCTCTGCACATTGGAGACTGCTCCGACCTACTGCAACTGAGCGGCCTGCCGTCTTCACTCGAAAGACTGCACATCTACAGTGACACCCACCTGGACGATAGGATTCTTGCAACATACCTGCAGGGCCTGTGCCGTCTCAGATATCTCGGCATTGAGGGATGTCCGCATATAACGAGCCTCCCAACAGCGGAGGTGCTCTGTCATCTTACTGCACTGCAAGATTTGAGTATCAGTCATTGCGGGGAACTGATGTCGTGGGGGGGTGGCGTCCACAATCTCATCGCCCTTCAAAACTTGTACATTTTTGAATGCCCGAAGCTCCAGTGGTTGCCTTCGGTGGGCCTTCCCAAGTCTCTATGGAAAGTGAGCATCAACGGATCATCCATTCCAACGCGACATTAATTGTGAAGCGGACGGCGTCCGTGCCGAACTGGGTGGGTACGGCTGGTGAACTCATCAATTCGTTCGCGGACTTCGCAAAAGCACCGGAGCGACTGGACGAGTATGCGGTTCCGCAGGACCCGCGCACTGCCGTTCTGTCACCGTCCGACCACTGGGCGCTCGTCGGGTCGCAGACGACGCTCTACAACGACACGATCAACAAGCCGGCATACCGCCAGGGCCAGACCGGCATGGTCGGTGGCGTCGATCTGTACTCGACCCAGAACGTCGCGACCCACACGGTCGGCGTCTGGGCTGGCACGACCATCGCGGTCGACCAGGCGGTGACGGCATCGACCATCACCTACGATGCCGTCAAGAACACGATGACGCAGACCGTCACGATCGACGGCTTCACCGCGGCCTCCCCGGCTCTCCAGCCCGGCGACGTGTTCACCATCGCAGACGTGTTCGACGTGAACCCCGTCACGAAGGCGCGTCTCGGCTTCAACAAGAAGTTCACGGTCATCTCGACCGAGAACGCTTCGGGCAATCAGGTCGATGTGACCTTCTACCCGGCCATGATCTGGAACGGCGCGTTCCAGAACATCGCGGTGGCGGCTGGCGTGACCAACCTGAATGACAAGGTCATCACGCCAATGGGCACGGACTCCACCGGCTACCGTCAGAACATGATCTTCCATCGCAACGCCTTCGCGCTCGTCTCCGTTCCGCTGGAGCGTCCGCCGGGTGCCGTCGATGTCAGCCGCCAGACCTACAAGGGCACCAGTGTCCGCGTGATCCCGGTCTACGACGGCGTCAACGACGAAAGCGCATGGCGCCTCGACATTTTGTACGGAGTGAAAGCCATCGATCCGCGCCTCGCCGTCCGCCTGTCCGGCACCAGCGGCTGATGAGAGGGGCTTCGGCCCCTTTCCTTTCTCCCCTCACGAACAAGGACCATCACCATGAATGTCAAGCAGCTTTCTGACGGCGGCTCGGCCGGGGTAGCCCTCGGCCAGTCCGCATCCGACAAGGTCGGCTTCCACGGCGCAACCCCGGCCATCAAGGCCACCTGCACCCTGTCGGCCGCCCTGACCGCAGCGACCACGACCCCGGCGAGCATCGCCGCGGCCTTCGCCGAACTCTATGCGGCCCTCGCTGCAAAGGGCGTCGTCGGCTGATGCTGGTATGTGTGGGGGTGCCTGTCCTTGATGGGCGCCCCTACTGCCAGATGGTTGATTCGCTACTGGCAGAACAGTTTCTCGGCCATGACAGAGGAATTCACTTCCTCGTCCTCTGGGAGGTCGGTTGCTCGCTGATCGGCGTGGCCCGCAACAAGATCGCCCGGAGCTTCCTCGACATTCCCGAAGCTGACTGCCTCGTCTTCGTCGACAGCGATATCTCATGGACCGGCGGCGACCTGGCAAAGCTCGCACAGCGGTCGGAGGATGTCGTCGGCGCCACCTACCGCGCCAAGCGGGACGACGAATGGTGGCACGTCAGAGGCCAGCCGGAGCGGCGGGGCGACCTGTACAAGGTCGATGGCCTGCCGGGCGGCTTCATCAAGATGACGCGCAAGGCTTTCGAAGCCTGCAACGCGCAGCCGTACCGGGACGACAGTGAGCGCGACATGCGCGACTGGTTCCCGACCGGCATGCACAACGGACAGATTTTTGGCGAGGACTACGGCTTCTGCCGCCTCTGGACTGAGGCCGGCGGTGAAGTGTTCCTCGATCCCTCGATCAAGCTGCGCCACCACGACGGGCTCCGGTTCTTCACCGGGGACCCGCTGGCATGGCTGGAGGCCAACGGATGGCGATAACCGATTACAGCAGCCTCCAGCAGGCCATTCAGGACTGGATGGACCGTACGGATATCTCGGGCTCCGTCCCCGACATGATCTCGTTGGCCGAGGCGGAACTGAACCGCGAATTGAAGGCGGTCGAGACTAACGTGACGCTGACCGGCACGGCAGGATCGCGCTCGATCGATATCTCGGCCTACAGCATCGTCCAGCCGGTGACGCTCAAGCTGAACGACACGTTCCGCGAATGGGACATGGTGCCGCGGGAGAACGGAACGTTTCTCTACAGCGATACGAGCGCGCGCCCGTCCATCTGGTCGATCGACGGCACGAACATCGTCTTCGACGTGCCGCTGGACCAGCCCTACACCTTCCGCTTCCGCTATCAGGGGCGGTTCGCCCTGTCGGACAGCGTGCCGACGAACAAGGTCCTCACCGATCATCCTGACCTCTACATGGCCGCCAGCATCGTCTGGGGCGGCCTGTTCACCGAGGATGACCGCAAGATTTCCGTCTGGCGCGGCCTCCTTGAGCGCGTCATGCCGCAGGTCAAGAGCACCCTGAACCAGAGCAAGCGCGGCCAGCTTACCGTTGATCCGGCATTGGGCCGCATCGGCACCCGCTGGGATTGGGGCTGGTGGCTGGTATGAACGTCCCGTTCCCCTTGTTCGAGCCTGATCGGTCTCCGTTCGGGCCGGCATCGCCGTGGATCCTCAACTGCCTGCCGGTCAATGACGGGTGGGGAAGCTGCCCGAAGCTCAAGGAGATCTCGGAAGCCCTGCCGGCTGCATGCCGCGGCGCGTTCGCCTTCCAGAAGGAGGACGGCTCCTCATCGCTGAATAGACCGTGAAGGCACGAGCTTTCTCAGCAACCGTAAGGCGCTTCCCGAGGAACTGCTCCATCAGTCGTGCTTGATAAGCAAAGAACTGAGTAGGAATGCTCATCAGCCCTTGCTGCCACTGAGCCGACGAAGCTCTTGTCATGTTCACTGTCAGAAGGTCAGCACGATCCTGGATCTGTTGCCGTTCTCTGTTCCCTAGCTTAGCAGTAGGATTCAGATCTCTCCATTCCCTATAGGCAGTGTACCAGGCACCAAACCTAGTGTGCCTTTCACCTTCTCTAAAGAATATAGTACCAGCATCTAGGAACTGTCCACCTTTGCTCTGTATGAGCTTAGGGGAAGCAGCAGCGTCTAGGTTAGCATACTCGTGTCCAACATTCCTTAGGCCAGTCTGATCTAGATGGAACATAGCTTCCTTGAACTCTCCTGGTTTCCAACGAGAGGTACCAGGAATGTTCATAGAAGAGATTAGCTTATCCATACGATCAATGATGGCTGGGTTAGAGTTAACTCTGGACCATTGATGGAATAGAGCAGCCATTGAACCTGGAGTAGCGTACCTGCTACCTGCAATACCAAAGATAGCAGAATAAGTCTGCATCTGGACCAGTAGCTGTGCAGGATTAAAGATACCTAGCTTAGTATGGAACGCAACACTGCGTAAGAACCTTACTGGCTCCTTAACCTTAGTGAGCATCCATGAGGGATCAAGAGCACTAGCCTTGGGACCGCCTCTAGAATAAATCTCATCAGCGAGCTTCTGTGACGTAGCTAGTAGTATGTTATCGAGCTTGCTCGGCTGACTCATGAAGTCAGAGATCATCTTGTGACGAGTCTTTAATCTAGCTATCTGAGCAGGATCAGCTCCAGCTTTGAACTCTGGATCAATGAAGTGCTTGAAGGGAGCGTACCTTAGCTCACTCTCTGATGCCTTAAGATATGGAGCAGCTTCTCGGAGCCAATGCTCAACAGAGAAGGTCTTATAGTCATCCATGAATGTACTATTGACCATTCTGGTAAGAGAACGATCAAGAGTAGTCATAGCATCTACAAGAGCAGCTGGCTCTAGATTATAGACAGGAGCACCAGCAGAACCTGTGTCAGTAACAGTGAATACATTCTCTGCATCACGCTCTCTGGTGTACTCTACTTGATGCTGTCTAGCTAGAGAGCCTCTCTTGGTACCATCCTTGAAGTTGACGTGACGGGACTCAAGAGCCTTATCTAGATCGACAATGGTCTTGTTCTTAGGAACAACACGGAAGGGTTCATCTAGAGAGAGCTTAGCAGGGACTTTCTTTCCGTCGATTACCTTAGGACGGAACTGTCCATAGAAGTCTTTCCACTCGAAGGGAAGATTCTTACGGACGTAATCCTTAGCTTCTTGTATACGGTTAGCCTTGATAAGGACACGTGCCTCATTCATCTTCTCTACTAGGTCCTGACCCATGCCACGGACACCAATAGCAAGAACAGGAATATCTCCCTCATAACGAGAGACAAAGCTTCCTGCTTCTTTTAGAGAACGATTGGTACGTTCCTTAACAACTTTAGCTTGTTTGATATAGTTATCGTAGTCATACTCAAAGTGACCACCACCTCTACGGGGAACCTGATTAAAGGATAGAGGCTTGGTATCTACAACTGGAGTGATGACATAACGAATGTGATCTGAACCAATGATGTCAGAGAAAGTAGATAGTTGTCGTTGCTCAGGATCGTAGATCTCAATGACCTTCATCCTTCCTTCTTCAACTGCTTGTCTAATCCTCTTGAGCATCTGAGTAGGAATACGTCCTGCTGTGTAGACCTTCTCCTCTCCCTGGTTGAGACCAAGGATAGCGATATTGTCTTCACCACCAGGAACTTGATTCCTTACTACACCATCAATGTAATCAGAGTATACACGTTTACCATCAGCATCTACAAAAGAGAACCTATGGCTCTCTGCACCTACCCTGCTCTTATTACGAAAGACAGCAATGTTACGAAGAACACGATCCATCTCTACGATACGCTTGAAAGCAAAGTAAGCTTCAATCTCTTGCTGATCTGGTAGACGTTTGATATTAGAAAGATAGAAGTCTTCTAACTCACCAGGAGAACGGAAGAAGTAACCCTTCTTACCATCTGTAGGATCATACAGATCTCTGCCAGCGTGCACCACACGTTCCCAGTCTTTCCACTTCTCTTTACCTAGCTTGCTAGCAACCTGCTTAATAGCCTTAGCCTCTCTCTGAGCAAACTCTATGAGCTTAGAGGGAGCTGTAGTAGCTGTCTTACGGTTGGCAGCTTGGTCTCGGGAAAGGACATCATCTGGTGTACGTAGCCAACCCACAAATGAGTTAGCAATGGACTCTGGAGATTGAGAAGCCTTAGTAGAGATCAGAGCATCCCGAATAGCATCATCAGTTTCATTCAGAGGCTTAGTAACTCGAAGATAATAGCCGAAGCCTTGCTTCTCTAGCTTATATCCTTCTAGTCCTTGTACTCTAGCATAATTCCTAGCTGTATCGGGATTAGTGAATAGTTCACCCCCAGGTTTACCAATCTTCATATCTAACGTATAGGTATTGGTAACAGAGTTCCATACTGGATCAGAGGACGATAGATGCGGGAGTTTTTCTGCCGAGTCTGAATGACATGGAAGTGCCGACAGCCACACACCGGACATTCAAGCCCAACCCCCGGCTTTTCTGTTTCTGATGCACGATCTTCCAAGGTCGTCATCGCCTGCTTGCCTGGAGTTCCGACAATACGATTCGTTTTCGCTCTTTCTGCTGTATCTCGCCCGTCATCCGCACGCCGCACAGATGCCCCGCCAATGTCGCCATCACAGTTGCATCAAGCCAGTGGTTAGCCCGGCTGCCCTGCTCCCACTTGATGATTTCCCCCTTGCCGGCCTCGAACTCCGTAGTTTTCTTCTCCGCAGTCAAATGCCGGCAGAACTGCTGATGGTCGATGTCATTCGGCACATCGAACAACAGCAGCGCGCCCGGCGTCACCTCTGGACACGCGAGCCGTTCGTGAACCTGCGTCTTCCAATAGTCTGCGTCGAACTCCCACGTCAGTTCACGCTCGTCCTTCAGGCGGACACTGTGATATCGCTCGCCGATATGCTTGACGATCGCTCCAGTTGTCTTTGGCTGACCGTACTTTGCGGCCTTGCCTCCGTCGTGGTACTTCCCAGCCCCGAAGCCAATTGAGGGCATCCACTTTGAACCGCTCTCAGCGCAGAAACCTTTGACGGTCGGAGTCCGGTAGTGAGCGTCAACATACGCCGCGGTTACTGGAACGTTCATCTCGCCCTGCGGAGTCTGCCATCCCTGCTCGGCCATGTTCCGCACGTCCCGGAGGGTCGCCAAAATCGCCGCGTGGGCGACCATGTCCTTCCGCACTTCGACGAAACCGTAATCGATGAATCGCCCGCCTCCGTCTGGCAGCCATGCAATCGCCACCCAGTGAATCCGGTAGTCGCCCACGTCGACGCCCATCGTGACGCAGGCCCGCTCATCAGGGACCATGCCCCGGTGCAGCAGGTGCTGCCGCTTCACCAGTTCCCGAACATTCAGTTCGACGATATCGGACTTCGGCGGCTTGTACGGCAGGCACCAGACGAACTGCCGCATCTCCTTTTCGGAGTTCTCTTCATTCTCCGCGCGGCTCGCCCGCCACTCGTCACCGGCAATGTCTCCAGCCTCAAGGAAATGGTTATCGACAGCAGACCACCGGAACCCGAGCGTATCCGTATCCGCAGGCTTCCCTACAATCTCGCCCTCCGGCGTCACTTCCTGACCGCGGTGCAATAGCTTCGCCTGTGCATTCGCTGTTGACCGCTCCTGCTCCGTCCACGGATGCGAGCACTCAGGACAGACGAATCGTCCGGAAGCCTTTGCCGCCGGCAGCGTTTCGGCATCCTTCCATCCTTCAAGCGATTCACGTTCCGGCGTCACCCATGCCCCGCAATGCGGGCACGGACGGATGATCCGCGACGCTGTTCCGCCCTGGTACTCCTGCCACGTTCGTCCTTGCTCGATTGAGACCGTGCATTCCGAGTAGACCCGCTTACGGCTGCCGTAGGCCCGCGTCCGGCCCTCAAGCTGTGTGATCTTGTCTGCTTCACGAGATGCGTCGCCGCTCTCGTCCATTCCGTCAGTCTCTGTGATCACCAGGACCCGCGACGTGAAAGCAGCACGAGCCTTATCAGAGCCGCCGCCGGCCATAAACTTCAGCGTCGCCCCATTCAGGAACTTCACCGCATCCAGTTCGCCACCGTCTCGCGAGCCAGCGCCACGCCTCGGCAAGAGGTCACGGTAGCGGCTCGCCTCAATCGCCGGCCGCAAGTCCTCCCGCCACTTGTCGGCCGACATTTCCTTTTTCGGCACCGCAGCAATCACGGTCTCACCCACCTCGAACAGGTGATACATGATCGGCACGACCCACGCCGACAGACTCTTCCCGCTCTGCGTCGGCCCCGTAATGAAGAACCGATTCCACAGTCCCGAGTCAATCGCATCGTAAAGCAGACCAGTATACGGCTGCCGCCGACACGAGAATCGCAGGCCCTTGAACGGTCCATCAGGAATAACAATCTCCGCCTCAGCGAACTCCCGCATCGTTCGCAGCTTCGGAACGCGGCATCGCGAGAGCATGTCCCGCAACACTGACCGCATCGATGAACAGTGAACGTCAGCCGTCTGCACCGATTCCCTCGATTAACCGTTCCGCTTCGTCGCACGCTTCGACCATGACTTGAAGCGCGTCGTTCCCGAACTGACGGCGAAGCTGGTCGCCCATGCCGCGGAAGAGGCCGGCCACCTTCATCAGCACATCGTGGAGGTCCGAGACCCTCACCAACTCACCCTCGCGCTCAAGCCGGTCAAGCCTCGCGAGCTTCGCCTTTTCGTCGCGATATCGCTCGAGCGCCGGAGAATCACTGCCGGCTAGTTCAGGATCACCGATGTCAGTCGACCACTTGTTTTCCTTCGCCCACTCGATGATGTCTGCTGGGCAGTAGCGACCCGCTTCCCCCGGGCACCCTTGCACCGACCATTGCTTGAAAGTTCGATCGGATATCCCGACCATCAGGCAGGCGAGTTCGATTGTCCTGGCATACCCCTTTCGGTTTTCGATCCAGTAGTCCCGCTTTGGCTCAGCCACATCCACAGACCCATGAGGAGGCATCCAGTTCAGCGGCCCTTATGGGCAAAAATATCGTAAGTTCGTCTCAGAGGTCAGTTCCTGGCTGTAGACATTGATACGCATATTGGCTCCCCGCTAACCGATGGCTGCACTGGAATGGGCATCGCGCGCGGCGTCGAACCACGCTCGCGCCCGGCTGACCAGCAGGGACAGCCTGACGCCTTTGCGAAAGGTGATGTGGCCGATCTGAACATCAATCGGGAGCTTGTGTTCGTCAGGAACGTATCCGGCCGCCTTGAGGCAACTTTCCAGATCGTCCGAAAACTCGGCGTCCACTTCGCGCCGCCGCTGGGCATACTCCCACAAGAGGTCTTGCGCGGTCTTGTCCTTGACCGACAGCGGCACTTTGCCCGCTGGGCAGGTCGGATACTTGTCGGACTGAAACTGTCCGTCAGCGTTGATGTGTGATCCCATGATGGCCTCCCCGGTTAGGACTGGTGAATTGGATCGCGGAGGTCTCGCCCGCACTTCGCGCATTCGTCAATGTGCTTGCCGACCATGGTCCCCGCGACGTGCATGTGGCGGGTCGATTGCCGGTCCTCGATCCACTGCCGCAACGCGCTCCGCATGATCGGGCCTGGCAGTTTCAAGTCCTCGGCCCTGAGGGATGCGGACCGTCCATCGCTGGCATTGAATGTAATCCAGGTGCCGTCGCGGCCCGCGTTGACTTCGATATGATTGTCCATAGAGCGCTCCACGCTAGTAACTGGTGAATTGAGCAGGCCGGCGTGGGCACAGCGGCCCCTGGCACGTCTGCTCGCTACGGGGTGGGCAGATGCAGCCGTGCACCTCGCGCTTATTGTCGGGTCCACCAAACTTCTGACACAGGGTGCACTTGCAGCCCGCCATCACATACGGATGGTCAGGGTGGATTTCAGACTTCGGCGGCCACGTCATATGCGCTCCAATTAGGTAAAGCACAGGCCGGACATGCAGTCCCCGCCTGACGCTTTTGCATCGTGCAGATAGATGGTCGGATCGCGCTTCTGCACTTCGCGCTCAAACTCGATGGCCTTGGCATTGTCAGCAGGCCAGTTCATTTCCAGATCGGCCCATTCCGCCGGACCTTGGTTCGGGCACATCCAGCACCGCGAGCGCGGCGGGTTCGGCTCGACGGTTGCGGCGTCCGCCGATGAGTCGTTCGCGTCGCCGACTGCTCCGCCTGTATCTGGCGGCCCCATGGGGTCGCTCCTGTGACGGCCGTGGAAGCGGTGATCGCTCGGCTCGGGATGCTGCCGGCACTGACCGCGTTGGTGAGCACGCGGATTTACAACGCGAAGCTGCCGCAGCGCCCAACGCTGCCGGCGGTACGCGTGCAGCGGATCGGACAAGACGAGTTCATGCAGTTGCGCGGTACGACGACCGTCTGTCGAGCGCGCGTGCAGATCGACGCGGTCTCGAGTGAAGACGCCTCGGCCGACCCAGTGGCGATGACGACCGCGATCGATGCCGCGGTGCGCGGGAGCGACCCGTCGACCGGCCTCGTGGGTTGGACGGGCACGCTGGGATCGCCGCCCTTCACGGTGCTGGCGGTACTGCCTGCTGGAGTGCGCGAAGGCTACGACGCGGAGGAACTGCGGCAGTACGTCGTGATGCGAGACGTGTCTGTATGGGAGATGTCATCACTGCCAACCTGTGGGCCAGTTGGGAGGATCCAAAACTTTAGGACCTCGAAGACCCTCTATCAGGCACAGTTAATTCCAGGTAAATAAATCAGCCAAATGCATAGAATCTCACTCATCTCAAATTTCAACAAACAAAATCAGAAGCAAAAATCATGGCTTGGAGGCATCACAGGAAACAACTCTATCCGGGTACGATCAATGGTTAATTCATTCACCTGCGACCCACGATGAATGACAATGGTATGGATATTCTGCTAGAGCCTGGGCGTAAAGTGCGTTCGAGACTTCGAGTAGCAGGTTGGTGGGCTTTGTACCAACAGAGACTTTTTAAGCTAACATGAAAAATATAGACAAGCTGTAGACTACTGACTTGCCGTCCTCTGCATTGGTTTCTAGTTTCAGCCTACCATGATCTCATTCATACATTAGTTTATCAAATTCAGACTTGGCCAAACCACTTGGTACAAGCTTATAAGTCCAATTTTGGGTGACAATCCCCCATTAGTCTCTCGGGGTTGGGAGAGTTGGTTGAGCCTCATGGCTGTCCAGAGGGCAAACTGTGAGGTCATGAGATCGATTCCCACACGTGGACACCTGCAGGGGGTATTTACACTGTGAATATGGACTTGGGTTGGGGAGTACCCACTGCCCGAGAGAGGTTTGGCCTGCCCCGTCTTGGGCTACAGGTGATTTGGACTTGATTCTGGGTGGGTTTACTCTTGGATTTCAAAATAAAAATGCAATTCCTTAACTGTAAATCAAAGGTAGTAAAGGTGCCTTGAGTCTGACTGTAATCTGGACATACTTTCAATCAGTTCCCTGGCATGTACAAATTTCTTTTGCCTTCATGGTTTTCATCACTTCTGAAACCTAATATAGCTCCGGTTAGCACTCGA
This sequence comes from Amorphophallus titanum, assembly GCA_024336825.1. Taxonomy (NCBI): domain Eukaryota; kingdom Viridiplantae; phylum Streptophyta; class Magnoliopsida; order Alismatales; family Araceae; genus Amorphophallus; species Amorphophallus titanum. Next base: position 47,765,102 of record JANBPO010009603.1, on the reverse strand, counting down.
ACCTTTTATCCAGATTTCCTTTGGTGGAATCAGATCCAAGTTCTAACTATGGCGAAATTTTGTTGGTGCTGCATATTGCCAAACAGTCTTAAATGCCTTCCACACTTTATGAGTCATTAGAAATGGCAAGAGATGAAGCCCAATGTATGCGCCCAAGCTACCTCAAAAATTCCCTCAAAAGTAGTTTTCTCAACGGTGGTGTCGACGTCACTGCACTGCAGTGTCAACCTCACCAATTCAAGCAGCTAGGTGGCCGATGAAGCTTATAAGGAAGTGTCGACCTGCCTCTCCCAGGAGGTTGACCTCAGGGCCTTCCAGAGAGCGTTATAAATGCATTTTCACTTGGAAGTGTTGACCTGCCTCTAGTAGGAGGTCGACCTGTGGCCCTTCCCAATAGCGTTACAAATGCTCCTCCATCAGACAGGTCAACGTCACTCTGTCATTAGGTCGACCTCATGGCCTTCTAGCAAGCGTGGCAGATAGATTTTCTAAAGGTGGTGTCGACATCACTATTACAGCAGGTCGACACCACAGTCTTCCATAAAGCATTCAAGACAGGCTTTCTTAAGGCAGTGTTGACACCATTATAACAGCAAGTCGACACCTTGGTTCTCCCAAAAGCTTTTTCTACTATTTTCTACCTGTCACATCAGGGCATCCAGGGACCAAAAATATGAACCAAAAATATCTAAAATCATGAATTTTGAGGTCTGGAGGAAGGTTCCATGTCTGAAAAAAGTTCCCGCCATCATCATCACATTTGACACACCTTTTTGGAGGCTGCTGTGACAGGGTTCAGATCTGGGAAAAGTCTGGCATCATGTCTCTACCTTTTTGTTGTCAACCAATAGAAGATGCTCCTAGAAAAGTACTCTGAGCAGAGAAGTGACCAGAGCCAATGGGAATGCAGACCACCAGATCCTTTCCATGTGGATCATTAAATGCTCAAATCTGGAGCTGTAGAAAGTTTATTTTTATAGTCTTCTCTGAACCATTTAAAGAAAATCAAGTCTGAAAATTACATTTCTTTTGCCCCTGTCGGACCAATCAGTGGATAGGATTTGTGGAGGGAAAGTTCCCTCCGCTAGGCGATCAAAGTGGCACACCTCCATGCACATAGGGGGTCATGCAGGCACCTAAAACTGGAGTGAGAGTTGATGCTGTAAGTAGGGTGTGCACTGGAAAGAGTGAGAAACCAAGCTGTAGAAGGGAGAGCTACTGCTGCTGGAGTGTATGGACTGGAGAGACCGAGCTGCAGAAGTGAGTGCTACTGCTGGTGCTGTTGGCGCTCATTGGAGAAGAAGAAGAAGACTTAAGGAGCCCGAGCTACGTCCAGAACCAAGGTGAAGAAGAAAGAAGAAGGAGGAGATGGCAAGAGCTCCAAGCCTTTCCTGAAGATTCGGCTCAAGGTCGCAAGCTTATCAGCCACCTGTTCATTGTCTTGCAAGAAAAAGTCATCACCAAAGAAGTAATGAACCTCGACGCAGCAAGCCAAGCTCTCCACATCTCAAACGAGGACTTTTGCATTAAGCATTGAGCTTCATTCTTCCTGTCTGAGCTTTTACGATGTTCTTTTTTTGTTTATTGTTCCGTTTGCTAAAACTATGAACCATCCCTACCCGTTGTTGTAGGAAGACAGTCAGAGGGTGTCTCCGGTCTGTGGTAGGTCGTGTGTGCCTATTGCTATGTTATCAGCGGTTTAGTGTAGTGGCACTAGGGAAGCCTCACTTGGTTTAAGTGAGGGGTGGACGTAGGACTCGGGTTTAAGTCTGAACCACCTTAAAAATCCTTGTTCTCGTGATTTGGTTGTGTGTTTGCCATGTGCTAGATGCTTGCCTTGGCTTGTTGTCGATTTACATTCCTTCATCTTGCGTGTAGGTTCTTGCATTATACACTAGTTATTTTTATTCTGCTGCAATCCTTTTTATTTCTTGAAAAAGAGGGGCTGATGTATTCACCCCTCCCCTCTACATTAGCCATTCCCACACAACACATACCTCGGTATGTTTTGAAATTTATAGATTTACCATTCTCATCTGCATTTAGAGATGCATTTGTTCCCATGGGCTTGGATATATGTTTATCTTCCTTCATTCCAAATCTTTTTAGGACATCCAATGTATATTTGGACTAGTTTATAAAGAATCCTTCCTTTGTCTGTGTGATATGCAGTCCAAGAAAGAATTGGAGTTCTCCCATGAGGCTCATTTAAAATTCATTTGTCATAAGTTTAGCAAACTACTTGCACATGTTAGAAGCAGTTGAACCAAACACAATGTCATCTACATATACCTGTACAATGATGATGTGGCCATTCATTATCTTGGTAAAGAGTGTTTGGTCAATCTTACCTCTGATGTAGCCTTCCATGGTTAGATATCCACTAAGTATGTCATACAAGGCCCGTGGAGCCTGCTTTAATCCATACAGTGCCTTATTTAATTTGTAAACATGGTTAGGCAAATCAATTAATTCAAAACTAGGGGATTATTCCACAAATATCTCTTCTTTTATCAGGTCATTCAAAAGAGTACTTTTGACATCCATTTGATGTAGTTTAATGCCTAGGGAGCATGCAAAGGCTAGCAGGATTCTGATGGCTTCTAGTGTAGTAATGGGGACAGATGATTCTTCAAAGTCAATGGCCTTCTTTGGATCTTCTTGAGTGGATGAAGAGGATTATAACACTTCCTTGAACTCAGCTTGCTTCTTGCTTTCTTGGATTCTAGATTACGTTATTCATAATGACTCATAGTTGCCATCATAAAAAAGACAAAGATTGTTGTGTCCCTGTGTTTTGATGAAGATAAATTATGACTCAGTTATGAGTCTTCATGAATGCCTTTGATGATGTCAAACTTTCATAGTGTATGAGTATGTGTTTATAGTGTTGATAATGAGAAACTCATATTCTACTTTGGCATGATTTAGCATGTTTCAGCATCAAGGTTATGCTAGCAGTGTCCATAAGTTCTTCAAGTGTCTCTATAGAAACAGTAGCTTAAAAGTCAAGATTTGAAGTTAGTCAACCGAAGTGTTTCAGCACAAGGGTGACAAAGAGAGTCTTCGGGTGTCAAATGTGTTCTAAAGCTAACAAATCGATGAAGAATGGTGAAGAATAGCTTAAATGGTGAAGAATAGTTTAAAGATGAAAGAAGAATGATTTTTGAAGAAGAAGAGTCGACTAGAGTCAACTACGGATGGCTTCGGAGCCGACTCGAGTTCAAGTTTGCAAGACAGAAAGGCTAGATGAATAGCAACGAATTAGTGGTGACAAATAGGTGGTCAACGGTGTAAAATAGGCTGTAAGGGTGTAAAAGAGCCTATTAAGGGTGAATAATGGGCACTAAGGGTAAAAGCGTTGAGAATCAAAGAAGAAGAGTCAACACCATGTGATGGTGGAGTTGACGCAGTCAAGTGGAAATAGCAAAGAAGGAAAAGGAGCTAAGAGCAACAAATTCAATATGTTGCATCGACGCAACATCTGTTGTCCATCAACGCAATCAAGTTCATGAATAGCAAATGGCACTAAAACTAACAGATCCACACATAAGCTATATTGACGCAGCATACTTGTGCGTCAACGCAGTAAAAGCTCAAATACCAAAAGCAGAACACGTCAGGCTTAAACAAATTATCAAGTGGATCAAACTAGCTGAAAATTGAAGAAATCAAATGTCAGATGAAAATTACAAGAAAAGAAGTGGATCACAAGGACTGAAGACTAGTTTACAAGGAGATCAAGCAAAGCACAAGAGAAAGAAACAAAGCACACTAAAGAATAATAGCTGTTGAACTAATAGACAGACCACAACATGGAGCACAATTATCAAAGGCGAAGACATGCTTCAGGAGGTGTTAAACAGAAGGTGGGTTAACGCAATGGTGTGATGGGTCGACGCAAGAGCTCGATAAAAGCATTTGCCAGGTGAAGAAGACAAGGGTGAAACATGAGTGAGTAATGGTGACAAATGAACACATATGGGTGACAAATAAGAATTTAGTGGTGACAAATAACTAAAGGCGATGGTTAGGCAACAGAGGAAAAGAACAACATCGACGACTATTAAACCTAAGGGTGAAAAAGAGGTTCCTAAGGTTGACAAATGAACGTTAAGGGTGAATAATAGCTTGGGAAGGCTAACAAATTGCTTTGTCTGTGAGAAACTCAAGCCAGTCACATATCGTGCGACTACCACACACCCAAGGACCAAAAGGCTAATCTTTTGGCACGTGATCTGAGGTACCATGTCAGAGAAATATTCTCTCTCCTAGATACATGGACCAACAAGAAAATAAAGGTATCAAGTTTTCTTATCCAAAAGTTTTTACAGACGCCCAATTCTATATATTGGGGCTTCTTTCTCTGAAGAGAGGCTACTGCAAAAAAAGGAAGAGAGGCTGTCGTGAAGAGAAGAAGAGAGCTACTATGAACAGAAGAAAGGAGTGGCAGTAGAAGGAAAAAGAAGAGAGTTGCAAAGGGAAAAAAAGGTGGGAGAACTGAAGAGAGAGTGAGCTGAAAAGAAAAGAGTGAGAGCAGATGAGTGCTAGCAGAATTTGAAAGAGAGTTCGTGAGAAGAAGAAAAAGAAGAAAAGGATAGAGATCATGAGATGAAGAACAGTGTGCAGCCAGTGCTTCATTGAAGACCTGTTTATGTGTTGGCCTCTGGATCATATCCAAGCTATTGTGCTCTTCGAGAGCTACATTGTTCCTGCTTTCGTTTTGTTGTTTTTTATTTTTGCTCTTTTTTTCTCGTTGCTATGTTTAGCAAGCTGTGTTGCTCAGCAGTGTTGAGGATTTGTTCCTCGGAAGTAAGTTGTGTTGCTCAGCGGTCTTGTAGTAAGCTTTGAGGCTTAGCAGTGTGAGGATTTATTCCTCTGTGCAGTAAGCTGTGAGGCTCAGTGATTCAAGCTGTGAGTCAACAGAATCCTCACTCAAGTTGAGTGGAGGTGGATGTAGGCAGACTAGGTGTCTGGCGGAACCACCTAAAAACTCTTGTGTAGTGTGGTTTGCATTTGTGAGTGTGATCCATTTCCTCTAACACCTTCATAGGGTTGGTTATATGTCAAAGCGTGCATTGTGTTCGATATCAGTTTTGTTTGATGCATCCATTATGTGAGAAAGCTTTGTGACCTATCATTCATTTCCTTCCAGTTTAATTTGAATTTATTTGAATTTTTAATTGAGCATAAGTTTTTATATGGGGATCTATTCAGCCGCCCTCTAGATCCCGGCCTTGCACCCAACAAGTTTGTTGACAATTTCAGTTACATCTTCTCACTCTTCTCAAGTATATCTTTATTGATTTTGAGTATTTTCTTAACCACTTACCAGTGCATAGCCGACCTGGAAAAGGCTCTACGTGAGGCGATGGGCTGGAACTGGCTGGACGAGGACAACCCGCCGCCCAAGAACGTTGTGGATCAGTGCAACAGGGCACTAATGGTACGAGGTTCCCATGACTGAAGAAGAGATCAAGCAGGCATGCCAGAACATCACTGGCGGACGGCGCTGTGGAATCACCGCCGAGAATGGCCTGAACGATGGCAATGAGCCGGACGGCTGGTGGGTCGGTTACTCGCCGCGCAATGGCATGTTCGCCAGCGTCGAGGGTGACTGGTCCGACTGGGTGACTCTCGCGAGAAACATCATCGCCGAGGACGAACGCCGCAAAGCCTCAGCGCAGGGCAAGCGCGATGAGTAAGCGAATCTACGGCTGGGGGATCGTCGACAAGGATGGTCACCCGTTCTGGGACGAGTCTTGTGTCTGCGAAGATCGAAGCCCGATGGACAATCAGGTGCGGACGCTCAACGAGGGCGACGACCATCGTTGTCCCTATCGCGTCGTGCGCCTTTACTTCGAATCGACTCGTTCTGAGTGACTGCGATGAGCAGAGAGGACGCTGACCCAGCCACCAGTTCCGCCAGGGAAGTAAAAACTTCCGTTAACTGGTGCCTTAGGATTTTTCACTCGCGCGCGAGCGTGGCAGGTCAGCGAGCGGACGATACCACAATGGTGACCGAACGGAAGGTGTGGCGTTGGCCCCCTTTCCAACTCTGAATTGCGACCCTGAGCAGGTAAACCCTATGTTAGACGGAACTGAATATCTCGAATGTGCCTGCCACAGCGATGAGCACACGCTGAGATTCATCCTCTCGCTAGATGAGTACGGGCCGGAGATCTATACCAGCGTGTTCCTCGGTGATTACCCGTGGGGCTGGAAACGGATCTGGACTGGCATCAAGTACCTCTTCGGCTACAAGTCGAAGTACGGCCATTGGGACTGCTTCCAGATGCGTCCCGAGGATGCCGAGCGGCTGAAGGCCATGCTCGACAAGTTGATTGAGTTCGAGCGGCAGCGAGCCGCTAAGACCTAGGACTCAGCTCCCTTGATCGCCGAATTCGACACCTTGGCCAAGCTCGCCGGCACGCGAAAGCCGAAAGCCGTCGCGGCCTGGTGTGCGCGAAATCGAATCCTCACCTTCAGAGACCACAAGGGCCGACCCTGTACCACGTTGACAGCTCTTGACCGAGCATTGCATCGTGGCGCGTCGGACAACGAACCTAACTACGACGAGCCGCCATGTCCCAACTCTCGTGCGGACTCTCCATCCCTGCCGTTGTCGAGAAGGACGGCCGGTATTACAAGATCATCAAGAACAAGTGGCACCCCCTCACCCGGATCGATGAGGGAGTCACTGCGCTCTACCGGGCGCTCTACGAGCTCGACCCGGTCAAGCCGGGAACGATCGGGGAACTGATCAACGTATACCGCGCGCTGGGCATGGAGGAACTGAAGCCGGCGACCCGGGCCGACTATCTGAACATCCTCGTTCGCCTGGATCACCATTTCGGCAAGATGCGCATCGGGACGCTCAAGACGAGCCAGTGCGCGCATTTCCTCGAGATCCGCAAGAAGCGCGGCCGCGGCGCGACCCGGGCGAACCGGGAGATGGCAGTCCTATCCGCGGTCCACGAATTCGGGCTGCGGCAGATGTACGTCGAGTTCAACCCATGCCGGGGAATGGCGCGCAACAAAGAGCGCCCGCGCAAGCGGTTCGTGACTGATGCGGAATTCCTGGCCGCCTTCGAGCGCGCCAATGAGGCGTTCCAGGATCTGATCGCGACGGCCTACCTGTCCGGCGTGCGGCAGACCGACATCATCAACTGGAAGCGTAGCGAGCACCTCAAGCCCGAGGGGATCGCCTACGTTCAGAGCAAGACCGGGAAGCCCCATACGGTCGAATGGTCTGAGTCGCTGCGGTATTTCGTCCGACGAGCGGTCCAGCGGGCGCCTGACGCCGAGCTGGTCTTTACCAATACTGTCGGCGAGCCCTGGAGCGTGTGGGCCATTACGAGCCAGCTGAAGCGCCTGGGCGTCACCTGGACGTTCAAGGACCTCCGCGCGAAGGCTCAGACCGACGCCCCGCACTCCGTCCTGGGGCACGGAGCGGCCTTGGAAGCGGTGTACAGGAAGGCCCTCAAGACGAGGCCAGTACGGTGATTCTTAGAGACCGCGCCCGATTCTTAGAGGGTTTTGGGTCTAGAGGTGGCTCCCCGGGCCGGACTCGAACCAGCGACCAACGGATTAACAGTCCTGCTGTCAGGGCGCTAAATACGCTGAAATACGCGCATTTTTCTCTAAGACGGTGGTCAGAAACGCCCCTCAAAACTGCTGGAATTTGGGGTAGTCTTAGAGACGCTAATCTGAACTGCGATGAGTAACAGCTACCGCAAGAGCCCGTTCATGGGCTGGACCTGCGCCAGGAGCGACAAGCCGTTCAAGGTCGACGAGCATCGATCTGAGCGGCGCTCGGTCCGCACCCTGCTACGCAAGTTTCTCGATGGGGATGATCGGCGCCTATTCTCGAAGTTCTGGGGCAACCCCTGGAACGCGCCGAAGGACGGGAAGCAGTGGATCAGCCCGAAGAATAGGATTTACCGATGGTCTCTCTCTCTCTCTCTCTCTCTCTCTCTCTCTCTCTCTCTCTCTCTCTCTCTCTCTCTCTCTCTCTCTAGGGTGGGAGTCCACCCGCCGATCCCTCTAGGTATGCCCCCCTCTTTGGCGAAGCCTCTCCGACTAACTCCATGGAATTGGGTTTCTAAGAATCGGTGAGAGAGGGCCAAAGTTGGGAGAGAGTGAGACTTTTTTTAATTTATGGATATTATTGTCTGAAGAGGCGAGATCTCGTGTTAAGTCGCATACCGTCAGATCAGGGATGATCGCAGGGGTAGTCACCTTGAGAAATATTCCTGCGAACAAGGAAAAGAAAGTAATCAAGGGGTCCGGGGTTGAGATCCCGGGGAAAAATCTCCGATGCTTAAGTCAGTAGTGGTAAGAGCTCTAAAAGTGAGGAGGAGGCAAGGGGGTGTGGGACACGAGATTGCTCCTCACGAGTGAAGTGGCTAGAATTGGTTTATCTTTCCGGAGAGCTTCCTTAGATTTATATAGTGGTTCATTCTCTTTATGGGACAGGGGAAGAGGGAGAGCTTAGGGGACGTTACTTCCTAGATGTGGACTCTTCGCCGTTTGAGGGCGCTTATCATTCTCTTAACCCCTGTACTTCCCCCGATCAATTACACCCAGTCGCCCTTTGGGCTTTTCTCGAGCAATAGGAGGTATCATTATTCGGACTCCTGAGTCAGGAAACTACATGGGCTATGTCGATCCGAATGAGTTGGGCCTCCTGATGAGTGGGTCTAATAAGGGAGCTGTTACTCGTTGAGTCATGCGAGTTTTGTTGGGCTGTATTGGACCACGTATCTTTTGGGTCGCAAATTTACCCCTCTCCATTATCTTTTCATTTTAGATAGAGTAAAAGTTAACAAGGGTTAAGTTCAACGTTCGTAATAATGGGTCACGACGTTAGTATTTTTTTGTACTATTTTCACATATATAGTGATATTTGTACTAATATTTTCAGATATGATATTTTTGTAAATAAACATTTAACATTGATTTATACCTAAAAAATCATATCCCCAAAGTGAAGACATGGGCGGCCGCTGTTCTAACATTCTCACTTCTTTCTAAAGTAGATAGTTTTAGAAAGATCAAATTAGATCTTAAACAAAATCTTTACTCGTGAGAAAGTGAGATGCTTTTGTAAAAAATGTGTTGAATTTGACATGCGAGGATTCTAGAGAGTCATTATTCAATGTCTCATTTACGTAAAAGGTTAAAAAAAAGAATATTCTTTGTGCCTAACTTAAAAGATCTTTAGAACAAAAATAAGTGACTCATCCAAGATACAAATTGACCTTGCCCCGCCGCAACGTCGCAAGTGGGGCTACCGGGCGGTGAAGCCCTGTGTTCTACTTCGAACACGGGTACTTCCATCTAATCTCTAATTTCCATGGTGGTGATCTATATATATATATATATGTTGTCTCCTTATTTTGCTAGTATATCTGAGTGGGATGTGTAACGATCGAGAGTCATCGCTTCTATCACGAACTATATCTCTAAATATTTATTTGACGAGAGGATGGAGAGAGATTATCATAGAGAGACCTGCAGGCACCACGAACAATGGTATCAAGAAATCATGTGAGATATTTTAGGGGACAACTTCTTTGACAGTCAAATTAAATAATTAGTGAGATGACAGCGAGCACTCAAGAGAAGAGAGGTTAAATTTAAGGGGTTGAATTTGCATCACTTTTTAGTCGTCGTGACAGAGTTCTATTTATATCTCTATCTTGAGATTAACTTTCATCTTCGTTAGATTATCGCGTATGTGGAGACGTGAGTCATCTTACGTGCTCGTCTGATAAGACAGAAAAACGTGAGTGATTGACCCACCTTTCCTTCCACAGGTGTAACAAAAAACCATCTCAGCATGTCAAAACTTCAACGAGATCCTTTTAACAAAAATCTCAATGATCCTAGCTATAAATAGGGGTTAGTGACTCGCAATCTTTTGGGGCCACTTTAACATCAAAATTGTTGAGAAGATAACATAACTGAGGAGAGAGAAAAATATAGTGGATACCGTCATCCCCTCACACAGAGGACCACTAATCAGAGGTGGTTAACGTGCTCGACCCTAACGTATTCGGTTAGCAAAGCCCCTCTTAAGTCGTTACAAACTGAGTTTGACCCACCGGTTTAGGCTGGGTGGCAGTTTTTATCTGTTTAGTCCAGGTGGGGCCACCAGGTAGGGAGGCAGCCGCAAAGTCCACGAAGCGACTAGGTAAACCCACGTGGCGTGTCATCTGCTTACTTGGATTCGATAAATCTTTCGAGAAGGAAGAAAATATGGAAATGCTAATAAAAACCAGATATTAATGAGTAAATAAACAAATAAACCTCACCTCAGAGAGCAAAGCTTGATCCGCCGAAGGGAATCAGAAGCCCCGGAGAACCGCCAACCCAGACGGCGACCGGACACCGAAGGGAGAGAGAGAGAGAGGATGGAGAAGGGGGAAGGAGATACGAATCAAATCGCCCCGCATTCGTATCTTATCGGAACTCCCAAAAAATATTTAATTCATGGGATTATTCATCGGAATTCATAACCCGCATGAAGCAGGGAGAAGAAAGGTAGCACAGAATTGGGATTATAATTATTTTCTTTCTTTTCATCTCTTTTAGAAAATCATAGGAACTCTGAAAAAATCTCAAAAAATATATTCAAACCTAGAAAAAGTCTAAGAAAAAGAGGGACCACTCCACGTGTCACCACGAACCCAGAATAACCTAGAAATGTGGCAATAAAGGGTCTGAAAATCACTATAAAAGTTTGAAACCCGTTCGGACACGATCCGCAACCCGCAAAAACACGATCTGAAAATCCAGAGCATTACATATTAGCCCATTAAGGTTAAGTTAAAACCAAATTAGCCCAATTAAAATAAGTGTTTTAGAAATTTTGAATTTTAGGGATTTATTAAGCCTTTTATCTCATTAAGCATAATTTCATATTAAAAGTGCTTACAATTCTATTTAATTATCTTCCATTGTAATTTCTTTTATCTAATTCCATTAGCTTAATTATTCAACTTTTTCTCCATTTAAATTAATCCTATGAAAAATCGGGTTGCTACATCCTTCCCCACTTAAAAGAATTTGGTCCTCTAAATTCACATGCTTTCTTTCCAAACCAGTGGCGTGCCAGATCACCAAGCCTAAAACACACCTTCTTATATTGTATACTTAACCATATCAAATTCTAATTCATGCCAATAATAATCACCATGCCCAAGGATGGAAATATAGAATAAGGTAGGTTTGTAGGTTTAGATGTACTTTCCATCAATCCTCCATCCCTTAAAGCTTGCAGCTTGCCTTACCGTCTCGGTTCACCATGTTGCTTATCCCGCGACATTTTCTCCTTCATTAGAGGGCAACGAGCAATCCGATGGTATCCACTCCCACAGCGAATGTATTTTCCTAGCTTCCTCCAACAATCCTCTGATCGATGACCACCTTTATCACAGTGCTCGCACTTCCTTTTAACAGGGACAATCTGCTCATCTCCCTTCTTAAGCTTCTTGTCCTTATAAGATCCATTGCCTCCATTCGCTCTCTTCTTTCTGTTAGTAGGCACACTATCCTCAGAACCATTAGCCGCTCCTTTCTTGGCAAGCTTCCTCATGATACGCTCTGCCATATCCATAGCATCCTCTAATAATTGGGCCTTCTTCATCATCTCGGCATAAACTTGAATTTCTAATGGTGTTAATTATGAAATAAACTTGACTCTCAAACTATTCAAAAATCTCTTAGCTTTCATCTTCTCTGTGTAAACCAGGTGAGGTGCACAACGAGCCAACCTAGAAAATTGAGCTTCATAATCTGCCACTAACAAACTCCTTTGCTTTAAAGATGCAAACACAACAGCTTTCCTTTCCTGGACTCTTTTTGAAAAATATTTCTCATTAAAAAGCTCTAGGAACTCATTTCATGAAACTTGCTCATTGGACAACGTTGCTTCCATAGACTCTCACCAAGCCTACACATCTCTTTCTAATTGGTAAGTAGCCTATTGCATGACCCTAAAGGTCCTTTCCATCTCTCGAACCTAATTCTCAGCTTCGTCTAAGTCAGTAGACCCACTAAATCTAGGGGATTTATTCCTTGGAAACTCCAATGCAAATCCTCTGCACCCTAGTGAACTCCACCTTGAGCAACTTGTTGCAAAGTCTGAGTCAACCCTTGGACCGTTCTCTGCATCTCCCTCCATTGAGCACGCTCGACAACCATCTTAAACTATAAAATAAATTTATAAGGGTTAAATAACAATCTTTTAGCTTATTAGCATTAAACATAGTTTAGCACTTAGCCTCATGGCTCTACCCCATCTCACTAGGTACCTATACGGTAACTGACAAGAGACACTTAACATATAAACTTGGACTCAAAGACATAGGATTTTAGAAAACCTAGACTTTGATACCACTTCTGTCACCCCCTGAATTAATAGTAGCAGAAACTTGCTCTGAACGTGGAAGCGAGATAGTCATGACAAACAAAGCAAACCACAATAGACATAAGAGACCAAGAATAATGAAAATAGATAATTTTATTGATATCAAACTCGATATTACAACTTTATTTGACTCACTTACATGACTAAGAAAAAGAAAAGACTCAAAATTACAGTACAAGACTCAAGAAAATAAATAGACATGGTCTTCAAATTCTAGGAGCTCTTTCACTATTGCCCTTTCCTATCTGATGGAATATCTTCATTATTACCTGAAAAATGTTAAGAGAAACTGAGTGAATAAAACACTCAGTAAGAATTACATCTCTATCACTAGGCACAATATAAGTGATTAATAGCTTAATCAATATGTGGAAAATGCTATGTGATGCATGGCGAAAAAATCAAATAAAATCAAGACAGAGGCAAGATCAAATGAATATGTAAGGTAGACAAGGAGACATTTATGAGTACAAGATAAGCGATGATAAGTTAGCAATATGTACAAGAGATCACTAATAGAAGGATTTTAATAATTACAACTACCACTCCGGGCCTCAATGTCAAAAACATGTCAATAACATATACGAATCATACCAAGTATGCAAATTTGTCTAAAACCAATCTTGCGTATAGTTGGTGCAATGCCACACCTGATCATTCATAATACCTGTATATTTTTTAGCTTTGCCTAGCCCATAGGATCAGATCTGGGCCCTTATAAATCTGGCCTAGCATTGAGTATAAGAACGATGCATGTTAGAGTACGCTGCGTACAGAACTGTACGGAACAACGACAAAGTTGTTTCTAAGCATAAGCGTGAAACCGCCGCGCTCCGGGATGAACTGGAAGCCGTGAAGAAGGAAAGGGATAATCTACGTTTAATTCGAGCAAAGGACGCAGACGGTATTCTTACTTTGATGCAGCAGCGGGCCGAGGCGGTGAAGCTGCTGCAGGGGAAAGATAGGTGGAAGTGTGATCCTGATGTTATGTCGTGGCATAAAGAGGTTGATATTTTTCTATCCCGCGTACCCTCCTGAATCTCAAACTAATAAAACACCGTAACATGAAAATATTCCACAACGCCGAAGCGCAGCAGATCAACATCTTTGACGAGCGGTTCTATACGCTGGATAGCCAAACGTTCTACCCATCGGTAACTACCGTTCTCGATGCATTCCCTAAAGGTTCGCAGTTCGCCATCTGGCAGAAATCGGTGGGGTTCAATGGTGATATCATCGTAGAGCGTGCCGGTCAGGAGGGTAGTAACATCCACGATGCGGTAGAGCGATACCTGGCAGGTGAGATGATCACATACCATGCGTACAATAAAACAGAGTGGCAATGCATCATCCGGTTTACCGAGTTCTGGACGAGGTACTCACCGGAGCTGATAGCCGCCGAACAGATCATCGTTAGCGTACAGTATCGCATCGGCGGCACCATCGATATCATATGCATGATCGACGGCAAGCGCTGGCTGATCGACGTGAAAAGCAGCAACGCCGTGTATGATACGCACGAGCTGCAACTAGCCGCCTACGCCATGATGTGGAACGAGCAACACCCGGATATGATCATTGATCATGTGGGCATCCTGCATCTGAAAGCGCTCACGCGCGGAGAAGACAAGAAGGGTGTGAAGATGCAGGGAAAAGGCTGGCAGATCGTTACGTTCGACCGGCACTACACTGAGGCATATAACAAAGTATTCATCCCACTACGGGCTATATGGGACGAATGCAACCCGGGTTACAAACCGGCGACACTCACGCTGCCGGACCGGATACAGCTTATTCCTAACGAATTAAAGAGAATAGTATGATCAATCCATCCGCGCCGGCCTATCCGGTAGCCGAAACAAAGGAAACGGAATCTCTTGAGCTAGGGCTTTCGATCCGGGCAGAATTGTCTGCCAGATTTATGCAGGCTATTATATCAGCTAATTCAGCAAGAATCGAAAGCGGCCGAGGACTTGAGCGTGAAGAATCTGAATATATAGCGAAAGAAGCAATAATGTGCGCCGATGCACTCATCAAGCAACTTAACCAATAAAACATAACACTATGGCATTAGAAAATCAAGGTTCATCACGGACCTATTTAAACATCAAAGAGGGCAAAATCGTGATCCGTAAAGGAGATCAGATAGAGGCCTTTGACCACGTATCCGGAACTATCACCGGCATCAATATTCATGAGGGTAAGTTTGGTAAAGAGCTGCACCTCATCATTGTTGATGGCACGGAAGAGTACGTATTGCAATCCAAGCTAGACGGCGGGTACGCCAGGGGTTTTATGATGGCGGTGAAGAATGCCGACCTGAAAAGACCTATAACGCTCGTCCCGAAATACGAAGAGAAGGACGGTAAAAAGAAATCGACGCTGTTCGTAAACCAGGGCGGAAAGGGCTTAAAATGGTTCTGGACAAAGGATAACCCGGGTGATCTGCCGAAGATGGAATGCGTCGAGCTGGACGGCAAGAAAATATGGAGCAGCCGTAAGCAGATGGAGTTTCTGGAAAATATGTTGATCAACGAGATCAAACCAAATCTTATTCATGCGGCCGTTGCGGCACCTGCGGATACATCGCCGGCGTATAAGGCTAACGATAACGAACCGGATGATTTACCATTTTAATAACCATGACTATGTGGAAAGAGAGAATACGTGCGGCATATCACAGTCATCAACAGCAGCAACACCTTGAGTTTTGGAAAGCCTCCGGCGGATACGCAATGAAAACACGCGTATGGAAAGACGATACTGCGAATGAACTCACTCGCAGTATCGTTGACTGGATCACCTTCATGGGTGGCTTCGCCTCCCGCATCAGCTCCACCGGCATGATGCGTAAGGTAGGTGGTAAGATGCAATGGACGAAAGGGAATACCGTGAAGGGTATCGCCGATATCATGGCTACGTTCATGGGTCGCGCGCTACACATCGAAGTGAAGATCGGAAAGGATCGCGTGAGTGATGCGCAGAAGAAAGTGCAGCGGCAAGTGGAAGCAAGCGGCGGGGTGTACTTCATTGCAAAGGATATGGCGTCGTTTCTGGAGTGGTGGGATAGCCAAGTGGTAGTAAGTGCCGAGCATCATGCATAACGATTCGAATTTTAATAGATAACAATGAAAGTACTGATCGCATGTGAGGAATCGCAAGCCGTATGCATAGAGTTTCGCAAGTTGGGTCATGAAGCATTCAGCTGCGATATTATTCCCTGCTCTGGCGGATATCCCGAATACCATATTAAGAAAGATGTCCGTGAAGTATTGTCTCATCCGTGGGATATTATCATATCCTTTCCTCCGTGTACAGACCTTGCGGTGAGCGGATCGCGGTGGTTCAAAGAAAAGCGTGGGTGTCGTGGGGTATGATATCTATGTGGATGGTTCCAAGGCCTATTCTATTGCCGCGCCGGCCACCAGCTTTACGATCTACAGTCTTGTGCACAAGCAGACCTATGCCATCGCCGTGAAGGCGCGTGATCTGGCGGGGAATGTTTCCCCGGCGAGCAACCAGGTGAGCGGCGAGCCGTTGATCAACGGGCTGACGTATGCGTACTATGATAATCTGCCTACTACTATTTCCGCGCTGCCTAATTTCCCGACGCTCACGCCGAAGACTACCGGCCAGACCCCGAATGTGAGTCTGAGCCCGGCAACGGATGCGAATTATTTTGCGTTCCTGTGGACGGGGTATATCATTATCCCTACGACGGGAAAATATATCTTCCAGACGACTTCGGATGATGGCAGTGCGATGTGGCTGGGTTCGCTGGGTGCCATCGCTTCGCCCTACAGCTTTACGGGGACGCCGACTGTCAACAACAACTATGCGCAGGGTGCTACTACGAGGAGCTCGGCTACGCTCACGTTGACCGCTGGGGTCTACCCGATCGCTTACGCCTACTTCCAGCAGGCTGGAGGAAGCTCTATGACGATCCAATGGGAGACGCCTTCGTCCGGCGGCAAGTTCGTGACGGTCCCGAACAGTGCATTTGCCGAGACGGCAGTGGTATCCGGTACGGCGCCGGCCTATCCGACCAACGAGAAGGCCACGGCGCTCAGCTATAACAAGATACAGCTGACCTGGACGGATAACAGCAACAATGAAACGGGCTTCGAGATCTATCGTTCTACTTCGCTGAACGGTACGTATTCGATCATTGCCACGACGGCGGCGAATGTCACCTCCTATGTGGATTCGACGGTCCAGGCTTCCACGACCTATTACTACAAGTTCGACGCGGTCAACCTGTACGGCAACTCGGGTTTTGATCCCACAACGATAAACGGCCTGACCTACAATTATTATGGCAACTACACGTACAGTAACCTGGCTACGATCCCTTCGCTGACGCCTACGGCTACCGGCTGGATCAACAACGTATCGTTGTCACCGGCCACGGCGACCACGGACTTTGCCTTCAAATTCTCCGGTTATATCACGATCAATAAGGCTGGATCTTACACGTTCTATACGAGCAGCGACGACGGCAGCGATCTGTATGTCGGCGGCTTCGACAGCACCCACCTGGTGGTCAAGAACGATTTTTCGCAGAGCCAGACCTCGCGGTCCGGTACAGTGACCCTGGCGGTGGGCCGGTATCCGTACTATGTGACCTATTACCAAGGCACTGGCGGTTATGCTCTTACTACGAGCTGGAAACTGGGTAGCGCAGCTTCGACGGCCATTCCGGACAGTGTGTTCTATGGTACGCCGGCTACGGCGACGACATTGGCACTGCCCGCGGTTCCGGCGGCCCCGAGCAATATGCTGGCTACGGCGACGAGTTCCACCAGTGTCCAGGTGAAATGGACGGACAATGCGACCAATGCGACCCAGTACGCCATCTACCGCAGCACGGGGAACGATCAGAACTATGTGCTGCAGGCTTATCTGGGTGCGAATGCGGTTTCGTATGCAGACTCCGGCCTCTTCGCCAATGCTACTTACTACTATGAAGTTCAGGCGATCAATGCCGGTGGTAACTCGGCCTTTGCCACGGAGGTTTCGGTCACGACGCTGGACGTCAAGCCGACGATGGTGCAGATCCCGACTACCCAGGCCCGTTACAATACGACGACGACTATCCCTGTGCAGGCCAATTCCGGCGCCAATGCTGCGCTGACGCTTACCGGTATCAATCTGCCTGCCTTCGTCACGCTTACCGATAGCGGTAACAGCAAGGGCACGCTTACTGTGTCTCCGACGAGCAGCAATGCGGGTAACTATACGATTGGGGTGAGAGCCGCCGATGCGTTTGGCGGTGCGGATACGATGACGTTTACGCTTGCGGTCAATAACAATTATCCGCCGACCCTCGATAGCATTGCGAATGTGAGCATGAACCAGGGTGATACCCTAACGCTCCAGCTCCAGGGCATGAATGTCAATCCGGCGGATACGCTGACCCTGAGTGTGAGCAATGTGCCGAATGCCTATACGCTGACGCCTGTATCGAATGGGGTAGCCAATCTGTTCCTGCATCCCGGCTATGCCGCCGCGGGGAACTTTACGGTAACCGCAACGGTGAAGGACAATAATGGATATAGTGCAACCCGGACCTTCGTCGTGAGTGTTGCGAAGAAGAATCCTGTGACGCATATCTATACCCGTGTCGAGGCCAGCCAGGTTGCACCTGCTCCCTGGAACAACCTCACCGGGCCTACTACCACCGGCCTTGTAGATGAGAACGGCAAGACGACCACGGTGGGTATGGCCTTCTCGCCTTCCAGCTGGTGGAATCCTTATGGAAATGGCGGAACGAACACCGGCAATAACTCCGGTGTCTATCCCGACGTCGTGCTGGAAGAGTATTATTACTTCAATTACTTCGGCGGCCCGGCCAACCCGAGCGTGGTCATCAGTGGTCTGGATACGACCAAGACCTATGATCTGACGTTCTTTGCGTCGAGCACCTTTGCTTATTTCGCCAATAACGGCAGCACGCAGTACACGGTGGGCAACCAGAGCGTTGCGCTGCCGGTACAGGCCAATACGCGGAATACGGTGACCTTGTCCAACCTGACGCCCGCTAGTGGCGGGACGATCACGGTGAGCATGGCCAGCCTGAGCAGTGCACCGGGCTATCTGAATGCGTTGGTGATCGCCAATCACTTCAGCGACAGCACGGCTCCGGCCGCACCGGATAGTCTGGCGGCGACGGGCGCTTCGGGCTCGGTATCGCTGACCTGGCAGAACATTGCCTATAATGCGGCCAACAACCAGGTATACCGTTCGGTGGGCGACAGTTCGCACTTTGCGTTGCTGGCTACTTTACCTGCCACCAGCACGGCGTATACGGATACGGCTTCGATCTCCGGTACTACGCAGTATTACTATAAGGTCGATGCGGTCAACGCGTTTGGCACGGCGTACAGCAATACCGTGGGGCTGCTGACACCGGACCGGGTTCCGACCATCGACAGTGTCGCCAATGTCACGGTGAGCAATACGTCCAGCGCGACGGTAACCGTTACGGCGGTGGATGATCCGACGGACCATGTCACGCTGACGGCGAGTGGTCTGCCGAGCTTTGTCACCTTCGTGGATAATGGAAACAACACCGGTACGTTCACCATTGCGCCCACCGAAGGGTTGCAGGGTACTTTCTCGGGTGTGACCGTCACGGGTACGGACAAGAGTGACAGCAGCCGCAGCACCAGCTTTACGATCAATGTCGTGGATTCCGCGCTCCGGTACACGTATGTCAACTTTACGAGCTACGCCAATGTAGCGCCGGCGCCGTGGAATAATTTCTTTATCTCGTATCTGCCTACGGCGGGTCTGTATGCCAGCGGCCTGACGGACCAGAGCGGTGCGAGCACGGGTTATGTGGTAACGCTTACGGATGCGTGGACGGCGGTAGGGGCTTCGGGTATGAAGCGCCGCAACGGTTCCGACCTGTATCCTGAGACGGTTGAGGCCAATTCGATCTGGGTGCAGGATACGGGTACGCGCCGGATCACGGTAACGGGCCTGAATCCGAACAAGTTCTATAACTTCCAGTTCTTCAGCAGCCACAGCACGAGCGAGAGCACCCTTACGCATTTCACGATCGGCACACAAACGATCTCACTCAATGGGGATTACAACTCGAACCAGACGGCCAACATCAACGGCATCTCGCCGGATGCGACCGGTAAAGTGGTGATCAATTGTAAGATGGATCCAACTGCGGTATATGGTTTGTTGAGCTCGCTGGTCATCGAGGAATATACTACCCAGAGTACGACGCCGTTTAGTCCCGCAGATCTGCGGAAGCTGGATTACTCGACAACGGGTACGGTATCGCTGCAATGGCAGGACCGGGCCAGCAACGAGACCGGTTACCAGGTATGGCGTGCTCCTGATGGCGGCGCCTACAGCCTGCTGGCGACGCTGCCGGCGAATACTACCACCTATGTGGATGCCGGGCTGCCTGTGAATACGGCTTACGATTATATCGTCAGGGCGGTCAACGGTACGAACTATTCCGACTACAGCAACCCGATCAGAGGTTATACCTATTCGGATGCCGTATTCATCAATACGGATGGCAGCGATGCACCGACGGCCAGTGCGCCCTGGAACCAGACCAAGTGGGTCAACCAGACGGTGGGCAATGTCTGGAACAACTTTACCGACGAGACGGGTTATCCCACGAACGTCGGATTGATCCAGAATACGAATTGGGATGCCGTGAACAACCATGGCGCCCAGACGGGCAACAATTCGGGTGTCTTCCCGGATGCGGTGATGGATGAGAGCTTCGGTAACTTTATCGGCGATACGTCCTCGGTGACGCTTTCCGGTCTCGACCAGACGAAGACCTACGATATCACCTTCTTTGCGAGCTGTACGGATGATGCGACGCTGAATGCACAGGCGGAATATGTCGTCAATGGCAAAGCGGTGATGTTGAATGCGCACAAGAACACGACCGGTACGGTCACGATGTTCGGTGTCGTGCCTGACCAGAACGGCAAGGTCAAGGTGACGGTGTATGCGTATGACTCTTCCAATGCTTCCTTCGCGTTGCTGGGTGTGATGATCGTGAAGGGCTATACGCCGTCGACTGCTTCGATCTCCCCGGCACCGACACAGGAGAATAATAGTGTAAATACGGCTACGGGTGCGCAGTTCACCAATTCGGCCGCGACCCTGGACAGTGTTCCGGTGAAACCGATAGCGGTATATCCGAATCCGTTCAAGCAAAGCTTTACACTGCTTGTCCCGGCGCAAATGGGCGACAATGTCCTAGTGACGTTGACGGATATCAGTGGCCGGACCGTTTACAAGACGCTGTTCGAAAACCTGACACAAGGAGACAATGTCTTCCAGATCATACCTGACGGTGGTCTACCGCCTTCGATCTACTTCGTAAGTGTGATCTATACGAACCGGAACGAACGGCAGGTGCTGAAACTCATCAAGCAGCAATAGACGGATAACGGGAATATAAAAAAAGGGCTCTCAGGAGCCCTTTTTTTATTGGGCTTTGCTGATGAGGTAGAGCTGTTTAAATCCGGCGGAAAGAACGGGTTTGATGATGAAATTATGTGTAAAGAGTGAGCTGTTGCGCAGGAAGCCAGTTTCCTGTAGCAGGATAAAATCGACGTGGGGGTTATTGATGGCAGCTTTGACCTCCTGGTCGACGCGGGCAAGATCGGTCTCGAAGCTGCGGGCGATATAATGAAAGGTGATCCGGTCGTGGAATTGGAGGTCGGAGGTTGCTTCATCGCCCCAGTTTTGCCAATCGGAATAGACGGTAATGGGTCTATCGGGCTGCTTGGCGAGTGTGGCGTAAACGTTCGGCTGGAGCGTTTCGTAGATAAAGCCGGCGAGGTTCAGCGTGCACAGGAAAAAAATGATGGCATAGTGGGCGATGAACAGTTTGTTCCGGTTTTGGGCGATGACGACCCATCATTTTGCAGTCAGCTCTTGTATCTAACCTGTACTTCATTTCTCAGGTATGCTTGCAGATTTTCTGAGCAAATAATGCTGTTTTTTTAGGGTAAGTCTCTCACTCTATTTCTCCATGCAGCTACTGTACAGGAGGTACAGTGGAAATTTTCTTGTAACTCTTCTTGGAAAGTGGAAGGAGTCTGAATATTCTGGCGGGCAGTTTATCCCTGTCGGTGGTCTTGCTTACTACATTACAGCACCATCAAGGTGATATATACTCTAGTGACCATATAATTGTTATTTCTTTTTGTACCTCCTCTGTGGATCTGAATTTTGTATCTAGAACTCTCTTCTTTGATTAAGAACATGATTTTTTCCCCTTACTTTTGCATTCTGTTTCCTAATGCTGCTTACTATTATCTTGGGCATCATGCAGTCTCGCTGATATGGCAGCCAATCCATTCCATGCACTTTTCTATATTGTTTTTTTGCTCTCAGCATGTGCATTGTTCTCAAAGACTTGGATAGAGGCGTCTGGATCGTCAGCAAGGGATGTGGCTAAGCAACTTAAGGTACCTTAATAGTCAAACCCTTCTTTTTTCTGTTTTTTTACTTTGTGATGACATTTACTTGCAATCATCTCCGGAGGTGTTGCAACTTCTAGGATAACTATCTTCTGGAAATAAGAGTGACATTAAGTTTTGGGATTTTTACAAGTATACCCCTTAGGAATTGTTCTATGGAATTGCTACTCTTTTTATTATTTTTAATAACCTCTTTGAACTAAAATTTTGTCAAAAATATCCATTAATATCTGTTCAACATGTGCCAAATATTTTGTTCTCATCCATAAAATTAAATGGTTAGACCAAAATACCCCTGTAAAATGTGATCCTTTGGACCAGCAAACTGAGAGGGAGGGAGAGAGACGAGCGGTACTTTGGAGTGTTTTCAATTTGGATCAACGGTGAATTATGGTTAATAAGAATTTTAATGGAATGTTGATGGACAGTGATGGCGGTGATACTTTTATAAGTATTGCAATGCAATGCAGTGAGGTTACTAGAAAATGTGTAAAAATAAGCATGGCTATTCACAGGCCAGTTCCTAAGGAGGACATATTTGCAAAATTCTTTTTGTGTTTTATTTTTGCTTAGGGCTTATAATGTGTAGTCAAACTTCTGCTGCATGTGAAATTGACTAGAAAACCTTATCAATGGATCTGATGGTCGAGCTTTTTGTAGGCTGTTCTCTCTCTATCTCGCTGACTTCCTATTTGCTTTTCAGTCAAGGAGAAAAATGTCAAAGTTCTCTTTTCAAGTGTTGTGGCTTGCAATTTGCTAGGATCTGCTGTTAAGTCAATTCTTTTCAAAGTTTTCTATTACTCAATTGTTTTCAAAGTAGGTCGGCTTACAGCAAGTGGTTAAGAAATGTCCATCCGATGCACTACTTGGATTAATCATCTTTTGTTGCATTTATCACCCTCTTCTTTTAAGCAGTTTGGTTATCGTGCAGGAGCAACAAATGGTGATGCCGGGACACCGGGAATCAAATCTATGGAAGGAGGTGAACCGTTACATTGATGCGGGACGAGACTTGAACATGCTAAGACGTACGATGGACTCGACGTGCGGTCAACACTAGCACGCTAAAGGTAAGTCGGGCGGCTGACCACCGTAACATTCTCTGGGTGGAGACGTCTCTCAACAAGAAGTTCTACCTAGTCCAACGACCGTCCTTGCGAGGGAAACGCAGGATCGCAACAGTTAAAGAATCACTGTCGCCTAGGGTGGTACAGTCCGAGCTCGGTGCTTGACTGGAGCTAAGGAACGACTCTCACAATCACGGTGCCTTGCAATTTGGATATGCCCCTATTCTCACAAACGCGTTATATATAACAGCATACTAGATAAGCAAATGTGAGAGTAAGAAACGTCACGCGTACCTTCATGACTAGCATGTGGGGAAGAAAATTTCTGTCGAATCCGACAACCCCAATACACAACAAATGATTAATATTACAATTTCAGAATAACGGTCCACTCCACGCAGGGAGTTCTACAACAGAAAGTTTTTGGGGCTGCTGGAACACGGGTTGACGGGCCGCACTCGTAGGAGATGAGGGAGGTGAGTCGGGGTCGATCGGGTGAGCAGATTGGAAGTCAAGTGGTTCTGCCCGCGTTGGACACCCGACGCAGCAAAGTTGCAGAGGTCGGTATCGCTAGATCCAACGTACGATCAGGGTGCTGTGGAGAATGTCGACGATTGGATGAAGAATGTCTCGGCCAAGTGGTGCGATCAGATCTGATCAGATCTGGGTGTGATGACAATTGCACTAGGCCTCTGGTTCTGCTCGCATAGAACTGGACAGGTAGACAAATAATTATGGATAAAAATAGTTCCTGATGTCAGAATGGATCGTCGTTTGTTGCAGATCGTCGGCGACGTTCAGAGGAAGACCCAGACTAAAGGGCTTGGTTAGATCTGACAGGCGGGAGACGAGACAATTTCTGCAAGTTGCTTCTGGTTCTGAATCAGATCTGTGCAGTCCCACGAAATATTCGTCACGATCAGCACGAATCTCCGAACGATGCGAGGTTGGGGGCGTTACGAAGAAGACAGGGAGAGATTCTAGATAAGCTGCTGATAGAAATGCCCCTATAGTTCAAGTTCATATTAACAGGGTTTGAATGGCTCCATGACAGATAGTGGGTGCCTTCTGGTATTTGCTAGCTGTGGAGCGTGAAGATGAATGCTGGCACGAGGCTTGTACAGCCCCACAATGTGTTTCAAATTATTTGTATTGTGGCAATCTGCATTCAGAAGGCTATGAAAACTGGAGCAATGTCAGCAAGAGTATTCTTGGTGGTAACTGCACAGCCATTGATGACGGTGGGAACTTTAATTTTGGAATCTATACACAAGCTCTGAAATCTGGAGTTGTTGCATCTAAGAAGTTTGTCTCTAAGTATTGCTATTGCTTGTGGTGGGGTCTGCAAAACTTGAGGTGAGAGTTATTGTTGTTCCTTACAGGTTGAGAAAATTTACTGTGTATAGTAGTCTTACTTTGTTATATAATATGTAATGAATAATCTATGCTCTCTTGCCTTTTTTATTAATACATAATGGAGATCTGTTGGCCTTATTAAGCAAAATCAGAAAAGGAAAAATAATCTATGCACCCTTGACCTCTCTTGGATGAACCCTCGTGTCACCTTGTGTGAAGTAAGCCTTCCTATAGAACATTTAAATGCTGGTGTTTATGCCATGGTTAATTAGGGAGTCTGCTGCAAGATTTTCCTCTCTTTATGTGTGCAGAACGGCAGGCTGAGGACTTGACAGAAAATCATGTAACACGTGGAATCTGGCAAAGTCCCCCTGCGCCTAATGCTTCTGGGTTGCCTATACAGCTCTACTTGCTCCATCTAAATTGAATTTGAGAAGTCCTGCACTAGGTCTTGTCCAGCTCACTGCAATATGAATTCTACCCAACTTTGAATTGATTTCAGGACCTATCCTCTCAAGACAGTCACTGAACTCAGAAGTTGATCTCATCTTCCATTTAAACAAGGATGAAATAGTCAATATTTTTTTTGCATATATACCCCTGTTAGAAACAAAATTGCACGAGAATCCATCTAATTGCATTTGCATGTATACCCTTCATACGCGGATTAACTAACATGTATGCCCCTGTCATCCCCTTACATCAACAAACCATTAAAATCTCCCAAAGAGATGATGAAGGGACTCTGAATATTTTGATGGAAATTTAGGACGGGCATATGTGACATTAAATTCATCTAGTAAGGGTTTACATGCAAATGCAAATCTAAGACAGATTTTCATTCATTTTGAAGAGGGCTATATATGTGAAAGAGAAAAAACCCAATCGTCAGCATAATATAGAGTGAAAGGATGCTTTGCATCCTTCATACCTACATTAATTGCATGCCTGCTGTAAGAACCATCATATGTTCGGTAGAATAAGGGGACAAACAGGGACATAAGCTTAAGAAACGAACGCTCTCGCTGACCATCCCAGGTACCTGGTAATGATGGATCTGTTCTGCTTCCAGAAATATCCAGATTTTCACTAATAATTTAGGCCGACCTGACTAGACCACCATTCACATGGTTTCCACCTCCATTGCTCACAGCAATCGCAAGTCAACACTAGTGAATTTCAAGTGTTTGGAATTCATTGCCTGTTGGGATTCTGTGAAAAAGAGCACCACTAGTGAAGAAGGCTATCTCTGTCTGCAGTAGGGAATGCCATGGAAAATGAGAGGGAAGTGAGGCTCAAGTGGATGATAAATATGGCTTTTTGCAGAAGATGTTGTGCAGATACCTGACATGGGGTTTGTTTACACAGAAGTTTATCTACACTAACCATCTTCATACCTTGTGATTTTGATAGTGGAAGGCTTTAAAAGATCCCTCACGACGTCCTGAAGCCACAAAACAGGCAGGTTGAAGTTCCAACGATGTTGGCCATTCAGAATTACTTTAAATTGTATTCTCTTAGAATTTTATGCCAGGATGTGTCTGAAATTAAACACCGAAAACCTCCAAAGCCTGTCCATACGATCTAGGAGACCTCACCTGTACCTATCAACACTACAGGATTGCTGAAGCTGAAACCTAGGTTTACATTCTTTCCCGTTGGGCACAGTTATGGAATGAAAGAGATATGAAAGGCATGTGGTCAGAATGTATACATCTTTTCTCCACTTGTCATCGACAGGGACATTAGTATAAGCTTTAATTCCTCAAGTTGGGAAGAAAAGCCTTGGATACCTCCAGCTTCTTAAAAAATACTCCTTCCAATATGGATGTTAGCAAAGATTTATGCCCGATCCAGTGGTTTATTTCCTTCATGAGATTATTCCCATAGGGTCTCAAGATCCTTGATTTGCCTGAGAACTGATGCAGGAGGGCACGATGCAGGGAGGATGTGCATTGGCATCGGCCCTGGGAAGGACAGAATGAGAGTCATTTTCTCCCGTAGAAAGTAGATCGCTGGGCCATCTTCACTTCTTCTAATTTTTTCAACGATAGTCCAAAAGTAGCTTGCCTTTGTGGCCCCTGAAAATGAGGGAGCACCAAGGTGTTGAATTGGAAATTCCTTCCTGGGAAAGTGAATGAATTGCTGCAAAAGTTTGTGCTTGAGATTGCAAAGCTCGCTTGGTTTTTCATTATAGTAGTCTTTTTGGACATTTGATATTCTTGTTGATTTTATGTGATTAGAAGGTAGGGAGAGAGGGGAAGAAAATGGTGAAGTAGAATGCTATATATATTTACAAAAGGCACTCTTTTTATTCATTCATAGCAGAAGGGGGACAAGATACATGAGGAGAAGGCTACACCATAACAAAGGAAAGCAGAAGCAAAAAAGAAAAGGTACAATGGTGGGAGGAGAGCAAAGCCCGAGCCCCTTCCCCATGCTCACCTCTCTTCTCTCACACTCACTCTCTTTTCCTCACCTCATAGGCGCAGGACGACGGAGCTTCCTTCGAACGAACCGAACTTCCTAGAGAGAAAATCCGCCCTCTTCTCTCCCTCTTCTCTTTTATATCATCTTTGACTTGCCCTTTTATAGAATGGCCAGTGGGGGGAAGAGCTCCCACCACCTCCACCTCATTCGTAGCACCGTCAGGAATTGACTTGTTGCGTTGGCTTCTGCTGGTTTGCGGAGTACGCAGGCATCTGCTCGAAGATAGGACGTTTGCTGATTTGTCAGAGTATCTGCTGTTGCTTCCACCATCGCTGCTTTTTGATGTCGTTGCTATCACTGCGCTATCGAATGAAGGTGGAGATAGGGATTATGGCATTGAATGCTTTGTTCTTTCGACTTTGCACACAGGACTGATGCGAAAATAAGGTGTCGGGGTGCGGACGGGATGGCATTGGGTTAAACTGGCACGGCCAGGGGGCGTGCCAATTTAGGCCATATACAATTAGCGAGCTGGTTTAGCTACACAAGAAGGCACGCCGGTTCAGCAAGGGAAGGAGGGGCGCTCCAGTTGAGGATCCCTTGGGGCATGCCGGTTTAAGTGCTGGATGTGCAAGGCCATGTCGGTTTAAGTATCAAGGGGTTTCGCCTCGGCTTCACGACAATTCGGACAGATGCTTGCCCTCTCGTGCTGCTTTAGCTTTAATGCACTGCCTCTGGGGTATTCATTTCGATGCCTCTAAGTCCCGGTTTCAGACTTTGAGTGATTTTCGACGCATGTTGAAACCATGTCTGACTACCCAGATTTTTCCTGATTCGGCCTTCGGCACTGCCAATTAGGGAGTTGGGACCATCTATTCTGCTTGAGGGGCTTCCTAGTTGTGTGGTGGAGCACCAGACATGTATTCATCCTACTTGGAGGAGGTACGAGATTTGTTTGGCCTTTCCGTCTTTGACTTGCTTTTGGGTGTCAAAACGCGCATGCCGCATGGTAATTTTTTGACATCCACAGCAACTTATCTCGAGGGAGCCCTGGGCCTACCAGTTACTCTTGGTACCCCACCCAAAACCATTACATTTTTGGCAAACTTTGTGGTGATAAAAGGGATGTCAACCTACAATGCTATCTTTGGCTGAGGTATTATTGTCCAGATAAAGGTAGTACCCTCAACCTATCACCAAAAGATGAAAATTTCCACTAAACACGGTATCGGGGAAATCTGAGGTAACCAAGTAGTAGCTAGAAGGTGCTACCTAATCTCGGTCGAACTTGTAAGGCCGGAAGGAATGAATAAAGAGGTCGAGGGAGTCGAGGATAAACTAATGGCAGGACAGCCGGGCAGAGAACTGCTGTCAGTCTTCCTCAAAGATGACCTGACTCTCGAAGTAAAGATAGGAGTAGATTTACCGCCTGGTGTACAGGAGCAATACAATAACTTACTTTCTGAGTACATTCATGTCTTCGCATGGTCTAATGAGGATCTCCCCTGCATTCTCGAAGAGGTGGTGTTGCATAAACTCAACCTCAATCCATCAGTAAGGCCCGTCCAATTGCGGAGAAGGAAGCATGCCCCAGAGAAACAAGCAATCATCAAAGAGCAGATTAATAATGGGAAGAAAATTGGGCTATTTCGTTTGGTCCTTTACCTGACGTGGCTCGCAAATGTCATCTTGGTACCTAAAGCTTCGGGCAAGTGGAGAATGTGCGTGGACTTCTCTGACCTCAACAAAGCCACTCCAAAAGATTGTTACCCCTTACCGAGCATCGGCCAGTTGGTCGACTCAACCTCGGGTAACAAACTTCTCAGCTTCCTGGAGGCATATTTCAGCTACCACCAGATCCGAATGGACCCAGAAGACACGGAGAAGATTGCCTTTGTCACCGACTTTGGCGTCCACTGCTACACCCGAATGCCCTTCGAGTTGAAGAACTCTGGAGCCATGTACCAGAGGTTGATCAACCACATCTTCGAGGACCAGATTGGGTGAAACATCGAGGCCTTCATTGACGATATGCTAGTCAAGACACCCATGGTTGAAGACCATTTCGCTGACCTGGACGAGACCTTCAACACCCTCCAAAGGTACAACATGAAGCTCAACCCCACTAAGTGTGCCTTTGGAGTCTGGTTCGGGAAGTTCCTGGGATTGCTGGTAACTTAGCGAGGGATCGAAGCCAACCCCAACAAGGTCCAGGCCATCATGGATATGCAGTCACCTACTTGCGTCAAGGACGTTTAGTGCCTGACTAGGAGAATTGCT
This sequence comes from Amorphophallus titanum, assembly GCA_024336825.1. NCBI lineage: Eukaryota > Viridiplantae > Streptophyta > Magnoliopsida > Alismatales > Araceae > Amorphophallus > Amorphophallus titanum. The sequence continues at coordinate 47,736,057 of JANBPO010009603.1, read as the reverse complement.
ACCCTTAACTGCTTTCTGTCCCGGGCAGTGGAATGGTGTCTGCCCTTCTTTAAACTGCTAAGCTAAGCTGGCATCTGCCACCTTCGCCTGGGATAGCGAGTGCCAAAAGGCATTCGATTTGCTGAAAGAGTTCTTGGCATAACAGCTTCAGGTTACTGTTGGTACTGGGAAATGTTATCATTTTATTTTCTATATAAATCCCTCACAATTCCTGACCTTAGAAAACTCCTGGAGTGATTTTTATAGTCTTATGAGTTATTGAAACAAAGAGATGGTACCGTTTACCTTTTATGATGTGTCTCATTGCTAACATTCTGACAGCTGACTGGTTGTTTTATGCACTAGTTAGATGTCTAAATCTGGCTTTCTTATGCTTGTCTGTCACTTGGAGTGCATTAAGTAAATATTTTTTTATAAAATATCCATTGTTTGTACCTGGATGAGGATCACAAATTTTCATGATAGTGTTATTCATGATGGATTTTACTTAGTTGGGCTAATTTACAAATGCTTGGTCTAGTATGGTATGCATTATCCTCGAAAATTTTATCAGAAAGCCTTCTGTTATATAACTCAAAGCCTTCCCATCTACATGCATGTTGTCTCTATTATCTAATTTTATTTTCATGGTATCAACATTTGCCTTGTCTATACTTGTCTTGCTCCACTGGTTTTTCTTAGCTCTCTTTGCATACCTCTTTGTGCTCTATGATTTTATTCTTGGAGATTTACCTGTCCTAATATTTTCTCATCTTTGCCTTTCCTGGAGGGCCCCTGCCACAGTGGCAGAGACAGTTCACAGATTTACTAAAAGACTCAGCCCACCCAGGTCCGGACCTGGGTGCTTCCCTTCCTAAACCCTCTAACCATACCAACTGGGCCACAGCCCATTTGTTTCACCATAGAGACTTCTTTTTTTTAATTGTGTTTTCACCCATGAGGACCTATTCATGCAAGGCACACTTAGGTTTACATCTGTGCGTGCTTTCTCCCACACCTTCCATTCACTTCTCACATTTATTTGAATGTCTAGCTCCGCATGGCACCATTTCTTGTACTATCTATGGTGTTGTATGTGTGCGACATAGAATTCTGCGAACAGACTCTTGCAGACTTTCACTAACTCCTTATCTGGCTTACATTATTCCCAGGCTTGAATCATACAGGTTACAATCTACTAGGTTTAAATTTCATAAATTATACAAGAACATTCACAAAGGCCCTGTTTGATATTGGAATGGGATACCCAACCTGATGAGAGAGAAGTGTGGGCCCACCCGCTCTCCTCACACACAAAGCACCTACCCGGGGTTGGGTAGCGCATTCGCGCCCACCCTAACCCATCTTCAAAGTGGCCCAAAGTGATCTGGTCTCCTTTTGTTGGGATCACCATGTTTACTAGATCTGAAGTATGTGTACTTGTTGGAAAAGGGACATCCTTGGCCATCGGCCATTGCCGTAAGAAGACAAGCTCTTGTTGTAGTTATAAAACTGTGGACTGGTTACTTATTAATTAGAATGTCAAGGACTTTTGTAGAGTCAATAATGGAGCAATATTTATGTATGTGGCTCAAATAGACACACTTGTCCCAGATGGATGGTGCCACAAAGTGGAATGATTAGCTGCTGTCATTGGTGAACCTGGGTGCACAAAGTGTCAATAAAGTGAATAAATCAAAAGTTTTGCTTCTGATTCTACTGCCACTGTTGTCCTTGGGTTTTTTGAGTGGATGTTGACTGCATACTAAATCGTTGTCTTTGAAAGTGTGGTGGTGTTGCAGTCATCTTGATGTTAGTAGGTGCCTAAACCTTTTTATAGAGAATGCCAGACCTTGCAGAGTACTCTTTTGGAAAGAGTTAAAACTCCATTACCTTCACTTTTAGTCATTGGCTTATGGAGATGTGAGTTTTTAGCCATAAAGGGACTTAACAAGGCATCTTATACTTGTTGCGTTAGCCTACTTTCATCTTGTATGTTCAGACTTCCTATAATATCCATGGGGGTCATTCAAGAAAGCCATTTAATCCTATATTGGGTATTCATGAGCCTCTCTGAGGCTCCAAGCCTATATTAGTTTGGAGTTTGGACCTCTCTGCCAACCAACTTAAGTTTTGGGTTGGTGGTTTGGTTTAGTAATATGGTATAAGACCTGGTTTGCTCATCAGCTTTCTCCTTGTTTGGCCTTAAAATTTTGGGAATGATATTTGTCGTGTGACTCTACCCAGGTTCATGATAATGGAGCTTTTAGGCAGAACAGTCTACTCAGGCCAAAGATGGCAAAAGGTCAATTGGTCACATTGATCATGTCAACAACTGCACTTGAAAGGTCTGTGGACACCTTGTCTGTCAGTCAGGTAAGGCATACTCATTTCAGTTGGTAAGTACCAAGGACTGTGCTAGCTCAGCATGTTTGAGCCTGTGCATGAATAGTCTGTGCATATTTGTTGCATGAGTAACTGAAGTCCGTGCATGTTGTGTCCATGCATAAATCGCAAACATAAGTTCATGCTTAGTGAAGTCTATACATATTTTGTCGGTTGTGCTTTAAAGTTCCGTGCAGATTTAAGTCCGTGCATGTTTTCTTCTAACAAAGTCAGTGCAAGGTTGCATCCGTGCATGTTTTGCACTTTGTGTTTTAAAGGCTGTACATGTTGAAGAGTCCATGCATGTTTTTATTAGTGTTGAAAAACATAAGTCCATGCATCTTTCAAGTCCGTGCAAGTTTCCTTAAGTCCGTGCACGTTCAAAAGTCGGACAATTAGGGGATAGAAGATTATTCTCCCATACGGTCAAATTAAGACTATAATAAAAAACTCTAAAGGGGGGGGGGGTACCCTCTTCATGGTCAAGAAAGAAAAATTGAATTTTCCACTTGGTCCAATTCCACCATGGACCATTGACCAGCCCCTATGGGCCCTAGACGCTAGGTGGCCCAATGAGAGAGAGGGTGGGGGGCCTGCTGGGCCTAAGTGACATTTTTATAAAGAAACCCATTAATTTAGCCCAATTAACCCATTAACTCCTAATAACTAACCCATTGGCATACAATTGCCTTACAAATGAACCCAATTGTCTCAATGATAAAAATATAAATTAAAATGTTTGATGTGTTGCTTTGATCCCTATCAATTCTTCCCGAGTGGGAAGAAACTCGACCCCATCGAGTAAGGGGTGTGGCTACTCCTGTCTCGCTCCTGCGGATCTGTAGCTCGGCTCGGTGATCCACGTGTCATCAGACGCTGGTCTTCCTCTCCATCGCACGAGATAGCGCGGGTAGGCTCCACTCCTGGTAATAGTCACCTGCTCATCCCGTATATGTTCTATATGCTCACACTGCTGTGGGAGTGAGGCTAGTGGTGGACACTCAGGGGTGGGGTCACTCTCAAAGGGAAGAGACAACTCAAAGACTCACTAGGAATCACTGCTGGGACCCTGTAGGTGACTGGATCTGACACATTGAAGGTAGAGCTGAACCCATATTCCTCGAGTAAGTCCACAACGTACGGGTTAGACCCGACTTACCTCACACTCAAAAGGGATTGGCACTACGAGCTTGTAATTTTTCTTCATGGTTCCAGAGGAAAACCGTTCAGGTTTGATCCTGATCATGACATATTCATCCTCTCGGACCTCACGGTGGTGCCTTGAGCATAAAGCAACTCATTGCATCATGTATTACTGGCATCTTAGATGACGACTAGGTAATTCCTAATATGCTCGACAAATGCATGTGCAGACTCTGAACAAACTGTACAAATAAAGGAAAAGGAGACTCACACATGACCCTAGACAAACCTCATGCTATGCAGACACTTACAGATGTGAATGCAATGGTGGTCCAGGACACCCATAGGTGTGACTTACATACACACGATGCAACCAAATGTTGGTGGAATCATGGAATCCTAGACATCCTAATATGCATCATTCATGTAATGACTACCTTTTGGATTTAGGAGGTTTGGGTAGGCTAGGAGAGACAAATTCACTTTTTTCATTACTCCAATGAACGGGCTCCTTGCTATATGTGGGATGACTGGCCCGTGGGGTAGGGGTGTGATAGTGAACTACCTTGGCAAGGTGGAATGGAGGTTGTGGGTCACAGGGCTCACTAGGGAGGGGATCGAAAGGATCAAAGAATGTGTGACCCCTCACAATGGGTTCCCATGAGAAAGGATCAAAAAGATCAAGAAAGGTTAGGGATCTGGTGATGTAGCTCCCTTTTGGCCCCCGGTATAGGTCCCCAATGTAGGCCAGCTCCTCGTCAACTGGGGGGATCAAGGAAGTTGCTGGCTTGTTAAGATGTGTGAATTTCTTTATGGGAGATAAGGTGTCATGGGGTGGAAAATGATAGAGCTCGTCAGATAGAGGTAAGACCAAAATAAGCTCACTGGTGTATGGACCCACTGTGTAGATAGAAGTAATAGAACCCAAGGATGGGTATATGAAGCTAATGCACCTAGGTGGATCGGACCTAATAGCCAACATGCTGGTCAGCTCCATTTGCCAACCTAATCTCTCAAGAAGATCGTCCATGGTGTCCATGAAGTAGGAAGATTGGAAGGTGGTGCGAAAAGAGGTAGTGGACACTACCTGTAAAGCTGGCTCTATGGAAGGGTAGCAAGGGATCGTGACATCAGGAAATAAATCCTTCCTTAACCAACTAGCTAGTGGATCTTCAATAATTAGCTCACCTTTGGGAAGAAAATATGGCTCCAGATGAAGATTGGAAGGTGTGATTTGTGGCAAAGGATCTCCCTCGGGTGGGGAAGGGACGCCCTCTATGATGGAGGGAGGACCCTAGGACTCCGTACATGGTGCCGAGTGGAGGCTACCAGCTACGACCTCCTTAGGCTCGGGCAGGAGTCCGTCAATATGAGCGCACATCCTATCCATCTGATCCAAAAAGATTTTCAAGAGTTTGGCAAAGGTGGGGCTTGGAGTTGGGACATCGTGGTGGTTTTGCTCATATTCAATCGGCCTAGTCTTGGGTCGAGGCTCATCCATGTGTGGGGCTCTTTGCCTCCGACTATGATCCACTTGGTTGAAGGTGACTGGGTGGGGTAGGTAGACCCTTCTAAGGTCGCCCTTCATTTGGCACCATGACTCGGTGGGCCTTTATCTCCTAATGTCCCTCATACATTCAATATTTTCCCATTTCTCGGCAGCTTTGTGGAAAAGCCTCTCTTCGACAAAACTGACCTCCCTAGCTCCGGTCATAGAGTAACACTCGAAATATTTGTCTATGGCAGCTTCCCAATGTAGGTAGTCACTTGGGACGTTGGAGCCATAAAAGTCTGAGGATTTGGGCCTACGAAAGTAGAGGGGATGGTTGTCAAGCCCATGGGTACTACGCCACCATTCATCCGAAACGATCCCGGATCGCGTCGATCCGAACACGGAAGATGTTCAAAATGAAATTTCAGACACGATAAAGCCAGATGCTCCAAGAAAAAAGATCGGGGACTCGAAAATAAGGATCCAAAAGGGTCCGGGACATCACAGCTGGAGATGCCGGAGTGCCGGCGACCCAAGGTTGCGAGTCCATACCCAACGCTGCGGAGACAAGAGAGTGGGGTAGAGGCCCCACACCCAATGTCGGGGTCACCACGTCCCATGAAGGAAAACCTGTGCTGAGAGTCGGTGCCACTGAGGGGTAGGGGACAGAGTCCCGTGGTGGGGCTGACAGGCCCGAGGCTCGGCGTAGAGAGTCCGGGCCAGGGACCGACCTTGAGAGATCCCGGGGTAGTGTGCCCGGTCTGGGTACTGGAGGGCCTCGAGCCAGGTGCTGAAAACCTGGGTCGGACGATGGCCCTTCAGAGGTCCAGGTCATGAGGCCCGAACAGAGCGCTAGGGAGCCTTGCCCCCGGGTCAAGAGACCCGTGTAGGAGGTTGGCTCGACTAGAGCTTGGGACTGAGCGCCCGAGTGAGATGTTGGGAAGCCAGGCACCCTGGGGTAGAAACCCGTACCGGTGGGGCTGAGAGGCCCGAGGCCCGGTGCAGAGAGTCCGGGCCAGGGACCAACCTTGAGAGATCCCAGGGTAGTGCGCCCAGTCTGGGTACTGGAGGGCCTCGAGCCAAGTGTTGAAAACCTGGGTCGGACGACAGCCCTTCAGAGGTCCAGGTCATGAGGCCCGAACGGAGCGCTAGGGAGCCTTGCCCCCAGGTCAAGAGACCCGTGTGGGAGGTTGGCTCGACTAGAGCTCGGGACTGAGCGCCCGAGTGAGATGTTAGGAAGCCAGGCACCCTGGGGTAGAAACCCGTACCGGATGCTGGCTTAACTGGAGCTCGGGGCTGGAGGCCCAAGCAAGCTGCTGCAGTGGAGATCGGAACCCAGGGCGTAAAGCCCGCGCTGGGAGTCGGTTAAGACTGGGCCCGGGAACTGATGTTTGCCTGGGCAGGAGCTAGTCCAAGTCCCTTACGGGGGCTGATAAGTGCCTATTTATTGATATTTATTCATATCACACACATTATTTTTTAGAGTTTAATGAAGTTAATTTGATGTGACACCACCTTGGGGGTGATAGCCATTGGACCAATGCTCCTTGGACCTACGACTCGAATGCACCTAGGACTACTCGATAGTGAGTTTGACTGATGGCTAAAGTGGTACAATGCAGAGGTTTGACTTGAAAGTCTCCTCGTGCAAGAAAGGCAGCGTTCTAGATTGGCCTGACCAATCCTTCCGGCTACTCGATAGGACCTAGACTCGTAAGCAAGCAACTTTAAGCGGTGGACTCGCTCTAGCGAACTCACCTGCGTAGCGCACACTAGTGCCCGTAGGTAACTCAGAGATGGTAGAGAGGGTCTGAAGTGGGACCTCATCGTTCCGTGGATTTTTCTAGCTTGGGCTGAACCCCTAAGGGCTGGGATGCCCAATTTCTGTAGGCGGCGAGCACATCGAGGGCATGGGTTGTAGGGTTGCTCTCTCAACTCACTCCGCGGTGCTTGCTCAATTTGATGGAGTTTCAGTTCGCAAGCAGAAGCAATACTAAGCTAGCAAATGATATCCAAAAAGAGAATAGGACCAGACGCTCACTTGATCAATGTGAGAACACCGATCCCAGCCGGAGATGAGGCGAGCGGGGAAGCGTGGGTATACCCCGCACGCTGCGCGGGTGTCGCTCTAACTTGAAAATTAGAAAATTACACCACTATGCCTCTCGTAGGAGGGGGATCTCGGGGCGGGGGTTAATTTTAAGATTACAATAAAAAAACTACCTCCATGCAGGGAGGGGCTTTCAGCCGGCCAGGTGGGGTGGGGAACAAGCCGAAGCCCAATCTGTCCCGGTGCTAGTTCTGCAGGGATAGCGGGCTGATTGTGGGGTCGCCATGATCACCTCTGATTGATGATGATGGTGGGGCTGATGCAGAAGCATCTGGTACTAGTCCAGGAATGCGCTGTATGAATTTGGTGCCGATCGGAGTCTAGCTGTAGCCGTGGCAGCCCTGGGATCAAGACTAGTCGGATACGACTCTGTTAGTTCCAGAACCTGAAGAAAATACCGCCACGATCTCTCCTGGGATCCGATGAAGGAAAGGCTGGTGTCGATGTGACCGTGGAGAAGTCCTTTCGAACAGGAGCTGACGGACTTCGAGAAGAGGTCGGAGGAGAGCGCAGGAGATGGAAGAGTGACAGAGGGTCTGACCTAGTACCAGTGAAGTCGATCTGCACCAGTCTGGGAGAACTACTGAAACGTGGTGTTCCGGTGCTCAAACGGCCTCCTCCTTTTTTGAACTGGAAGAGGACTGGTGGGACCTCTCCTCAGCCAAGAGTCGCTCCAAGAATCGCAGAGGGCTAGTCGTGGGAGCTTCTGCAAGCCTGACTGATCTTGTGCAGCATTGTATGTCCAGAATCGAAGGCGCCTGAGGAAAAGGGTGCCCTGGGCTCTTATGAACTATGTTGAGGGCGGATCTAGTATTGACGAGACCATGGGAGAGTCATCTTTGAACAGAGACTAACGGGGCTCCGAAAATAGGTAGGTTAGGGTCGTATGAATTAACTAGACTACACATCCTTCCTAACCACAAAGTGAAATTACAACCATCAAACACGGGTGGAGAGTTCAAGGTGTACATCATGATAGTCATTGATTCGGATCACTCTAGATCGTTAGATCTATGAAATTAGAGCCTTATCTCTAATACCAATTGAAGTCCCACGATCAATGACACCCAAAAGGGGGGTGAATTGGGTGTTTTCAAATTTTAAGAAAATTTTTGGCTTTTTGAAGAATGTGTTTAAACCTTAACAAGGAAGTTGAAAACTGTTTAACTAATTCTCTCAATCTCTCTGTTCCCCCACGACCATATAACGATTATAACAATCAAACCACACAAATGCACAACAGTTTTAAGGTGGTTCAGATGCAACGACGGTAATCCTACGTCCACCCCTCACCAAACCCGGTGAGACTTCACTCAGGGATAAATCCCCAAACGGAGATGACGCTCCAACCACACACGCAGGACGACGCCTGCCCACACACACGGGGACAAGCCCCAATACACACGCACACACATGGAGACGATGTCTCCAACATGATCCGATGATCGGATCAATAACACACACACGATCCGATGATCGGATCACAAACACAAACACACGCTGCGACAAATGCAGCACTCTACACACACACATGCAGATCTAGGAAGACCTACGCACACACGAATGGAGCAACACGGCCACACATGACCACGGATCCAGAGTGATCCGCACACACACGACGTTTGCAGTTTATAGGAAACACAAATGTGAAATACAAAGCACAAGACACAAAAATGAATGAGCCACAGTTTAGAAAGCTCTTGATTTAGGCTCCCCCTGAGTATGTGCTGCAGATCTTGAACATAGCTCCACAAAGTACTATTCATGGCTACAGTACTCTTTCTCCTTCACTTGAACACCTTCTTATTTTCCTTGATGCTTGCTTGCTTCATTCATTCCTTTGAGATTACTGGCTTCAAATGGAACTAGTGTACCTTCAGATGATGCTTGAATGGCTCCTACTTCCTTACAACACCCTTCTTCTTCTTCCCTTGATAGGCTCCTTGGTTGATAGACTCTCCTTCCATTTCTCTTAGTTGATAGGCTCCCCTTGATCTCTTCTGGTTAGATGGTTACTTTTTCAATTCATGGAAGATGATTGCTTCAGAAAGAACTTGAATCTTCAGCTGCTAGATGGAGAGTTGATCCACGGATCACTATTGACATCTATAGTAGCATTTCTCTTCTTCCTTGAGCCACCTTAATTCCCCCCTTATGCATCTTTTGGGATTTTTGACCCCAATGAGATGTTTTATACATTTAGGATGGTCAAGGGACAAGCCAAGAACCAGATCCACAAATCCTGGCATAATTGGGGGCAATGGGATTAAAGAATTGGGGAGAGGAATCTCTCCACGGGCTGAGAACACAAAGTCAAGAATGGAGGCTTTAGGGAGTTCGGTCGACTACTCATTTGCGTTCGGTCGACTAAACTTCTACGGACAGGGAACTTTTAGTCCCTGGAAGAATTGGTCGACCGATGCCATGGGGGCGGTCGACTGAAATTTTGTAGAAGCCATAATTTCATTTCTGGAATTTCTAGTCGACCGGCCTAGTGCCACTGGTCGACCGGCCCAGTTCCGCTAGTTGATCGAAATGATCAAACCTGCAAAAAATAAAGTGTTAGTTGAGTGCTTAATGTCCTCATTCTTTACATGCATTTTGGGATTGGATTTGACTTTGATTATGTGTTTAGAAATCCTTGAAAATCATAGATCATTTTGAGAAATTTCTCATTTCACACGATGATCTTAAGCATACTTAACCGCACTCAATTCTCACTCTGGATTTCATCGACATGGCTTTGAGGTAGAAACTAAGTCCAGGGTTTTGTTATCATCAAAATCCAATCTGAGAGACTCAACAATCTCCCCCTTTTTGATGATGATAAAACTCTAAGACATTTAGTCTCATTGTATTTAATCCATTGAATTATAGCACATGTATTGAAGTGATTATGTGAAATGATTGTTTAAAAGACAAACCATTCACCATGTCGATTGAAAGCCATTCAACATGTCTGTTAGCATTGCATTTGAAACCCATTCAACACATTTTCAACACTTTAAACGTCACAAGCCATGCAACACGATGTTTGCCAAATTGAGAAGGAGTGAAATACAAGTAACAAGATTGTGTCCAATACCAAGTACATTCTATTTCATTTCATTTCAGAATACAAGTACATATGACATGGTAGATATGGCATGGACACCAACACACACTCAAGACCCACTCTAAACATGATGCAAATGACTCTCACAATGAGTTATCATGGCCAAGTCTTCTTCCTCATTGCTCCCGTCACTGGATTCTTCCTCTTGAGAGTCATCATCGGATTGATGAGCTCTCAACCCAGTCACCTTCTTCTTCTTGGTGTCTTCCTTGGCTATCCTCTTCATATTTATCTCATAGGTCATGAGTGACCCTATGAGTTCATCCAAGTCTGAAGACCACACGCATCACAAACTCTGACCTTGTGAAGAAGGTTCTAAGGTCACTTCCGTCGGCATGGCACACAAAGGCCATGGTAATTGAAGATTCAAACGGTGAGGCACTTTGGCTTCTCCCGAGTGTTGAGGGCAGTGCCGTGACGGTTATGCTCGGACGCCGATTAGGCTCTTCCGAGCGACCATTACTCAGACTTTCAGGCCGAAAGGTCACCTAGGAAGATCTGATCCGAGCCTATTTGGGCTTCGAGATAAGTGGGCCCGTTCATTGGGCTATCACTTGGGGAGCTCAGCCTGGTTGGGTCGAATTGGACCTGGTTGGGCCAATCTGCACTTGATTTGGTCATCTCGATCCGTGCGTATATTTGGGCCGTAGATTTATCCCTCTCCACATGTCCCCTACTCCCAAGCCAAAATTTGGGCTCAGAGAGTAGTACACCATGGGGTAGCGTTGGTGGCTTGAGTGGCGGATATCGTTGCCCGTAGGGCCCATTAAATGTGGCTGTCCTGGGGGCATGACGCTTCTCTCGAGCTGGCGCGAGGAGACCCTTATGGGAGTTTGAAACGTCACGACGCATCCCACCAGGGTCATCAGGATAAATATGTAAATATCTAGTATACTAGCGTCTTATGTTTCCTCTACCTGGGGCTTTTTCCCTTCATCGCACCGATATTTCGAGAGAGTCCATGCGTCGTGAGAGTGACTTGAGGGAGTGGAGGATCACAGAGATTTTCGCGGAGTTAGTAGAGATCACGACGATGGTGATCCGTTAGCTTCCTCCTCCTCCACCTGAGTCTTCAGATTTCGCAGTTCCCTCTTCTTCTTCCCATTCTTCTTGTTCCTCCGTGGCAGAGCACGATCCTGCGATTGAGGTCTGGATGCCCGAACAAGGTGCAGGAGGTTCGGTGCCCAGCCATCCTCTACGCAGCGAATTAGGTGAGGTCGAGGTGAAGGGGATCGAGGCCCACTATGAATTGCCATGGCGGTATTTCTTTTCTTCGGCCAAACCTATCACGCCCCGAGCGTGGAAGGGACCCGGAGACACGACGAGTTTATATCAATCATGTCAATCAGAGCACAAGTGTATTCGACACAAAGACAGAGCGCGCACAAGTAGAGATAACCAAGTCCTTTATTCATCATAAACCTCAAAGTATTTCCATTTCATCTTTCCATAATGAACTAATAACTCTCTTGACTTAATAAAAGAAAATTACAATGATTGACTCAAGAAAATAGGAAACTCATGACTAGATAACGACATTGATGGTTGGAATGGCTCTATGCTATTCACTCTTGTCCATCCATGTCCGAATGATCTTCGTCATCAGAATTACCTGAAAAATAGGGGGAAACACTAGGTGAGTGAATGCTCAGTAGGAATTATATCTCAAGTGCTAGCTTGCTTTAAGTAAATTACATGTTGCATGCACGCAAGTATAGCTATGCATGTTCACGTGAAACAACAATAGAAAGAGAGTATTGCAAAGAGACGATTAGAATGAACTAGCAAGATTTCCAAGATTTCATGTAAACTATATCAAGATGGTCAAGCATGTTAAACATATCAAGTCATGTCATGAGAATTGGCTATCATGTTATCAAGCAAGTAAATACTCGTTCCAGGCCATGCAAGTCATATCATGTCAAGTCAAGTACAAGTCAAGTATGAGTCGTGGAATGTCAATCAAGCAAGTCATGCACTTTGGTGCAATACTACACCGTGATCAATAATAGCTCCCATGGGTACAAGTACTTTTGGGTGCTCCTCCCAAGACCAGATCGGGCCCTATACGCACAAGCATTGAGTCATGTATATTTTCGACATCCACTATAGTTATAGCCAATATAGAATTCCAAAGGAACGAACTTTGTAGGAATGTAAGGTAGATCTTTATGGAATAGAATTCAAGAATATAACTTTTGGTAGGAACGTACCACGATTAAAACCGCACAATATGACACATGTCAAAAATCTAGGTGGAATTGGTGCCCTAGTGGGTGCCTTTGTTTATAAGATAAGCGTCCTCACAGATGGTCGCTTGTTCTGTGGGCATGATAAGGCAGAAAGAATTGGCACTTGCATGGAGAGCACCCAATCCTTAATTGATAACAAATGGAAGGGTCACCCTTCCAATTTGTATAAGGAAATTCACATAGAGGCTAAATAGCATTCCGTGAGGGCTACTCCACCATGTTTCTTTAGAGTGACATGACATTCAAAATTGATTATGGATTTTATTGGTACAACCTGCTCGGTGGCCTTGAGAGAATCTAAGACTTTGCGTAGACTTATGGAGGTCTCTATGATGAAATTACCAATCTGAAGGAAGGAATCTCCTGCGGAGGGCTCATTCATCACCGATAATTAGTGGGGTAAGTGTGAATCATCGTGAAAATGTGGGACTACATCTACGGATTGAGATATAGTGCCAATAAAAGAACCCTCAGTATGGTCACAAGAAAACTCGGGAGAAAACAGGAAATTAGAAAAATGGGGCCCATGAAGGTGCCACTATTTCATCAAATAGCGCCCTCTCACAGAGGTGCCCCAATCATTCAATTTTCCACAATTATATATATATAACAAGGACTGGAAAACTTCTATACAGGGAATATGGTGCCCTTTTATAGAGGCTTCTTTCAAGATATAGTGCCCAAGACTGGGGCGCTATATTGAATAGAGTCTGGGGTTCAGCCGTGTTTTCTAATGAAAAAGAAAAAGAAAAGTAAAAAAAGAGTGGAAATGAAAAAGAAAAAGAAACGTAAAAAAAGGAGTGGAAATAAAAATGAATAAGAATGCAAAAAAGGGCAACCAGTTCGGTTGACTGATCAAACCTTTCGGTCGACCGAAATCGACGAACAGGACCGGTCAACCCCATCCGAACTCTCGTTTAAGAGGGTTTTCACCCTCATTCTTTCATTCTTTTAGTCCCATTCAACCTCCTAACCTCCTCTCAAATCCTAGAACACCCAAGCACACCCATTTCCACCCCAAAAATCTTCTCCTTCTTCCATCCGCACAAGATCGAGAACTTCACCGTCTTCCGATGTAGATTTCGTGTAGTGACTTGTGCAGCTATGAAGCTTCCTCCTAGGGTTCCAATCTGTGGAGATGAGGTTAACACCGTGTTTTGGTGTGTCCTCCAGTGTCTATCTACTCCCAAGGGAAGAGATCAATCCTTTCAAGGGGTTCTACAGCGGTTTCAAAGTCTAGATGGGGCCTAATGATTCTTCTTCCGAGACCCTCGAAGATCTACCAGGAGGGAGTCTAGCTCCAGGAGAGGTGAGGACCTGGTTCCTCCACCACGGCAGGCACCCACACCTCCACGGGCACCACCACTGTGCCCACGGCCCATACTCGACCCCCATCTGGTTGATTTTGGTGAGATGAATGAACTATTCCCAGATATAGGTGCTATTTTTGAGGTTCAGGATGGTTGGACTGATTTTGTAACAAGGTAGACCAAATACTATCCCAACCTTGTACAACAGTTCTATGGCAATTTAACCATGAGAAATGAGCATCTGTACACTGTTGTCAAAGGAGTTTAGATTCCTGTTGATTCAGAATTATTTGAGAGGGCCCTAGGAGTTTTAGCTAGGGTTGCAGATATGGTATTTGGTCATGGTCATGTTCTAGAGACTTTTATGCTCATGACCTGTAGTGAGTATGTGCATGGGGTCAGTAACTTGCTGAAGTTGAATGCCAATTATTTCTCTCCATTGTAGCGCATTCTGTACCACATGTTTACCACCCTCATCTATCCCAAGGGTGGAAGTCGAAATGAAGTCACGGAAGTGCACATGTTCCTATTTTATCATGTGATGAATGGGATGACCATAAACATGGGTTGCCTTATGACAAGTTTAGTTGGGTCATGTCGTACGCAAAGAAGGAGATCTTTGCCATATGCATCACAATTAACTAGAGTTTTCATTTATGCTGAGATCAGCTTGGCCGATGAAGTGTTCATTCCAGTGCGACAAGATGATGTTTACAACAAACACAACTTATTCTTAAACTTTGCATACTATTGGGGTCCTGATGGAGAGCTACACAGAGATGTGAGGGTTTATGGGGAAGAGACTGAAAATGATGAAGAAGAAGAGGAAGGACGGTAGGAAGCTCAAGGTCAAGCCCCACCTCTAGTTCAGGCGGAGGAGCAACCTCCTCCTTCTCCTTCACAACATGCAGAGCCAGAGATGCCACAATAGTTTCACAATGGGGAGTCATCTTCCCAAGGCACTGGACAGCCCTCTTGGGTAGACTTCGAGGGCATTGATAGGAGTCTCAATAGGCTAGAAACTCGTGTGGATACCTTTGGGGACCAACTTTCTGACTTTGGGAGTTGAATTGGCACAACTTTTCACTGGCTTGACAGTTTCATGGACACCATGACTAGTCGAATGGATACCTTTAATCATGCCTTGGACACCCTTTCTACCCATATGGACTCTCTTACCTCCAACTATGAAGATACCAACTAGGCCTTTTATACCACCAACTAGACTCTTCTCTACATTGACTATCAATTGGAACATAAGGACCTCCTTCTGCACTCCTTTGAACATCGTCTTCCTCCAGTTGCACCTCCTACTGATGATGATGATGTGGTGCAGAGACCAGAGCCAGAGATCAGCTTGACTGAGAAAGCTGACGGTACCGGACACATAGCACGACGCGGGCGACACCGACGACCTTGTGCCTGGGGGACAGCATGGAGCCTCCACCTGAATTTTGATATTTTTAGTATGTATTTGGATTATATTTAGTTTGTATTTGTATTTTAGGTTTTAATGTGGGTCAATGGGAGAATATGGTGTATTTGTATTTTTCTTGGGATTAATACGGGTGAATGGGAGAATAGTGGCCCAAGTTGCCATCTTTGACTAGGAGAGAGGGGCGCCCCCTCTTTTGTCCCATGTGGTGAATATTATATTCACAACATGTCTCACTTCCCCATTATGCCCCTTTGACCAAGAGCATTAGAGATCATTTGCCTAGATCTAGGGTTTTGTATAAAGACTCTCATGCAATATTTTTGGGGATTTGATGAATGAAATTTTGTGAAAGAAGCAAGAGCTGCCATGGGCGCCCTCTCTCTCTCTCTAGTTCTTCATCTTCTTCCTCCTTGATCTAGGGTGTGAAGCCCTTTATTGGAAGTGATTCCTAACTTTATCACCTCTACTGAGTGTGACTCTCAGCCACCGCCGCCGCCGCCGCCATCCGTGCCTCCGTCGAGCCACCACAACCCGATTTCCATCCTGCTGTCCAGAATCCCAAAATTACTGGAACGAAGCTCTGTAAAAAGGTTGGTTCTCCTCATCTAGCCGTCTGACTGACCTCAAATTTTGAGGGCTTCTTCCCTACATCTTCCCCCATCCCCAGATCAATTTTCACACCGATCTGCCACCGTTTGCCCCTCCTCCCAGTCACTTCTTTCCACCCCTCACAGTCTGCCAATCAGCAGACCTACGAGATAGGAGTCTGTAGATATATTTTTTCGACATCTTAAATCATCTCAGAAAATTACAAAAATATTTTTGGGTGATCCACACTTCTCCCCCTCTTACCCATAAAATTCACAAATTCCAAATCTACCAACTACCCTTTGGTCAAAATTCATTTTCAGGCAGATCTCATTTTGTCCTTCCTGTTTTGTAACCCGAGCCAGAACCAACTAAAGAGTTGCAGAGTTTTTCATTTCGATCCTGATTGTTGGATGGATCTTAAATTCACATATGTCGAAGCTCTCTGAGTGCCCTTCGCAACGGTGTTAGTTTCATCCCAATCGGACACCGGATATGGGCGTGGTGACCGTTTTTGCCGAAGCGCATAGTTCTATCCCGAGATAGGACTACGAGATAGTGTTGGGAGTTAAATCCCAAGAAATAGCCCAGCTCTGACCCAGTGATCGCCGCTCCCAGGGATTGACCCGGGACACTCCAGAAATGTTCCCGCCAACCGCCACAGTGAGGAGACACCCAGACGCCGCCGTCCCAGTAGTCAGACCCACTCGCTGTCCTGTGGGCCTGAGCAGAATCGAACCAAACTGGCTGTCTGCATCCGCTCGAGTGCCGTCGCCTTGTTGCCCGTCAACCCGAGATCGATACTCTCGGGTCCCACGTGTAGCCCTTTACCTCCCTGCATGGAGTGGGCCATAAAATTCATTGTCGTAATTAATTATTTTTACTATACCGGGAGTTACAATTTTTGGCAGGGATCGTCTTCCCCACGCCAAGAGCGTGGAGGCACGTTTTCGCTCATTCATTGTCGCATTTGCTTATTTCGTATCAATCCGTATGCCACTGCTTGAAGGATAGGTTAACTAGCTCGTTCTAATTTTATCACCGCTACGAGAGTGAGAGTGAGAGTGAGAGCGTGACCCATCCCGTAACCAGATCCAGGTATGAAGGAGTGTTGACCACCCTGACTCATTGCCAGTTTATCAACTACGTAGATCCACACACTTCTCTTGCTAGGGACGATTAGCGAGCTTGTGTTTAGTTGGTCACGTCTCTACTGGTCATGTCATCACCTAGGGTCCCAGGTTTGCACTATTTGACATCAAGTCTTGCATTTCGTCCCGCATCATTTCGTCATGCGTGATGGTGATCTTCGGACCTAAGTTCTCCACCTTGTACCATGGTTCGGATATAATAAGCTATGCTTACCCTGCATGAATAACCTGATAAATAGACCCTACACGCAGTTTTGTTAATCTCACCTCATATGTGCTCTTGTTCATATTATCTCAGCCCCGGATGGCATCTTATCTTGGCAATTAATCAAGGGTTTTCCTCCCTCCCAGAGGATGTAATTAACGCCATAACCTTCCTGGTATGGTGGGCTTCTGGTCCCGACCCGGACCTCACATTCGACTGACCAAATCAGATCGAGTGCACAGTAAAATTGTCACTCCGGTGTCTGGCACACCTTTTAAATAAAGAAAATAATCAATTCCCATAGCTAGCGACTGCAGCATAGGCATGTTATAGAAGGGTCGATGCTAGTAAGTCATTATTCTCAAGGTCGATGCACCTTGTGCATTAACTATAAAGATAGGTCGATGCACCTTCATTACAGAGTCAGTCTCTCTGGCAAATAAGGTCTACCAGTATGACTCTACGGTCGATATTTCTATACTAACATGCTCCATGTGTTAGCTATACAGACTGATGTATCTCATTTATGCATCGATGCTCTTGGAGAATTTTGTGCATACAGTTATATGAATTGTCTGACCACGTAAAGCATTTGAAACTGCATTTACTAATACTTATTACATACTTCATAAGTCTCATAAATCTTTGCTTCTGTTTTGAACAGAAAGGAAAAAACAACCGAGATCCATGCTCGAAGACCTGGGCTGCATAAAGGCAGACCGCATTACTCTCATGTGGAATTTAAAGTGAAGCAGATTAAGGGCACGTGATCCATGATAGGAACATGAACTAATATCCTATCACGTGGATCATCATCTCTTCTACTCCTGACATGTTGGCCTTCGAAGTGCGCATGTTGGATAAAATTATTGGGCAGGAGTGTGTCTTCCACGCGCCCAAAATTTGAAAAGCTCGTGGGACCACAGACTCGTGCTCTCCTGTATAAAAGGGGATCGAGTTGTCAAATTTGAAGATCAACGAATACGAGTGGAGCAGATCAGAATAGGAGAGAAGAGCAGAAGAGTAGGAAAGTTCCAGAGGTCGAGAGAGAAGAGTCTGAGAAGAGTTCGAGAGTGAAAGAGTCTTTTGTAGAGAGTGAGAAGAAAAATAGAGTACCGTAAGTCTGTCTGAGAGATAAGTGAGATTGAGCAGATGGATATTATCCTGACTTCTAGATCAGATCCAGAGTCAGATCGCTCTAGTGGAGCTGCAATTTTCTCTTTCTATAATTGCTTTTCATTGTCTCTTAAGTTTTCTTTTTGAAATTACTGTAAGTTGTGTATCAGCAGAGCAAGCTGTGGTGCTCAGCGGCGGGGTGTGATCCTCAGACAGCAAGCTCTGTTGCTCAGCGAGAATGCAAGCTGTGAGGCTCATCTGTTTGTAAGGATTTCATCCCCGAAGCTGTGTATCAGCGAAGTCATGCTGTTTGACAGCGGAAGCCTTACTCAATTGAGTAAGGGGTGGATTTAGATCTCAAGCTCGAGATCAAACCACCTATAAATTAATCTATCTTGTGTGTGATTACTTATATCTTCTCTACTGCGATTAGATGAATGCTGAGGATCATTTACTACCAGCATTTGATTTCTCTGGGAAAACACACCGGGGGAGGGTTTCTAACCCCTATAAACGGGTGCAAATAGTAGGTGGGTGTGTTATGCATGCATAGGATTTGAAATCACGAAAAATGATGGTGAGAATAGAGAGAAAAGTGCTATGCAAAATGAAGAAAAAACGTAGAAACATGCAGAAACAGTGCAACTTGTGATGATTTTGAAAAGGTAGAAGAGAAAAACTAAGGAATGTAGTGATGAAAATGAGCCCAAAGTGATGGAAACCAAAGTTTGTACTTCCCTCTTCGAAGTGGGGTCAAAGTTGTGAGTAGACAATCCGGCATGGCTTCGCCCCGACTGTAGAAAGAGCCCCCCTCGCGCACTGCGAACTGGGCCAAATTTATAGAGAATGCAGAAACCTAGAACTTTCTCCTTCGATTTCAGAGGATAGAGACCACCAAATCTTAAGATCTATGGATCAATCTCGAGATAATAGTTAGGATAAGAGCTAGGAACAAATGAGACCCTATTTGGTGGAAGGATCTGAAAGATATTCGTGCTGGAAGGTGGCCCCGAAGCCTAATCTGGAAGAATTTGTGTTACCTAAAAATGCATAAAATCAGAAATTGTGCCCATGATTCCCGCGGATATACTCCACCAAAATTTGAGTTCTATGGCTTAAACTCGAGATAATGGTAGGGAGAAGAGATAGTAACAAATGAGAATCGATTTGGTGGAATATTCAAGAAGATAGAGCCCTTGGAAGGTGACCCCGATGAGTACAAATCGACCAAAGAGTCCTGCGACGAAGAAATTAGAGTTCAGGATCATCTGGACTCTCTGTTGGAGAAATGGTCTATCGTACGGCCACCACTAGTAATAAACGGTCTTGCCTAGACTACTAGTTGACCATAGGATAATCATAGAATAGAGCCATTGGCAAACACGACACTTGGAGGAAGATAGGGTAGAGGCGGTCTAGCAGTGGGTTGCCACTATCAGTAGCGGCCCATCAATGGCCACTACCCGAGTGACAGGCAGCCAGGTAGATGACCTCCACCTAGGCCTGGAGGTCCAACAAAGGACCGCTCCAATGAGCTTAGCAGTCTAATGGGTGACCTCCTTCTGGAGCTTGGCAGTCCAACAGAGGACCTTCTTTTGGAACTTTGTGGTCCAACAGAAGATCGCCCCACTGGGCTTGGCGGTGTAGTGGGTGACCACCCCACTGGGCTTGGCGGCCCAGTGGGTGACCACTGCCCTCCTGGAGAGGGGTATTTCCATAGCCCATATATGAGCGGCCGAACAAGGTCCTGCCAGACCGAACGAGGCCCAGCTCCCTCAAGTGACCACCCTGCCGGGCCCACTTGCCATAAGATATGCCCAATAAAGTCACTCGGAACCAAGCACTTCCTAGGCTGCCTCTAGGCTCGGAAGTCCGAGCGTCGGTCTAAACGGGGAAGGTCGCCCACCGCTGCCTCATACCCCTTCGCCCGAGCTACACTTCCATCGCTCGGGTAAGAGCTAACGCCCCATGCTCGGGTCGACCGACGGATGCTTATCCCCATAGCCGGTGAGAGTCCTTTAATAGCCAGGAGTTTATAAGGATAAGGGCGACCAAGAGTCCTCAGGCTATAAAGAGCCAACGTCGAGGACGTAACCCCCTCCTGAAACTCCTCCGCTCGCAGGACTCATGTAGCTGGCGCACTATTTAAACCTGGAAAACCCCCCGGCAGAAGGTAAGGCCAAACTAAGCCTAAACTCCCTAAGCAAGAACCACTTCACTACTTGGTGGAGAGAAATCTCGCACCCTCATCTCCTCTTACTCCTCGCATCAAGGCTCTACTGACTTAGGCATCGGAGGGTTTACCCTGGGGATTCATGGGTTTACCCTGGGGATTCATCCCTGGGCACCTCTGACCCATTTCCCTATCTTGCAATTCGTAACTCCGTGGTCATCATCTCCGGCTCAGGACCAGCACGAGATAACCCCTCTTCAGCTTACATCCCCAAAAATGCCAACCATGTGTTGCTTTAGGCGGTACATGCCTCCAACCATCTCTTTTCCACACCACATACATTGCACCCTTTCTTGGCGAGCATCAATGAGGGTTCCATGCCCCCAACCAAGATGAATGCCCAGTTGTTCCTCCTGCTAGATCTCCTGATCTTGCTACTCTATCATATTCCTACATAACATATAAATGCAATTAGGTGTATACCTTGCGCAATCACTCTTGAATCGATGCCATTAGGTGCTTAGCACACCCAATTGCATGTTAATTACACTAATTATACAAAGCCCCAATTTCCAAACCCTAATTAGATCCAAATTTGGAGATTTATTAAATTACATGCAATTGTTGCACAATTTTGTACAATCACACTTGAATCAATGCAATTAGGTAATTGGTACACCCAATTACATGTTAATTACACTAATTACACGAAGCCCCAATTTTCAAACCTGAATTAAGGATAAAATTGGGAATTTTATTAAATTACATGCAATTATTGCACAATTTTGTGTAATCACAATTGAATCAATGCAATTAGGTGTTTTACACACCCAATTGCATGCTAAATACAATAATTACACAAATGCCCCACTTTTTCAAACCTAACTAGGGTTAAAACTTAAAATTGGGGCTTTTGGTGCTGATCATAACCAAAATTTTGACTGAATCAGAATGGATAGTAAGGGTCCAAACACAAAGTCCTGCTCTTGTGGAAAACCAAGATGCTTGGCCTTATCGACAGTGCCAATTCAACTAGCTCTAACTCCAGAATCGGCCTTGTACACTTGGCACTAGAGATGGGATTAACATACTCTTCCGTTTCGTGAAGGCGGCACTCCCGCATCTTATTCACTAACAGACTGGAATGAGCGGTGAAGCTCCAGAAGTGCAGTACTTCGAGCGCATCCATCGAAACTTTAGTCAATTTCCCCTGGATAGCAAAGAGTTTGTCAGCTGTCTGGGTCGGCTCGGCGCTTGCAAACTCTATCATTCTCAGGACTAGTTGTGGCTACTAGAGTGCCTGAGGAGCAGCTTTTGGGAATAACGTGCAAACCCAGGCATTGAAAAAATGAAGTTGGCCGATCGTCTATAGATTCTTGGGAAGGCGAGATCGATGTAGGTCTCCCTGCTCTTTATATATTAAGCACAATGCAACTGAGCATAATGAGAGCTTTTTTCCCCACACCATCAGACAGGCAGGATAAATTTCCTTAGCCCTAATCACGCTCTTGTTACCCTATGGGAGAGCGAAAGAGCAGATCCAGTAGGTCAAATATTCAGCACAATGGGTGACTGCGTTCACGCCGATAGGATTAGGCCCTCCTCATTGGCCTCCTTCAACGAGGGAGGGAAAGCATCTTGCCGCCGAACCATCTTCTTTCGCTGAATAGGAGCTGACAGTACAGAAGGGAAGTCCTCATATTTTCGCTCCCCTCTGAAGAAATACTGGAGCCAAGTGCCCATCCTCATGCGCCTCTTCTTTCCTAGCTTGCGTGCTTCCTGAGTATCGTACGAAGAACAACAAAGAGTATGATACGCCTTCATCAGATAACGGTAGGCAAACCTAGTCAAATATTGCCCCTCACCGTCAGTCTAGTCCTTCAACCAGTCTGGCCAACAAACTTCTTTGTACGATTCATCGTCAATCAGGAGACCACTCAATTGCGAAAGACTCCAATGGTCTAAAGACGTTTCTCCTTCTGAAGTATAAAAGGTGTTGTACTCTAGACAAAACACCTCAATCATACTGCAGTAGTGGCCCTTGGAAATAGGGTAACGATACCTCGATGCATACACGCTGTGGTACACTCAAGCTTTGATCAAGATTGGAGCATAATGCTGCAAGACATAGTCGGCGAATTCCACTGCTCCTACCCAGAAGGCATGGGCATCAGTGGCCTTCATGTCAGCAAACTAGCCCATAGAAATTTGGTACTTAAAGTGCACTGCTAAACAATCTAACAAAAATGGCTCTTCTTTGTACCCCCACTTTAGTGGGGCTAAGAATAAGCTAAAAGATGACTTCTCCCAGTCGACACGACCGGCAACTTCATTCCATCTGGCCGGGATAAATTCGGGGGCTCTGGTTAATAGCCCACCCTGTGGAGTTAGCTCTAGTAGTCTGAGCACGACAGTCTACTTCCTGGGCTCACTTAGCAAATATATCGGTCTCCCCCACATGATGAAGTCTGTTAAACTATCTCGTTCAGCGAGAAGTGCCTGCTCAGCTTTCCGGACAAGGACCAAGTCCCACTTCCCCTAAAGATTGAATCACCTTAGAAAGGACATCAGGTGCTTATCTTTGGGATGGTCCATTCTGTAGCCATCGCGACGATCATACTTGAAGGAGTCACTCCCAATGATTAACAAATGACTAGTGTCTACTGTGTCAGTATCTGAATCAGAAGACTTGGTGACTATGGCCAACCGGTTATGGCCTCGGTCCGAAGAATCAACATCCCCCCAAGTTACCACAGCATGGGAAGAGGAGGGAGAGCCTGACGCCATGGTATCTGCATCGAAAAAGGCACAAAAGAAAATAATAGGGTTAGAAAGTGGCTTTCGCAAACAAAATTCTAGCAAAAATTTGGCAGAGTCCCCCTAGCTAGGGAGCGTGCCAGAAGAAAGTGGGAACACATCCATTAAGAGACAGTTTCTAAATCAGGCTGTGGATGTCACATCGAGGCCAAATAGGACACCGGAGATTTTAGCTCCGAGGGCCAACCTACTAGGAGCCTTCTGGGGCCTGAAAGGAAGGGGTTTAGACCCCCTGAATTGATCTAAACGAGGCCCTTTCCCTCACCACTATCATGCCGCCTCGTCACGAGCAGAGAAGAGAGAGGTCATGTTGTCACCTTCAATGTTGCTAGGGGAGAAGAGGATGAGGGGAAGAAGACCCCCGCCGCTACCGCCTTTGCCATCGCCGCCTTCGTCATCCCCGGAGGAGAAGGCAAGAAAAGAATGCCATTGTCGTAGCCTCATTTGAAGAAGAAGGAGAAGCAAGAAAGCCCCACCACCACCGTCGTCTCCACGGTCGGGGAAGGGAATGAGTGAAGTAGTCACTACTATTGCCAAGAACACGAGATAGCCCAGAGGAGTTTAGGGTTCAAAATGGTAGAGGATTGAAGGAGATAAAGCAAAAGAAGGAGTTTATATGCTTTGAAGGGGGGCTAATTGATGGGGTCATCACCATCTGATCCCACACTTGGGGCCCGTCTTCTTACCACGGGGACATCCAGCATGAACAGATTCTAAAAATTTGAACATATCTATTAGACTTGTTTGTTACACTTGCAGGAAGCCAGGGCACATCAAATCTGAATGCCCTGAAGGAGTAAAGAAGGCTACCACCAAGTGGAAAGGAAAGAAAAACAAGGCTATGGTGTTTACGTAGAGGGATGAGGAAGAAGAAGAGGAAGGAATCAGCTACACAGATGAAGAAAAGGAAGATTTGTGTTTGATGGCCAAAGGAGATGAAGAAAGTGAGGTAAAGTCTCCTTTTGAACACTTTTCATCTAGTGATTGGGAAGAGGCCTACTTTGAATTAATGGATAAATATGAAATGTACAAAAATGAAAACAAGGCCCTAAAAAGGAAAGTTAACACTTCTGTGCATGATCATGTTTCAAATGAGAAAAATGCCTCCCTAGAATCTGAAATCTAAGATTTAAGAAAAGTGAATGAAAATTTAGAAGAAGGAAGAAATGAAATGAAAGATTTGGAAGTTGAGAATGAGAGTTTAGGAAATGAAGTCGATGAATTAAAATTGAAAATGCAAAGCTATGTTAAGGACAATAAACTGTGCAATGAGAAATATGATGCAATCAAACAAGTGAACACTCAACTTCTTGACAATATTGAAAAACAGCAAAAAGATCTAGAAGATAAACAAAAATCTCTAGAAAAATTTGTGGACGGAAGTGAGAACTTGAATGCATTACTGGTGTCACGCCGTGAGCCTTTAATTACAGCGGAAGACTAGCTCGGGGAAATGTGTACAACCGACATGGTAAGCCTCTTACAAGCAAGAAATAACTAGAGTGCAAGACAATCACACACAATAATGTAATTGTATAAGTATTTACTCAAACTCTATCTTCATTTTATTAATAATCAAATATTCAAATACAATCACTAATCCCATTTTCTTTCAACTTTTCTAGACTCCAGAAATATGAAAATTACATAGACTCAATCTAGACAATATTTGACTCCTAACCCGATAATCAGGGCTTCATACTCTACTTCATTATTTGTACAGGATTTATTGATGCAGCAGGAGGTGTGCATCACTTCTCTGTCAGGAGATTTGAGGATGATGCCCGCTCCAGCCCGTACTTTGGTGCGTCCGGAGGGAGCTGTCTCTATTCTGGAAGCCCCATCGAAGTACAACTGCCACACGGCCTGCTGGACCTGGTCCGTTTCCAATATTTCATCTTCGGGCAGCTCAATGGCCAGTGGGGAGTCTTCGGGCACGAGGTGCGCCGCGAAGAAGTCCGCGATGACTTGCCCCTTGAGGGCTTTCTGTGGTATGTAGGTTATGTCGAACTCCATCAGTAGCATGGCCCATTTGTCGAGACGCCCCTTCGGGATTGACTGGGAGAGAATGTGCTTGACGGGGTCGGCCCGAGAGATTAGGCTTACTTCGTGGGATAGCATGTAGTGCCTTAGCTTCTTGACTTGGAAAACCAAGGCGAGGCAGACCTTTTCGATCGGAGTGTATTTGGCTTCTGCCCCCACCAGTCTTCGGCTAAGGTAATAGAGAGCTTGCTCTTTGCCTTCATCATTATTTTGGGCGAGCATTGCCCCCAGTGAGTATTCAGTGGCCGTTATGTTGAGAATAAGCGGTCTACCCTTGACAGGTGCCCCCAGCACAAGTGGGATTTTCAGATATTCCTTCAGCTGATCAAGGGCGTGCTGGCATTCGTCACCCCAACTGAACGGTGCACCTTTCATCATCAACCTGTGAAAGGGTTGACAGCGGCCCGACAAGTTGGAGATAAACCTGCGGACGTAAGCCAGCCACCCCTGCAGGGACCTCAGTTCCCGCAGGTTCTTCGGAGGTGACAGCTCCTGGAAGGCTCTTATTTTAAAAGGGTCGATCTCGATCCCTCGGTGCCGGACGATGAAGCCCAGGAATTTTTCGCTGGAGATGCCAAAGGCGCACTTCATCGGGTTCATATGCAGCTCATATTGTCGGAGCCTCTGGAAGATGACCCTGAGGTCACTCAGATGGTCGCTCCTCTTCTTTGTCTTCACGACCAAATCATCAATGTAGCATTCGACCCTACTGTAGAGCAGATCATCGAATATCTTGGTCATCGCCCGCTGGTACGTGGCGCTGGTGTTTTGAGACCGAAGGGCATTCTTTTATAGTGGAAGATCTCCTTAGGTGACCTGAAGGCTATGTGGATCCGATCGTACTCGGCTATCCATATTTGGTTATAAAGGGACGAACCGTCCATGAAAGAAAGGGCCTCGTGGCCGGTAGTTGCATCGATCATCACTTTGGTGATTGGCACCGAGAAGTCATCTTTTGGGCATGCCTTGTTCAGGTCGCGAAAGTCCACGTAAATTCTGATTTGCCCATTCTTCTTCTTCACCAGGACGATGTTGGCCAGCCAGGTGGTGTATTGGTTCTCTGCTACAAAATCGACGTCTATAAGCTTGTCGACCTCCTTGCAGATCTGTTTTATCAATTTCGGTCGCATGCGCCGAGGAGATTGCTTCACAGGCTCCATCTTGGGGTCGATTGCCAATATATGCTGGGTCACTTCGGGCCTGAGACTGAGCATCTCTTTGTAGTTCCAAGCGAAGCAATCGTTGAACTCCTACAGGAGCTTCACATACTCCTCTCTCTCCTGATGATATATTTCACAGAATATTCTTCATTCGTTGGTGACAGTAAATTAAAGGGTACTGAAGAGGGGTTATCCCGCGCTGTTCTTGAGCTGAGGCGGACGACCACAATTGTGAGAACTGCAAGAAGGGAAACGGATCAGAGGTGCCTAGGGGTGGTGTCCCGAGAAAAATCCTCTGATGCTTAAGTTAGCGAATCAGATAGAGCTCTGGTGCTACAGAGAGAGGTAGGAAGAGGTAGGGGCGCTAGATCCCTCTCCACCAAGTGGTGAGGTGACTCTTGCTCAGGATTAGGATGGCTTAGTAGTGCTTACTTTTCATAGGAGGACTTCTCAGCTATATATAGCGACTCATGAAACGTAAGATCCCTATGAGCCGAAAAGTTTTAGGGGAGGCTACATCCTCTTCGTAGGCTCTTTATAGCATGGGGACTCTTGATCTCACTTATCTCCTTGATCTCTCTACTCTTAAAGGGTACCTAACGGTCGCGCGGATAAGCTTTCATCAGTTGATCCGAGCATGGGGCACTGTCTTAAGGGGGCTCCAGAGCGATAGGTGCAAGGCTCGGGCGGGATATATCAGGTTCCCGAAGGAACTTTCCCGATCGATCTGACGCTTGGACTTTCGAACCCGAAGGCCGCCTAAGAAGTGCTTGATCCGAGTGGGTTATTGGACTTGAAGGTAGTGGGCCCCAGACGGCTGTCACTCAAAAGAGCTGGACCTCGTTCGATCTGGTGAAATCTCGTTGGGCCGCTCTCTCCAGGTGGTAAAATTCCCTCCCTCCAGGTACAATTGTAATATTTATGTTTAAATAAAAAATATTTATGATAATACAATCAGATAAGAGATATTTGACAAAATTAATTTTAAGAGAACATATATGTACAAATTTCTAAAAAAATTACTTGCTCTCTCTCTCTCTTCGCGCGAGTGTGCGCGCGCGTGTGTGTGTGTCTGTGTGTGTGCGCGTGTGTGTTGGGAGGGTTTGGAATGTAGCTAACGGACGCAACGCAGGTCCGCCGTCCGTTCCCACCGGGGACCCAAACGGGGAGCGGACAACGATGGACCAACCGATGGATGAGGTGGGCCCACTTTAAGCTTAAGGTTCTACTTCTACCAAGGATGAGAGATGGAGAATCGGCCACGTCTCCCTGCCCCCGCCCAATCACGCGGCCCTCCGGCGCGCTTCCTAATTATTATTCTCCCCTCCTCCGCCTCCTGCTCCTCACGGCTAATATCCCAAAAGCGTGTGATCGGCGGCGGGCGAGCGCCTCCGCGTCGGCGTCCTCGGATCGGACGGTGGATATATCGATGGGTCGGCACCTCCGCCGGTGATCCAGATTCCACCCCTCTCCCAGCTCCCGCGGTTACGCTATTAATAATATCCACCTACCCAAATCTGCGCCGACGCGGCGGGGGTTGGTGATGAGAGCTACTGCTCCTTATCCCGCGCCCCGTCCGTCCTCGATCTAGGGGTGCTCTGTCGTCTGCACCACCCCTTGCCGGAGGTGACGGGCGCCGGCCGGTGGGAAAGGGGTGGTTTGGCGCACGGGAGATGACGGCGGCTGAGGCGGCGGGAGGGGTGACAAGGTGGAGCAGGGAAGAGGACAAGGCCTTCGAGGACGCCCTAGCGGAGGCGCTGCCATTCAAGGAGAGGGACGGGGACGGGGAGGGGGAAGACGAGAGATGCTGGGAGGAGATCGCGGCGAAGGTGCCAGGGAAGACGGTGGCAGAGGTGAGGCGGCATTACGAGGTGCTGGTCGAGGACGTGCGGTCTATCGAGGCCGGGAAGGTGCCCCCGCCTTGCTACGTCGGCAGGGAGAAAGAGAGAGACAGGGGGAGGGAGCAGGAGCATCCATCGCAGCTCGGCGGTACCGTCGGCGTTAAGAAAGGGGCCAGTCTGCAGGGTGGTGGTGGTGGTGGCTACGGCGGGTTCGACAGTTCCGGCGGCGGGCACGGAAGGGGCGGGTCCAAGGCGGAGCAGGAGCGGCGCAAGGGCATCCCGTGGACGGAGGAGGAACACAAGTGGGTGGTTCTTCCTCTTTTCCCTTCATGACCATTATCATCGTTGCTTCTTTCCTCGCCAATTTTGCTGTTCAAATGAGTAGTGATTAAAGGTACGTTGTATGTGAATGTAAGTAATTATGTATGCACCTACCTACCGTAACATATATATATATATTATATATTAGGGAAAATTACTCTGATACTCTTAATCTTGTTAAATGACCCCTGTACCCTTACATTTATGGTTTTTACTGTAATACCCTCAAAATCTACTAACATATGATCACATGTCCGCGGGGTTAAAATCAGTCCGGACGGTGGTGACGCACCATACGAGTGCACCGTTATACCCCTGATACCCTCCCGTGAAGAGAGAGAGAGAAAGAGAGAGAGCTAGGGAGGGGGGACGTTAGAGGGGGCTCCCTTTCGGCGCTGGTGTAGGGAGAGAGTGTGTTAGAGAGAGTGAGAGAGAGATAGAGAGAGAGATCCAGAGAGTAGGGGAGGGGAGACGCCAGAGGGGGTTTCCCTCTCTAGTGTCGATGCAGTCATAAAAGAGGGGGAGTGTGTGTGTGTGTGAGAGAGAGAGAGAGAGAACGAGTGAGGGAGATGTCAGGATCATTTGACGCCTTTACAAGGGTCGTTATTTAATTATGGGACGCCTTTTAGAGTGGCGTTATTTATTAAATTGGCGCCTCTCATTCAGTCGTGATTTAATATTTTCTCAGGATTTTTAAAATTTTAAAATTCAGGGTTACTACAGGTTATGACCAGACCGCTATCTGCAAAGAGAACCAGGCCGCGGTCAAAGCTAGATCGCCACCTATAAGGAAAGAAGGTCATGGTTACCTAAGGACCACTATCTCCAAATAGTAGTCAAGTAGCGGTCAGAAACGGATCGCCACCTGCCATGAATAAGGGACACACGGTATTGCGTCAACGCTTCACAAGGCAGAGTCGACGCCAGCCAAAATGCAGTTGCGAGATGACCGCTAGCATCAGATAGCAATTCTTAGAAGACTGCCATCTAATGGGTGACATAGGTAGGCTGGTAGCGATTGAGTGATAACCACTATCTCCAGGTAGCAGTTATCCGCTGATCGCAATCATCATGCCGGTATCCCAGGTTATAGTTCCCACCCAACTGCTACTTTAAGGTAGCAGTTGTCACAAGACCGTGACCTCAACCGCGATACCTACAACACATAAAAGAAGAACGCGGTTTCAATCGGACCGCCATCAGCACCGAGAGCAAAATGCAGTTTCTGAGGAATCGCGACCTACTTTCGGTCTAAAATTTGCAAAACCTCACAAAACTCGGTCATTCCATGCCCCGATCATCCCAAAATGACGGGAAAACAATCACAAACTCTCTATAAACCTTCCACAAGCCAGAAGGGATCCAGAAAACTACAAAACGATAAGGAAAAGGGTGATTTCATCCAAATGCCCTAAAACACCGCACATGAACATCCGGCCCCATACCGGCCCCAAATCATGAGCAAACACAACCAAATTGATGGGAATTAAATCCTGACATCCCATGGAGTCCAAATCTACTATTTAACATAAGAAACATCACCTAAAACGGTAGATTTATCACACGTCCCAAAACATACTTTTAATTTTCCAAAAATGGAAACCCACTCAAACTCACGCTAATCGGCATGATATTAAGGGGAAATGCAGAACGAAAGGTAGAGAATCCATCCCCCTACCCCCACCGATGATTTGTTGCCCCGAAAATGCCATTCCACGCCAAAAACGTCACTTGAACCCCACCAACACTTCAAATCCATGAATGAGATCGAGCCACGCCTCGATCCTTGTGCCATCCACGCTCCACGTCATCTCCATGTCATCCTGCACCTCCTCCGTCGATCGCTAGAGTAGAGGGGAAGAGAATAAAGAGAACGGAGGGTGAGAGAGAGAGTGAGATGTGAGATGAGAGAGGGGGTGAGGGGCAAAAGGTTTATATAAAAAAGAAAATATTAATATTAATATTTTTGGAAATCCAATTTAGAGCTCAAACTTTTGAAAAATCATAAAAATGAGATATAATTATCTTCACAATCCTCGAAAAGAGCATAGCACACCTGCAGTGTCCCAAAGCCTGAAATATCAATAGTTCACCCTCCACGAGGATCCAAAAATAAAATAGTCTGCAAATCCAATTAAAAGGCCAAACTCCACTCGGGACCCATAAAAGCGCTCCAAAAACTCTCTGATTTCGATCCGAAAGATCTAGGGTGTTATAATTAAGACCAAAGATAGTAGACTACAAGAGCCAGAAATATCGGAATAGCAGGCTACGAGAGCCAAAGTTAGCAGGCTAAGCCAGAGATAGCATGCTACAAGAGCCAGAAATAGTAGAATAGTAGGCTATAAAAACTAGAGTTAGTAGGCTACAAGAGCTAGAGATAGCAGGATAGCAAGCAACAAGAGCCAGAAATAGCGGGATAGTAGGCTGTAAGAGCCAAAATATAGTAAGGAGGTGGATTGTGAAATCCAATGAATAATAGGGAAGCAAGCTATAAAGCTGAAAGATAGTAAGGATAGCAGGCTACGAAAGTCAGGGGGTAATAGGGAAGTAGGTCCTGAAAGTTGGAAAGTAGTTTAGCCGAATTATATGATAGTGGGCTTTTAGCCATGGAGGCTGAGCCGTTAAGTAAGCTAGTTGAAATGCGTGATAGTGAGCTTTGGCCAAAGTGGCTGAGTCGAAAGAGAGGATAACTAACAATCCTGATAGCGGGCTTTGGCCGAAATGGCTAAGCCAAGGGATAGAATAGTTGCAGAATTATGATAGCGGACTTGAGCCAGAATGGCTAAGCCAAAAGGTAAGATTACACAGTAGCAAGCCTTGGCCGGCATGGCCAAGCCAAACGAAGAGATAGCTGAGGTTTATTGTAGCGGGCTTTGGTTGGAATGGCTAAGCCAAAAGATAGAGTAGCTGAGGGATTATGATAGCGCGCTTTGGCTGAAATGGCTAAGTCGAAAGAAAGGATGGCTGAAGAATGGTGAAAGTGGGCTTGAGCCAAAAGGGCTGGGCTTCTGAGCTATCACGCCCCGACGCAGAATATCGGAACACGGCAGTAGATAGAGTTAATGATAATATGTTGATTTTCAGACATGCTATGCTTTAAGATAGAGAATCCATACATTCGACACAATAATGAGACAAGAAATAATTTCATCATAACCATTAATACCAATTAAATCAACATATCAAGAATGTTGATCATAATATGGATGATGCCAACATCCGGATCTCAAGACACGAATATGGGGAAGTTTTCGAATCACCAAACAATTCTGAACAACTTCTCTGGAAAACCTGTACATGTAACAGGTATCGGGAACGGACC
Organism: Amorphophallus titanum; assembly: GCA_024336825.1. Taxonomy (NCBI): domain Eukaryota; kingdom Viridiplantae; phylum Streptophyta; class Magnoliopsida; order Alismatales; family Araceae; genus Amorphophallus; species Amorphophallus titanum. Next base: position 47,704,093 of record JANBPO010009603.1, on the reverse strand, counting down.
GTTCGTATTGCAGCTTATCTGATGAAAATGGCAGCGGAGAACGACATGACTCAATTGTGGGAAATCCAGTGTAGACAAAGCTGGAATGCAGGAAGGAGACAGCAAGGGGAATACGCCGGCCTATCATCCAGCTTCAAATGTCATTTTCTTCTCCAAGTTGCGTTCTTGATCCCCAAACCTTCTGCAGGACCTAAATTTAATTGGGTCGGTAGAACTTTTGGAGTCATCTTAGCGTCCCCTTTCTTTCAGTGATCGAAACTATACATCTTGGTTACAATGCACATTTCATATCCGGCAAGCAGAGAAGTCAAGCAGTGAATTGCTTTGGCGGAGAATGGGGTTATGAACAGAAGCAAAGTCATTACATGATCTCCATCAACCGTCCTCAATGGAGAAAAATATTATACAACATGGTAGAAGTTCCACAGCTTTGCTGAACAGGATGTTGAATATTCGATTTTCCTGGCAAAACATTAGCAAAGCTTAGCTGAGAGAATGCTCACCGGGCTAGCATTTTTTCTGAACGGAGTATAGAAGTGGCAGAAGTAGGAGTTGTGACATATTCTTGCACAGTCATGGTGGCAGACCAGGATTTCTTTCTGCAGATTCCTCAGCAAAAAGCATGTCACTGAACCCACACAAGACAGTCTTCCAGTTGTCAAGACTACCAAGTCCAGATCTAAATGTAGGGATTGCAGTTCTGCCAGCTTCTACTTCACTTCTACCTTGTCCGATTTTGGAGTACAAATTTCATAGCCTTCCATTCCCTTTCTATATCTTCTGCTTAAGGACATGACGTAGCTGAATTTTCTGGCTCTGAATCCTTGCCTCCAAAAGCTTTGCCTTCAAGCTGTGCTTCTGTATTCCACCTGGCCATTCAATGCAGCCTTTCATTCCCCGGGTGATATGAGGATTAACTGAATCAGGAGAGCTATACTGCCCTACACTATATGGGCTCAGACCCGCCTCTCCAAAGCTCACATCAGGTGACAGATTTCCATTAGAAATCTTTCCGTGTGAAAGCCTTCCATTTGTGGCCTTAACGGAGATTACCTTGTAGTTTTCCCCATTAGTTGGGCATGATGACCTCCATAGCCTAGTGATAGATGATGTTTTCTTCCTTGATTGCCTTATGGTTGCAGGGCAGACTTCAGTTACTTCGCCATTCGCCTTACCATTCTTTGCATTCCCCTCCCAGTCTGTTCCGCTTGCAGATGCATTACTTTCACAGATACCATTGACAGAAGGGTCACTCCCGTCAGGGGAATTACTAGAACCCTGCTCCTCAGCATGGCTATCAGTCTCCCAATCACTTTCATCGTCTACAACTCCATTCCCATCAACAATCCCATTAGCATAGTTCATTGGCTTTTCAGTAAATCCATTGACCTCTGGACTCACCGTGTGGATTTTTGATGCATGACTGGCAGGGCTAGATCCATAGCATGGTTCAATCTCTCTTTCATTAGGCGCGCCGCGTGCCTGGAGCTCCTCAAACACAGAGAAGATGTCCTCTGAAGCTGGGGGAGGCTGGTAAACAAATTCCTTGATTTCTTGAACTTTAACTGAGTTGACTGCATCTCTAAGCAACTCCGCTTCTTTTATATCTGAATCAGATTGCAAGCTACTTCTTTCGTGTAGAAATGCCTCTATATGTGATTGGAGCTGACATAGATGGGAATACTTCTCCTCGAGTGCCAGTTTTGCATCAATCAGCTTCATCTGGACCCTCTCTTCACGCCAGACCTCAGCCATCTGCAACATCTTTCTCTCTTCTTCCACCTCTTCCCTGATCTTCAAGGATTCCTTCTTCAGTGCTTCAACCTCTGCTTTATCCTCTCCTATTTCCTTAGCTAGCTCATCGCAGACTTCCTCCATGAGCTCTCGAGCCTTCCGTTCCTTCTCATAGTCCTGCAAGTATCTTTTTGCAGATAACTTGGCTTCAGCAAGCTCATTGACCAGCTTGGAGTTCACAATCTCCATCCTCTGCACACTCTTCCGCTCCCTCTTGAGATCATCCTTTATGTCATCTATTATGGCACGCACCTTTTCATGTTCTCTCTTCCGCCATGAGGCCTTCTCCTCGGCAAGCTTCTTCAAGAAGTGATCCAGTTTCTTCTTTGACAGACGGCGCTCAGCCTCAAGTTCATCGATCCGAGCCCGAGCTTGCTCAAGCTCTCCTCGAAGAGAAGAAACAATTGAAACTGTGGTTATCTGTTGGTCTTCAAAAAGTTTCATATGACCAGGGAAATGGAGGATTTCGTCGAAAACGTTAGAAGATCCAGGATCCCATTTTGTTGCCCTCTCCATCGCAGGACTTGGCAATGCAAGAGCATGTTCAATCTGAGCATTACCATAGGTTAAGGGTTAAATGACATAAAAGAAGACTAATGATTCTTAACAAAGAGAGGCTATAGAAAAAAAAAAAGGCAAGCTATGCACCTTCGATATGGCGCCAGTACTTCTATTGTGGATTGAAGGTTCAAGAGGTAATTCTCGAGACTCTTATGAAGGAGAATCAACATTTGAAGGCTCTCCTGCAAGATCTTCTTCAAGAATGAGACCTTTACCCTCAGCCACTTGCTAGGCCTCCAGTCGAAGCCCCGGCACTACTAGTTGGGCACAATGGTGCCAACGCCTCAGCAACAGCTGACCGAACCCTGACAGAAGCTGGGTTCGGCACGCCCCTAGTTGAAGCTCAGCCGCGAGCCTCCAATATGCTAGTGCCAAAAAATCTTATGGCACAACACCAGATGATTGAGCGGATTGTCAAGACAAACTTCACCTAGTATGGAGAAGGGGTTGCCACCATTGACCTCTATAGTGTCCCCTACCCACTCCATCACCAGTTGAAAAAGCTTCCTTCGGAGTACGCCAAGCCCTTGAAGCTACAGAAGTTCGACAGGCTCCACATGAGCACTTGGCCTACTTCATTACAGCCATGGGTAAGCTAGCATTGGATGAGTCATATCTCCTCCGCTATTCTCGCCTGAAGCCCAACTGAATGGTCGATTGGGCAGATCTCCAGTAGAAATTCCTCGAATCTTTCTAGAAGGTCGAGCATAAGATCTCTCTGGCCGAGCTCTATTCTCTCCGACAGAAGAAGGGTGAGAGCACCCTCAACTTTATCAAAAAATGGCGAGACCTCAGCTTGAGGTGTATCAATCCGCCAATGCAGGAGAATGCCAGCACCATATGCTGCAGAGGCTTGGCAGTCAATGTCAGCGAAAAGTTCCTCAGCTCCAATATCAAAGACTTCGACTAGCTCAACTTGACAGTCGCCAAAATAGAGATGTTCTTCACCGATAACTCGAGCTATACTTCAGCCAAGGGTAAGCAGGCGCAAGAATGCCTACCCGGTAAGGAGGTGAACATCATCGAGTTCACCCCCCACCACCAAAGTCAGCAAGAAGGGCGAGCCAAGCGGCTCTGACAAGAAGCCAGCTGACAAGTCGGTTGCCCCTTCCTTTTAAGAGCATATGAAGACACCCTTCTTCTTTAAAGGGGAACATACGAAGATGCTCTTCAACCTCTGCATGGCCCAAAAGATTATCGAGCTGCCAGAAGCTCGCAAGTCGGACGAGGCTCAGAAAATTGATGACCCTAGCTACTGCCCATATCATCGCATGCTAGGCCTTCCACTTGAAGATTGCTATGTCTTCAAGCCTCAAGTACAAAAGTTGATCTGAGACGGCCTCATTAAAATGAAGAGTGGTCTCGTCGATCCCCCACAGCCACATATGTGGTCCAGGCCAGCCAAGATAGCACGTGTGGTTCACTATTCGGCTAACGTGATTCACATGATGGCTACATTCTCTCTATCAAACGTTGAAGCAGAGGAGCCCAGCACCAGCCAAGGCAAGCATTCTCTGTGGTATCTGGGGTGGAGGCCCTGCCATGATCTCATACCCCTCTTCTTTCCAAAAGAAAGGACTAGGCGGCTCTTCAATGTCTTCGTCGAGAAGGGGCAAATCATGCCCCGCGACCCACCGACAGACTACACCCAATGGGACTTCAACCTTCCCCAGTACTACCCTTTTCACGCCAGAATCTGCCACGTGATCGGATCCTGTGAGGAAGTTCAATACTTAATCCAGGAATATATCCATTGGGAGCAAATTGATGCTGAGGGGAACTCTATGGCAGTTCTAAGGCTTCAACAAGTCGTTGAAGAAACCATGAGCATCTCCAGAAATGCACCAGAGCAACCATAACCTCCTCAAGCAAATGGGCACAGGTTGCCATATCGACATACCCCGAAATGGCTCAAGTTTCAAACTGATAATCGAGAAGCTCTCGAGCTATTATGAAGGCACAGGGAGTAGGACGCCAGTCAGGAGGTAGAGCCGAGTGATTTCTCGGTCAACGTTATCCATCCTCCTGCCACCCTAGCTCCTCCAGACACCCAGACACCGATTGCCAGTAGGCCAGTTCCTGCCACTCCTGCGCGATGGTGGCGCTGGCAAGAGCTGGACTCTCTTCCATTCTCCAAGGAGGATACCACAAGGCTACTCCGAGTCCTTCTCAGTCGAGAGGATGTCCTGGTAAGTGAGACGACGATGGGTGTCCCAAGTTCCTCTTTCTCCCCTCCTACCCTACCTCCATCTCTGGTATCTGGAAATAGTAAGGGGAAGCAAAAGTAGGGTGATGTTCTGGCACGATTGTGTCATGTCTCCCAGGCCGGTGAGCCCTTGGGTCCTCTCCGTATGCCCTACAACCCGGCCCAGATCACAGAGAAGACATCTTCGGAGCCTTCAGCGACTCCAGGCAGCAAGTTGGGCCCTTCATCACAAGGCCTACTTGACGTGCGAAGTCAGGGTAACTACTTGGAGCCGTAATATCTTGTTGCATCTTCGGTTGTCACTAGACCCTACTCCAAGGTAGATGATAAAGGGAAGGCTAAGGAGCAAGACTCCAGGCGAGTCCCCCAGTCTACATCTCAACAAAATACCTGGCCACCGCGGGTAAGGCATCAAACCGCGCATACGTCTTCGGATGTCAGCATTGGTATGCCAGCTCACCACAGACTTCTTTCACCATCGTGAGGAAGGTGTCAAACCGCACATACATCTTCAGACACCGACCCCAGTGTATGCCATAGTTACCACACATGTCACGAAGCTCCTGTGATGTGAACGGCAGTCCATTGTCGGTGACGATGTCACGAGGGACGTCAAACTTGGCAAGGATGTTGTGCTGATGAACTTGACCACCATCGATGCCTTGATTTCAATGAAAGCTTCAGCTTTCACCCATTTCATGAAGTATTCTATAGCAGTGAGGATGAAGGATTTTCTCTGAATTTCTCCGGTCCTATCTTCCAGAGGGTCAACCACGTCGAATGCCCACATGATGAAAGGGCAAGGAGCTATGAAAGGGTGAAGTGAAGATGAAGGAGCGTGCACCTTGTCCCCATGAAATTGGCATTTAGCGTAATGACGGACATAGCGAGCACAATCGTCCTCCATGGTAGGCCAGTAATGGTGCCCGAGGTGTTTTTAAGCTAGCATCCGACCATTTACATGCCCACCACATTCACTAGAATGTGCAGCCTCGACGACTACACAAGATTCAACCTCATCAAGGCAGTAGAGATGCACTCCACTAACGGATTTGTGATGCAAGAGACCACCTATGGTGGCAAAGCGCTCCTCGACCCGACGAATGGCTCACCAGTTGGGGGTGGTAGCATATTCAGGAAAGGCTCCATCACGGAGATAGTTCTTGATATCAAAGAACCATGGATGGCCATCATCGAGGTCAATTTTTGGCTCATGAGAAAGTTAGTGGACTTGGGGAGTGGGCATCAAGAGCTGTTGGAACCAAGGATTTGCATGTGAAGGGGTGTGCACCTTTTGCACGATGACGGTAGCTGAGGGTCTCTCGGACAGGATCGTGAGAGATGAGGATAAAGAAGCTAGGGCATCAGCCAAGATGTTTTGGGCCCTAGGAGTGTGCACTAGGGTTAGCTTCCTAAACCGCCAGACTACCTTGCTGACCAGATCCTAGTATGGCCTTAGTCTCGGGTCCCGAGTTTGGTACTTGCTGAGGGATTGCCAGAGTATTAGTTGGGAATCTCCGATTATGCGGAGCTCCTTAACCCCTAGGGCTAACGGCATTTTCAGGTCTGTGAGGAGCGCCTAGTACTCGACCACATTGTTCATGGAAGGGAAGGACAACTGGCAAGCACATGGAATAATCACACCTTCTAGAGACTGGAGGACAGCCCTGATTCCACAACCCTTAGAGTTAAGTGCACCATTAAAATAAAGAATCCATGAAGGTTCACCATCGATGATGGCTCCTAGCTCTTCGTCCGAGAAATCTTCGTCGACAAGAGAATGCATGGGTAGTGGATGGTGCGTGAGGTGCTCAGCAATGGCATTCCCCTTGACAACCTTTTGATTGACATAGGTGATATCAAATTGATTGAGAAAACTCTGCCATCTCACCAAATGATTAGTCAGTACATGCTTTTCTAGCAAGTACTTGATTGGGTCCATTCACTCCAAGAGCTTTACTTCATTAGCTAGGAAATAATGTTTCAGCTTTTGGGTGACCCAAACGATGGCCACGCATGTCCTTTCCATGGCAGTATACTTCTTCTTAGCTTCATTGAACAATTTTTACAGATAATAGACTACTTACTCCTTCTTCACGTCATCGTATTGAGCCAAGATTGCCCCAACAGATTCTTCCATGGTGGATACATAGAGCAGTAAAGGCCGACCTGGGACTGGGGGTGCCAGGACGGGAAGATTCTGGAGGTAACTCTTCAGGTCTTCGAAGGCCTTTTGACACTTGTCATTCCATGCAAATTTAGCCCCACCCTTGAGCATGTCATAAAAAGGCTTGCATCATTAGGAGTGGTGAGATATAAATCTCCTGATGAATTGTAAGCACCTAATAAGACATCAAACTTCTTTGATATTCTTGGGAGGAGGCATTTCGGCAATTGTTTGGCCTTGTTAGGGTCTATCTTGATCCCTCTCTCGCTGACTATGAACTCTAAAAGCTTGTCTGATGATACCCCAAATACACACTTCTTGGGGTTCATTTTGAGTTGGTGCTGTCGTGGCCTCTGGAGAAAAGCGCGGAGGACCTCAGCATGACCACTCCTGATTTTGGGCTTCACTAAAATATCATCCACGTATACCTCCATGTGCACATGCATCATGTCGTGGAAGATGACCATCATTACCCTTTGATATGTGGCTCCCACATTTTTCAATCCGAAGGGCATGACTATGTAGCAATAGGTCCCCCACAGGGTGGTGAAGGAGGTCTTCTCCTAGTCTTCTTCCACCAAGCGGATCTGGTTGTACCCCGAGAAGCCATCCATGAAGGACAGCATTTCATAGATGGTGGTGTTGTCTACAAGGACGTCTATGTGTGGGAGAGAAAAATCATCATTTGGATAGGCATGATTAAGATTACGAAAATCTATACAGAATCAGACCCTGCCATCCTTCTTCATGATAGAGACGATGTTTGCTACCCATTGTGGATATAAGACTGCCTTGATGAATTTAGCCTTATGGAGCTTGTCAACTTCTTCTTTGACCTTGAGGGCGAGCATCGGATGAAGTTCCCTTAGCTTTTGTTTGATAGCTCGGGTGGCCTGCTTTAGAGCTAGATGGTGCTCCACTAGTGAGGGATCTAAGCCTGACATGTCCACATAGGACCAAGCAAAGGCATCGGGGAATTCAAGACCGAATCGCTTCAGGGCGTCGTTTTCGAGATTCACAACGACGCCGAGCGCGCCGAGGCGATCGACAAGGCGTTCGACTATCGCGGCGACGTGACCCTCACGCTGTCCAACGGCCCGCTCGAGTGCTTCATCTTCAATCGCGACGCTTCGGAAAAGCCGCCGCGCATCGAGGTCTTCGTCAAAGGCCAGGAAGCGCCGCTCGTGATTCCCTACTCGGACGTCCAAGCCATCGCCTTTACCGGCCGCGACACCGCCGACGGCAAAAGCTGGGCCGCCTGGGTCGCCAAGAAGGACACCGAGCGCCAGGCCGAAGCCGAGCGCATCCGCAAGGAACTCGAAGATCAGGGCCACCTCTAGTCAGCCTGTAACGGCGGTCTATGACCGCCGACGCGCGCGGATGTGCGCCTTCGCTTGGGTAAGCATTTGTCCGCGCGGCTCTGCCTCCCACCGCGAAACATCCGCGACACACGCGGCGTCTGGGTTACTGTTCACCATTCGCATGCGCCGCACCCTGCTCCTCGCCCTCCTCGCGATAGCTCTCCCACTCAAAGCCTACGACCCTCCCGCAACCAAGGCCCCCCGTCCCCTCACCTACCCCGAAGACACATTCGCCTTCAAGAACGAGACCATCTGGAACTACGTTAACGGTGAGCCCGCACCCGAGGCGCCCAACTCAAAGCGCGAGCATCAATACGACGAGCGATGCTTTGTCCTGAGCCGCTCCATTGTCCAGTTTTGGAAATTCGCCCGCTTTGATTCCAGCCAACCGCCCCTCGATTCCGCCCGCCTCGCCAAACGCATCCGCGAAGTCACCGAACGCAGCGTCTGGCTGCCCGCGCTCGCACCCAAGGACCGCATCGTCATCCCCGGCTACCACAATCTCCACGAGGCCAGCGCCGCCATGACCGCCACGTTCCAGGCCAACCTCGGCCTTGGCTGGCCCTTTTATTTCCGCTTCGGCAACGGCGTCATCATCCTCTGGGTGTCGCGCCACATGGAAGCCGCGCTCAACGACGAAATCTGGCACGACCTCCGGATGAACACGCCGACCATTCTGTGGATCTACCGTTTCCCCAGCCTCAAGCTCAACCACGTCGTCGTCGTTTACTCCGGCACGCGCGATGCCAAGGGCTACCACTACCACGTCTACGATCCCAACTACCGCGACCGCTTCAGCCACTTCGCCTACAACCCCGTCACGCGCACCTTCTCCTTGGAGCCCCGCTACTACTTCAAGGGCGGCCCCGTCACTGCGAGGTCGATCTATCGCCAGTTCCTGCAATAAGCGGGATGGGCAGCCTGCGGCCCTCCCCTTACTTTACGACAAAGGGCACTCGCGTCCTCATTCCACGTCTGCTACGTTTTCGCTCGATGGACGCCGACTTCACCGACATCAAGATCGTCAGCCTCGAGGACGAACTAACCGCGCCGTCGCCGAACGACCCCTCACTGCGGTGCGTCTTCCTCAAGCTCTCGGCCACGCCGCCGCCTGGCTGGGTGCAGCACTTCAACCAAACGCGCCGAATCGCGCGCCACGTGAAATGGCGCAAGGCCGTCATCGACCGCAAGTTCATCGTCGTCGAGTGCGTGCCGGAAGAAATCGAGACACACCACCTGCGCGACCTCAAGCAGGACGTCTACTACGCCAACGGCGAGTACAAGAAGTACCTCCAGCGCCAGTACCACGGCGACCACAAGGCCTCACAGACGCAGGCCCTCGAGCGCGACCGCATCCGCGAGATGAAGGATCGGCTGAAATTCGACTAGGCCGTCCGCTTTTCCGTCGCAACAAGTACCGTCGCGCTCACGATCAACGCGCCGCCGATGAGCAGCGTCCAGCGCAACGGCTCGTTCGCGTAATCGATGCCCGCATAGCGCGAGATCCAGCCCGGCAGGAAACCTGAGAGGATCGCCGCGATCACCGGCTCGATGCAATAGATCAGCCCCGCTTCCGTCGCGCTCACCCACCGCTGCCACGCGTTCATGATGAGGAACGTAAAGATGGTGCACGGGAAAAGCAGCACGAGGAACATCTGCCAGACCGCCGACGGCGTGAACAACTGCTGCGTCAGGTCCGGCGTGCCGCCCTGCGCCGCGTAACCGAGACCGAACACCACGCCCATCATCGCGAACATCAGCATCGTGACCAGCACGGCGCGGTTCTCCGCGAAAAGCGGCCGCTCCACCCACACGATCTGCCCCGCGAAGAACACCGTGCTCAGGATCGTCACGATTTCGCCCGGACCAAGCCGGAAGTGCTGCAGGAAACCCGGGCTCAGCAACGCAGCGCCAGCGAGCACCAGGCAGCAGGCCACGATCACGCGGCGGCCTGGCGCCTGCCAGTCGCGCAGCGCAACGATCAGCGGCACGAAGAGCGTGTAGAGTTGCGTGAGAAAACCGACCACGGACGCATCCGCCCACGCCAGCCCGAGCGTCTGCAAGTAGAGCCCGATGCCCGCGAGCACCGCGAGGCCCACGGCCTGGATCCACTCGCGACGCGTGATCTTGCCGAGGTGCCGCGCGCAAAACGGCAGCAGCACCAGCGCCGCGATTCCGAAGCGCATGGCAACGTTGATGCTGACCAGCGCCGGCGCGGAAAGGCCCGGCACGTGCGCCTGCTGCGCCAGCTCCAGCGCCCGCACCAGCGGAAACGTCGAGCCCCAGAAGAGCGTCGCGAAAATGAGAAGCATCCGCGCGCGCTCCATCATCATCCCCGGCGATGGCGAATACTTCTGGTGCATACTCTATGATGGCAGCGTTATTGTCGCCGCTCAAGCGAGGCGCGACATTCACTTGCGGCGCCCCCGCCGCGTCGTTATCCTTTCGCTTTCAACACCGCATCCCGGCCGCGTCGGCCCCCGCATGAAAAGTTCGCCCAAGCACAAGCCTATCTGTGGGGGATGAAGCTGTCAACTCACCCCTCGAAACTACAACGGAGGCGGATTTGCCAATAGAACAATCCACACAATCGCTGCTGGTCGGGGCGGAGACCCCTATTGAAGCCCAAATGAAACCAAATGAAGAGATCGAGGTTCTTGACCTCAAAGATGATATTCCAGACTTTGTCGACCTTCAGCCAGCGCCCCTGGAGATAGAAGATGGAGGCCAAGCTACAGTCGACGAGTTGATGGAAGTCAACCTGGGAGATGAGGACGACCCTAGGCTGACCTTCCTCCGTGCCCAGTTGTTTGCTGAAGAACAGGAGCTGTATATTCAGCTGCTGCAAGAATACTGTGATTGCTTCACCTGGACCTACAAGGAAATGCCAGGACTAAGCCCCGCAGTCTCCCAACATGAGCTAGCAATAAGCCCCAGAGCCTAGCCGGTGAAGCAGTCACCGCGGCGCATGAGGCCAGAGCTCATCACGCAGATATGCAAAGAAGTGGACAAGCTCATTGGTGTGGATTTTGTTAAAGAAAATCAATATACCATGTGGCTGGATAATATTGTGCCTGTGAAGAAGAAGAATGGACAGATCCAGATATGTGTAGACTTTCGAGATCTAAATAAAACTTGTCCCAAAGATGACTTTCCGGTACTAATAACGGAGGTCATGATTGATGCTACAACTGGTCACGAAGCCCTGTCATTTATGGACGGGTCGTCCTGCTACAACCAAATATGGATCGCGGAGCATGACCGGGTCCATACTGCCTTTCGAACTCCCAAAGACATTTACCACTACAAGAGGATGCCATTCAGACTAAAGAATGCCAACGCCACTTATCAGCGGGCGATGACCAGAATATTCGATGAGCTGTTCTACCACAAGGTCTAGTGCTACATAGATGACCTGGTAGTCAAGACCAGAATAAAAGAGGACCATCTGCAAGACCTCCGAGTTATTTTTCAGAGGCTAAGGCAGTATGAATTAAAGATGAACCCTATGAAATGTGCATTCAGAGTATCAAGTGGAAAGTTCTTGGGCTTCGTTGTCAGATATCGAGGAATTGAAATAGACCCCGCAAAGATCAAAGCAATTCAGGAGTTACCCCCGCCAAGGAACCTCTCTGAGCTGAGATCTCTACAAGGTTACCTGGCGTACATCCGGGGGTTTATATCCAACTTGTCAGGGCGATGCCAGCCTTTTCACAAGTTAATGATGAAAGATGTTCCCTTTTACTGGGATGAAGATTGTCAGGCAGCCTTTGATAAGTTGAAGGATTATCTGAAGACTCCTCTAGTGCTGGGCGCACTGGTGAAAGGGCAGCCGCTGGTATTGTACATAGCAGCCACATACAACTCCCTGGGGGCAATGTTAGCCCAGAACAATGAAGAAGGGAAGGAACAAGCCCTCTACTACCTCATTCGAAGACTAGTCATAACTTAGAAAAGATACACCTACATTGAGAAGATCTGCCTGGCGCTGGTCTTCGCAGTCAAAAAGCTCTGACACTATATGTTGTCACACGAAATCAGGCTGATCTCTAAGGTGGATCCGCTCAAATATATCATGTCCCAACAGGCACTCAAAGGTCGTCTGGGCAAATGGGCGGTGATCCTTATGGAGTTTGATATCTCCTATGTATCGCAAAGGGCCGTCAAAGGCCAAGCCATCACAGACTTCTTCGCTGAGCATCCAATGCCTGAAGACTGCCCCTTAGAACCAGAACTACCTGAAGATGAAACCCTAGAAGTCGACCAGGTGCAGCCCTCTCTATGGCAGTTGTACTTTGATAGCGCTTCTAGAATTGACACCTCAGCTACTAATCAGCCAGAGTCAGAGCAGGGGCAGGCATAGTCTTGAAGTCTCCGGAAGGAGAAGTCATCTATACATCCTATTCAATAAATAAGCCTTGCACAAATAATGAAGTAGAGTATGAAGCCCTGATAATTGGGTTGCAGATTGCTCTGTCTATGGAGATCCAGATGTTGGAAGCATTCAGAGATTCCATGCTCGTTATAAAATAGCTGGAAGGAGAGTTCGATCTGTGGAAGCAGGAGCTCCTCCCCTACTACCAGTTGGCACTTCGCTTGATGGCGAGGTTCTATTTCACTAAAGTCAAGCATATCAATCGAGGATAGAATGCTCAGGCGGATGCCCTCGCAAAGCTGGCTAGCTCTTTGGCGATTCCGCCAGACACAAGCCTGAATGTAACGGTAATTAACCGACGACAGGTCCCCAGCATGACAGAGGTCCTGATCGATGAATAAGAAAATGAAGCGACAGCTGTAGAGGAAGTCCAACAGCCCGATTGGCAGGAGCACCTCTTATGCTAGTTCCGACACCAACAGCTCCCGAAGGAAAAAGAACAAAGAATGAAGCTCCTACGAGTCAAGGACTCCTACGAGATGAGGAATGGAACCCTGTTCTGGATAATGGCGGACGCCCAGAAGAAAGTCTTGCTCTGTTGCTTGTCTTCAGTAGAAACTCGGCAAGTAATGCAGGAAGTCCATGTCGGATCTGCCGGAGCACACTAGGCCGGTTTGAAAATGAAGATTGAAATAAAGAAATTGGGCTACTACTGGCTCTCTGTAATACCCCATGATTTATTGAAACGGTGGTGCTCTGGTGTTGATCCAGAGGGGGGGTGAATGGATCTTTCTACAAAAACTACCCAATCAAAAACTTTGCTCTCTCTTGAAATGTAATTTGTGCTTAAACTATCTAAACAGTAAAGCAGAATGATAGAGGAAGAAAAACACTCTCAACGAATAGATTCTTCAGATAATTATAATATAAAACTCATTCATGCTCACAGAATGGTGTTCCATGGAATTCATGCACCACAGTTTGAATGCTCAACACACACTGTACACCAGACGGAAAATGTGCTAACAAGTAAGAACAACTTTCAAGCACTTGGTGTGTGGAAACATATGCACAACAGAAGAAGAAAACCATACGCCAGACAATGTTATCTGACACCCAATAAGCTCATAATGCAAAGACTTCAATCTTAAACAAACTTGTGAAGGGAAGGAAGAAGACAAGGAGCAAACCCATGAAACAAACCACTACTTTAATTAAAACTCTCACTATAAAATCGTGCGGAAATAAAACTAGATGGCTCAAGCTAAATAGATGTTCTATTGCAGTTCTCACTCGAATTCTTAGCCAGCACACGTCGCCTGAGACTCTACTAAGCACGCAGACAACACTTTGCAGCTGTGTTGGATACAGACTGATAACACATAGAAGAACTTCAAATAGTAAATGCTCAGACCGCCTGTGAAGGGGGGATAGAAGATATGGAATTGGACAGTCACACAAACCATAGTGCACAGAGATTTTAGATGGTTTAGTATGCTACCACAGACCTACGTCCATCCCCCACTCAAATCTGAGTGAGGCGTTCTGCTGACAAACAGCTTAAACCGCTGAGCATCACAACTTTCTTACACTACTGAGCACCACAGCTTGCTGACCGTTGAGCCTTACAACTTTGCTAACCCAAGGAATCAATCCTTGCTGTTGAGCCTCACAGCTTGCTAAAGAACAAGAAATAACAAAAACCAAAGCAAAAGAAACAGAGATGAAAATGGAAGGAATATAGCTCTCGCAAGAGCAACTTGGCTTAGATCTGATCCAAACGCCAACACTGATCTGATCTTCAAGATGCTCTAGCTGCTTTTGATCACTCTTCTCTATCTCCTACTCTCCCTTCTTCTTCCTCTGCTACGAGCTCTTTCTCTCTCTGACCTGTTCCCTCTTTTATTCTGATCTCAAGCTCACTGGCTCGCCTTCCACTTCTCTGGTGGTCTCTCTTTCTCAGATGGCTACACTTCTTTCCTAGGCAACACTAATTCAATTTCTTCTCTTCGCAGCACTCCTCTCTTGGTAGCCTTCTGTAACAGTTCCCTTCTGTCGTGGCTCTATGGCTCGAAGAAGGATGCTTCCTATTTATATGAAAAATAGGGCTTCCGGAGATGCTTTTTGGATAAAGTAATTTGATTGCTTTTTATCCCATTGGGCCATGTGGCAGGACAAGATTATTCCTTTAATCATCGAGCCTTAGATCACGTGACCAATCATAAGCTTCCTGGGTCCACGTGTCACCTTTCCTGTCATTCCTGGGATCACGTGTCACTTATGCTGATTGCAGGGTCGAACTCCTTTATTGGATCTGAATTTAAGTTAAGGGTTTCGAATCTTATAGCATTGACCTCACTAGCAACACCCGATACAACTGCATCAACCTTTGACTTAGTGCCTCTAGGCACTATTCTAATGCTCTGACCTTCTGGCTTAAGACAATGCTTCTTCAACCTTCTTTTACTGTTGCTGCTAATGACCAAGAAATTCAGTTGAGTTCTATTGACTTCACGTGCTTCTGATGTCTTGAAGTCTTCTGACTTGGAGAGCTAGGCTGACTTGCTGAATTTGTGCTGAAAGTGAATTGTTGTATTTGAACTTACTGCTGCTGCTATGGTGAATTGCTATAGACTTGACTAATGGAGCCCTTGAGTTCCTTTTATGGCTGTAGACTGACTTCCACTAGGGTACATTAATTTCTTCTGCTGCCTTGACCTTGTGCATTATAATATGCATCAACTTGTCCTTTGAATGCTCTGACCTTAGTTGATCTGCAACGTTCCCAACAACTGCATTGACCTATCTCTTGTGTGCTCAGACCTTGTTAGTTGGAGCTTTGCTCTTCTGTCTTGAGCTGCCTCAAAAGTGCACTAACCTCCTCACAGATGTAGCACATGAGTATCTTGATTCATCGACCTTATTGGCTTTGAAGTGTTGATATGCTTCGACTTGAGTGATATTACCAACACTGCTGCACTGACCTTATTTGCAGGAACTACTCTGCTGCCACGAGGCAAACCTTCAATGGATCGAGATATTTTCTTATGCTTGACTTTCTGATGAGTGGTATATCAAGGCTTGGCTTGAAGCATCGACCTGTGCCTTCTGCTTGCCATTCTCCGATTGATGCAGTTCTAGGTGCATCGACCTTGACGGCATAGTGGGTGACTATGCATCGACCTTACATGACACAATGAATGTATGTGCACCGACCTTACCTGACAAAGAAAAAGTATATGCACCGACCTTACAATGCAATCGTTGACTAGCAATTGAGCAGTAGCGTCGACCTGACTACAATGTGCATCGACCTTGATATAGAAAGACTTCTACAACCACATCGACCTTCTAGAAAAAAGTAAACACACGTCGTGGGTGTGGAGCAACTAAGAAGAAATAAATAAAAGAGAGAGATGGAAAAGTATGATGAAAAATACCCAAGTAAGAAGATGTGATCGCCACCAAAGCAAGTAATGTAGACAAGACTACACTACGTATACCTTGGAAAGAAGCCAAGTGAAGCACACTCGCATGCGGGAGAGAAAGACTCAAGTGTAGACTCAAAAACGGTCCTCCTGCGACTGGAAGGCAAAGGAAAACGGTCCCCAATTGGCCGCAAGTGAAGTTAGATGGTCCGACCGCTAAGTGCACCTAGAAAACTAGATGTGGAACTCAGATCTCCACCCCTCCTGGCCGGCCAGAAGAGTTGGGCCTTGTGTTAGGAGTATTGTAGACCTATAAACGAGAGTGTAGACAGAAAGAAAGCAACCCAACTAGCCCTAGAGAAGTGTAATAAAATTAATATGGATGAAAAAGAAGGGTGAATACCTGGGGGTTGGTGGTTTTTTTACCCCTGTGGGGCGTGAAAATAATAGGAGGGTGTTTAAAAACATGTTTTGAATGCAGAAGAGCATGGAAGAAGAAGAGAGGAAGATGCTATGATGATGCAAAGAGAGATAAAGACTAAGGGAAGAAAAGACACAAAAGCAACTAAAGAACTGGCTACTTCCTAGACCAAATGAATTAAGGACGCAGAAACACGTTCTCCCTGGTTGGTACTCACTCAAGAATGCAGCAACACTTCGGCGCAAGCTCCAAAAAATCTCCTCATCAAGTCATGAAGTCAAGAGTTCTATTTATAGACCCCCAAAACCCTGGGTCGAGTTGGAGGGATAATAGCAAGAAAATAGGGCTAACCCTTGATAAAACTTGAAGATAATACTCCCAAGAGTCCATAGAAACAAATAGAAGCTTCTGAGGATCAATACTCAGAGAGAAAACACTGAATTAAGGACTCTAGTTGGACCACGGATGAAGAGAGGAAGATCAAGCAGAGCAGGACTCTCTGTCTGCCCTAACGGTCTTGTGATAGACAGCAAGGCACACCAAACGGTCAGTCGATGGACTGCTAGGCATGGTCGCTCACAAAGAGATAAGGCCAACGGGAGAAAAGGAAATCGGAATAGGACTTTTCGTCCCCTAGTGGTCATGCGATGGGCCCCTAGCCACTGGTAACGGTCGTGCGATAGATCGCTAGGCAGATAGACATGGCAAAAGAGATAAAGGCCAAATAAATCTCTGATTAAATCCACAAAATAACCCTTAATAGACCTTATCTAGGCCCAATAAGTCAAAATGACAAAGAAAGGAAGAACTTAAGCCCAACCAGGGAGAAAACCCATACAATAAGTCCATGAATGACCAAAAATGGCCCAATAACCAACGAATAACCCGAGACATCATAAAATAAGATAAGGAGATGACCCAACTTATTGGTCATAAAACGGGTGTCAACTGTTGTCCCTCCTTAACATCCTCTTTGTAGGGGAGTGAGCGGAGGTGAAGCGAAAGCGAAATAGATCACGGAGATGAAGCGGAGATGAAGTGAAGTAGATTGAAAAGTGGGCGTTAATGTAAACGACACCCATTCTCAACCAACGAGTGATAGGAATCTTCCGGAAAACTCCAAACCAATCACAAGGAATGGCCAAACCGAACAACGCATGCCTAGAGGAACTAATAACTAAGGAAATAAAACACGACCAACTTGATCACTGGAACGCGTAGCTGATAGGCGATCGGAGCAAGGAAAAAAGTAAAAGAGACGAGCAACTAAACTCCAGACAAGAATCCTCAGCTAACCAAACCAAGCGAACAGATAGAAGGAAACCTTCTAACTCGAAGTGGAATGACTCTCCTTACCCAATGACCATGGATACACAATTATCCACCATTACTGAGACACTTTAGACAGATCATGACACATGAATGCTCAAAGATGCGCATGATGCATGCTGGGTTAAAGTAAAAGAAATCATCATAACTAATGCAAAGAAAGAATAAAATAGGAAGATACTCGAGAATAGTATTGCTAGACTGGATTAATCAGGATCAAGACACTATCCGCAATCACGACGTGCAAGATAGAACCATCGTCCCCCAACTCTTCCACCCTAACAGCCTATCTAACGATTAAACATGTGCACCTAGATCATTATCATTTTTGTTAAAGGAGAACATCAGGTCCTAGAACACATGAATGACTAGCTGATTCTTGAGATAATATATCATAGCTACCATATAGTAATGCATTAAGGGACTAAGGAATGGGATACTTACCTGCCTGGCAGGAAAGATGTTGATGGGGACATCCCCCAGCCACTCCATCTTTTTCGGGACTTCAGTTGCTCATCATCGGTGCATCACCATTTTCGTCACTTAATTTCGAGTCATAGCATATAATTTCCATTTTATTTGAGTCATATTTGTGTAATTTTATTTATTTGAGTCAGTTCATTAGGTTATTGGGTCAGTAGGATGGTCAATTGGACCCAAATAGTAGACTAGGCCCAGGGGCATCCTACCTTGGACTGTTGGGTCATTTGTCTATTAGTTCAAGGTTATTTTGGTCATGGAAAATATGGTTGCCTATAAATAGGGCGCTCTCTCCCTCATGTGTACAACTTTAAGTTGAAGATCAGAGGAAGAGGAAGAAGTTCCATGAAGAGTGCAGAGAGAGAATAAGACTAGAAGGTGGTGAAAATTGACTTTTCCTGCGTTCCCTCACAGTTTGGAGCCGAATGGTGTGAGTTTGAGCGGGTTTTCCAGCTTTAAGGGTAGAATCATGCTTTGGGGGTGTGAGCCAAGTTCGCCATTCCAGGCTACAATTTTCAGTGTAAATGGTCTCATTCGAACCCCTGACATGTTGGGATTTCATTCCTGCCAATTTGGTTGTAATTGGCCATGATTTGGGTCCGGTAGGAGGCCAGTTACCCTCGTGAGTCGTTTTGGGTGGATTTGTGGAAATCACCCGTTTCTTGCCGTTTTGTGGATGGTTTGATGCCTTTCGGCTTGTGGAAGGTTGATAACGGCTCTAGGGATGTTTCCCCATCATTAGGAGCGATTGGGGCGTGGAAAGATCGAGTTTTGGGTAGTCCCACAATTTTCCCGCCAGAACAGTTTAGTGGTCCTACCAGTGATCACCATTTGTAGAGGTAGCCCTTTGGAGACAGTTATTTGGGTTCCAAGGTCAGTTTCCATTTAGCGGTCTTGCGATCAATCGCAACCCAGTATTAGTGGCCCTAGGGTGACCGCTATTTGGCGTTTTAAGTCGGTTTGGGCTAGTGGTCTAGCTCTCGACTGCAATTTGGTTTGGCAACCTTAGGATGACCACCATTCCCTAGAAACAGTCCCAGGGAGACCAGTATTCATTTATGTCGATTCCTATTAGCGGCCTTGCAACTGACCGCCTTATGAAGAAATGGTCAGGCAAAGGACCGCCAAAAGGATGGCCTTTTCGAGAAGTTTTCGAGGCAGTTTGGAGTTGGCGGTCTGGCCATGACCGCCAATATAGATAAACAGCCCTAGAAGGACCGTTATTCCTAATTGACGACCTTGAGTAGACCATTTTCCTACCTGTTTAACCCTGCGAATAGCGGCCCTGATAAGACCGCCAAAGCATATTAGCGGCCATGGGTAAGACCACCATTTGTCTGGGAGTTTCTTTCACGTTTGTTTAACTTCTGGTTGGCTTGGCTTCGACCCCTTGGTTAGCCCATTGTTCCGTGGATGTCGTGGACGTCCTATGAGGGCTGTGATCGTGTTATTGGGTGTTCGGAAGTGCCGTAATTCTAAAGCATGTGCCGTGTATTTCGAGAATTAGTTTAAGGATTGATTGATCTACGGTCAACCCGGTTGTGACCCAGAGGTTGACACGTGATCTCGTGAGTGTCTCAGCTATCTGGTGAGGATCTAGACTCTAGTTTTGGGTGCTTAGAGATATCATCTTATCTCAGTTTATGTACCTATGTGATTCAAGGGCTTTGATGAGCCCTCATGTTTTGTGTTTCTTTTTAAGTAGAATTGTGAGTCTGATGTGCGGCCTTGGGGCCGAGGGCTTGTGTTTCTTCGTGGTTTTTGGCTTAGGGACTAGGCTGATTAACGACGTGTTGTCGTGATGTGCGACGATCTTGACCCGAGTCTTTTGACTCAAGGATCATTATGTAAGCAGGTCTAGTTGTCTATCCTGAGTCTAGTGACAGTTCTGTGTGCTACTTTGTGCTTCGTAGTACGTTCGACAGGCGCATGTTTAGCCTGTCTGTACTTTGATGTTTCTATTTTGAGTCTCTGTGTCTAGTGAGCCTCCACTAGTCGTAGCCTGACGATACTTCGAGTGTCGGCCCACCTGGGAGTGGTGGCGGGGTGAGTTCCCGGTAGAGACGGTTCGTAGGCTGGTTGTCGTGGGCCCCTTTATCTAGCTGTTAGAGTCCGATGGGAGGGAAAACCAGCTAGAGGACTGGCTCAAGACATTGGGCTTGTGTGTGCACACATGGTCCGGGGTGTTGGACGAGCACCAATGGGTGTGACCCTGACTAGTCACTTGTTACTGTTGTTCCTTGGTACTTGGTACAGTGTATCAGTTACCGTGTTCGAGGCGAGTGGGAGACGTTTGAGGCACAGTGTAAGACTTCAGTGGACGCATCTAGCTTTTCTTCTAGTGAGGAGGTACTTCTATCACAAGACGTTGACTCTTGCGATTCTCGTGATTTGTGTGGTTTCCCATCCTGTGTGAGCTCCTTCACGTGATGCTCAGGGTAGTCTGTATTTGGCTTTACCTGTGATCAGTGTAGCATAGACGACGGTGAGATCATGTATGTGTTAGTGCTTTTAGACTGTGTGGTCTTGAGTCGGGCTTTAGTCTTTGAGGACAAGCTTGCGCATCTGTGTATCGATTAGTGATTCCTGACTGTAAGTCTAGGGATCCCTGTTCTTACCGATTAGGACTAGTTTAGAGGGCCGAGGTCTGATCGGCTGCCGTGTTTCTGTGCAGTACAGCTTTTCCTCTTTACTCTTATTGTTGTTCCTGCTCTTGTTGTGACTCTTGTTGTTGTTATTGCTGTTACCGCTTTGGTTTCTTGGTGGGGATCTGCGGGACCCTACTAAGCTAGTGACGCGAGGCCCACCCTTGACTTTTGAGGTGTAGCTGCTCTTCTTCCTCGTGGTCTAGAGGTGCGGTGTGTGATTCTTAGTGCCCGCTTTGTTTGTGTCGGCTTTCCCCCGACTTGAGGGTACGTTTCCCTTTGCAAGTCTACAGTACTCCTAACATGAGGCCCCTCCCTTTTGGCCGACCGAAAGGGCGAAAGGATCAAGTTCCAACAATCTATTTTCTGGGTGCTGGTAGTAGCCGTCCGAGGACCATCTCCTTCTAGTAGCGGTCATCAAAGGACTGTCTTATACAAGTAGCAGCCCCAGGACGACCGCATCCTGTTTTGTACCTATGCTTCGTTCCCACTCGCGAGTGTGCCTTCACTCCATCTTTTTCAAGGTATGTTGCGCAGTCTCCTCTGTGTTACATACTTTGGTGGCGATCATAGATGTTTGCTTTGGGCATTCACCACCTCTCCTCTACTTGTTTATTGCCTTTCCTTTAATTGCTCCATGCTTACGGCGTGTGTTTCCTTTTCCATCATTTACACTCTTGCTCTACACCCACGACATGGGTTTAGTTTAGTTCTTTTACTGCTTTGTTATCCATTTCTGAGGTGATATTCCTACATATTTTACAGTTAATCTCTTTGCCCCTTTGAAGGTGTCACTTTCATCTATCTGCAGAGGCGAGCCGAGTGTGGGTTTTCATTCATGCCAGGTGGTTTTTCCATGTTTAGGGTGTGTTACAATTTTTGTCAGATTGGGAGATGTTTCGGCATTTTCTTTTGTGCATTTTATGGTTCGAGACCCGAGGAATGGTCCCCATTGTATTCCCCCTTAATCGGGATCGAGAGGTTGTGGAAATCAGACCCCTAGGTTGGGTCCGGTCGACGTTTTGTCATTTTCGGTTGACCAACCGAAGTGGTTTGGTCAACCAATTGGGTTTTCACCATGAATAGGGCGACCCCATGGTCGCGGTCGGCCGACCGAGCACGTCCATGAGGTCACAATTAGGAAACCGACCATGTTTTTCCTGACTGCATTCATGAGAACACGGTCAAGAAGCCGACCGCACTCAGAATGGTCAACCAAAGCCTATTGGTTGGTCGACCGCCCCACTTAGGTCAACAAACCCAGAGGATTGGTCAACTGAAATAGAGATTTTCTGCTCGTTTTGGCCCCTGGTCGACCCAGTTGTGATCCTTTGCTCGACCTATGACCCTGTGGATGTCCTGGACATCCCATGGATACCATTACTGTGTTTTTGGGTGTCCATAGGTGCCGTGTTATCTTGATTAGCGTGCCCACATGATTTTGATGGTTTGGGTGATCCCGTAGGCTCTGGGCTTTTTCGCTAGATCGAGTCATCGTGTGTCGGTATAAGTTAGGAGGGTTGTTCCCACACGACATTGGCTTCTTTAGAATGTGGTTTTAAAGTGGGCCATGTGTATGACCTATGAACTGTATGTTCAGTGACCTAGCCTGGGGTTGAGGGTTTCTCGGGCTTTCCCCTTTGGAAAGGGAAGTAGCTCGGTAGTTGTAGGACGCCATAAAGAGTATTCAGCCATGGTTTCTGACCCTAGGGGTAGGGAGGTTGATGGCATGGTTCCATGTGCCACGATGGTCTTGACCTAAGTCATGTGACTCAAGGATCGTTGATTTGTAGGTCTAGTTGACTGGCCTGAGTCTAGTGGACCTATGCCACTAGGTACTCCATGTTACTCGTGTGGGTGCGTGCGTGTCCTTTGTCGTTTTCTCTCTAAGGAGAGTTTTACATTCAGTGACCCCCCACTAGTCATAGCTTTCTTGGGCACGTGTGTCCTAACCTACTAGGGAGTGGGTGGAGAGCTACACCAGAGAGAGACGATTTTTATGCTGGTTATCATAGGGCCCCTCATCCTTGCAGCTTGAGTCTAGGCTGGGGGAAAACTAGCTAGAGGACTCGACATAGAGCGCATATTCTGTGTGTGCACATGTGGTTGAGGGCTACAGACCCGCACTAACCAGTGTGACCCAAGCTAGTCCTTATTCTGAGTTCTTAGTTACTTGTACAGTGTCTCAGTTTCCACCTAGGGCTAGTAGGGAGACACTTGGGGTGCAAACTAAGGCATTAGTGGATGCATCCAGCCTTGCTTCTAGTGGGCAGGTACTCCCATCACGCGACACGTGGCTCTCGTGACTTGAGGTTTAGTTTTCCATCTACGAGGCATGGTTTTACATGTAGTTTTCATGTGTTCCTGACACTGAGGTCTAGGGTATTTGGTATGGTTACTGAGGTTTTTCCCCTAGATAGTGTAGGGTTCACGACTGTGAAGTCGTGATAATTTTCCCCGAATCGCGTGGTCTTGGGTTGGGCCTTCATTTGTGAGGATGAGCCCTCACAATAGAGCCGTCATGATATTGCTTCTAGCAGCATAGCCAGGGTTTCCTGTTTGTTGAGTAGTCCCTCGACTAGGAGGTCGGGGTTTGTTTTCAGTGTCGTAGGAGTAGTTTAGAAGCTGTGGTTCGAGCGGCTACCATAGTTTTGTTACCGCCGTTCCTTCTGTCATTATTATTACTCCTACTTCTGTTATGGCTATTTTTATTTCTAGTGCTGTTCTTTACTGTCGTGCTTTTGTGGTGGGGTTCCATGGGAACCCTAATGAGCCAATGACATAGGGCTCACCCTTGTCTTTTTAGGTCTAGTGGTTCCTCCTCGAGGTTCGAAGGTGTAGCGCGGAGGTTCGTAGTTGCCAGCTCGCCGGGCTGAGTGGTCACTCAGCGTTGGGATTCTTTGTGCCTTTATATATAGTTGTCATCTGGTGAGTATCACTCCTACTTTTGACTCTTCCGTCATTTTTTAGCACCTAACGCTATCTAGACTTCGACGTCCTTGCCTATTACTTCCGGACCTGCACTTCTTCTCTGCCGTCTCAAATGTCAAGCGCTACCAAGAGCGCTTCGTAATCTTGGTGAAGGTTGGCGACACCGGGCGTGCCGGTGATTAGGGTTTCTCCGGTGGCGAGTTCGGATCCACAAATTTATTAATTATTTTTATTACAATAATATTTTTTTCTCAAATGAGCGTGGCAAAAGCTCCAGTAC
The DNA here is from genome assembly GCA_024336825.1 of Amorphophallus titanum. Lineage (NCBI taxonomy): Eukaryota > Viridiplantae > Streptophyta > Magnoliopsida > Alismatales > Araceae > Amorphophallus > Amorphophallus titanum. Next base: position 47,680,115 of record JANBPO010009603.1, on the reverse strand, counting down.
CACTCACGTGTTGCCTTAGCATTCCTTCAACATCCAACCACAATTTTAAATTCACGGTGACTGGTAAAGAAATTGCGATTGAGAACGCGAATGTTCTTGGAAGAAGATTCCCTTGTATTGATCCTGCGAACGGATTGAACCAATGAAACATCACCTCTCCCGTCATCCTCTACCATAGTTTGCACGCATGCAGTAGAACTAATTAATAAGCGGAAATCCTGGGACGTCGTTGCTGGATCATGCAGTTCCCACTGACGACATGCAGCGCCATGCATGTCTGCGAGATTAGTTCTTCTCCGAGCTTGGTTGGGGGCACGTGGCGATCCTGACCCAATTGCGAGCATCATGCTCTGGACTCTCGGGCGGGCTCTCACGGTCAGCATCTCGCTCCTTCGGAGCAGCGGATGGCGCCTGCATGCCTCGTCATCGAGTTGACGGTGTTGGCGCCGCACACGGGGAACCACTGCTGCCGGTTGTAGGCCGGTGATCCTCCGCGGCCGGAGCCCCTACTCTGCACGAAGAATGCTCCGTTCACGAAGGCGTCCCTCACCGACACCCAGTTCCAGTTTCTCCCGCCGGCCTCTCTCCAGGTGACCTGCCCCCAACCCAAGTAACAAAATGATCATCAAGCTCGATCAGAAGCCATTGCCCTACCAATCATCTCGATCGGAGTGTACGCACAAGACATCAACGGTGAAGAAGGCGACATGTATAGGGTTCGAAAGAGTGTGGGTTCCTTACTTGCTTTTTGCCGTTCCTTGGTGCCACGAACAGATTTGCCTCGCTGAGGATGCTAGGGTTCATGCTCCCTCCAATGGCGTACTCTCCCCATCCCTGGTAGAAGTTGTTGACGACGTGGGCGTATCCATGCCTAACCCTGCATTAATTATCAGCGGTGATCATATATATGATTCTATCTGTCTATCTATCTATGTATATATATATGATGTGGGTGTGTTAAACTGTTCATTAATTTGATCGATATCACTGGCTTGGTAATTACCTGGGCATGCGCTGGTTAGCCCGGGGGCCAAATCGGTTGTAGACGACGGTGACCTTCATGTTCTTGTCCTCTGCGTAGCTGTCGTCGTGGCCGAGCAGCATCACCTTGTCGTGGTTACGGAACCAGTTGTTGGAGACGGTGACCATGGTGGAGCCCCGGGTCACGTCCAGCAGGCCGTCGTCGCAGTTGGAGAGCGTGTTGTGGTCGATCCAGACCTTGGTGGCGCTCACCAAGCGGATGGCGTCCCCGTCCGAGGCCCCCATCTCCGTCACCTGCCCGCTCACCCCCTTCACCGGCCCGGGGGGCTGCGGCTTCAGGTCGTGGAACTGGAGACCGTGGATGATGACGTCGCTCACCTGATCATCACATGCAGTCATCTCCAAGCACCCATCAGAGAAACGATCGCACAAACACAGTTCGTATGGCACGACTGATACTGTGGATATGGCGATCCTCCTTGGAGTACATATACCTGGTAAAGCAGGAAGCCGGAGCCGTGGGCGATGTGGATGTTGGCGCCGCGGCCGTCGATGGCGGTGAAGCTCTTGATAAGGAGGGGCCGCAGGAGCTTGATGTACATGATGGGCCTCGCGAAGGTGATCCACACCTTCCCCGGCAGCACGGTGGCGCCGTAGCGCAGCGTGCCGGGGCGCGGGTTGGCGGGGTCGTCGCTGGGGTCCGTCACCCGGTACATGGTCACGTCCCGCCCGGCGTTGCCCGCCATCTTCCCCGCGAACCCCACCGAGCACAGGGCGAGGCTCTGCCGGTTGGCCGCCCAGTTGGGGTTCCCCCGCCAGCACCCGTCGATGGCGTTCAAACGGGCGCCGGCGCCCCGACTGGATCGCTTCCGCGGGAGGGCGCTCGAGGCCGTGAGGGGGAAGAGAAAGACGAGGAGGAGGGAGAGGCAGAGGGCCCGGCGGCCGGAGGAGCCCATGAGATCAGCGCCAGCGACGGAGGTGGAAGCCATGGCTCTGCCTATAGCTAGGAAGTGAGTGTGGATGGAGAGCTGTGGATCGAGGAGAGGATGGGTGGGGGGCTAGGTTGATAGCAGTGTAAGCACTTATAGGGGGCAGCCATGAACGCAGTTTGTGGAGAGAGGGGGCCGGTTACTGTTCCGTTAGCTAGCGTTTGGGCTGTGTGGTTACGCCAGGATTAGGATGTGTGTGGCGTTTGGGTTTGCTGTGGAGGTTGCTCTCCTCTTCTCTCCGCTCCTCTCTGTGCGGCCGCAGACCCCGACGGAAGCGGGAGATGGTCATAAGACACTCCTCCGTAACCCCACATCGCAAGAAATACTCCGATCGGGGTCGAGTGGGCGTGGAAATCGGGCTCTGAGGTTGAGCTCATGGTTTCCCGCTATTTTCGGTCGACCAATCGATTGGCATTGGTCGACCGAACAGCGTTCACCATGGAAGGGCGCCAAGGCCCGTTCATTCAACCGAACTGCCCAATTCAGTCGATCGATCTGGGCCAGGCACCCAGGGGGAGTTGGCTGGTCGACCGCCCACCTGGGGCTGGTCAACCACCCCTGTTGGTCGACCGACCCCAGGGGATTGGTTGACCAAAATCTCTTGTCTTAGCCCGTTTTGGCCCTCGGACGACCCGGTTGAGACCCAATGGTCGACCTATGGCCCCGTGGTTGTCCCAGACATCCCGTGAGGATCGTAACCATATTTTTGGATGTCTAGAGGTGCCATATTATCTCGATTAATGTGCCCATGTGTTTTAATGGTCTGGGTGACCCTCTTGTGTTTCGGGCTTTTATGTTACGCCTTATCGAGTCACCGTGTATTGGCATCAGTGTAGAGGGCCATTCTCGCACATCGTTGGCTTTTTCGAAAAGTGATTTTCGTGTGGGCCATGCGTATGGCCCGAGAACTATGAGTCTCATGACCCAGGTTGGACGACTTCTCAGCTTCCCTTTGGAAAGGGACTAGGTTTGGCAGCCGTGAGCCGCCCTAATAATTATTGTACGATGGTTTCTGCCCTGGGGATAGGCTAGATTAATGGTGCGGAGCTATCCCATGTGACGGCCTTGATCTGAGTCCTATGACTCATGGGCCATTGGATTTAGTAGGCCTAGTGGACTGCCTAGACTCAGGTGGCATCGTTCCACCCATGTTCCAAGCTAGGTATGACACGCTTGTGCGTAGCCTATCCGTATTTCATTGGTTTCTGTTAAGAGTCATTTGCTTAGTGGCCCACACTAGTCATAGCTGACTGGCCATGCGTGTGCCCACCCATTTGGGAGTAGGTGGAGAGCTACACTCGGGAGAGGCTGCTTTAGGCTAGTTTGCCATAGGGCCTCCCACTGCAGCCGCTCAAGTCTGGGCCGGGAGGAAAACCAGCTAGAGGGCCTGACGTAGTGCAGTTAGTTAGTGTGTGCACACATGGTCGGCACACATGGTCGGGGATTACAGACGTGTGCTAATGAGCACGACTCTAACTAGACCCTTGTTTTGTGGTTACTAGTACGCTGTCTCAATGTCCACCTGGGGCTAGTTGGGAGACACCTGAGGCACAGACTAAGTCACCATAGGACGCATCTGACCTTGCTTCTAGTGGGCAATACTCTCGTCACGTGATGAGACTCTCGTGACTCAAGTTGTCATTTCTCACCTGCGACATGTGGTTTCACTATTAATTCCCGTGTGTTTTCCCATTATAGAGGTCTAGGATTTTTGGTAAGTGTTTTCGTGGGTTTTCCCTAGATGGCACCGAGCTCACGATGGCAAGGTTGTGACCGTGCTCCCAGATCGAGTGGTCTTGGGCTGGGCCTTGTCAGTGAGGACAGGCCTCCACGACGAAGGTGTCATGGCATTTCTTCTGACAGCATAGCCAGGTTTTTCCCGTTAGTCTGATGGTCCCCCGACTATGAGATCATGGTGTGTTTCTGATACAATAGGAGTAGCTATAGAGCTGAGATTTTACCGGCCACCATGTTTGTTGTTCCTGTTGTTGTTATTACTTTCCTTAGCGCTACTTGTTGGCACCGTTGTTTACGGTTGGGGTTCAGTGGGACCCCTACTGAGCCAATGAGACGAGGCTCACCCCCTGCTTTTCAAGTGTGGTGGTTCCTCCTTGAGGTTCGGAGGTGCAGTGTGGAGGTTCGAAGTTGTCAGCTCACTGGGCCGAGCATTCACTCGGCATTGAGTATGTTATCTTTCCCTATAGACTGTGGTTCTTTTACATTGGACTTTGTAGTTAGATTGTTTAATTGTTATTATCATTATTGTTCCTGCTTTATTTCATATTTCTATGTACCTCCACACACACCTTTTAGCCCTTCTGAGCCCTCTGGCTCATGGGCGGCGGGATAGGATTCGAATGGTGTCAGATTATTCTCGATATCTGGATCTTGGGTCGTTACAGATGGTATCAGAGTCGTGGTGTGGATGTACATGGGAATTTGAGATATCGTAGTGATCAGAGTCTATAAGGTCCAGTACAATCGACAGTTGGCATAGGATTTTGTGTTTGGTTTTCAGTTTGCTTCTCGAGTGAGAGCTTGAGTGTGCGGCATGGTGCTATGAAGGCGGTTGTGGTTATTGTTGGAGTGCCGACGTGAGGCATGAGGAATGAGATAGAGAGCTTTCTTCCCCATTGGTGGTGGCCCTGATCGTGTTGCTTCGGGCAGAGTTGTCAGTAGGTGCATTGCCGTGGTGCTATGTTCAAGAAATTTACAGCGAGGTCAGGCGACTAGTGAGGATTATTCATGCTTAAGTGGCCATGGGTGTGCTCTTGAGGTGTTAATGTTGAGTTTGGCCACTCCAGTTTGAGGTTTATCCAGTCCCCGAGGTGCTAAGATTGTGGTTTGAGGCGGTAGAGTGGATGCTCTGATCGAGAGATGTGCTCAGTCAAGCAAAGGATTTTCCTGATGAGCTATTGATTATTGAGCCTAATTTCCTTGTCATGCTCTATGGCGTTAGAAATGACGTGCCGGTCCTGATTATTTTTACAGATTTTAAGACAGAATTGGGCAGAGATGTCCCAGTGAGCTCTACGTCCTACGCTTTTGAGTATAAATGGACTGCATCAGTCCTGGATTTGGTTCAAGATTGTGTGGCGGTTGCTTGGTTCGTTGACCAAATTGTGGAATTTAGGGCCATTGTGCACCACTTGGATGTGCCGAGCGAGGCAGCAGATGAGTTGTGAAGCTTTAGCGGCACGTTCAAGACTCGAGGATGAGCGTTGGTAGGTGCCGATCATTGTTCACGTCATGGCTTTTATTGTGGTGGTCCATGCGATGGTTGCTCAGAAGATGGATATTTTGAGGACCCGAGTATCGAGAATGGATCGGTGTTAGTAAGGATAGATTCGAGAAATGTTATCTGGTGGCTAGAGGTGTTGTAGTCTTCGAGCCTGTTGTCTTTGGTGATTTTCTTCTCTCCTTGATAAGTGTTTTGGTGTATTAATAGTTTCGAGATCAGAGGCAGATGTAGGAAAGGAGCGTGTGGCAGCAGCTAGCTCAACCGCTATGGCAGAGTGTGGCGGGCGATCAGTAGGGCCAGTGCTCGAGGCATGGCGTGTCGTAGTTCGGAGAATTGCAATTATGGTGCATCGGGAGATCCTGTGAGTGCGGTTCGATGGAACACTTGGCGAGTGTTGTCGGAGGGGCTGACCTGACAGTGGTGATGGTTTTCCTGGTGTTGGAAGGTGGGATTCCCATCATGCACAAGGTTCAAGGTCAGGTTGAGCGTGGAGATCTCCCATTTTGTAGGAGGTATGATAGTTTCTCTATTGGTTGGAGAGATCATATTTTTGTTAAGCCCCATCGTCTTGCACCATGTGTTCGGATTGGTTGGCCCCTTGTGTACCATGAAGTCCGTACGAGACGTGTTCCGTGTGGTGGCAGTATGGTTGCATGTGAGAAGTGATACTGATCCCCTGATGCGTAAGGGTGTGTTGGCATTATTCCGGAAGGATGTGTGCCAGTTGGGCGGTGCTTGCTAAGATTGGTGGCTGGCATTGTAATTTCCAATGTGTTGTGGATCGAAGCCTGTGGAGTTGTAGAAGAATTGCCAGATTAAAGAGAGAGAGTATGTGCTCTAGGTTTGAGGTAATGGAGCTTCCCTCACCCTGTTATTCAGAGTTAGTCAGCCAAGTTGAGGATTGTCGAGATGGCAGATCTTGGGTCGTCTGTGGTGGTTGTGTGTGTGGATCAGACTGCACAGTGGAAGCCTGTTGGACCCATCACTTGTAGGTCCAAGATCGTAGCATTGGTTGCTATGGGTGGATTCCCGAGGATTAGTAGAGCATTAGAGGATTGGTTCCTCAGTGTGAGATTGACTCTGGCTGTGTGAGCCATGTGATTATCAGGCCATTGCTTGAGGTATTATGGTTTGTGGTACTGGCAAGATGAAGAGTTGGGGAAATATGATGACAAGTCTACCGCATGAGTACCTTGTTTATGTGTTGGAAGCCATGTCAGGCGTTGGAGTTAGACCCGATTGGGGTTGCTAAGGAAGTCGCCTGACAAAGGATGAGGACGTAATGGTCAGAGTCGGTAAGCTATGTGCTCGACTCATGTTAGAAGTTGTGTCCTCGAGTTGGAATTGCTACCCTAGAGAAGTGATCTCTGAGAGATTATGGGTCCGAGTTGGGAGCTGAAGGTGTGTGTTGTCTGGGGACCCATGTGCATTGGTCGCGACATCGTCAACCAAGTTACTTTGGTAGCAGATGGCACTTTTCTGTCCTAGAGATATTTGTCACAATCTGTTAAGATTGTGTCTTGTGGCTCTGTGGCTAGAGCGGAGCCGAGGATTGGCAGACATCCATTTGAAATAATTGTGATAAAGATTGGAAGAGGCAGTGTGATGGATGATGCCTGTGCATGGAGATCCCCTGAGGGACGTTGCTGTCGGATGGTGAACCTTGGTCTTGTGGCCAGTATGGGAGGATTTTCCTATAAGTCTTAGTCCAGTGTTGTTGCGGACCGAGGATTGTGGAATCCTGACATTTGGTTTCGCCGTGCTCCCCTGAGAGGGTAGAGTTGGCATGAGGATCAAAATTAAATGCAGTGTCCGAGCGAGGTTTCACTCGAGATGGGTTAAAGGCCAGTGAGAGTTAGCGGATGGCCTATTGAGTATTAGAATGTGCTTACCAGACCTGGTGAAGGATCAGGGAAAAAGGAAGTCGAGCAAGCAGAGGTTTCCCGTTGATGAGTAGCTGGTGACCGGTGCATGGTCTTTCACAGATAGAAGATATCAGTTGTAGAGAATCGAGAATGGCGAGAGCTGTGTGTAAGCGAGGCCTTGGGTGGCTGATTATGAGATGTGCTTTTCTCGGATTGGATCTGGGATTTGTTGAAGGTTTGTGTTCTGGCAGAGCTGGTCCATTGCCATTATTAGCGTTCGGCTTGCCAGGTATGAGATGGTTCATGGCGTGGAGCCGATGGATTTGTCGCAGTAAGTTGGGATGACTGTGTGAGCTAGTGGAAGCTCAGTGATGGTTGTCCCTTGTGCAGGGCGTGAGATTAGTCAGCAGGTGGAGAAGCTGATGTTTAATTGGTCCACGGAGTATGGGATTTGATCAGTGGCTGGTTTCTCGTAACGAGGATTGTGCCTCCTCGGTGAGTGAGATGGTGGCAGTGATGCCATTATATAATTGGATTTCGTTGTGGCTAAGGCGATGCCAGACTTATACTGTTTTGTGTGTTATGCCTGCTCTGATAATAGATGTATGTTGTGTGTAGAGTGAGGCATTTGTTTGTGATCAAAGTCTAGCTGTGTCCCTTAGGATCAGTGTTTTTGTGCGTATCGAGGTTTTGGCAGGAGCTCTGGGAGCGTTGTGTTATTCTCCCCTTGTGTTTTGTAGTTGCCTCAAATTTTGAGGTCAAAATTTCTGTAATTTCTGACCAGAGATTTGTACTTTTTTTTGAAAGTGGTTGGTACAACATTTTATAAAATGCAAAAAAAAGGTGAGAATATACAAGTGGGAGGGGAGAAGTCCCCAAAACTCCCCTACACAAAGGACCCTTACAAAGATACCCAGCCCTTGCAACCAAAACAATAGCTGCGATACAATTCTATTCCAATTGCAACAAGATACAACCCACCCTACCATAAATCTACTCCCACCAGACCCCACACACTGTGCTGCATCACAAGCATCTCTCCAAGACTTACCAGGAGACCTAGAGCCACAAACCCACAACCAAGGTAGACCCGAACTGTTGCCATACTTCAAAACGCCATAAAGCCCCTAAAGAAACCCCCTGCTAGTTTTCAAACTTCCCCCTCCATCACCACCGCCTAAGGTACCTGTTTGCCGTGGAATAATGGCTTTCCTTCCCTCTCCACACATCCCTCGACTTCTGCTAGCTCTTAGACTTGCTCATCTTTTGTCGAACTCTTTTTCAATCCTCAGCTGCCCCTCTTACTCATCTTTCACCTCTCCTTCTCTCTGCACATCTCCTCTTACAGCATTTGTCTCTGCCTTGGCTTCCCTTGCCAGCCCCGCATGCCATCTTTTCTGCATTTTGCTGAGCATTGTTTTGATGTCCTTATCCACCCCTTCATAGGAAACCCCAATCAAATTTGCTGCATCTCTCGCCTGCTCTCCCATAAACCCCTCAACCTCAGAAATAATTTCCTTGATCTCCTCCTTTCTCAGCCTGCCTTCCTTCTGTTGTGCAGCATTGATCCCCTCTAGGAGGGATTCCTCTCCCGTCCCCAAGTTGGACTCCCTTAGCACACCGGCCTCCTGCAGCACTGGCCAGCCTGGGGTTGCTGGTACAGCTGCACAGACCACCTCCTGAGGCACCAAGACCATAGATGACCCAGCTGGCAGACGGATGGAGGCGTCTCCCAGTCTTCCGGCACACCTCCCGATGAAGCTTCCACAATGTCCGCCGCTTCCTGCTCGGGCTGCCATCATCGAGGGAAGAACAAGCATTGAAGAGTAGACGAAGAACTCTCTCGGTCTCCTCCGCGATGATACTACTGCAAATGGATGACAGAAGGGACGGATCTGCTGCTCAGAGGAAGCCAGGCAGAATGGCGTGGGCACCCCCTTCCGGCAACTGCATCTCCAGAGGGGCGTCTCCCACAGCAAGCTCCGGGAGAGCCTGTCCGGTCCTCTCCTCATTCAGATGTGAGAGGATGGGCAGCGGTCTGAGAGCACCGTCCCCCTCCCCGCCACCTGAACGGCAACCTCCGTCAGGCCTAGCTGCCTCCGTGGGGACTGGGAGAGATCTTGGGAGAGCCTCCAAATCCAGGGAGGAGTCGCCGGTCGGCACCCCAGAGTTCCTCCACAGGAGGAGGAGGCAGGAGGAGGAGGCAGCTTGGCCCCGGCAGCACCTGGGACTGCACCAGAGCCAGCCCCACAGAGGGATCGAGGCCCCCTCCTTGGCAGACCGGAGAAGACGGCTGAGAGCAAGCGGACCGGGTGCTACCGAGGGGCGACGGGTCAGGGAGAGACACAGCCGCAGGTCTCTTACCGGACTGGATCGCCCCCAAACACCCATTATCCCTGTGACCCCCAACATCGGGTAAGTCACAGGTACCGGATCCTGGGCGAAATAGGAGCGGAGAAGAAGCAAAGCAAGGTCCAATACGGGAGCAACCCAGGTTGGAGGGAAGCCCGACGGCCGTTCCGGCAGGCGGGGCATTCAAAATTTTAATAGGAGCCATCTTCTCCGGCGCCAACAATCCAAGCTGCCCTGGGCGAGAAGCGACTATGATGGGGAAAGCCCCATCGTCGACGTCAACGAAGAGAACGGGAGGATATATCCTCCTCAGTCATCACCCATACCGACGCTTCCATCACCAAGAGCCCCCACCCTGCAAACAATCTCGCCGAACCCTCTTCCACCCTCTCGACACTGCACAGAAGGAGGCTCATCCCTAGCTCATCGCAGAGGATGAGCGGAACACTGACCAGCCTCAGTCGGACTCTTCGAAGCCTAGGGTCTGGATGCGTACCATGATGTACCTGCCATCTGGTGACTCTCAATAGAATTCTGTCTGCCACAACATAGTCACCCCTCACAACTTCCTCCACTTCTTCCTCTAACCTTCCCACCGTTAGGAAAAACCCTCCGTCCATCTGAGAGACCACCCATCCCCCTTCCCCCTCATGGCCCGTGTTCAGCAAATCCTAGACCTTGGTCACGTCCACCCCGCCTCCAACCGGAAAAACCCTGGCACACCTCAGCCACTGGAGTCGCCTTCGACTGAGCTCCTCCAGTAGCTGGACTGCCTCCACGCACCTCTGACCTGCCTCCCCATGCCCACAGCCAGGCAAGCTACCCCGAACGACCTTGGCGAAAAAACGCCAAGGGGGTTCAGGTGCGTTGTTGCTAAATTGCACCACCTGCGGTTCCTGACAACGCCCCACCGCCAGAAGTCTGCAGGTCTTCTGAAGATCCCCACGACAACCGCATAGGAAGCACGTCGGAGAACCTCGAGGCTGGACGACTCCCCAAAGACCGCCATCTACGGACCAGCGGCCCCAGACCCCGCCTAAATAACAAAATGTGTGAGACATTAAGCCCAAGCATGAAGAAAAACCCATAAAAATAAGCCCAAAATCAATCAAAAATGACCCAATAACCAGTGAACAACCTGGGACATCATAAAAATGAGGATAAACAAATAACACAACTTGTCGACATAAAATGGGTGTCAACAGATGCCTCTCCTTGATGCCCACTTTGCAGGGGAGCAAGCGGAGGTGAGCGAAAGGGAAATGGAACATGAAGGTGAAGTGAAAACATAGTGAGGCAGACTAAAAAACGGGTGGCAAGGTAAATGACACCCATTCCTAAACCAACGAGCGATAAAAATCTTCCAAAAAACCCTAAACTAATCACAAGCAATGGCTAAACCAGGGGACACCAATCTGGAAGACCTAACTAAACTAAAGGAGAAAACATGACCAACCTCATCAGTGGAACGCACAGCTGATAGGCGATCGGAGTAAATTGGAAAGTAAAGAGAACTAAAGTCCAGACAGGAACCTTCAGCCAACCAAACCAAGCAAAGAGACCAGAGAAAACCTTCCAAATCTGAGTGGAAAACTTCCTCTTACCAAAAACCATAGACGCACTGTCACGCCCCAAGCGCGGAAGGAACCCAGAGAGCGCGATGAGTTTATATCATTCACGTCAATTAGAGCATTAAGAATTTTGACCACGATAGAGTGCGCAATAAATAAAGACATCACTAACAATCAATCTGATACCACCAATACTAAATCATATAACCATGATGTCAACAATATCCTTAACTGATACTAATATCCAACGATCAAACGTTACTAACAGCGGAAGACTTTGAAGGAAAAATATCTTGAGGACATAAGCCTCATACATCACGACTCAATTAAATAAAAAGACATCATCTGACAATGACATCAAAGGAAAGACATGATGCGACGGGACTTGGCACGATGCTTGAAGGTTCTATGCTCATCACTCTTGGTCATCCCCATCTAGTTGCGAGTCAGAGTCCGGGTAACCTGAAAAATATTGGAAAACACTTGATGAGTGAACGCTCAGTAGGAATTATATCTCTAGACCCAGACTTGCTTTAAGTGATTAATACATTATGCAACATGGCATGTTCATGCATGAAAAATGCGAGTAAAATGCCGAGAGTGGAATGATAGTAAATATCAAGAACGAGCTAGCAAGATATCGTGTGTATCAAGTAAAATTTACCAAAGGGACCAAGCATGTAATATCAAGTCATGTCACGAGATAGTGGCTACTTATTTATGCAAGTACTTGCCCATTCTGGGCCACGCAAGTCAAGTCAAGCACGAGAGAGAGAGAGATTATGGAACGTCATAATCAAGGTAGTCATGCACTTCGGTGCAATGCCACACCGCGATCATTTAACTCTCATGGACACAAATACTTTCGGGTGCTCCTCCTAGGACCAGATCGGGCCCTATATGCACAGACATTGATTGTGTGATTTGACATTCACTATAGTTTTAGTAGCCAATAGAATTCCAAAGAAATAGACCATTGTAGGATGATAAGGTAGATTTTTACAGAATTTAGAATTCAAGGGCAGAATCAAGTAGAGATGACTTATCTAGAAATCCAAGACATACTAATAAAATTGGGTAAATGGCGTCCTTTATAGAGGCCGCTGATAAGAATTGGCGTCCATAGTAATGGGTGCTCATTCTGAAAAAGATAATAAGGCACGAGTAAATAGCGTCCACCAAAAGGGGCACTATTAACAAATGGCGTCTGCTTCAACGGGCGCAGATTGCCAGAAGGTGACAATTTCTCAAAATGCCAGAAACAACATTATTTGAGGGCTAGATAGTCATGTTTCTTTAGAGGGACATGACAGCGACACAGTGTAAGAGACTTTTAGGGTACAACCTGCTTGGCTGCCTTGAGGGAATCCAAAACTAGCGGAGACTTCCGGAGGTCTCTAAGATGAAATCGCCAGTCCGAAGGAACGGAATGTGCAACGGAGGGCTCAATCATCCCATAGAGTGGAGGGTACACGGTGTAAAATGGAACAGGGACCCCATCCACAGAATGGGATGGGAGTGCCAGTGATACCCCATGGTAGGGGTTGGAAAACTCAGGAAACACGACTAGAAAATAAATAGCGTACTGCCTAGCAGGTGCTATTTCAAATAGCGTTTGTCAGGATAGCCGCTCATTCATTAACACAATTGTATGTTAAACATAATTAGTGTCCCTCTAGGAAGGCGCTGATTCTACTTTCTGAATTTGGTTTACAATTTACCGAGTCTCATTTTCAAGGCATGGATAATATTTTCAAAAAATTAAATTCAGAATAGCGTTCACATGGTCAGGTGTTAATATGAGTTAACGTTCATATTAGAGGGCACAATTTAATATCATGTTACAGGATATCATTCACTATGTGCATCAGGATATTCTAGTTTTTGGGGTCCTGTCATCAGGGCGCGCATCAAAATTTATGGTTGTCACTACCACCACCATTTCATTTAAATGCACAGTAATCATAATTATAAACATGCTGGATTTAACAAGCAACTAATAAAACCTCGATTTTAGTGACCTAGTTCTCAGGCACTGATAAGAATAAACGTCCATGCAAATGGGCGCTGATTCACGGAATAGTTCATATTTTCATTAGACAGATCCAGAATGCAGAAATGCTTGTTGAAAAACTCAATCTAAATGTGGATTCCTCTATGATGTGCTGGTTTATGTATGTGAATAGTGGATACATATACATAGTCATTTATTTGTTTGATTTATGCATGTAATGCGGAAAGTTTTGACCGCTTAAGGGCCCATGCCTTTTCATGTTTGATTTCAGCAATACTGCAAAATGAAATTGGATGGTTTGATGACATGGGTCACACCAGCTCAATGCTGGCATCTCGCCTGGAAACAGATGCAACTCTTCTAAAAACCATAGTCGTTGATCGCGCAGCAATCCTCCTGCAGAATGTTGGAATGATTGTATGCTCATTAATCATTGCCTTCATTTTGAATTGGAGGATTACTCTTGTTCTTCTAGCCACATATCCACTAATTGTCAGTGGCCATATTAGTGAGGTATAATCTTTTTTTCTTAGTCTTCTTGTTGGCTAAAGTTCAAGTGCACTCCATGTTCCATTCAGCACAGCCGGTTACACATTCATCTTCATGTTACAGAAATTGTTCTTGAAAGGGTATGGAGGAAACCTGACCAAGTCCTACTTAAAGGCCAACATGCTGGCAGCCGAAGCTGTCAGCAACATCCGCACTGTTGCAGCCTTCTGCTCTGAAGAGAAGGTGATGGACCTGTATTCTCGGGAACTTGAAGAGCCTTCCAGACAATCTTTCCGCCGTGGCCAGGCAGCAGGCATCTTCTATGGTGTCTCTCAGTTCTTCATCTTTACTTCCTATGCCTTTGCATTATGGTAAAACATTCTCATGCATTGCCTCAAGCTTCCATTGCAATTAGTATGAACTCTTGGACCTCATTTCTGTTCTGATCCATCCACTAGTGAGAAATCTCACATATGCAGCGATTGCATTCATTATATTTTGGTTTGGGGGAAAATGGAAGGCGACATCCTCTGATGGATTGATCTATACATGGCTGGCTTCTGCAGGTATGGCTCTGTCCTGATGGGGAAGGAGCTGGCAAGCTTCAAATCCGTCATGAAGTCCTTCATGGTTCTGATTGTGACAGCACTGGCCATGGGGGAGACGCTTGCGCTGGCACCTGACATCATAAAGGGCAACCAGATGGCTGCCTCTGTCTTTGAAGTCCTGGACCGGACGACGGAGATTGCTGGGGATGCTGGAGAAGAGGTGGGCAAGGTGGAGGGGGTCATTGAGATGAAGGGGGTTGAGTTTCGGTACCCATCCCGGCCAGATATCATCATCTTCAGGGATTTTGACTTGAAGGTGAAGGCTGGGAGGAGCATGGCACTGGTTGGTGCCAGTGGCTCTGGCAAGAGCACAGTGCTCTCCATGATACTCAGATTCTACGACCCAACTGCCGGGAAGGTGTTGATAGATGGTAGGTAACTGGAAAACAAAAGGCTTCTACATCATCTGATCTTGTTCTTCTTGTTTTACAGCAACATGGGTATCCTTTCTTCCCATCTCCCTGCAGGTAGGGACATCAAGAATTTCAGGCTCAAGTCACTGAGGAAGCACATAGGACTGGTGCAGCAGGAGCCAGCATTGTTTGCTACAACTATCTATGAGAACATCCTCTATGGCAAGGATTGCGCAACAGAGGCTGAGGTGATCGAGGCGGCGAGGCTTGCCAATGCACATGCCTTCATCAGTGCCCTGCCGGAGGGCTACTCTACCAGGGTGGGGGAGCGGGGTGTGCAACTATCAGGCGGGCAGAAGCAGCGGGTGGCCATTGCCCGGGCTGTGCTGAAGAACCCGGCTATCCTGCTGTTGGATGAGGCAACCAGTGCCCTCGACGTGGAGTCGGAGCGCATTGTCCAGCAGGCGCTTGACCGGGTCATGAGGAACCGGACAACTGTCATGGTGGCACACCGGCTTTCTACAATCCAGAAAGCCGACGTGATCTCGGTGCTTCACGATGGGAAGATCATAGAGCAAGGGACCCATTCCAGCTTGGTGGAAAAGAAGAATGGGGCCTACTACAAGCTCATGAGCTTGCAGCAGAAGCAGCAACAGCCGCAGCAGAAGGTAGAGACTGGCAGCAATTGCACATCACGTATCTCATTTTAGCGACAGCATCAATGCATGCAATTATTTAGTGTGGGGAGTTCCTTTGAAAATTTGAACTTCCCCTCCATTTCTTCTTTTTGCCCCCCTTCTTTCTCGGTCTTGTGGAGGCTTCATATTGTTTTCACTAGAAAATAATAGGAATAGCTATACTTCGCCCATCTTTTGCGTTATCATCAGCACATCGATCGGCCCGAAACCGAATAGACTACGTAGAAGATCTGACCTCCTCAGTATCTGAGATTTTTAGTTCTATAAATAGAATGTTTTTTATGTATCTCATCTGGGTTGGAATTGTATGAAATCAAATTCGAAAGGCTGTACGTGGTCACTGGTCAGGGCTGATGCCAATTCGGGGCAACCCAATTAGAGTCAGCTATTAGGATTAAACAACAGTCAAGGACAGACCAGTCCATTAAAAGTTGATAGCCCATTAAGATCATTCGTGTGTATTAGGATGTTGGAAAATATTTGCTTCTGCACTTTAGTGTTGTCAATTTTCTCTTTGTCCTTTCATCTAATCCATCGATGAGACACCAGGCAAGCGAAGGCCTACAAGAAAGAGGCAAAAGCCCTAGAAAAGACCTAGATAGACCCTAAAGCATACACAACTTGATTGACGTACACGCTCTTCTAGACACGACCACACACACGACTAGAACGTCACGCACAAAACACAACACTGACCTCGGGTATGGCCAAGAAAGGACTAACCCGGGAAGGTCACGATGTGTGAGAAACGCGAGAGTCACGTGTCACGTGACGGAAGCACCTTCTCACTATAAGAACAGCCAGTTGCGTCCACTGACGTCTTACACTGCGCCTCAAGTATCTCCCTACAATGCCTGGATCGCGACGAAAACTAAGATACCCTCTGAACCAGAACAGGAACTACAGTAACGAGTGACTAGTCAGGGTCACGCCCGTCGACGTTCATCCAAACGTCCCTGACCACGTGTGCACACACTAACTCGTGCCTTGAGCCAGGCCTCTAGCTAGTTTCCCCCCCCAGCAGGACGCTACCGTAAGGCAGGGGCCCACGAAAACTAGCCTAAAAATCGTCTCTCGGGAACTGCCACGCCACCACTCCCAGATGGGTCGACACTAGAACGTGTCGTCAGGCTTCGACTAGTGGAGGCTCACTATACGTAAAGACTCGAAAACACAAGTGCCGAAGTACAGACAGGCTAAGCACGCACTGCCACATGTACTACAGAGCACCAAGGCAGTACACCAAGCTGCCAACAGACTCGGGACAAGGCCACTAGACCTGCCGACACAACGATTCTTGAGTCTCATGACTCGGGGTCAAGATCGCCGTACAAAGCGGTGACACCCCGCCAATCGGTCTAATCCTACGTCAGAGAAAATGACATATCTATAGGAAACAACTCACGGAGACCTGAGGGGATACCAAGACTCTCGACACACCTAGACACGTAAACTGAGGTGAGACAACATCGCAAGGTGTCCAGAACCATGTCTCGATCTACCCAGAACAGTCGAGACACACACAAGGTCACATGTCAACCACTGGGTCTCACCGGGCTGACCAAGACCTGACAATGACTCACAGAACACAACATCACACACAAGCACTCTCGGCTACCTTACAACATGGTCATAGCCCTCATAGGACGTCAAGAGACATCCACGGGACAGCTGGCAAATCACAAGGTCAAGCCAAGACAATCTGAAATCAAAACACCGGCAAATCATACTGGTAGTCGTAGAATGGGTCGTTCGGGGACTGTAGCAGTCAAGGAGTAGACCGCTGAACTCAGTCAACCCTCAAATCGACCTATTCAACCAAACCACCAAAGCGGTCTAAGATAGACCCACTACACGGACTCAATGATTCAAGAGTGAACCACCAGACTAACCATCCTAAGACCTGGACCTAAGACAGATAAACTATAGTAACCCAAGAAAGGACGCTATGACGACAAGAGGGACGAGGGTTAAGCCGCCAAGGCTAACCGACTCAACTACAGACCAAATCCAATGCGCGGTCTACCAAGGGCCGCTCAGTTGAACTGAACGGTCTACCACCAGTCCATTCAAGGGAACTGAATCGAACCGACCTACTACAGCAAACCGGTCAAAACGGTCAGAACGGTCTAGGACAGACTGCTCAAGGGACAGAACAGTTAGGGGAAAAATCACTCTACGAATCGCCATGGGCAACTGAACGGTCTATCGACCAACCACTCAATGGCCCAAGGAAACAAAACGGCTAGGCAAGGGCCATTAAAAGCACGAAGGGAACGGAACGGCTAACAAATGGCCGTTCGACAGGGGTACACGGTCCTCAATGGGCCGTGCAAACCCTAAGACGGTCTATTGTGTGACCGCGTAGACCCAAACCGACCTACTTCTAAACGGTCACAACCACAACCATGTAAGACCCTAAACGGTTACTGTAAAACCATGTAGGTGTCACGACGGGAGAATCATGGGATCGGCTGGATCTTGGCCTTTCCATGCCCCGTTCATTCCGTAACGAAGGGGATACAACCACAGTGACACTGTCGAACATCCAGACTCTGACAGGGGTCAAATCGACTGATAAACGACAAGAAATGGGCAATTCTACCTAATTGACCCAAATGGGATCTCCAGGTTTCCCGGGCTCCTACCGGTCCTGAATGACCACCAATCGCCACGAAATCACAAGGAATGGAATGCTGACATTCCAGGAAGTCGAACGGTACCAACCGATCTGAAAATCATCGTCATTTTCCGACGAACCCTATGAACTCCCAAAAGTATGATTTTCCCAAAACAAGCCAAAACCCACTCGTATGCTCACCGTTCGGCGTGAAACTACGAGGGGACGTAGAGGAACAGTAGAGCGTTGGTCTCCCTACCTCCACTGAAGAAATCGTGCGCCGAAGTGACTAAACCAAGTCAAAAACCACCGAATCAATGAACTGCGTTGGCTTTGAATCCACCGAGGGATCGCACCGCGCCGCGCTGCATCCGTCGCCCCATTACGCGTCCCGATCACTCCATCGCGTCCCCACCTCGGCCAGCTCGGCAACGGTGGGCGCCCTACGTCGAGAGAGCCAGAGAGGAGAGAGAATGAGAGAGAGAAAGAGAGGGTGAGAAATGAGGGAGGAGAGAGGGTGAAGATTTTAAATTTATTTTGTTATAACCAAAAAGGAGGAGATTGTTGGGAAAATGTCATTTTCTCACAAATTAATTATTTTGGATATATGACAAAATAAATATATTTTAAATATCTCAATTTTCATGACAAAATAAATATATCTAATATCTCAAATGGTTAAGATAATTTATAGGTTTAACGCAATTAGGTCTCTCAAATACTTAGTTTAAAATCAAGTCTATTTTAGATCTGGGAAAACTAGGCGACATTAGTCGCTGTTGTGACTAAGTGTCAAATATAGAAGAAACAATGTCTAAGACCTTCCGTCTAAAATGAATGTTAGTCGATACGTCGTCTACTCTGTGAAGTTACCTGATGCAATGCCTATTTCATATAGCAGAAGGCTCTGTCTAAGTCTTGCACCTAAAGTGAAAGTTGGACGATACTTCGTCCACAACTGAAATTTAGACAATAGGTTGCCCAATGCCTAAGAATGAAATTTAGACGAAGTATCGCCTACTTTGGAAAGTTAGATGATGCTCCCCCTATCTGTTAAGGGCTAAAAGGTTCCGTTTAACTTCTTCCGTCTAGCAGTAAAAGTTGGACAATACATTGTCCAAATCCAAAAGTAGACGGAAGATCACCTAAGTCACAAACGAGTTAAAGTTAGATGATGGATCGTCCAAGATGGAAAGTTGGATGATGCAGTGTCCAAAAGTAAAACTTCTGTCTAACTCAAAAAAATATATATAGGCGATACAAACAAATTGGACTATACATCGTCCAAGTTCTAGAAGTAGTGTGCCTAAACAAAAAGTTGGACGATACATCCCGCCTCACCTGAAACACGGTAAAAACACGCAGGGAATTAGTCTTAAAATAAGACTCAGTAGGGATCACTCGAACCCCACCTCGCCAACATGGGAAAATTGCTACGCTAGCAGCTAAGCGAGTACCACAAAGTAAAATCCTGCAACTACAACACCAGTCTTACGGCGTGAAAACCCACACATGCACGCCACGGTGAAGCAACTAGAACTCACCGATCAACACGACCAAAACTCAAGGTTAAGGTCACTGAAACTGATAGTCTGTCACTCCCTGTCTAGAACAGAAGTACCTCCTACTAGAAGAATGACTGGATGAGTCCACTGACATCTTATACCACGTCACAAGCGTCTAACTACCACGCCCCGGGCATGAGACTCAGACAAGCTCAAGTAAGCATAAAGCGAGTGACTAGTTGGGGTCATGCTCGTCATCGTGCATCCACCGTCCCCAACCACGTGTGCACACACAGACCATGTATCCTAGGTCTGGCCTCTAACTGGTTTTTCCCTTAGCTGGACTCTGGTCGACTATGTGGGGCCCGACGAAAACCAGTTTAAAAACCATCCTCAGTGTAGCCATCCCACCACTCCCAGGTGGATACCAGCACATGCGTACTGGCGGGCTACGACTAGTGGAGTGTCTCTGAAGGAGTAGACTCTCAAGCTATGGAAAATAACGTCAGAATCAGCAGTACAAGGAACGCTCCTCGTACCAGCACCATCGCACAGTGACACGAGCCAAAAACACACCTCCCGAGACCACACAATAGCACAACACCTGGCCTCGATACGATGCCCAGCATCTATCAGACCACGGGTCAACACGCGGATCGAGGTTTACGCACTCGGGACTCGAATCGGCCAAGATCGCACCGGTCAAGCTGGTACCCCTGGACGGTCCACTCTGGGCTGCTCAGGGACATGCGGTCAAACAGGGACCGCACCAGGGGATATATGGCCATCCACAGATCGTCCCTCTCCTGGTTCAAACGGGTCATATGTGGTCAACCTCTGGCCGCACAAAAAAAGACGGCTGACTCCCACCCACACATGGGGGATGGGTGGTCCGGCACAGCCGTCCATCCTCCAATGGCAAAAATACATGTGCGGTTGGGCCCTGGCCGCACAATGGAAGGGCGGCTAGTACCCCACCGCACAAGGTAGGTGCGGTCCAACTCTGGCCGCACCACTGCCAACGGCACCAGGTGATGTGCGGCCTGCCCCTGGCTGCACGAAGGGTCATGCGGCCAGACCCTGGCCGCACACCCCAGTGCACTGTGCAACAGTCACAAGTAATGGTCAAAACTCACGGGATGGACGGCTACCTTGGGGCCACACATAGGATGTGCGATCCCACGACTAGCCGCACATACCCAGAGCACGCCAAGCCATTGGGCGGTCAGACCATGGCCGCACAAGGGGGTGCCCACTGTGCGCCGAGCAGAAGGGCAGTCACGCCAGGGCTGCACAAGGGATAAACGTGCCCTAGTTTGACCGTTTATCTCTCGCCGGTGCGAAAATGGCGAACCGGCCAAAAAACTTCATTTCTGGCCCCGTACAAGCCCCACAGAGGGGGAAATGCAAGGAAATCAACCCCCAAGCCCCCTAGCATGCTTCTATGCCCTTGAAATGCGGAATCGGGACGTAAAATGATGGATCGTGCGAACTCTCCCCGTGGCATGGATGGCCCTTCCCGGCGTGAAAATAACCCCTCTCGGCGTCGCCTCGGGCTAAAACTCGCGGGGAAGGAATGCAAGAGGCTAAGGATCGTCCCCCTACCTTTGGTTCGCGTCGAGGCACGCCGGATGAGATAACAACATGCACAGACTTTGTGTGATGTCCTGGACCCTTTTGGATCTTTATTTTTGAGTCCCGAATCTACTTTCTTGAAACGTTCGGCTCTGTCGTGTTTGAAATTTCATTTCGGACATCTTTCGTGTTCGGATCGGCGCGATCCAGGATCGTTTCGGGGGCCCGGAGGCATTCCGTGGTTTTTCCTGTGCATTTTTTCGATTTCTGACCCAGTTTTCGGTGAATCCTTCGGCACGCTGTTGCGGGCGAATGTGGTCATTCACCTGGACATGAGTGGTATCGTTGCGATCAGTGCGTTCCGAGGATCGCGAAAACATGATTTTCTATTTTTTGATATTTTTTTAGATTTCAAGATTTTCTATAAATATTCCATTTCTTTTTCTTATCCTTCTTCTTCTTCCTCCTACGTGCGTCCCTCTCCCTCTCTCTCGCCCATTTGACCACGGTGAGCTCCGTTCCAGTTGCAGACGGCGGCGGCGCGACGACGTGGGTGATAGTGAGGCAATCACGTGGACGTGTGGCGAGCGTGGGAAGCACAAAAAGGTGGGGTTTTCAATGGCATTCTTCGTGGGATCGAGCTCGGATTGACGTCTCGTTGTGAACCGGAGCTAGGGTGACTATCCCTAGCTCAGTGTCATTCCATTCCCGTGGTTTGTAGGCCGAGGCGAGGCCGAGAAGGGGTTCTTTTACGCCGGGAAGGGTTGAGCATGCATCGGAGAGAGTTCGCCCGATCCATCATTTTAAGTCGCGATTCTGTATTTTGGGGGCGTAGAATCATGCTAGGGGGCTTGGGGGTTCCTTTCCCTTCATTTCCCCCTCCATGGGGCTTGTATGGGGCCGGAATGGGCGAAATCCAACGGGTTCACCGTTTTCGCACCGGTGAGGGTTGTGTGGTCGAACCAGGGCCCGCACATCCCCTATGCGGCCCTGTGGGGACCGAACTATGGCTCGGAGCACTGTGGGCTTGTGCGGCCTATCGTGGGACTGCACGTCCCCTATGTCCGGCCCCATGTCAACCGCCCATCCCTCGACATTTCGACTGTTACTTGTGACCGTTGCACAGTGCACTGGGGTGTGCGAAAAGGGTCTGGCCGCATAACCCTTCGTGCGGCCAAGGGCTAGCCGTACGTCACCTGGCATCGTTGGCTCGGCGTGCAGTGGGGCATGTGCGGCCTATCCTGTGACCGCTCATCCCATGCGCGGCCCAAGACCAACCGCGCATCTCGTGAGTTTCCGACCGTTGTTTGTTACCGTTACGCAGTGGTTGGGGTTAGCGGCTAGGGTCTAGCCGCATGTCCCCATGAGCGGCCATTGTCTGGCCGTTCAACTTCTGCTACCGTCAGCATATGAGCGGCCCAGGTGGGACCACCCATGCCTTGGAACGGCGGGATCCTAGCCGCCCTTCCCCTGAGCGGCTAGTGTCCGACCGTTCATGTTTCTTACCATTGGGACTGATGGACGAGCATGTTGGACCGTCCTTCTCCCATGCGTGGCTGAGACTTAGCCGTGCATCCTTGAGCGGCCAATGATGGACTGTTCATCATCTGAGGCCTAGCCGGTGGTTTCTTTCCTACCGATTCGAGTCCCGGGTGAGCGGACCTCGATCCACATGTTGACTCGTGGTCTGACTGATGCTAGAAATCATGTGGGGACCAGGTGTGGGGGGCCGTGGGAGTCCCGAGATGTGGCATCTTCGGCTTACGTCACCATAAGTCGGTGTTGTACGAGGAGCGACCCTTGTACTCGTCCACCTCCGGAGTTGTTTTTCTTGGCTTGAGAGTCTGTACTTCCTGTGACCCATCCACTAGTCGTAGCTTCCATGGCACGCGTGTGTCGACCCACTGGGAGCACTGGTGTGGCGCACCCGAGAGAGACAGTGAGTAGGTTGGTTACCGTAGGGCCCCCACGTACCGTCGAGTGCAGGCTGGTGGAGGAATTACCAGCTAGAGGACAGGCCTAGGGTGTATGGTCTGAGTGTGCACATGAGGCTGAGGGTTCGGACCCGCGCTGACGAGTGCGACCTCAGCTAGTCCTTGTTCATGGTAATTTGGTTACTATGTGTGTCTGAGTCTCGCACCTGGGGCGTTGTAGCTAGACACTTGTGACACGGTGTAAGACGTCAGAGGACGCATCAGGTCATTCTTCTAGTGGGAGGTGCTCCTGTCTACCGGTAGGTGTGGACTTGAGTTTTGACAGACCGATATTCAGTAGTACGATACTGTTAGAATAGACGGTTTTCTTATTTATTTATTCCCGCTTGTTGGTTCTACCGTACTCTTCTTAGGTAGGGTACTTTCCTGCTTTCTTGCTTCCTGCCTTGTTTTTCACACGAGATAGGGTTCGAGGGATCCCTACTGAGCCTGTGAAATGAGGCTCATCCCATGCGTATTTTTACCGTGTTTCAGGCGAGGCCGGCACTTCAGGTGGTGCGGCAGGTGTTCAGCGTGGTTCCAGTAACCGAGGTTAGTGCCAGTTGCCAGAGCCGGGGTATGTCTCGTATACTTATACTTTTCCTTTGTACCTGTACCTTTCTTTCAGTTGACTGTACTTTTATTTAGACATGAGATGTACTGGATCTTGTAGTAGTTTAATTATTTATTTAATTTTTACGGGCGAACCAAGTCATTCACCCGGGCGTGAGTGGTACCGTTGCGATCGGTGCATTTCGAAGATCACGAAAATATGATTTTCTATTTTTTGATATTTTTTAAAAAAATTTAGATTTTCTATAAATAGGGACATTCTTTAATCCTTTTTCACATTTCTCTTCTTCTTCCTTTTCCTTTTCCCCCCACCGTGAGCGCCCATCTCCCCCTCTCTCTTGCGTTCGATCGCGCGGCGCGTCCCCTCCGGCTGCAGACGGCGCGGGGCGACGGCATGGCGACGACGACGATGGCGACGGCGTGTCGGCCATGACGGCATAGAGCTCATGGGATTTCATGGAGGAACGAGGATTTTTAAAAGCGTTCTTCGTGATTTTGGCATCGATTTGGCGGAGCATTCACTCCATTGAGGTAGGGTGATGATCCTTACGCTCTAGCAGTTCATTCCCATGATTTCTAGCCCGTCGTGAGGCTGAGAGGGGCATTTTTGAGCGGGTTAGGGTAAAATCATGCTTTGGGGAGCGATCGTCCAATCTAGCGATCCACCGTGTTTTTGACCGATCCGAGACTGTAGAATCATGCTAGGGGTTATTGGGGAGCTTCCCCCTTGTTTTCCCCCTCTCTTATGGAGGTATGGGGGCGTGGTCGATATTTTTGGGTTGAATTCGCCGTTTGATCGTTGGAGCGCTGTGGCGATCGTACCAGTGACCACTAGAGGGTATAACGCGTCCAGGGAGGTGCGTTATGTTTCGTTGGTTTTGAGCTTGGGCTGTCGTAGGCATGACAGCCCTACGATAGACCGCCATATTAGTGTGACGCGCCTGGGCTAGTCCGTCACAGTGATTCAACTGTTGATTTTTGACCGTTGGGGGTCATTGTAGCCTGACGCACTAGTGTTGGTCCATCAGGAAATGTGACGCCCCTGGGAAGATGCGTTATGCCTTCTACCTAATGCACCTGTGTTGGTCCGTTAGGGACTGTAACGCCCCTAGGGGAGTGCGTTACAGCCAGTTTGGTCCTGTGACCTAATGCACCTGAGCTGGTCCGTTAGGTGACGTAATGCCCCTGGAGGAGCGCGCTACGTTCTTTGTTTTGGCTCGTGCCCTGACGCATCTGTGTTGGTCCGTCAGGTACTGTGACGCCCCTGGGTAGGCGCATCACAGTGGTTTTGCACCAAATGCCCTGACGCACCCCTGTCGGTCCGTCATGCTCTGTAACACACCTGTGCAGGTGCGTTATGGTTGATTTTACACTGGGTCCCTAACGCACTTGAGGTGGTCCGTCAGAGGGCCGTGGCGCACTCGTGCTGGTCCGTCACCTCCTGTAGCGCACCAGTGTTGGTCTGCCAGGCTCTGGGCTGTTCCGCATGGCGCGTAGTCCCATTTCTTCTCCGACCGTGGTCACCATGCGACAGTGCTGGTACGTGGGACGGTCCCTGTACTCCGCCGGGTTCGGACGTTGTTTTCCATAGTTTGAGAGTCTACTCCTTCAGAGACACTCCACTAGTCGAAGCCCGCTAGTATGTGTGTGCTGGTATCCACCTGGGAGTGGTGGGACGGCTACTCTGAGGATGGTTTTTAGACTGGTTTTCGTCGGGCCCCACGTCGTCGGCCAGAGTATGACTGAGGGGAAAACTAGTTAGAGGCCAGACCTAGGACGCATGGTCTGTGTGTACACACGTGGTTGGGGGCAGTTGGACACGCGTCGACGGACGTGACCCCAGCTAGTCACTCACTTTGTGGTTACTTGTGAGTGCCTGAGTCTCGCGCCCGGGCCGCAGTAGCCAGACACTTGTGATGCGGTATAAGACGTCAGTGGACGCATCCGATCGTTCTTCTATTGGAAGGTACTTCTGTTCTGGATAGGGAGTGACAGACTGTCAGTCTCAGTTGCTTCGACCTTCAGATTTTGGTCGTGTTGACCGGTGGGTTTCGGTTGTTTTACCGTGGCGTGCGTGTGTGGATTTTCATGCCGTGAGACCGGTACTTGTAGTATAGGGTTTCTACTTCTGAGGTACTTGCCTAGTTGCTAGTGTAGCGATTTTCCATTTTGTGAGGTAGGGTTCGAGTGATCCCTACCGAGTCTTGTTTTAAGACTCATTCCTTGCGTGTTTTTACCGCATTTCAGGTGAGGCGCGACTTTAGGGGAGCGCGTCTGAGGCTCAACGTGGTTCGGGTGCCCTGCGTTAGTGCCAGAGGTCAGAGCTGGGGTATGCCCCGTGTAGGTGTACTTTTCTTTCTTGTCTCTGTACTAGTTGTGGACTACCGTTGTTGTTATTTATTGTTATCTTGTGGACCATTAAATTGTTAAATGTTAATTTAATTTTCTACTTATTATATAAACTACTTTAATTTCTGTAATTATTTGTGATACTTGTATAGTCTCCACACCATCCTTTTAACCCTTTCGAGTCTTCGGGCTCGTGGGTGGCGGTATGAGTCTCGGGTTATCGGGCCTTCCCGATAATTAGATTCTCGGGTCGTTACAGACTATGCATGAACTTGGAAGGTGAGACGTGCAACAATTGCACGGACTATGCACGGACTTAGAAGGACTTAACATATAAACATGTATAGACTTGAACAGTACGTGCTCGGACCTTAAATGCCATACTAAGGAATAGTTTGCATCGTTGCTCCTTAGATGAGATGTATGCATTTTTTGTGTGTTTTATCATATGTGTATATATATTTTTTAAATTTTTAAGTTGATAGTGGGACTAAGAAGGGCCTATATGATGCATGCTGGGTTTAAAGGAAGAAACCTATCTAATGCAACGCTGGATGATTTACTTGCTTGCCTCTGAATTGATCGGTCAAGAGTTCGAGAAGTCTGTCATTCTATGCTTGATGACAGACGTGGTTTGGAACCTGGTGGGGATGCATCGTTCCACATTGTACTTAAGCATAGTCGAGGATTTGGGAAGTCTGTCATCCCGTATTAGGCAGCAAGCGGCCGTCAAATAGCTTAAGGAGTATAAACTCTTCACAATTTTTGTTAGAGAGGAACTCAGAGTTTATACGCCTGAAGCTATTAGCCTCCGGCATTCTACCTACAATGAAATAGTTATAAGGCAACATTGCATCGTGATCGCATCGCTGTGGAGATTTGCAGCTGCATTAACACACATTAGTCAAGTTCATAAATGATAGTAGTAAGGAACAATGAGCATTACATTAAATGAACCATGAAGCATACACAACCAAAGACACATCATTCACAAGTAGGAATAGAGGGTGGCCATGTCGATGGCCTTCTCCATGAGCTGGGTGGCCACACATGTGGCCTCCCTTGAAGGCTGGGCAGCCATAGTGGTGGCCGCTCAGGGAGTGATGGACAACCAGCAACTTGGCCACCCATCTGCTCTTATCCCGAGCGAAGCAGGAGTCCAAGCCAGATGGGACTCTTGTCTTTAAAACACCGATTGGGGGGGTGTTGAGCCATGGTTTTGATGATAACTAAACTTCATGTGTGATGATATAGTTTTGATGATTGTTGAAGATATAGTCTTGATGATAACTAACCTAAATGTTTGATTGATTGCATTGCTCCTGATGACAATATGCATTCATGTTGATTAAACTATGATTGAGATGACAATTAGATTTTGAGGGTCTAATGTGTTGATTAGGATCAAACTCATGGGAGTCACCTGGTGAATCAAACGTGTGGATATTTCATATACAGGTGGTATATGTCATCATCAAAGAAAACAAGATGATGTTCAAGTGAAGAAGGAATAGTACTGTAGCCATGAATAGTATCTCGTGGAGCTATGTTCAAGATCTGCAGCACATACACAGGGGGAGCCTAAATCAGGAGCTTTCTAAACTGTGGCTCATTCGTTTTTGTGTCTTGTGCTTTGTATTTCACATTTGTGTTTCCTATAAACTGCAAACGTCATGTGTGTGTGGATCACTCTGGATTCGTAGTCATGTGTGCTCGTGTTGCTCCATTCGTGTGTGTGTAGGTCTTCTTAGACCTGTACGTGTGTGTGGATTTATCCACGTCTAAGTGTTTGTGTGTGTAGAGTGCTGCAACTGTCACATCAAGTGTGTGTGTGTTGTTGATCCGATTGTCGGATCATGTTGGGGACTTTGTCTCCGTGTGTGTGTGTATAGGGGCGTGTCCCCATGTGTGTGGGCAGGCGTCACCCTACGTGTGTGTTTGGAGCGTCATCTCCGTTTGGGGATTTATCCCCGAGTGAAGCCTCACCACGTTTGGTGAGGGGTGGACGTAGGATTACCGTCGTTGCATCTGAACCACCTTAAAATTACTGTGCATTATGGTTGGTTTGTGCAATTGTGTGGTTTGATTGTTATATTCGTTATATGGTCGTGTGGGAATGGAGAGATTGAGAGAAGTAGTTAAACAGTTTTGAACTTCCTAGTTAAGGTTTTAACACATTCCTCGAAAAGTCAAAAGTTTTCTTAAAATTTGTAAACACCCAATTCACCCCCCCTCTTGGGTGTCATTGATCGCGGGACTTCAGATTGGACATGAGCGAAGAGCTTAGAGCCATTCCGACCATCAATGCCATTATCTAGTCTTGTCTTTTCTACTTTCTTGAGTCATCCATTGTAATTTTCTTTTATTGAGTCCTAGTTCTTTCATTAAGAGTTTGTAATAGAAGTACTTTGAAGATTATGATGAATAAAGGACTTGGTTATCTCTACTTGTGCGCACTCTGTCTTTGTGTCGAATACACTTATGCTCTCATTGACATGATTGAATACATAACTCGACACGTCTCTGGGTTCCTTCCGCACTCGGGGCGCGACACGTGGCCCTCTCTCCTCTCACTCTGACTTGTAAGCATTAAGTGACGTAAGTAAACATATTATGAATACACATATATGTAGAATTAACTTGAATGTACATGCTTGTTCTCATAGACGATGGCAAATTGGAGGAACTAGAGCCCATCCCATGGCCTCCTCCGCTCTCACTCTGACCTATAAGAATTAAATGACATAAACAAACATATTATAAATAACATATATAGCTAGAAACTTGAATAGACATACTTGACTCCGAAGTAGATGGCAAAGAGGAGGAATTGAAGCCCCTCCCATTGCTCTCTCTCCTCTCGCTCGAGGTAGAAGATGATTGAGCTCCTAGAACCATCTCTTCATTGATAACAATAAAAATCATGTACGTTAGTTACATATAAATAAAGAAAAATTAACATCATTCATTATAAAAATGAGAACATGTGAAATTTCTTATAATAGACACGAACTCCACAGGTCTAGCCAACCCGATTGCATGAGCAATGTGCCGTCTCCAGTCATCGACCGCTGTATCGGTAAAGCTCCTGTGCGGAGCTCCTGGTCCAGTGACCCTCTGCTCCGGAGGCCACAGTCGGCCAAGAACTGAGCCCACCAGGCCCTAGGTGCCCTCAGTCGAGACACCTTTGCTCTAGTCGCTGCCGTCGATGCCTGTCTCAGGGGCTTCAGTGCCCCTCCGTTGCTTTGGCTCCCAAAAGATGAACCTCGGCCACTCCGGGGCCACTACTCTACAACTCGCTCGATCTCTCGGTGGAGCCAAGCAACACGGGTCCTCAGGTACCCCTCATCTAGCGCAATAGGAGGCAGATCCTCCCTCAGCAAGTGACTCTCCTACGCCTTCCTGATCGCGGAGGCCTTCTATCGGTAGAGGTGACTGTGCTCGAACCACCATCTGGCGTAGTGCACGTTAAATTGCCCCCGACGTCCCTGCCCCGACATCAGGAATCGCTTTGGCTCCCAGCGACAGTAAAAGTCCCACCAGGCTGCTGCAAGTAGGTGGGTATCCCTACCCCTGTACTGTCTACCCGTCAAAGGGAACTCCCTGTTCAACGGGATCCCTTAGTCGTACCCGAAGTTCCTGGCAAATCAATACAGGTAGTACGGCTCCAAGGAACTCGTCACCGACCAGTGCAACGTCAACACTGTCGATCGGGTGCTCAGTATCCACTCGGTTTATGGCCCTGCATCGGCTTCCCCCTGATCGAGGTGGGCGCTAGTCGCCCCTCCACCTGAAGTCCCCAGAAAAAGATCGCAGTCTCTCGCAGCACTATCAAACGGTAACCCCTCCTCGCCTTGGGCGGGTAGGTAGCAAAGGGCTCACCTAGCCCCCTCCAGCTGGGCCTCTATGTCCCCGTCGGGCTGCCCAGTGTAGCTAAACAGAAGTGGTGCCGTAGTCCCTCGTGTCACCAGTCCTGGAAATAGCAGCCCAGCCCACACATTGAGATAGTGGGTCGACAGGAGTATACTCCTCTCTCTCAGCGCTGAGTGTGCCGCCAGAACCCCCAGTCTCTGGTATATGTTGGCCAGCGCAGCAGGAGCTAGGGCCAACTATCGCCCCTTCGCCAACAAACAAGCTGGCCATAGCAACTCAGCTCCCAGTAGCCCATCCTCTCCGTGCGAGACCAAAAACGTCGCCAACTAGTACGCTAAGTAGGCGGCGAGGTACGTCACGTCCGGCAAACCGTGGGGGTTCCACCCCTCCTGTGGCGCGTAGATGTAACTGGTGTAAGTCCAGAAATGAAGCTCCACCTCAGTATACTCCTCCCATGGAGTCTGATCCCTGGCGAACTCCTGGTAGAAACAAAAGGGCCCATTGTAGAAGTGGCGGACCCATGCATTCATCGGCACTCGGGGAGTCTTTGCAACTCTCTCTCTCCCCGCCAGGGCTAAATCCCTCCAGGTCTTCATGAGATATCAGTAGCTTTAAGGTACTTGGTATCTCCCCAGTCCATCGCTGTAGCTATGGTGGAGGTCATCTAGTACTACCTCCTCGTACCCCTCGCCGATGATCGGTAATCCAGAAATCCGGAATAGAGACCACAAGTCAAGTGAGGTCTCTCCCTCGACTGTCGCCACCGTGTTCCATCGACGGTTGAAGCGCTCCAGTAATCCTTGTAATAGCCCAGTGTAGCACGGGTACGCGTACAAAGTGGCAGTCACCGCGTACCTGATCCCAGCCCGATCCAGCAACACTTGGTAGTGGTGAACGATCCCCATCAGCCACTCAGTAGCACCCTGGCGATAGTAGTGTGACGGGATCACCACCCAATGATCATACCAGCTGATGACGGCCTATCGCATAACCCCATCAGGATGTTGTAGTCGTCGTAGCCCTCTCCAGCATATTGCAAGCCCGCGGGCTCCAGCACCAACCCAGTGGTCCCCTCTGTCTCTGTGCAGTGGTGACCGTGCAAGTCCCAAGAAGCAGGGCCTAGTGGCCCAACTCTGACTCCAGACTACTCTGCCAGGCCAAAGAACCCCAGGCACTCAACACTGGGAAACTGCTACTGCCTCCAGTAGTCTTCCGAGAAGCTCGGATAACTGTAGAAGGCTACACCATGCAGGCTGTCCCTACCAATCAAGATAACCCACTCAAGCTGGCGACGAGCCCCTGGAATCTGCGAGTCGCCCTCCTCCACGCCAGGAGGGATATAGCTCCTGATAAACTCGAATAAGTGACGATCCAAGGGGAACTCCAAGAAGGGGTAGCCTCCGCTCCGATCATAGGTGTACAAACCGTCTGCCTCCAAAATCCTCGCCACCTCCACGGTCCCAACTCCGGCTACTCTCTCACCAATGGGACCCTCAGCCACCACCGCATGGCCCCGGTCCAGCTACCCTACACCAGCCACAGTGATCACTGGTGGGCCCAAAGGGGGCATCTGTCACTCGGTCCACCGCACCCAGTGGTCCTCCTCCCAAGCCACGCGCCTCGGGACTCGCCCATCTTTGCCAAAGCATGCCATAGCTACAAGACAGGGCACACAAAGAACGATCAGAACACCAGCAAATCAACATGTACAACACAGCAAAATAAAGGCACATGAAGTGTCAAAAGAGTCATATAAATAAAACCCCCAACTGCCATCGATCGATCACCCGTTATTTCATTTATAATGGGCTACCTTTTTTACTGCATCGACCACGTGTAGGCCTGACGCCGTCGGTTGATGGACCACATTGAATCAGAGCACGTAAGATCTGAGCTTACAATATAGAAACCTCAGCGCAAGTCCAATTGGCTTTGGCTACTTCTTCAGATTGACAGCTGCAGCGTACTTCCAGAGTCGCCCGGGCAAATGTTAACCCATCCAGACGTCTGTATAGCCAACTAGCCCTTAACCGGCCGACCCTCATCATCAGCTGGAGTTCGAAGCTGTGAGACGAAGTCTTTAGATATGGGAGCATGTGTTCGTCTACTTGTTCCGTAATCAACTAATGCTGTGAGAGTGGGGGAGGAAGAGCAATAGTACCGAATGGTGGGAGCCTTCATAGGTGCTAGTGACTCCAAAGTAGTGCAGCATTTGCCCTTGTTCCCCCGCCCCTCCTTCTTCTTCCTGGCTAAGACGCCAGCCAAGCCAAGCCAAGCCATGCCTCCTCTTTGAGCCTCCTTTCTTTCCCTTCCATCTCCTTTTGGGATGGGGGGGTGTTTTCACGTGGGGTGTCGTCAACACGCGGCCCGCGGGCTCCCTTGCCCACCCGTTCTTCCAGCACCATCTCGCCGCTTTTGAACGCGGCGCTGTTTGGACACGAGCGAGGCACAACCCGGTCAACTTTCTCGTGAAAACAAAGTGGGTTGTGTGTTTTGGGTCGTGGTGTGTACAGAGAATGTAACTACAACGATGCCGACGCCCCGAAAGGACCGTTAGATCGACGGACTTCGTGTGATAGGCCGCCCACCTGCAGTGCGCTTCCATTCCATCGGGTGGTCTTTGATTTATTTATGTAGACAGTCCCGTACATGAGTCGGTGAGCGTTGATATGACCAGAATAGCAATAAGCTGTTTGGGCCTGTTGCAGTGGTTCCGATCGCGAAGCGATCCCCGGTCCACGGATGGGACATGCAAACGATGGTTCGTACAGCCATGACGTTACATGTGAGAGGTGGAAACGGATCCATGTTGATCCCACTGTGAGAGGGTCTAGCACCAAAACAACCTTAGGCGTCGGCGGGGGCGCGGGGGCGCGGGGGCGCGGGGGGCGGGGGCGATGTAAAGCTCGGGTTGATGGTGACGAGAGGCCACGAACTTTTTCTAACGTACGCAAGGGTGGCAAAGTTCGCAGTCGCAAGCACCGTGGTGATCTGTGTAGTCGACTTCGTACCTATCTGCAGATTTACCTCACAAATAGAGAGACAGGGGAAGCCAAGCCTGTGGCTCGTGCCCTGACACCTCACGTGTGTGGCCGGTGCACCGTGTTGTGACATGTGAGGCTGGTTTTTACCGAGGAATGTGAAGAAAACTTTGCTGGGGAGGAGGGCTCAAACTTTGACAGACGTGGCCGGCATTTCACAGAGAGAGAGAGAGAGAGAGAGGCATCATCAGAAAAAGGAAGTCGCAACAAACAGGGGTAGGACGAGAGAAACTGACGGTGTGTGCGCCAGTGTGCGCACTCTGGTCGGTGCGTTCCTTTACGTTGGCATAATGCCTGGTGGGAGGGACGAGAGATCTTGCAATCATGTCATATTCCCTCCTTTTTACACGATGAAATGTAGAGATATTTTGATTAATTTTAAAAGCATTTATTTTAAATAGGGTGCCAAACACTTTTGTGCCCAACAGTCGGCTTCGTCCACCAAATCAGGGCCTGAAATAGAGCAGGAGAAACTGGATTTTGCCGGACGTCGACGCCAGCACTTGCTTACCGAGGCTGCGGTACCACTCCACCTCTTCGCATGCTGAAACGAGGAGTTAACCAGGATTGCTCCCTTGCCATTCTTCGCCATTCCAAGTTCCAACCAACCCAAACATATATTTTACTCTTCCTTCCACATCAGCCACCGTAGACCCATCCATTGAGACAGGAGGGGCCACAGGCTCTCTAACTGTGAGCTGTCTCTATCTTCGGTCCTCTTGGTGATCAGCTAAGAAAGAAAAGGGAATGAAACAGTGATCGTTAATCCATCCCCTCAGGAAGAGAGAAAGAGAAGGCACATATAGCGTGAAGGCATCATGGAACGGCAGGAGTGCGCTCGAGTTGAGTTGGTGCTGCATGCGCGCACGGCGACGGCAGCGGTGGGGAAGATGGCATCAGCCCAGGCGATCGGATTCGGCGCACCATGCATGGACGTACGCTCCCGGTTGCAAAGCCTTGCTGCACGCAACTACTTGTGGACCGTCAAAAAATGACGACAAGAATTTCACGGCATCTGCGACACTCGCGCCTACGTGCGAGTTAAAGGCGGGAAGGCCGAATAAACCTATACTTCGTCCGGCCAGGACGAGAACTCACTCGGCAGCCCGCTACCCATTAAGGGAGGCCCCGGGCAGAAGATACACACGATCGGCCATGTCGGGAGGTGAGTCGAAGAAGAGCCGAGCCCCAGAAGCTGCGAATGAAACATCATGGATGCCGTGCGTCGCGACTAAAGTGTTCCGGGAGTGCCGGCATTCGTATAAAGGGTCGCGACTTCGAAAAGAATCCGTTCGGCACTTGAAACGGCACGAAAAAAGGCCGAAGTGACGAATACCTCCTTTTGACTTGGACTTCCCATCCGGGTCATTTGAACCAATAAACTTGTCTCCCCATCCCTTCGGGTGACGAATACCTCCTTCTTACTTGAACTTCCCGTCTGGGTCATTTGAACCAATAAACTCTTCTCCCCGTCCCTTCGGGTGATGGATACATCCCTTTGACTTGGACTTTTCGTCCAGGTCATTTGAATCTATAAACTCTTCTCTACGTCCCTTCGGGTGACGAATACACCCCTTTGACTTGGACCTTTCGTCCAGGACATTTGAATCAATAAACTCTTCTCTTCGTCCCTTCGGGTGATGAATACACCTCTTTGACTCGGACCTTTCGTCCAGGTCATTTGAATCAATAAACTCTTCTCTCCGTCCCTTCGGGTGACGAATATAACCCTTTGACTTGGACCTTTTGTCCAAGTCATTTGAATCAATAAACTCTTCTTTCCATCCCTTCAGGTGATGAATGTACCCCTTTGACCTGGACCCCTCGTCTAAGTCATTTGGATCAACAACCCCTTCTCTTCATCCCACCAGAGGTTGGGTCAACCTATTCGGGTCTGTCTTCCTCATGAAACCACTCGGTGAGGCCGCGAGGCTTGCACGGTGGAGTGATCCCATCCTCTCTCCCCTGGGGTGGCGAGCGCTCTCCTATGCACCCTTGCGAACCGAACCAAAGTGTTCCTAGACTAAACCACCGGCGCAAGCTCGCATTTCGCCAAGGAGCAAGAGAAAAGAAGGAAGAGAAAAAGGAAGAAGAAAAGATTCATGGGCCAGCATGCGAGAGTATGCGCGTGAATGGCATTCCATTTCAAAAAGGAAGAGCTACATATGCTTTGGGACATACCCCTCCTTTACATGTCAATGAAGAAGGGGGAGGACGTTCAATCTATTCCCCGGAAGATTTCCTCAAGAGGAAGAATATCGATGCAAGGGAATTCTGCCATGTCGCGCAGTCGATTCCTCTGTTCTTCCAGGCGGATTAGCTCAGACATCACGGATGCCGTCTCGACTCTGGCAATGACAAGCCCCTCGGTCTCTCTGACCACAACTGCCTCGGCTTCAACCAGCTGGGCCTCGGCTGCAGTGAGATAGCACCTTAGCTTTTCTATCCTGCTTGTGAGGGTGCTGACACGACAGTGGCTTTTGTCCAAGGCCTTTTCATGCTGCTCTTCATTGCCTTTCCGCACCTCCAGGGCCTACAGGTACTCGTCTTCCTGAGCACTGATGGCGACAAACTAGCTAGGAGCCTGGGCCTCCAGGAACTCACGGCGGTTGGCATATTTCGGTAATAGCAAGACTCACCGCGACCATTCCTCTAGAGGGTAGCCCAACATCTGTAGTGCCCCGGTCAGCTACGCCACCACGGTGTGCACCCCCCGATATGTAAGGGAGGGATCGGTGAAGATCATCGACCGCAATGCCAGTAGCATCTGTCGGACCGGCACGTCCGAGGTGGCGTGGCCAATGGAGGGCATGGCCGGAGGGTCAAACTCGACCAAGCTATCCACAGCTGCCCACAAACCCACGACCACCGAGCCCGAGGAGGATGGAAGAGTGGAGGCCAGGTTGCTCGAGCGTCTGACCTCGACGAATGACTCCCAGCTGGCCATCGCCAGAGGAGCTAGCAGAGTTGTGACTGAACCACCCGACTCCGTCATTGCGAGGGGCTGCTCCACCTTACTCTCGGCTGGAGGAAGGGCGTGGAGTAGAGCTAAATCAGATTTTATTATTGAGGGACCTACGGCCCTTTCCACTTGTGCTCCCTCCTCCTGGGAAATAGTGATGCTTGTCAGCATCTTCCCCAGAAGTTGGTCCTCCTCGGGCATCATGAGTAGTCAGGGAGGCAGAAGAGGAACCATGAGCTTCAGCCTACCCCCCGATTGCAGGAAGGACACCAGGCACTCCACGTCTAATTCTGAGAGTGGTTGCGGTCCACCTACCCCTGCAGGGGTGGCCAGTTACCTCTGGTTCGCAACAGCCTTGCGAGCTCTAGCAGTGCGTGCCTCGGGGAGCCTTGCCTCCTCCTAAGACAGAGGAAATAGGGTTAGTCATTCACCGATTGAGGCGAGCTACCCAAATCTTGAAGAGATGTAAGAGAGGTCCCGGGGGCCCCATATTTAACTCAGTCACTGGAACTATGCTGCTTTACGGTGCTATTTCCCCCTCCTCCAGAGCCTCACCCAATGGTATTACAGTCCCGGGATGGCTCCTTGTCACGGCGGGTGGCCTCTCGGACCAGCCAACATACATTCCCGATCGTCTGGCAGCGGTCGGCAAGGATGACCAAGTCTGCATGCTTCTTGGCAGATAGATGACAATATAAGTTGAAATGATCCATCCCCCATCCTTCAGCATAATGGTAGGCGACGTGCAGACGGTGCCCCAGGATGGCCGTTGGCCGAGCTTTGATTGTCAGCCCATGCACCCGCAGGAGGACGTAGAACCAGGTAGTGTCTTCATAGTTCTGTGGCTTCTGCTCTTCCCTCCTCATGAATGTGCGGTAGTGGCAAATGAGGTCCTTCTCGGCCCGCCAAATGGTTGCGGGGGTGCCTTCTTCTTCTGTCAGCAGGGGATAATTAATCAGCTCCAAGCAGTGGTGCCTTGAGCTCTGGGATGTTATAGTATCGCCCCTACCCGTCAATATGACTGCGGTGGAGATCGTCTAGCACAACCTCCTCATATCCCTCGCCGTTGATCGGCAGTCCAGAGATCCAGAACAAAGACCACAAGTCAAGCGAGGTCTCTCCCTCAGCTGTCGCTACTATATTCCACCGGTGGTTGAAGTGCTCCAGCAATCCCTACAACAGCCCCGTATAGCACGGGTATGCGTACAGTTCCGCGGTCATGGCATATCTGATGCCTGCTCTGTCCAGCAACACCCGGTAGTGGTGCACTATTCCCATCAGCCACTTGGTGGCTCCCTAACGGTACCAGTGCAAAAGGATCACTGCCCAACGGCCATACCAACTGACAACGGTCTGTCACATAATCCCATCTAAGAGGCTATGGTCGTCGTATCCCTCACCAGCATATTGCAGTCCATACGACTCCAGCACTAGCCCAGGCGTGCCCTCTGTCTCAGTCCGGT
Organism: Amorphophallus titanum; assembly: GCA_024336825.1. Taxonomy (NCBI): domain Eukaryota; kingdom Viridiplantae; phylum Streptophyta; class Magnoliopsida; order Alismatales; family Araceae; genus Amorphophallus; species Amorphophallus titanum. The sequence goes on along the minus strand of JANBPO010009603.1, from coordinate 47,643,020 downwards.
GGTGGTCGTGTAAGTCCCAAGAGGCAGGACCCATCGGTCCGACCCGGACCCCAAACTGATCGGCTCTGCTGAAGAAGCCCAGGCACTCAGCACTGGGGAACTGACACTACCTCCATTAATCCCCAGAGAAGCTCAGAAAGTTATAAAAAGTAACCCCCTACAGGCTGTCCCTATCCACCAAAATCGCCTGCTCAAGCCAACGACGCACTCCTGCGACCTGCGAATCTCCCTCCTCCGTACCGAGGGGGATGTAGCTCCCGATGAATTTAAACAAGTAGCGGTCCAAGGGAAACTCTACGGGGTAGCCATCGCTGCGGTCGTAGGTGTATAATCCACCTACTCCTGAAATTTGGGCCACCTCCACGGCCCCAACTCCGCTCCCCCTCTCGCTGATGGGGCCCTCAGCTGCTGTCGTGCGTCCCAGGTCGAGCTAGTCTGCACTAGCCACAGTAACAACTGGCGGGCCCAAGGGAGGCATGGGCCGCTTAGTCCTCCATACCCAGTGGTCCTCCTCTCGAGCCACATGTCTCGAGACCTGCACATCCCTGTCAAATTGTGCCATAGCTGTAAAATAGAGCACAAAGATAATCAGTGCACCAGAAAGTCAACATATACAATGCAACAAAATGGAGGCACATGAAGTGTGAAAATACAACTACAACTGACGCGTGAAGTGTCAAAATACAACTACAATTGGCATGTGAAGTGTCAAAATACAACTACAACATCCCAGAATGAGGGGCTCACGGGCCGTATGCCCTCGTCTCCGCCTCTGACACACGCCCCATGGGGGGCATTTATTGTACCCGGATGATTTACCAACAATATGTCAGGAATAAGGGTTCAGGAATTTCCCCGAACACCTTTAAGGCGTGGGCTACCCAACCCTTCCTATGACTCTGTGGGTCCAACCAAGGGCCCCAGCCAGTTAACCGTGACATACGGTTACACCAACAACTAGCCAGGACCATTCCTGACCACTCAGTTACGGGCTTTGCCCGCGCTTTACACGGTTGCTCGGGCCAACCCGGGGGCGCTCCGACTCCAAGCCACGCTACGTGGCACCCAGTGAAAAGGCTAGAAGCTTACCCCGAGAAGCCTTCTTTCAACCCTCCAAGGTCAAAGGGAGACCTAACTAAGTCAACCACAGGCTTTGGAGGCCCGCAGTACGCATATACGGCTCACACACGTGTGTCGGGCATTTCCCCGAACACCTTATGGGCGCGTATATTCCAGCCCTTCTACAGCAAACCACGGGCCGACCTGCGGCTCCAGCATACCAACTGGGTCCTACGACGACCCTCTAGCAAGCCGAGGCCACCCCCGACCCTCAGAAACGTGGCGAGGAGCCACTTATCCTTAGCTCTCGGGACAACCTGAGGCTACCCTGCCAACCTCTCGTACAAGGTGGCACATGCCCCATGGCTGGGCCCACGTGCCCAAAGCGCCTCTTCTCAACTCCCACGATCTCATATCCTCAGTCCCGAGACAAACCCAGGGCCCACTAGTCACTTATCCAGGCCGTTCAGCAACCCAGGGTGTGTCAGGCATTTACCCGAACACCTTGCGAGCGACAATCATGACTCGACAACCACAGCCCCCACAGGCCAATCCTAGAACTCCAGAGCCCTGTGTCCCTTAAAGGACACCCTCAGACGATGAAAGAAGATCTCCGAGGGCCATCCCTTGGGGTTGTGGCTCACCCGGGGGCAGTTCGCCCTAGGGCGCGACCGCGCCCCCTAGGAGGGTGAACCCCTCTGGGGGCCGCGCCCTCCTCCCAACCCAGTAGCCTCACGGCCACCTCCCAGTCCCAGTTGCTCCCAGTGCGTGCAAAGGTCATGCGAAGTTGACCGGTGTACCGTGCGCAGAAGGATTCGACAATGACAACACAAGCATCACACGTCAGGTCCACACATGCGAGCAATATCGATTCTGATATCCTCCAATGGCCAATATCCTTCCAGTATCCTTTTATCCTCTTGCCGTTGGTCAACGTAGGACAAAAATAGGCAAAAAATCCAGCTTTTATAGAGGTGGGACTGCCCCCCTCTCTCTCCCTCTCCAGTCCGCCTAAACCCCACACCCCCTCGGAGAGGGGGTTTAGGCGGACCAGCCTGCCCCACGATTCCCCAACGCCACTCTGATACCAATTGTAATGACCTAGAGCTCAGAGTATCGATAACCTGATACAAGTATCGGACTACTGCTACTAAGAACTGGGGATGTCACCCAAGAGACTGATGAGGCCCTTGAAGGGTTAGTGGGGGTTGTTGAGGAGGCGTATAAACAATTAGAATTACATCACGCACAATATTAATTAGAGTAAGAATTTAAATTAAAGTGCATAAGCAATTAAATGAATATATCAGAGTGATAATTATAAACAATAGTCCAGAATTTACAAATGGACAAGTCTGACAATAACCAAACAGTCCCACTGTACAATTATACGGGGCATACCCCAGACAAAGGTACACCAGGACTGATAGACCACAGCTGGCGCTCTAGGCACGGTCTCCAAAAACACGCGAGGGTCCAGCAGACGGCTGGGATGGCTCACCTACAGGAAGGAAGGGTGAGGCACAGCCAGACTCAATAGGGGTCACACGGATCCTTACCATGCACTAAATACAAAAGCATACAGTAATAAAGGTAATTAGAGCATGCATTTAATGCAGTAAACAGACAATGGCACAATTAAATCGCAGTATAGTAAAGTAGGAAAACCTATCTAAATAGGTAAACATGCCGAATGACATTTAATAATGGCATCAGAAGCTAAATCTATCAATAGAGTAAACCTCAGCTAACGATGTGATAGGAAGAAGGAGGACCACCAGAAAGAAGAAACCAGATGCATCCACTGACATCTTACACTGCATATCAAGCACCTCGCAGTCAAGCTCGTGACACAACAGTACCCAACCGAGTGACTGATCAGAGTAATGCTCGTCAGCGTCAGTCTAAGCCTTTGACCACGTGCAGAAACACTGACCCATCACCTCGAGCTAGGCCTCTAGCTAGTTTTTCCTCCCAGTAGGATGCTACTGACTATGCGAGAGGGCCCACGAAAACTAGCTTCGTATAATGGGAATGCCCCGCCACCTCTCCGAGGTGTGCCGACACGGACGTCGTCGGGCTACGACTAGTGGTTCCATCACAAGGAAAGAGAAAGCTGCTCTTTTGGGATGTAAAATAATACCACAGTGTACAAAATATTTTAAACATGACGCACATGGAACATGAATTGCATTAGAAATTACACATGCATACTTTTGAAATCTCCAGGTATATAACGGACTAACAGCACCCCGTTACATACCATAACAGACAAGGGAAGGATCGCTATGCTTCACAGAACTTAGAAAATCCGCAGAAAAATGGAACTATAATGCACTAGGGCAGGCGCGCTATAGGACTATAACGCACTGGATCAAGGGCGTTAAAGTCAACTAGCACATAACACCACTGACGGGGGATATAACAGACCAAGGGTGGGGCGTTATAGTGAACATAACGCACCTCTCATGGGCCGTTATGCCCTCCAGAATGACTGGGATCCACAGGAAAACACAGAATATAACGCACAAAGAAGGGGGTGTTATATTGAATTTAACGCATAGGGGTAGGGGCGTTAAAGGCAATGAACCTTTAACTCAATACACAGGGACTATAACGCACCAGGCGAGCCACGTTAAAGCCACCCAAACATGAAAATCCACAGGAAACTCAGACACGAACCGCATAACGCACCTATAGGGGTGCATTAAACGACCATAATGCACCAGGGGTGGCGCGTTATGTCACCTGGGTTTCGCGACTCCAGAGTTCAGAATCAGAACCCCTTCCCGATCGATCGAAATCGACGGGGGATGCGGCAGAATACAAAACTAAGCTAACTTGTCAACCCATGCCAACCATTCAAGCCTAAGCATGCCACTAGAAATGAAATACGATGCCCATAGAATAGATTTTAACAATTAAACGATAATTTAAGGCATTAAAAGATTAAAAATGCACTAAATAGGAATATGCATGAAATACGAGGCAAAGGGCATTGGACCACGGCACAAGTGGTACCGATAGTGTCCTAACGCGATAAGGTATCCATCCTCCTACCTGGAAGACGATGAAAACAACGAATCGACGGCGAACTGGCGAGAGGGTGACACGGCGCCTCCTGGCCCGACTTGACTCCACGCTCCACGAATCGAGGAACGGTGGGCGTCAACGTGATCCTCGCGATGCGACCAATCCAACAGTACCTCTCTGGCTTCGATCAGCAGCCGTCTAGACCAGAAATCGAGAGAGACATGCAAACTGATAATTAATCTCAAAATTACCTAAAATAAGAAATGCATAGAAAATGAGGAAGATGGCGACGAATGGCGATGCAGAGGGCGTCAACGGATTCCTGGCGAGATGAGGAGTCCGTTCCCCTACCTTTTGTGTGGCGAAGACTGCGAATCGGTGTAAATCGAGCGACGGGGGCCACGTCATCCTTCCGCTTGCACGCGTCTCCACGCTCCACGATCCGAGGGAAGAAGGGTACTGGCGCGATCCTCACGTCGAGCCGGTCCCGTCGGTACCTCCCATGCCTCGACCGGGGTCCGTTTGGACCGTGAACTGAGAGAATGGGGGTTGGAGGAGAGAGAACGTGTGAGATGGGGAGAGAGAGAGGGTTTTGATGGAGAGAGAGATAGAGATTCGAGAGAGTGAGGAGAGAGACAGTGGGTAGAGATGCCCTGATAGACCCAGTGGTTCCCCCCTCCATGAGGAGGCGACTGGGGGCAAAAATAGCCATCAACCTAGCTGAGGTGAAAAACACAAAAGGGCACCTCAAGCAAAATCGGGTAACCCCTCGGTGTGAAAACCCTCAAGGGCGTACCAAAAAAAGCTAAAGGGCGCCAGCTCTGGCAAAAACCCATAAGGGCAGTAGGGTTCGTAAGGAGAAAATACAAAAAACTCTCTCCCTCTCTGCTCCTCATTGACGAAGGTCATCGACCACGACATTCTGCCAACGGTGACCTTAGCACCACCCCATAATAACAGTGGCCACTACACCCATGGAGGGCAGGCCAGTCGCTCAGTTCCAGCACCGGTCGCCAGCTCCATTACCATGGCTACAATGCCTCCACAGGCTAGCTGCTCAATTTTAGTACCAGTTGCTAGCTCCAGCACCGCAGCTACAATGCCTCGCAAGCCAGTCGCTCAGGTCCAGTACCAGTTTCCAGCTCTAGCACCGTAGCTACAATGCCTCCATAGGCCAGCCGCTCAGGTGTAGTGCTAATCGCCAGTCCAGCAGTTCAGCTACAACGCATCTGCGGACCAGTTACCCAGACCCAGGGCCAGCCACCTAGACCCAATGCCAGCATCTAGCTCCAGCATTTCGGCTACAACCCCGTCACAAGTCAGCCAGCCAGCACCAGTTCCCAATCCTAGCTTTCAGTTGTGATGCCTCCCAAGGCCATTCGGCCAGCCCAGCTCCAGTTTTTCAAGCCAATGTGAACTACATTGCCAGCTAACGACATAAAGACAGCCAATACCCAGGCGTCAACTTGCAACCGAAGCACTCCAGAATCAATTCCCAGCCTTAACCCCGTAGGTCGCCACACCCCGACGGGCCTACGCTAACCTTACACGACACGAGTCTTCCCCTTTTTAAGGGGCTGACCCCCAGTGCCTGGTCTTTTCTCCTGCTTCCCAGTACCCAACACTCAACTCCCAGTATTCAAAGTCTAGTGACACCATCTCCCATACCCAGTCCTCTGTTCCAATGCCTGGAAACTGGAGAAGCCTAGTCTCCTACCCCCTACACTGGTACATAGTGAGAAAATCAAGCATGACTAATAGTAAGTGGTCGCCAGTCCCTGCACTCAACACTATTTCGTAAAATGGGAAGTGGAACAACTCAGCAAATAACAACATCAAAATCCAGTGTTTGTCATTGATACTCTATAAAAAGGGGCCCAAGACATGCCCTTGGGGTAACAGAAGACATATAGTCTGGATAACAAAATTAAAGAAGAAAGAGAGGCGATACAATCAGAGCCCAGGCTCACTCCCCTCTAGTGCTGCCAGGTGAGACTCCGCAGCTGCAAGTTTCGCCTCCAGGGTCGATGCGAGCTAAACGCTAGCCTCGGCCCCGGTCTCGGCAGTCTGCCACTCGACCTTAGCGACCTCCACGGCTTGCCGCTGCTCCTCCAAGGCCTTCTGCAAGGCCTGAGCTCTGCTCTCTGCCTCACTCAGCTACGTGGCACGATCCTTAGCAAGTGACACGACCATGTTGGCATGTCTCCTCTACTCGACCGCCACTGACGCAAGCTGAGCGCACTACTCCTACGCCTCTTAGATGGCCGCCAGTCGCTGTGCCCTCTGCTCCCGAGCCGCCAAAAGTCACAGGTACTCTGCCCAGATGCTGGTCAAGCCAGACATCCAGAGCTCGTGTGGGAAGCCGAGGCTATGGTAGCCCTGGGTACAGTCCCTCAATCGCTGCCTAAGCTCCTCCGGGGAAGGCAGGGGGTCGCCTCCCAGTAGCCTTGGGCTCACTGAAGCAAGGCCGCACCCACGCTCGCGCCCAGCAGTGGATCTGGCAGACAAGGCCACATAGGCCACTCAACCCCCAGGTCCAGGGATGAGTGGCCCATCTCAGCCAACACACCAGTAGGTCCTAAACAATCCCACCAAGCATAAGGGGGAAAGAAACAACATCTAGAGTTCCTCTGACAAGACAAGGTGAAAAACCTTAGAAAGGTTTTGATCCTTACCCAGCATGGCTCCTGCCATGCCTACGACATCTCCGCTAGGGGTCGGCAAGGGTAACCTCTCCTCTACATCAGCGACAACCCTCGCTGGAGTCGGGGAGGGCAGAGGCTCTCCCATAATCTGGTCGCCCCCAGCAACCATCGGAGAGATGGAAGGCTCTCCCTGGTCATCCTCGATAGGAGCCAGCACGCGCTCCCCCTCAGATTCTAGTCCTGGTCATAGCACAATGACATCAACACCCTGCTATAAACTCTAAACCAAAGCTGATGGGGAGGGGGGAAGGATTGCTATATACCCTCTAGAGCTGCCTCCATCTCGGCATCTCCGACAAAAGAGACCTCAGAGGAAGAAGAACCCGAGCTCGAACTCTCATCGGTCTCCATCGCCGCACTGCCACTGCTCGAAGAGCCAGATGAGGTCCCTGAAGAACCCCCAGGCGCGGGCAAATCAGAGGCACCTGTACACCAAGAAGCCAAGCCAGGCTATTATGAAATCCAATTTATATGGAGACAACTCCCTATCTGAGGATGTTCGATAAGAAGCTCACTAGCAGGGGCGTCCTCTTCGAAAACCCCCTCAATATCTAGACTAGTACATCAGGTACAAGAATTTGAGAGGACATTTACCTTTTGTTTTCTCAGAAATTGAGCCAATTGACTGTAAACCATAAGACTAAAGACCGAGTAAAATACAAAGCATAGGCGATCGTGGAGGTACTTGCCTGCACACGTGGGTTCTGAAAATCATCCATAGCTGATGCTAGAGCAGGCAGCACACGATGATGATACTGATTTTGCAAATCAGGGCCCAAATCTGTGGACAACTGCCCAACAGCATTGATTGCCGCCCACCTCACACGGGGATGGGGATCTTGGAATGAGTTCAAAACCATTGAAATGACTTGCTCCAGATTTTTTATCATGACCTACGTATCAGAACAATCAAATTAGTTATCGGCCAATCCATCAACGTGGGCCCTTTGCAAACAGAATACCCATATGTGATCCCGTTTTCGTTTTGTTCACATTCATTTAGCCTAATTGTCTTGTTAACCATATGATACATATTTTTGCATTGTGACTACATGAAGACAAGAAAATTCAATGTTATCAAGGAAACGACAAAAATGCAATCTTCTATTGGGACTATGGCAAAGAATTATAAACTGTTATTAAAGAGGTGACAATCACCTTGGAGCAACCTTCGGCTATCTGTGCAAGGGTAATTAAGGCAGCATGGTGCTTCTGCCATTCCGGAGCGGCAAGGTATCCAGGGAGCAGCTCGGAGGCAACAGGAACGATCGTGTTGCCACCAAGGGCAATTGAAAGACGGTCCAGGCACTCCTGCCCCATGCCATAGTTGCTTGTCTCCCCGGCATCCTCGTCCTCTGACTCCGCACTGTACCAAGCCTGATCGTCCTCGATATCCAACAACATCTTCATCAGGACAGCAAAAAGACGCCCGATAAATTGTGGCAGGCGGCGCATCATGCCTGGGGCACGCTCCCGAGCCTCCGCAAGTGTGATGACAAATTCCACGGCAAGGTGACGCGTCCCTTCCTCGAGGCTGTCAGCCTCGGCAATCTGGAGCATCGAGCCAACCACATCCGCGAGCTGGCGGCGGAGGAACTTTGGCTCGGTGCCAGCGAGCTCGATGAGCAGTTCGAGCGCCTCCTGAGCGGTGGCCTCCTGCCCCGAGTTGAGGGCCTCCGTGAGGGTGCGCATCATGGCGGGGAGGAGGTCCTGGAAGCGGTCACGGTCGGCGGAAGAGGGGAGGCACTGGATGAAGTTGATGGCGGCGCCGAGGGCAGCGATTCGGACATCGGGGGCGGCGGTGGCGGAGGAGAGGCAGGTGAGGAATACGGAGTGGAGGGTGGAGAGATGCGGGAGGAGGATGTCACCTATGTACTGGGCGAGCTGCGAGAAGATGAGGAGGGCGGACTGCTGCAGGCGCGGGGAGTCGGAGGTGACGGACTGGAACATGAACGGGAGGAGCTCCGGCCACGCGTTCTCGGGAAGAAGCATAGATGCAAGCTCGGAGACGGTGTCGCAGAGCTTCTTGGAGATGGACTTCACCTCCTCGCGCTGGACGGTTGCGAGGAAGAGGGACTTGAGGTCGGACTGCGTGGTGGGGGAGAGGCGAGACCAGAGCTCGCCGCCGGACGTGAGCTGCTTCCGGAGGAGGATGGCGGACATGGCGCGGATCTCCTGGTGGGCGGAGGCGTGAAGGAGGTGGGCGAGGCGGAGGGCGAGGATCTCGGGGTGGTGGTCGCGGCAGAGATTGAAGAGCGCCTCGGCCTGGGAGCGCTGGTCGTTGGCGGAGGCCATGAGATGGGAGACCAGCGCCTCGAACGGCGCCGGGTCTGGTCCCAGGATCGCCGCCAGCTGCTGCTGCTGCTGCTGCTGCTCCATGGACGCCGATCTCGATCTCGATCAATCCCCGCCGGGATGGTTAGGGTTTTGGGTGACGGCGGCCGGGTGGGGGAAATGGAGGAGGGGCGAGACCTGCGGGGGGAGGGGGGAAGCAAGTAAGATTTGTGAGTGGGGATGCGCGTTTTGGAGTTTTTATATACGGGGTCTCGAGGGGCTTGGTATTTTTAGGGCTGGAAAGGAGGGGCGCCTTTCCAAAACGAAAGGGGGCCCCCGGGGCGGGAAGCAGATTGGAGTCGCGTGGGGGAACGAAGTAAGGATTCTCTACAATTCTGTGTACTTTTTTTTTATTACGACAGTCAAGCTGATCTCGTAGATAACTCTCTCTCTCTCTCTCTCTTGCAAAGTGACATCTCGCCACTCCCAAATGTAGGGGCCAGAGGCTTGCTCCCTCCCTCACGTTACACGTAAGGTCATGTTTGATAAGGAGTTAAATTCAGATTATTTCCGTTCCAATTTTATTGTTTGTTTGGTGTATAATAAAAATCAACATAGATGTATTGAATTTAAAAAATAATAATAATTTTAAAAAAATAATATATAGATAACTCATTCTAACATAAAATTAGAATGAGTTATCTCTCAATCCTAACACCATTCTCTCTCCCTTCTCCTACCATCCTCCTCTCTCTCTCCTCCCTTCCTCTCTAGATCTCTCTTTCTCCCTCTCTCCTATTCTCTTGCTCTTTTGGTCATGTAATAAAAATAAAATTTGAAAATAATAAAAATAAATAAATAATTTTTAAAAAATGAGAGATAACAAAATAAACTCCCACGATCCAGCCGACAATATTATTCACTCGATTAAAACGCATAAATTACCTATTAATGGGGTTTTAGTTAGACGTGCGGGGCAAATATAACAGGTTTATCTAACAAAAATCTTTTCCACGGTCCTTCCCGCATCGGTATCTACGACAATGAAATAGATGCCCCTGGCGAGACGCTGGAGTGATAGCGTATAGAAGCTGCTATTCCCGCTGGTCTGCAGGACATCCCGTCCCGAAACGTCTACGAGGCGGATGTTTCTGCAGGGGAGCGAGCTGCTGATATAGAGGGTCTTTCCGACCGTAGGATTGGGATAAATGCTGATGACAGGCTGGCCTTCCGTGGAATAAACGGAGCGGATAACGGTATAGGCATAATTTCCTGTACTGTCGACAACCTTTAGTCTATAATAATTGATGCCCTGGTAAAGATGCCCGTCTGTGATCTGATAGTTGGTAAGGGTATCTCCATAAAGGGCCTGCGTACTGTCGAATGGGACGAAATGAACGCTGTCATAGCTTTTCTCCGTAACAAAGCGGGCAAGGTCTTTTGTGCCGGGAACGCTCCACTGGAGAAGCGCTCCGTTACCTGCTTTGGTAGCGGTAAAGGTAATGGGGCTGAGCGCGAGCGGCTGTGTTCCTGTAGCGCCGCCATTGTTGATCCAGAACTCCGAGAAGTTATTGACTGTATACTCAGTATAATAACCACTGTCGTAAGGAATGATGCTGACCTGTTGATGGGGCAGATGGAACTGATAGGTCCCGAACGTATTATTGTCCAGCGCGCTGTCCTCTTCGGCTGCCAGAGGACTGCTGTATTGTGTGACCCCGGATTGATAAGCATCGGGAATGGTTGTACAGGAGGGGCAGGATGATGCATGTATAAGACTATCGGCTTCCGCATCGAGGAAATAATAGCGCACTTTTACTGCACCTGCAGCGGCATGGGACGGCTGTATAACAAGGTTCCTGTTCAAATAATATTGTTTGCCATCGTTGCGTACAGGCCCCTGGTGCAGGAAAACTTTTACCGTGGTATTACCTAGATTTTGTCCCTGCGGGTTGATGGATGCCACCCGGTGACCATTCCAATCGAAGTTTATCCAATTATTGCCGCTGACAGGCTGCATAAGACCGCTTATAACGGATGGACCGCTATAGACAGGTATTTTATCGAAAATGTGTACATCGTCTATGCCCACGCCTTCAAAGTTAGTGCTTTGATCACTGCTCATGACAAAGCGGAAACGAACCTGGGTGCCATGGGTGGGGATGTCGATGCTGGATACATGCCAGCTGGTATCGGACAATTGCCATGCTTGCTGAGAGGGATTGTCATACCAGTTGGTACCGTTGCCAACGGCCCCCAGCTTTGTCCAGGTGGCTCCGTCCAGGCTGTATTCCATCCAGTGATAATCACAGGCACAATCATCCTCTGTTTGAAAAAAATGGCTAAAGGACAGCATCGGATGTGTAAGCCCGCTGAGATCAAAGCAGGGGGAATAGAGATAAGACAATTCCTGGTCATTGTAATTACCAGTAAGACTGGTGACCCAGCAATTATTGCCGTTAGCTGCCTTGTCGATAATGGTTTTTGTTGGATGACCCCATTGCCAGGAGGAATTGATGCCACCGGTATACCAATGTCCATCTCCGGATTCAAAACCTTCCAGGTAAGGATAGGTATTGATCAGCGGTGTTGTCTTGAAGGAAACTGGCGATAAGGTGTCATTGAAGGAATAGGTGTCTCCGGGATAAGCTGTCCATGCTTCGATGGTGTACTGCTGGAAGGAGGACAGATCCGCTTTATGCGTAAATGAATATTGAACAGAATCCTTGGCAGCAATGGACGGGATGGTTTCTGTAATGGTCGTTCCATTGATGGAATAGCTTACAGGAATATTGGTAGCTGGCGTGCTGCTGTTGTTTTTTACCAGCAGCGTAATGGTCTCTGCAGCAGAAAGGTTGCAAATGTTATGGAGAACGGGCGCCATCAGGGATTGCATGCTGATGTCGTTTTGGGCACGGGTCAGTATGACATCATCAAAAGAATAGCCATCATCCAGATCTCCGTCGGGGATAACCGAGTTGGCGGAAGTATGCCCCTGCTCTCCGAATTTGATCTGGAAGCTGCTGCTGATAGTTTGAGCAGCGGCGTTCAGGATACCGGATATATCGATATTGGAAGAGCGCTGATAAGTGCCGATGTTGCCGAAGCTATAGTCCAGGGTATATACCGGGATCCAGGGAGACTGATCATTTCCCCTGATGTAGATCTTGTTGCCGGGGAATAGGGAGTCGATGCCCTGATTGCGATAATAAAAATTTAACCAGATCTGGTCTGCAACGGAATAATTGGAGAGATTAAAAGTGGTGATCAGGCTATCGGTCGTTGTATTGACGCCATAATGGATCTGATCCAGGATGGCACTACGGTTACCTGTACGGGCAAAACCAGTGTCAATGAATGTGCGAGCCCTTCCATTGGCGTCGCTCCTGGAAAAGTCACAACGATCCAGTCCTATGAAGCCTTTGACGGGATTGGTATAGCTTGCCGCTGCGGCTGACTCGAATCCTTCGGTAAAAGAAGGGTTGAGCGCAATAGGGTCGTTTTGTAATTGTTTGATGACTGTCGTCAATGTGTCATTGGCAGAAAGAGGATCGCCCGGATAAGATACCCATGTTTGTAGTGTATACAGACCGGGGGTAGAAAAATCGTAGGTATTGGTAAAAGTATAATTGTATGCTGTATGGGCTGCAAGGGCATTATTCAGCGATTCACTGATGATACTACCGCCATTGACACGATAGTTCAGGCTGATGGGGGTTGCAGCCGCTATATTACCCAGGTTCTTTAACTCTATGCTGATAGCAGTAGTGTTATTCAGCTGAGAAGAAGTATACATACGGCCTGAGAAGGGGTTGAAAAGAGAGTCTACGGTGAAGTCATTGTTGAACGAGTTCAGCGTACACGCGCCTCCTGTAGGAATGATATTGCCCGCAATCGATCGCCTGCCCGGAACACCGCTATAATTGGCCTGTACCGCCAGCCAGTAGCTGCTATCCCGCTGCAGACCACCCAGCACGAAGCTGGTGTCGGTAGTGCTGGCGACCTTTGTCATGGTATCCCCTTTCAGCTGCATGATGTCGTACGAGGTGGCGGAAGGTACCGTGAGCCAGATCAATTGTGCGTAGCCCTGACAGGGATTGCCGACCATGCATTGAGGCTGCCCGAGAATAACAAAGTCATAGTGACTGACATCGCTATAGGAAGTGCCGCTGCGCGTCACCCGTATGAGCCCCTGATTGGTGATCGTAGCGGGAACCGTCCAGGTATACAGGCGACTGGTGGCCGGGGCTGTATTAGTGATGGTGGTCCAGGACGCGCCATTATCGGCGGAAAATTCAATGATAAAAGGATTCGTGTCCCCATCTGTCGCATTCCAGCGGATAGTCTCTGATTCGCCGGGCACCCATGTTTCTTTACCAAAGGGGTAGGACAATGTAACAGCAGGTTGAACGATCTGGTAAGTCACTACATAATTTTGAGGGCCTGTCGGTATGTCCGTTCCCTTTACCTGGATAGTAAAATTGCCTGCGGGAGGATTGTTGATCACTACCTGTTCTATATTGTTGATGCTGTCAACGCCTTCTATGGCGATATCATTGGTATGTGCAGGATCGGGATTGAGCACAAGTGGGTGATGAAGCGAGCCATCCGGGGCAGAGACGGTCAGGTCCAGGTTGTTCACCAGTGTTACGGGCGCATAAGGACTTGCCGCCGGATCCGGCCAGTAAAGCATGACCTTCACCTGTTTGGCGCCGGCCGGCACACCCGTGATCGTAAAAGAGCTGGAGCCTCCATTGGAGATAGGAGTGCCGATAAAAAACTGGTTCTTTTCCAGCAAATCCAGTGCAGAAGGGGCATTCAGCATACCAAATCCATACAAAAAGTCCGGACCGGGGTTTCCTTTGTCGATAGCGCTATTGCAAACAATGGCTTTCAGCAGCGCAGCAGATGGGTCAATGCCATTCAGCTGCCGGTAACGCTGGACAAGGAGCGCCAGTACGCCTGTAGTCGTCGGACTGGCCATGCTGGTACCGGACGAGTAAGAATAATTATTATAAGGGAATGTAGAAAGTATATTGACACCACCGGCAACGATCTCCGGTTTTAGTCGCCCATCGGCGACGGGACCGCTGCTGGAAAAATCTGCAACAATATAAGATGTGTTGTCAATGGCGCCTACGATCAGGGCGTTTTTGGCGGTCTGATAGCCGGATTTGATCGTTCCATAAGGAATGGGATAGGGCGCGCAGGGGTAATAGCCATCGTTACCTGAGGCAAAAACATGTAGCAGGGTAGGGTACTGGACCATTTGATCGTCTACAAAGCCACTATAAGAGTCATACTCCCTGTCTGTACCACAGCCATGATCATATACGGAATAAGAATTATTGGTCAGCTGCATGTGGTAGGACCTTACATAACCGGGGGAATTGCTAAGGATGTCGTCGAAATATTGGTTCAATAAAGTCACATGAGGGGCCATGCCCTTGTTCTTCGGGTCAAGGATGCCTCCGCCGCCTATAGTGCCGGAGACGTGTGTCCCGTGCGTGCCGATAGCCGGACCAAAACGCTCGATCTGCCTGCCTGTAAAGTCTACATGTGTGTATGGATCTGAATCATCACCCACACCTACGACGATGCCATCGCCCTGTAAGTTTTTGGTAGGGTCATTAGTGAGCGCATCCAACCCATGTGCGGCCCGGTTATTATAGTTCAGCGGATAGGCTTTGGTGGATTGAGGACTTATATAGCTGACAAAAGGCAAGCTGGCAATATGCTGTAATGCTGTATGACCAGCTTTTATAAAAAGCGTATTACGCGGTTGTATCTTGTTATACACTACAGTCGCACCTGTGTTCTCTATGGATTGGATGATCGCTGACTTTGCCATGTCTCCAAAATAGCTGACGGCAATGAGCTGGCCTTCTCCCCGCGTATAGGTTTCCGGCGAAGCGATAAGACGGTTATCGATCTTTAAATGTGCGGGCATCTGGTAGACGCCATTGACACCAAGTGGCGCTAATTGGTCCAGAGAAAGAGACCGGGGGACCTCAGACAGAAAAGCCCGGCCAGGTATATAATTGAACAAATGGAGCCCCAGTCCTTCCAGGGCATTCCTTTGCTGCAAAGAAGGTGTTTTATCGAATTGCAACATTACGTAATACTTGTCCTGGTATGCTGTAAGAGAATCTTTTACAGCAGGAGCGACTATATTTTGGGTGCCTACATAAGACCCATTATGGAAGTGTAAGGGATGATTGGGAGACTGGGAAAAAGCAGGATGTGCAAAGGCCAGGAGCAGGAGGGTAAATAAGGGGGGACAAAGGCACCGCTTTTTATAGAGGGTTTTGGTTTTCAATGTATTTTTAAGGATGTATTGGGAGGTTGTTTAGACATACAGACTAATCTTAGATTTTGGATTACATGTTTTGGTTGATTTTTTAGTATTTGGAGCTTTGATTTTTTTCGGTTGCGAATGTTTTCCATCACTTTGTCATCCAGTAGCTTCAATCTTACTGGTTGGCTCCTGTCTGGTTGGTTTCCAACTTGTATACTTTCATCTTCTCCTTCATTTTTCTCTGTCAGTCGTGTGGGCTTCACACTTTGCTGGAACTCTTCCATTCCCTTTTTGAGTTGAAGGTGCACACCCATGCAGGTAAAGGCTTCTTCTATCTCCAGGCGAAGAGGGGAAGGAGTTGTGTGATGCTTTTTGTCAAGGATTCTTCTCACAAGGGGTGGAAGACACAATTTTTTTGGGTGGGCTCATCAAAGGGTGGCGTCTCTTGGGGTTTCCCGACGGTGCCCAACTTCCATCCATCTATTCTTCTGAAGCAGGTGGCGGTTTCCTCGGAGTTGGAGAAGGAGATCAAGATTCTCCAGGAGCATCACCAATCCACCGCCGAGCTAATGACGGTGGCCAACATTAAGGAATATCCTTCTCGGGCACTGCCATTGGATGGTAAGATCCTTAGTGCATCGTATTATGCTTCTGGGTCGGGCAAGTGGGCCTCCTAATGAAGATTTGGCTTCTGTTGCTTAGATTCGAGGTGGATGGCTGATAAGGGGGAGTAGTCACAGGAGCAGGGGACCACCGACTTGGGGGATATGCCTGCTCCGAGTGATCCCCAAACCTCTGAGGGTTCCTCCCGTGCCTGAGATAAGGGAAAGCAGAAGGCTTGGGATGACGTCCTCGAGCGCCGTGGGTCCAAACGTAAGGATCTTGGTGATCCATTGCAGTTGTCTTCGATGAAGGCCTTGCTTGTGGAGAAGAAGCGATCGAAAAAGGTGGGCGCTGCCTCTCCAGTCGATGAGCAGGCACGCCTGGCTGAGGGGGCCTCAGTCGAGGAAGTCCATCACCCGGAACTCCCATCGATCGGGCCAGAGGCTGCTACCGCTAGTGGGGAAGCTACCGCAGAGCATGCCGAACATCAAGCAGGAGTAGTTGGTCCCAAAATCCTAGCTGAGGTCCAGGGGGAGCAAGGTGGGGCATCGACCCTGCCTGCGCCGAGTGAAGCCGTCCCTGGAATGGGGACCCTCGTAGGGGACGCTCTGACTGCTACTCGCCCGAGTGAAGCCGTCCCGAGAATGGGGACGCTCGGAGGGGACACTCTGATGGGCGCACGCCTAGAGAGGACTCTCCCTCCTCCAGCTGGTGCCTCGGTCGTCTGGGTTACCTGGTACCAGAGGTGCTGGTCCTTGATACCTTCGCTGGTTCGGGAGGAGTTCAGGCGTGGTCCCTGCTCCCTGCTCTTCGAGAAGGTGATGGAGGGTGGCTTAATCATGGCCCAGCTGGGGGCTGAGATAGTCGATTTCGTTGGATGGCTGGAAAGCGAGGAGAGGTCCCTCTCCCGGGCCTGCACCGAGTCTGATCGTAGGATCGGGCAACTGTCTTCCGAGCTCGAGGTCCTTCGGCAGAGGCAGCCTCATTTTGGGCACAAGCTCAGTTGAACCAGGAGGAGGCTCAAGAACTGGCTAAGCAGTTGGCCCAAGCTCGTTATATGGCCAACCTGAAGAGCAAGCTCCTGGAGGAGGAGCGCAAGGCTCAGGTCAAGCGCTATGAGCAGTGGAGGGCCGAGTGTGAGAAGCTCAATAGCCAGGCTCGGGAGGTTGAGCGAGTGCGCGGGGAGGCTGAGGTAGCGCGGGTCGAGGCTGAGGTGAAGCTTGCCGATGTCGAGATGAAGCTACTCGGAGCCGAGCAGAGAGTGGCCGAGCTTGAGGAGAAAGCAGAGCAAGCTGGGGCGAAGGTGATCGATCGATCGATATAGGAACTTGGAGGGCTACCACGTAGCTCTCTTAAAGGCCACCTTCTCGTATTACGAGCCAAGCTACCGAAGGAAGCTACGAAAGGGGTTCGCCCAGGGCTTCCATCGAGCGGTCACCGTGGCCCAATAGTAGGTGCTTGACGAGCTTGATTTCCCTTTTGGGTAGCGCTACAACTCGGATGAGGATGCCACGGATTCTCCCTCTCCGGCGTTGAGTGAAGGGGGGAGCAGGGAGGTTACCGCTTCAGAGGAGTCGCCAACTCCGGTTACCTCAGGGGGCCACACGATCGAGGCAGTTCCCACACAAATGGGGTCAGTGTCTGGATCGGCCGCCACTGAGGATGCCAGGGGCAGATCTCTAGGCGTCGAGGATTCTTCGCTCGCCGCGCCTCAAGATGCCAAGCTTCAAGGAATGCCACAGGCCTCTCAAGGTTCCCTTATCTCACTCAAAAAATTCAAACCCTAGACCCTCCAATTTGGCGCGACAGTGACGGATTTGATCGGCCCTCGTTTTTCTCATCGTTTTTCCTCTTAGGACTCTTGGGCCAAATTCGATCTCTAGAACCATCCATAGGCTCTATAAATAGAGGGCTTTGACGACTAGGGTTCCCTATTTGGTTCCTTGGCCGGCGGCATGGGCGATCGTGGCCAGAGTTCATCGAATTTGGGCATGGGAGCGGTGCGTTAGGGTTCCAGCGACCCCCCTTTCCCCTCTTCCTCTTTTCATCGATTAATGTAGGTTTATCCTAGGCCCAATCTAATTAAGTAACATGAATGTATAGATCTCATTCTTAACTTTCTTTTGAGTCTATTTTTCCCAATTTTGGCCATCTATTAGTTGTGTCTCACACAGCATGAGGTCTGTGTTAGCTACATAAAGATCATGTGCATGTCATTTTGCATGACACTTCTGTATGCATAGCATTTCATCAAACAGCATGTGTGCATGTCTTGTTTTGTTTCAACAAATCTATGCACATTGTGTTCCCTTCACTTTAAAAGTCCATGCATCTTGTTCCACCCATGTCCGTGCACATTTCATTGTCATGTCCCAAGTTCGTGCACGTTTTTGTTTGCCCTTGTGCGTGTCAAAGTCCTTACATGTTGTCTTGCTCAGAACAAGTTCGAGCACGATGTAAGTACATGCATGTTTTGGGTCGCCAAAGTTCGAGCGGGTTGCCAAAGTCTGAGCTGGTTTCTTGCTATCGCACACTCAAGTCCATGCATATATGTGAGTCCGTGCATATGATTCCATGCATGTTCTCGAGTTGAACACCAAAGTCTATGCATGAACAGTGCACGTCTATTTGGCAACAGAGTCCATGCATATCTTGGTTAGTCCATGCATATCTCCCCTATGCATCTTCAAGTCTGTGCATGAACAGTGCATGTCTTAGCGTCGCTCTCTCTCTCTCCTACGTCTCTTGCACACTCACTTGTGCATCTCAGTTTGTGTCTCATGTGCCAAATCAAGTCCGAGCACACACTCTACCAAACTCGGAGCACATCCTTATTATGGCATTTAAGGTCCGAGCATGCACTGTTCAAGTCCATACATGTTTATATGTTAAGTCCATCATTGAGTCTGTGCATGAATAGTGCTCATCAACTTTTTACTAAACCAAGTGCGAGCATGTTCAAGTCATATGAGTCCGTGCCTGAATAGTAAACTAAGTCCGAGCATGTTCAAGTCATATGAGTTCGTGCATGAATAGTGTCTTACTTTCCTGGTCCGTGCATAGTCCGTGCAATTGCTGCACGTCTTACTTTCCAAGTCCGTGCATAGTCCATGCAATTGCTGTACGTCTTACTGTCCAAGTCTATGCATAGTCTGTGCAATTGCTGCACGTCTTACTCTCTAAGTCCGTGCATAGTCTGTGCAATTGTTGCACGTCTTACTTTCCAAGTCCGTGCATAGTCCGTGCAAATGTTGCACGTCTTAGATTGAGTCCGTGCATAGTCTGGGCAAATGTTGCACATCTTACGTTAAGTCCGTGCATATATGTCTTAGGTCTAAACATAAGTCCATGCAGGTTTAGCCTTGCAAAGTCCGTGCACGTTTATGTGAAGTCCGTGCATGTCTGTGCACATTTTATTAAGGCCATGCAAGTTTAGCTTTGCAAAGTCTGTGCCTGTCCGTGCACATTTTATCAAGTCCGTGCAGGTTTACTTTGTTCACACCAAGTCCGAGCATGTCAAACCCCGTGCACATTTTATCAAGTCTATGCAGGTTTACATTGTTCACACCAAGTCCGAGGATGTCAAGCCCCGTGCACATTTCGCATTTCATTGACTCTGTGCAGGTTGTTAACCCATGCACGTTTTGCTCAAATAAAGTCCATGCTTGTTTCCTTTGGCATCACGGAAGTCCGTGCACATTGTTTCAACAAAGTACGAGCAAGTTTGGCTTTGTCGAAAATATTAGTCCGAGCATGGTCCGAGCATGTTTGGCTTTGTCGAAAACATTAGTCTGAGCATGGTCCGAGCATGTTTTGGCTTTGTCGAAGACTAAGTCCGTGCACGTTGCAAGTCCATGCATATTTCTCTTATGCACACTGTGAGTCTGTGTACTTTCTGGTTGATCCCTTATCAACACCGTGCAATCTTTAAGTGCTTCAAGGTGATATTTCTTTCTGACCTCTATAGGACATCTGCTGTTTAAGAAGGGCACATGGTGAGCACCCAATCCAGGATGACGACACGTGGCTGTACGATTCCAGATCTGGATCAGGTTTGGGCGATAAACATGGAGAGCACATGCCTCAGTCTCTGCAGTCCATATAAAAAAAAGGGGGAGTCTACTCTATCTGAAGAGGAGAGTGTGGAAGAGATCGTGATAAGGATCGTAACTGGGAAAAAGAAAGAAGAAGCAGAGAGAGCCAAAGTTAGCACGATCCAGAAAGAAGAAGAGTGAGAGAGCAGCAGAGAGTTAAAGAAGAAGAAGAGGAAGAAAGAAAGAGAGAGATAGAGAATTAGAGAAGAAGAAGAAGAAGAGAGTCTTCTGAAGATCAGTCTCCCACTGGAATCAGGATTAAATCCAATCCAGTCAGCTCCTTGAGAGCCACATTCGTGATTCACTATTTACAGCTTTCAGTTGTTGTCATTTCCCATCTATTATTTCTCCTTTTATCTTTTCTTCAAGCTGTTTGTCAGCGGAGCAAGCTGTGAGGCTCAAGGGGCAGAGGAGGATTCCTCTAGATGGGTCAAGCTGTAATCCCCAGCGGTTCAAGCTGTAAGTCAGCGGATGGCTAAGCTGTATTGCCTAGCGGAAGCAAGCTGTGATGCTTAGCGGTTTGTAGGCAAGCTGTGGTGCCCAGCGGAAGCAAGTTGTGAGGCGCAGCAGTGAAGCCACACTCGGGTTTGAGTGTGGGGTGGACGTACGTCTGGAGGACCGAACCACCTAAAAGTCCCCTTGTGCACTGTGATCTAATTACTCTATCTGTATCCGCCATCCGTTAGGGGAATATAAATGGCCAAGAGGGGACCGCTAACCTGACAGAATGCATTTTTTTAAATTAATGCTATATGCTATGCATGATTCATTATGAAATGTATGACTAATACAATTGGTTTAAATGCAGGGAAAGCGCAGGACCCAGATCTCGTGGCTCCAGGTCCGAGCAGTGTACCTCGCATTGTCAGACTTCTAGCGCGAGAGGTTGGCAGCCATGGGGTTCGTGGAATTCCTGAGCGTGGAGGTGACCCGGCTCGACACAGCGCTCCTGTACGCGCTACACGACCGGTGGGATCCGGTGAGTCAGACGTTTCTCTTCCCGTGGGGCCACATGATCCCAATGTTGGAGGACGTCGCACACATCACCGGATTGTGCGTGCACGGGGCGCCGATCAACCGGAGGACCTTCCCCGACTACCGAGAGCTGGCCCAGAGACTACTGGGCTTGGAGCTACTACGACCGGAGCGTCAGTCGACGATGCTGACGAGGGTGAGGCTGCAGGAGAGCCTCGGCCTACGAGGAGCTGGGATAGCGACGGGAGAGCTGTCGGAGAAGCACCTCGAGAGGCTCGTGGACCGGGCACGACCACGAGTAGCAGCCGCAACAGGACCAGAGGCGGACGTGGTGTTGAGGAGGTTCCTGATGCTGTTCTTCGGGAGACTCCTCTTCGCCACCCGGGCGGATGTGGTCAGCTGCCGACTGCTGCCACTGCTAGAGGACATCAACCGTGTCGGAGAGTACGCGTGGGGAGCGACCGTCCTCGCATTCCTCTTCGACACTTTGAGCTCCACCAGTCAGCGGATGATGCTCGGTGACTTCTCACCTCTACTCCAAGTACGACTTGTTTCTTAAATGATTATGCAATTGTTATATGAATTATATATCCTGACATTTAATGAAATGCAATGCTAGTGTGGGCCTACGTGCACCTCCCCAAGCTGGGGAGAGGAGAGGAGACCTACCCGGAGTGACTACCCATCGTGAGATGGTGGACGGCACCACGGGAGGTCAAATCCCTGCGACGCCAGGTCCGGGCGATCCAGGACGACCTCGACACCCTGCCCTATGCCTCGGTAAGGTTCTGAACTTAAACTTTGTGTTAATGCCACTATATGCTTTGTATGCTAATGCACTTTACCTATTTGACAGGTCCGTGGACGCCCTATCAGGGTGAGGGCCATGAGGGCCAGCTGTGGGTCGTGGCGGCCTTGGCTTACGTCGGGAGGGACATCTAGCTCCACTACATGAATGTAGTGGAGCCCCTCTACCACCGGCTCGTGATGAGGACCCTCAGGGTCCACCAGGTAGCGGTCGACTTCTCGGCGCCCGAGAAGCCAGAGGAGCAGGTCGGACGACACGATCGAGGGCTGGCGACAGAGACTGACTGGACTACTCGAGTAGTCGAGTAGATCCATGATTGGACGTCACTCGGGCGAGTGGTAGCCGCCTGAGCAGAGAGCGAGAAGGCCTATCTAACGGCCTACACCTGGCGCTATGGAGACTAGGTCTTCTGTGGCCCTCGACGACCGGTATGACTCTAAACTCTATGCTTTCTAATATGCTTTTATGGTTATGATGTATTGACATTTGACTTTCTATATGCAGCTCGACCCCCAGGGGCAGATCACTGAGCTCCAGGGCCTCCTCCACTCCACTGTCCAGGAGCGAGATGAGCTCCGACAGGTGTTGGACCTCCTAGTGAGTTTTAATGAACCTTGGACCTAGTTGTGCATATGCTTATGATGTTGACTAACCTAGACTTCTAAATGTTGCGAGCCAAGGGGACCCAGCATCAGGGAGCTGACGCTCCTTCCTCCTCCCAGCCACCCGCGGACCGTGTTGAGCAGGATGCAGAGTTCACCAAGATGGTGGCACGGGCCGAGGCGACCGAGGCGGCACTCACCGAGAGGGTAAGTAAACAGCTACGCTTTCCCATTGTTAATTATGATTATGAAATGTAATTAAATGACCATGATGCATGCACATGCAGATGACTGAGCTGATGACGGCCCTAGGTGAGCTCACTCGCCTGAGGGAGGAGGTGGAGCACAGTCGCACAGCAGTCCCGACAGAGCTGGTGCTTCTCCGAGCGGAGCTGGAGCACAGTCGGGTTGAGGCAGCGTCGGCAGACCGCTACTGGGCTGAGGCGGAGCACTCTCACCCAGAGGCGAAGCAGGCTCGGATAGAGGCAGCCGAGCTGAGAGGAATGGTACGGGCGTACGAGAGGATGAGCCATAGGTCGGAGCGTAGCGGGGCTCCGAGTGGCAGTACGCACGGCACATACAGCTCCTTCTGCGGGTACTTTTTTTTTTTAAGGTAAAACCTGTCAGGCCTGAGGAGGTAGACCGTTCATCCCTACGAGAAGGGAAGGTACGCTCCACCCCCAGCTGCCCTCCAGGGAAATTTTATATATGGGTGCAAAAAGCAAAAAGAGAAGATACATCAGGACCTAAAGGAGGGACACCCTATCTTATCAAGACGATAGGGGCCCTTCACAGAGGCGGGCAGCTCGATCCAAGAGCACCAAGACGAAGACGACGACAAAAAGCAACCATGGCCAGCCAACATGTTGGCAACATGGTTCGCTTCATGAAAGAATAGTGAGAAGGCTGGTATAACGGTCCTTCCAGAGGCCGTTATACACATAACGAACCCTTGGGGGTGCGCTATGTTCAACTTAACGGACCACCTTAGGACCGTTATGTGGTTGTTAACCCTGTAGGTCTGTAGGACCGTTTGGCATGACGGACCAGGTCTCGTCCGTCATGAGCACATAACGCCCTTCTCTAGGCGCGTTATGTGGTGTAAAAACTATGGATTTTCTGGGATTTTATACATTCTGGTGACTTTAACGGGCCTAGACGGGTGTGTTATAGTCACGTAACGCACCAGCCTTGCCGCGTTATGTTTCCTGTGGTTTTAATGGTTGTTCGGTTGAGTATAACGGGTCATGGGAGGCACGCTATACTCAGCATAACTCCCCATTGGTAGTGCGTTATGGTTTGCACGTCTGTGAGGGTGTGTTCATTTTATTGCTCGGGTGAGCATAACGGCCTGGGGGAGGCGTGTTATGTTCACATAACGCGTCAACCATGGTCTATTATGCTCTGTTGTTTTTGAAAATTTTAGAAAAGCATGCATAATCCCTGTCTAATGTGTTCCATGCTCTATTTGTGTTATTTTATGATCAGGCTCGCTCCTAGAATCCCAGTGGAGTGCTTGAACTTCGCATGTGATGGAACCACTAGTCGTAGCCCTAAATTTCCTAGATCGTTGACCCACTCGGGAGAGGTGGAGGGGCAGTCCCGTCAAACTTTTTTAAGCTAGTACCGTGGGTCCCCGGCTGTACCGTAGCACTCTACGGGGGGGGGAATCTAGATGGAGGTCTGGCTCTAGGCAAGAGTCAGTGTGTGCACATGTGGTCAGAGGCAAGAGCTGACACTGACGAGTGTCACTCTGACTAGTTTTCGGTTGGTACGGTTCAATTATGCCCCTCGCTTGTCGTGTCCCAGGCTCACGAGTTGCCTGAGATGCATTGTAAGCCATCAGGGGGTGCATCTGGTCTCTCTCTTCTAGTGGATTCTCCTGTCCTTTCTCCTGTCACTGGAATAGTTGAGTTTATTCTGTTGGTAGATTTAGTTTTAACCGCTAGTTCCTGTTGCTAGCTGCTGCTCCTGTTATTTATGTATTTATGTTGGCATCCTGTTAGCCGTTTTACTTGCCTAGATAGACCTTTCTGTTCTAGTCTAGTGACATGTTGATTTAGTGTAATTGCCTGTTTAATTATCTAAATGCATGCTCTAATTGCATTTTATTTTGCCTGCTCGCTTGTTTAGTCCGAGGTAGGGATCCACATGACCCCTACTGAGTCTGGCTGTGACTCACTCCTGCTCCTTTTCAAGTGATCAGTCCCAGCCGTCCGCCAGCGATTCTCGTGGTTTTGGAGACCGTGCGTAGAGTGCCAGCCGTCGGTCTGTCTTTTTTTGTGTTTTTGTCCAGGGTATGTCCCGTCTAGTTGTAGTCTTGTCTATTCTTTCTACTGTGGGACTTGTGCATGCTCGGATACTGTTGTAAATCTGGACTAGTATATATAAATACCACTCTGATATTTTAATTACTTTCACATTATTTTACTATTCGTTGCTAAAATTAATACTGCACGCCTGCGAATTCTAATTTCTAATGCAATCCCTCGACAAACCCCACTAACCCTTCAGGGGCCTCATTAGCCTCTTGGGTGGCGTCCCTAGTCCTTGGTGGCGGTAGTCTGGTATTTATATCGGGTTATCAGTACCTTGAACTCTGGGTCGTTACACCTACTAAGCCTACGAGATGAGGCTCACCCCTTGCTTTTCAGGTGCAGCGTTCTGCTCGGTGTGGAGTGCTCCGGTCTGATGTTCACTAGTTGCCAACTCACCAGGTTGTCAGGGTGTGCCCCAGGGCAGTGTATGTCTCTTTTCCCTGACTGTACTTGTGGACTGGACATTGTAGTTATTTAATTGTTATAAAATGTAATCTTATTTCTGTCAGAACTATAGATTAATTTTATAGATTTACTTTCCTACTATTGTTTAGAATTTCAATGTATGACTATACCAACCCTTTAACCCTTCCGAGTCTTCCGGCCCGTAGGTGGCAGGCCAGGATTTGAATGGTATTGGGTTATTCCTGTTATCCACATCTTGGGATATTACAACAAACCTCTGCGCTGCACCTCCGAACCTCGAGGAGGAACGACTACACCTAAAAAGACAGGGGTGGGCCTTATCTCATTAGCTCAGTAGGGATCTCGCGGAACCCTACCACAAAACAATGGCGGTAAGGAACAGCGCTGACAAACACACAACAACAGCAGGAGTAGCAACGACAACAAAGACAATAATAAAGGCATAAGGAATAGCCGTGAGAAAACCACGGTAGCCACTAGAACCATGGCTTCATAAACTACTCCTACGGTATGAAAAGTAGAAGCCCGATCTCACAGTCGGGGGACCACCGGATTAACGGAGAAACCCTGGTTACACCACCAGAAGAAATGCCACGGCAGCTCTATCATGAAGGCTCACCCTCACAAGCGACGGCCAACCCAAGGCCACGCTGTCACGCCCCGAGCGCGGAAGATAACTCGGAGATGGCGTGACGATGTCTTGTATAACGATCATGTCAATCAGAGCGTAGTGCATTCAACACATACAGACAGAGCGCGCAATATAGAAATAACCAAGCAAACAAACCACTACACCAGGAGATTTTTAGGTGGTTCGGTCACCAAGACCTACGTCCACCCCACACTCCAAACTGGAATGTGGCTTCCACTAGCACAAGCTAGCACCACAGACTTAGTCTACAACAAACGCTGATACACAGCTTGACCGGGGGAACAGACTCCCCTCTTCCTCCACCAAGGAGGGACCAACCACAGGTAGCAACCACTACCTGCAAATCCGGAGTTAGAGACTCCCCTCCTCTGAGACCAGAGGGAACCCACAAGTGACGCACCGTCACTTGGAACCGGAGAACAAGTCTCCATTCCTCCAGACCAGGAGGGAACCCACAAGTAGCAACCCACTACCTGCAAATCGGAGACTCAAAGTCTCCCTTCTCTTGAGTCCACAGGAGGAACCCTGACCTCAATCCAGAGGAACGGAAGAACAAACCTCAAAGAGTAAAAAAGGGAAAAACAAGAAATAAGAACACAGCGACTAAAAGCTGTAAAAAGAAACAAGCAAATGTAGCTCTCCTTTGGAGCGGACTGGCCTGGATCTAATCCATGGTCCAGTAGATATAGGTCTTCAAATTAGCCTCTCTTCACGAGCTCTCCCTCTCTTAATCGTTCTTTCTCTCTGTTGTTGCTCTCGCTCTTTCTTTCTTCTTCTCTGTTGTTCTCTTCTACTCTCTCACTCTTCTTTTCCACACTGCTCTTCGGCTCTCTTTTCACCAGCTGGTCTTGGATGATGACCAGTGATATTTATAGGAGCTACAGTAGGTCACCAGGAGTGTGGACGACATGCTCCACACCCTTGGGGCCTTCCAGATACACTAGCACGTCTGTCACACGTGTCAGAGGGATGAAACCTCGGATCACGTGTCCTCATCATTGGGGTATATTTCTTCCAATGGGTCAGGAGGTACCTGACATTTCATCAAACACTTAGACAATATTTGGAGTGGCATGTTAAGTGTAATGTAAATAACCAAGAGGTATAGGTTGCAGAAGGTACAAACACTACATGAAGACAGTTCAGCAACTACACACAAAATGCACGGGGTAGCCTTAACAGATGTGAAGTCCCGCGATCAATGACACCCAAGAGGGGGGGTGAATTGGGTGTTTACCCTTTTTGAAAGTGCCTTTAGCCGATTTAAATAAATATGAGGAGATAGCAATTTATGGAACTCAGATCTGATTTATATCAGTTTAGATCTTATATAATCTGTCACACATGACAGTCTTTCGGTACTAGGTGGAGGTAAAGATCCGAAGATCCTTCTCACGCAAGGTGTTATCTTCCCGACAGGCTTAACCTTATCATTTCAAAGGACACCTTTTAATGTACTAAAGATTTATCACTAAGATGACTAATTATAATAGATGTAAATTGTGTTACACGGAGGAAATAAATTGTAGATTCAATCACATAGAATGGGGGTAGAAGAAAAAGACCAAACCACACAATAGACGGCAATTTTTTGGTGGTTCGAATGCAGCAGCTGCAACCTACGTGCACCCCCCACGATCCGTGAAGATTCACAGACTATCTTGTAAAAGATTACAAGATCGGAACACACACACACATGCATAGAGTTTAGAACTCCAACACAGTGCAAAGGCACCAACACACACACGGATCTAGATAGATCCACACACAATCAAGGTTTAAAGTTTAAGCAAGTTTACACACTTGAGGCACAATGCAACTGTGAAGGGAAAGAGAGAATAAAAAAAACTCAGATGTAGGTTCCCCTGAGTAGACGATGCAGATCTTGGACTTGATGATGGCTTCTCGGGTCGTTCACCACTTCCTTGGCTTCAGAGTGTGCTTGTGAGGTTTAGATCTTGATGTAGAAGAGCTGGACGAAGTACTGTTCACGCAAGACTTCTCTTGTTCTTACTGCAGCTCTTTTCTTCCTTGATGGTTCCCCTTAGATCCTTCTTACTTGATTTGGAGTTTCTTGTGTCAAAAGAATTTTTTATATTGCCTAGGGTGACGAAGGGATCTTTAGAAATAACCTCTCATGTCCTAGGGCTGAGATGGAACCCCAAGGAGTCCAAATTCCAAGGCAAAGACTTCTCCACGCGCTTGAAAAAAGTTGGTCAAAGATAGGGGCTGAGTAGGGGTCGGTCGACCGGAGGTAGGTGGTCGGTCGTTTGAACTCTGTAAACTTTTAGGCCCATGTTTCTGGGAACTTCGGTCGACTGAACTGCCCAGTTTGGTCGATCAAAACCTGTGACCTTTCAGTCTTCATCCTTCTGGGAAAATTGGTCGACCGACCTAGTTGCATAGGTCGACCGAGCCCTGTAGACCCTGCAAAAATACAAGTGTTAGCTCATGAATCACATCCATATGTACGGCCTTACCTTAGAGCTTCATGTAACATGCATTTGGGCTTCTTTTAGGCCCTGTGACACATTTCAAAACTTAAAATGTGAGCCTTTTAAAATTAATTCGAATTGAACTAAGTCACCCTCCATTACCCACACTTATGCACATATATGAAGCACGAGACCGTAAATAAAGTCGGGGGTTTGTTAGCATCAAAATCAACTGGAGAAATTCAACAAGATGGGCCTTAAATTTCTGGCCCAGGCCCTACCCACGATTCAGATGTCAGCCCAGGCACCAACCTTTGATGGGTCCCACAACCCACATAAACAACTCAATAAACTCAATAAACCTAATAAACTCGAACAAATAAACCAACAAAAAGACCCCTTCACTTTGTCTTAGACCTTCTGTCTGAGCAAGGTTTGTTGATCCCGACATCTCTACGGGTCAACGTCCATATTCTATCCTGGCTTAGACCCCACGTCTTCACCAAGTTGGTCAACTTTGAGATGACGTTGGGTTGACATCTTCATCTACACATTCTACCCTTGTTCCAAACTTTCCATCTGAGCGAGGTTGGTGGACTCTGACATTTCGTCGGGTTGACATTGATATTTAGCCCTGGGTATGGGACACTCATACATATGCATTCTAGTCAACCCTCACCCCAAACTTTCTATCGGGACAGGGCCTGTTGACTTCGACATTTCGTCAGGTCAACACCTATCCTATGTGCTTTTCTTGGCTTAGGTCTCATGCCTTTGTCAAGTTCATTAGCTTCGACATGACGTCGAGTCAACACTCATCCTGTGTTATTCCCTTGGCTTATGTCTCACGCCTCTGTCAAGTTCATTGGCTTCAACATGACGTCGAGTCAACACCCATCCTATGTTATTCCCTTGGCTTAGGTCTTACGTCTTTACCAAGTTTGTTACCTTCGACATGACGTCAAGTCAATACCTATCTTAAATTATACCATTGGCTTAGGCCTCACATCTTTGCCAAGTTTGTTGGCTCTGACATGATGTCAAGTAACTACCTATCCCCCTTTCTTCCATTGGCTTAGGCCTCACGTCTCTGCCAAGTTCGTTGACTTCGACATGATGTCGAGTCAGCACCTATCCTACATTATACCCTTGGCTTAGGCTTTACATCTTTGTCAAGTTTGTTGGCTTTGATATGATGTCGAGTCAGCACCTATCCCATATTTTACCATTGACTTTGGTCTCACTCCTCTACCAAGTTGGTTGACTTTGATAGGACGTCGAGTCAACACCTGTTCCAAATTATGCCCTTGGCTCAGGCCTTACGCCTCTGCCAAGTTCGTTGACTTCGACAAGACATCGAGTCAACACCTATCCTATATGATGCCATTGGCTGAGGCCTCATACCTCTGCCAAGGTCATTGGCTTTGACACGATTTTGGGTCAACATCCATATTCTATATTTTCTCTTTGACCTAGATCCCACATCTTTGCCAAGTTGGTTGACTTTGATAGTCTGTCAAGTCAACAACTATATTCTTCCCTGGCCTAGACCTTACGTCTCTTCCAAGTTAGTTTTGCTTCGACATGATGTCGGGTCAACAACGGTGCTCTATTTTTGCCCTTGTCCCGGACATACGATCTATATAGGGCTTGTTGACTCCAACATCTTGTTGGGTCAACATCCATATTTTATCTTTGGCTCGGACCTTTCCGTCTGACTAGAGAACAAAAAGACCCTCTTACCTTCGACTCATGACCTTTTGTCTAGCTAGAGAACAAAAAATCTCTTTCACCTTTGGCTCATGACCATTTGTCTAGCTAGAGACCAAAAAGATCATTTTACCTTTGGCTCATGACCTTTTGTCTGGCCAGAGAACAAAATGACCCATTTACCCTCGTTTCGGACCCTACCTCCGACTGGAGAATAAAAAAATCTTTTTTACCTATGGCTCTGCTCTTCCATCCAGTTAAAGAACAAAAAGAACCCCTCTATCTCTGCATCATGACCTTCTGTCTAGGCCGATGCATAAACCAATTGTCAGCATCATGACTTTTCGTCTAGGCTGGCATATAAACCAACAAAATCCTCCTCTTGTCTAGTGTCATGATTTTTCGCCTAAGTCGGTAAATGTTCTGTCTTTGCGTCATGGCCTTCCGCCTAAGCCAAGTTGTACGACGTCATGATTTTATGTCTAAGTCGTTAAATATTCTTGTTTGATGTCATGACTTTCTGCCTAAGTCAGTAAATATTTTGCCTTAGCGTCATGGCCCTCTGCCTAAGTCAAGTTGTACGGCATCATGACTTTACGTCTAAACCGTTAAATATTCTTGTCTGACGTCATGACTTTCCGCCTAAGCCGATAAATATTCCGCGTTGGCGTCATGGCCTTCTGCCTAAGTCAAGTTGTACGGTGTCATGACTTTACGTCTAAGCCATTAAATATTCTTGTCTGACATCATGGCTTTCTGCCTAAGTCGGTAAATGTTCAGCCTTGGCATCATGGCCCTCTGCCTAAGTCAAGTCGTACGTCATCATGACTTTACGTTAAAGTCATTAAATATTCTTGTTCGATATCATGGTTTTCTACCTAAGACGGTAAATATCCTACCTTGGCACCATGACCTTCCACCTAAGCCATGTTATACGATGTCATGACTTTATGTCTAAGCCGTTAAAAGTTTTACTTTGGCGTCTTGACCTTCCGCCTAAGTCAAGTTGTGCGGCATCATGACTTTATGTCTAAGCCGTTAAATATCCTCCCTTGGCGTCACAACCTTATGTCTAAGTCAAGTCATTTGGTGTCATGACCTTCGGTCTAAACCGACAAACCTCTTACCATTGGCACGGAATTACTATCCGAACCAATAAACACAAAGACCCCATTGGTTCCACACCAACCCTTGATCCCTCTAGGGTCTTTCTCTCTCTTTCCAACGAATAGGATGTCTAAACCCGGGTCTTCAAAAGGTACAACCAGCCCGGCGTCCGTGAGAGAATCCACGGGTGCGGGGACTTACGGAGGCCTTGGAAAAGGAATTTTCAATCCAAAGAGACAGAATGCTCAATGGAGGGTCCTTCCAATTCCAAGAAAGGGTGTGGGATCCTAAGAGTGTAGAGAGCGGAGGTCTCTCAACCAATGCAAGGATGCAATCTGATGCAGGCAACTCAAGCAATAATAATCAATCAGAATATAGTGCAAGCACAGACAGAAATAACAGTAAACAGGGAGGCTCTGCGAACGGAGATGAATGACGCCTCTGAAGGGGGCGCTAAATCAACCAAACGTGACTGTGTGACAGTCGTGACCAACAGCTAAAATGACACCTTTATGAAATGCGTTAAATACCGTGAACAGTAATCCAGTAGCCTGAAATAGTAGCTCAGGGGAAAACGACGCCTTAGAGTTAGGCGCTGAATAATAAACTGACGCCTCTGTAAAGGGGCGTTAAATACTGTGAATAGTGAATCTGGAGGGCTAAGCAGCAGCTCAGAGGGAAAACTGATGCCTCAAAGGTAGGCGCTAAATCAAAAACTGACGCCTCTGTGAAGGGGCGTTAAAAATCACGAAAGAGGGGGATGCAAATTCAGATATGACGCCTTGGTGTTACGCGTGTAATCAGGAAATAACGCCTCTGTAAGGGGCATCAATTAAGAAATCTTGAAATTACCAAGAATAAAATTGAAACAGCGCCCGCGTGGAGAGTCGCTGAATATGCAAATAACGGCTTAGTGGAAGCCGCTAATTATCCTGGGGACAGAAAATAACAATAACCAAATTTTCTATGCTAGGGAAAGTTCTCAAAGTGGCCAATCCAGTGGGAAGCGTGCACGTGGTGCACAAAGGGAGTGTGCTACGTGGAGCACCAAGGAGAGACACCGCGGGTGTCAAAGGAGGGGCACTTGAGGGTGCCAAAGGGAGGGGCACACGAGGGTGCCAAAGGATGGGTAATAAAATAAAGATAGTAGAAGTCCCACCGTAATCGCCAATTTGTGAGTGTGTCACTTAAGACTTTAAAGGAAAAAGAAGAAAATATGCCCAAAGAAAAACAACAACAAGCATGAGGTGCTAGTATGGAGAGTGATCACCAGAGGTGTTACCTCAAAGAAAGAGTGATTGCTAATTACCTTGTGAAGAAGCGGGGAGATGGAGTTCTTTCTCCCTCCTCCGATCGGCCGGCCGATGAAGGGGGTCTTTGTTTTGATTACCTTGCAAGACAAGCAGAAACCAGAGAAAAAGAATATGGATTAGCCCAACGTGAAGAATCAATGTTCTAAAGAAATAAACATATGCAACATAAATATAAACACACCTTATGTTTTTTTGCAATAAAACCCCTAACAGAAGTGTGGGAGGAAGGAAATATGCTATGCAAACTAGAAAAGATGTAGATGATGATGATGCATATGATGGTTTGAACAATGCAAGTAAACAAAGCAAAAGAGACTTCTTGCTGCTCCTGTCAGCAGTAAAGAAAAAAAAACAAAGGAACTAGAGCTCCACAGGCCACAGAAGGAAGAATCTCTTTCCCTCTTTCAACAACTCAATAGCTTCAATGACTCTGCTCCCTTAACCTCTTCACGTTCTAACCTCATTAGCATTAGCCTTCAACCGGAGGACGATAGCAACTGTTTATAGACCTGAAAAACCCAACAAAACCCTTTTCCGATGGGATTAAAACAACGAAAGTCATCCTCTAACCAAGCTTCCCTTCCCTAATCAAACCAAAGCATTAAAATAGGGAAGGACTCTTCTATGGAAGGACTCCTGTGGGGAAGGACTCTTCCGGGGAAGGTAGCAGACGAAACGAAAACGAAATGCAAATGACGACTTGTACAAGGTTGTTAATTCAATTATTAACGACTTAGCAATCGGGCGTCAAATCCTTGGATTTATATATAAAGAAATATTAGAATTTCTATTAAAAATAGGAAATGATGCCTCTCTGATCGATCGTCAATATGTGAATAAGCGACCCGTACGATGTCGTCATTTATTCTGAAGTTTTTACGAATTTTTATAAATTTATAGAAATGACGCCCTATGACAAGACGTTAATTTCAAAATATAGAAAAACTTCATGCTAAACCAATATTGAAGTCCAATTTGGGTTTTGCGAGGTAATACGAGATTTACTCAACATTGCATCGATTTTGGCGTGTCTACAGCTGCCCCACCTTGGCGTCTGCTTTGCAAGGGAGTGAGACGAAATGAAGCGAAAATGTAATAAGCGAAATGAAGAAGAATGAACTGAAAAGTAGATACCAAGGTGTGATGTGACACGCCCCCGACACTAGCATTGGAAACCTTTCTTGATTCTGAATGAAACAACCTTGGATGATTATGAGACAACAACAATTGCTTGGATGAAAGGAGCTAAGCTAACTAACCGAAATGTAAATACAAAAGGTAAATGTGCGCGAGGGCACGAAGGGAAAGACACCATAGAGAGCGGTTACCAGCTAAATGTGGACGTGCTACAACCAAGGTGAGTTTGCAAGAAAAAAATAAAGTGAAATGAGATAGGAATCGGGGTGAGCCTCGTGTCACTGGCTCAGTAGGGGTCACGCGGATCCCCACTGAAAAACACGCAGTAACACGGAACAACAGCAAAAATGACAGGTGTAGCAAAGCTGGAAAACTACACTACAAAGCTGTAAAGCTATGCTAGAAAACTGTAAAATAAGAGATAGGGAGTAGGAGTAGGGAGCAAGCTAAGGAAGAGGGGAAGAACCCGTACCAGACAAGCGGCTGCCAAACTAACCTCGTCACCCCAAACTACTCCAAGCAGCAACAGGAAGGCGACTCTGAGCTGACGAAGTCAGGAGTTACCGATCTGTCGACACTGCAAGGGACCTGTAAAATAGACAAAGAAATCAAGGAAAAATCTAGACAGATGCAGACCCAGACGACACGAACAGAACATCGTGCACACTGTCCCACACATGACCAGAACGTCATGCATACGACAGGACACTGACCTCGAGTGCAACCACGAGAGGGCTGACCCGGAAGGTCACGACGCACAAGAACCGCGAAGAGTCACGTGCCACGTGACTAGAGTGTCTCACCACCGGAAGAGCCAGCTGCGTCCACTGACGTCTTATGTTGCGCCTACTAGTGTCTTGTCCGCATACCCTACCGCAAGGATTAGGTCGAGACCAAGACACTACCAGAACCAGAACAGTACCATAACCCGAGTGACTAGTTAGGGTCACGTCTAACGACGCAAGTCCAAAGTCCCTGATCACGTGTGCACACACTGGCCCACTACCTAAGCCAGGACTCTAACTAGTATTCCGCCACCGAAGGATGCTACGGTTGGATCGGGGGCCCACAGAACTAGCTTAAGAACCATAAATCGGGAAAGTATCCCGCTACAAGAGCCGTCACGTCGAAGCGTGCCGTAAGGCTATGACTAGTGGAGGCTCACAAGACACGGGGACTCAAAACATGAGTGTGGAACTACAGACAGGTAAGAGAGCACTGTCGCACGTACTTCGAAGCACCAATGACAGTACAGCCTCTGCCGACAACTCAGGACAAGGCAACTAGACCTACTCACATAACGATCCTTGAGTTAGATGACTCGAAGGCAAGATCGTCACTAATAGCGGAACAAGCTGCCAATCGGTCTAAACCTAAGCCAGAGAAAACGACGTTGGCGAAGAAAACGACACGCGGAGACCTGAGGGAACACCGAGACCCTCAGCACACCTGGACATGTAGAACGAGGTAAGACGATACCTTACTGCAGCCAGAACCACGTCTCGAACTAGACAGAACCATCGAGACGCACACAAGGTTACCTGTCAACCACTGGGTGACAC
Organism: Amorphophallus titanum; assembly: GCA_024336825.1. NCBI lineage: Eukaryota > Viridiplantae > Streptophyta > Magnoliopsida > Alismatales > Araceae > Amorphophallus > Amorphophallus titanum. The sequence goes on along the minus strand of JANBPO010009603.1, from coordinate 47,607,909 downwards.
CAGGTTAACCAGAACCAGACAATGAGGACTCAACAGTAGGAAAGAGAATCCTACCACAAGCAAGAAGACTCCTGGCTACCTTATAATGTAATCTTGGCCCTCATAGGATGTCAAGAGACACCCACGGGAACACGAGCAGACCACAAGGCTAAGCCAAGAAAATGAAAAATCGGAACACAGAATATGACACTGGCAGTTCTAGATTGAGTCGTTAGGGAACTATCGCAGTCAGGGAAAAGACCGCACCCAGTCACCTGAACCGACCTATTCAAAAACCACCGACACATAGACACCGCCCTAGAACACAAACCTGAGATAGACGGACACGAGACAAGCCATCACGGCCAACATACAAGACGACGGACTCAACTGGATGGGTGGTCACAATGTGGCCGCACAATGGGATGAACGGTCTAGAATTGACCACACAACCTAGGATGAACGGTCCAGACTGGACCACACAACAGGATGAACGGTCTAGACTGGACCACACAACCCAAGCAGAGATGAACGGTCACAAAGGGACCACACAAGAGGATATGTGCTCTATCAGGCGACCACACAACCACAGGGATGGACGGTCACAAAGTGACCACAGAAAGGGATGAACGGTCCGGACTGGAGCACACAACAGGATGAACGGTTCGGACTGGACCGCACAACCCAACGAGGATGGAAGGTCCAGGATGGACCACACAAGGGGATGAGTGGTCTATCGGCCGACCACGCAACCCAAACTGACATAGGATAAGCGGTCCGAAGCCAACCGCCCAAGGGGGATGAGTGGTCTATTGGGCGACCACACAACCCCAACCGACTTAGGATGAACGGTCCAAACCCAGCCGCCCATACACATGTGCAGCCTCTGGTGCGACCGTTCAAGCGTTACAGTGAGCAAACCCAAGGGTTCATCCGATCATGGCCTCTCCACGCCCCATTCGTCCCGAAACGAAGGGGATACATCGTTAACCACCCTAGCAATCACATAGACTCCAACGAGCCTACGAAACCCATGAAACTCCAACGAGCCTAAACTTGCCCGTTCGAGCAGCGTAAAGTGTAAAATTGTGAGGAAATAGTGCAGGGGAGTGGGTGATCCATATCCCTACCTCCTCCGAAGAAATCGTGCACCGAAGCGACTAATCTACCCCGAAAATTACCTGGAACGCGAATGACGCCTTCTCGGAATCCACCGAGGGATCACGCCCACCGCGCTCCAACCGCCGCTCTATCCCGCGAACCGATCTCCCTGACCCGTCCCCGCCTTGGCCGGCTCCGCAACGGTGCGCGTCCCGCGCCAAAAGGACCATAGACGCTCGGTGCACTTCCTGGCCACCTGGGACCTGCTCACCGGCACCTACCTCCCCTTCTCCGTCGAGCCCAGGAAGGGCGACGGCGGGTACCAGCTCCGCACCGCCAAGGATCAGTAATAATTTAACCAGAACCCAGGAAAATTAGGGATAGTGGACGAAGCTGGGCGTATGTGGTAGGAAAGAAACTGTAGATGCGTATATGTACCAGGTCGATCGATCGTGTACTTATCCGGGCATTTCCCCCCACCCCTTCCTTTTTTTTTTTTGATAAATTAGTTCATTGTTTTGTACGGTGCTCTTTCGATCGTGTTGAAAGAGCTTCCGGCGCCAGTGTCTCTCCACTTCTTTCCCCAGATGCAGTACGAAGCCCCTCACTATACTTACCTACTTGAAGGAGACTTCATTCTTATAGCAGCTTAATTATGAATCCGCTGATCATACATGATAGTGGATCACTTATGGGAGGAGCTACGTACGTACAGGGGGTTCCATCCACTACCTCCAGTACTCATAATTAAAACCATACTCATCAAAGACGTAAACGGAAAACCTTTTGCTTAAAGAACTAATTAAAATGGAGCAACCTGTCGAACACTACAAGGAAATTAAGGCGGTTACGGCGATGGACATTTCTGACGACAGTGCCGGTCGGAACTTGAAAGTGAATGGTCATGGTCCAGGGATTGCATTTTGCTTCTGTAAGTGAGGTGAATGTCTTGGCACTTCTTTACTTATGCGTCCTTTTCAATTACCTTCAGAAAACTTTGACCTAATGGTCTTTTGAATCCGTCGCCCTGCCCAACTATTAGTAGTTTACTCCTTCAGCTGAAAATCAATGTTCTCTCATCCCCATGTTTTCAAGATTTTAGACTAGAGAAATTCCCCATATAAGAATGGAATGTTCAATCTGAACCACAAAATCCCCCAGTAAATCCCTCTCCCTCTCCCACTCCCGGATCATTGTGGCAGCTGCAGCATTTTTATTGAAAGTGTTTGAGTAATATTTGCCGTAAATAACTGCCGGTATGGGTAGTTACTGATAAAATGCGGAGGAACATAAAGATTAAAAAATGTCGAGGGGCCATTTTGGCAGAAGAAGAAGATGTGGCGGTGTCACCACGGAGATAGAAGGAAGGTCGTAATCACCGGGGGTGGGGGGTAGCATGCGAACAACGTCTACCTCACTTTTGTTGCTTCTGGCTCGGAGAGTTCACACGGTGAGTCTGCGCACCTATACCCCAACCCCTCTCTCTCGTCTCCCGCAACCAGTTCCCACATCCCTACTACGCCCCGACGACGTCGGAGACGATCAAGGATGTTGCTGGGCACCACCGAACGCTGACGCACTTCTCTCCGGCGCAGCGCCTCCTCCCCACCGACAAGTCCCTACCCACTCCCATCTTTGAAACAGAGAGGGGCTCCGGAGGGTCAGTCGACACCGCCACCCGGTGACACACGCAACGATGTTGCCCGACGGCATCCGTGGTTAGAATGTAACCATATGAACATATAAACTAAAATAAAATAAGATGCGATTATGACAATGTATTCTTTTTCAAATAGTACTTTAAGATTTTTAGTTGGACGATCTAATCAAATGATTTTTGATATAGTATTAGAGACATAATTATGATCTAAGTCGTGTCCCCTGATTTTGATAGTTCACTTTAGATAAGTCTAAAATAAATTTCACGTGAGAAGATATATTAGAATAATCTTATATAAAAAATAAAATTTAAAATAACTAATGACAGATTTGAGACAGTGGAAAGCTATGGCTAGGTAGGAATTTAGCGATAGATTATCATCGGATAAGGATTCCGTCGTTAAAACTTTGCGACGGATCATGTGACGAAAATATCCACCGTAAAGTTACGATAGATTAGCGTCGGATTTTATTTCTATCGCTGAAGCATCGGTCTATGCATTCAGCGACGGATTTGACATGACTCTCTCGTTGTCGTAATTTTATGACAGAATTGCGATGAAAAATATTACCGTCGTGGATTAGCGACTATAACAATGCAATAGATATATTCAGTTGCAAATTCGTCGCTAATTCATCTCTAAAAACGTTTGAGAGGGATTAGCGACGGATACTATCTGTTGCTGATCGCCATTTTTCTTGCAGTGGAAGGTGAGGAATCATCTGTGAAATGGCCAGCCTCCATGGCTCCGTAGCGTCTGCCATGTAACTTTGTCGGGTACGATCACACCGGCGGAGGCCTCCACCGGCACTGTTCGAATTGACAGTCGCGTCCCCCAGCGCAACACGCGCACCTCTGATCACATCGCTCACTGAATCCAATGAATAAGTGGACATCCATCACGTCCCGTCGCCAGAACACCGGCCAGCTGCCGACGTCTTCTCCGATCTGCAGTCGTAAATGCAGTCCTCCGGTCGCATCAGACAGCACGGTGCATCCGTAGCCTGTGCACACCGTGGGCTCGGATTCTTGGTGGGATCGTGGTGGGTTAATTAATTCCCATGGACCTAAAAAGTTCGGTGTACTCCCATTTATACGGTAAGATTGGATAGTTGATACGACATGTGTCGCAATATTCAGACTATGTTATCATGTGATCAGTATGTAATATTTAATTTTATATATGTATGTTCTTGAGTTTAAACCTGATAGAAAGAGAGCATTGCTTTATGGATTCTTCCAGGCTCTCCAAGAGGTTGGAATTCCATATAATCAACAGACCACCTTTCATCCCCTCGGTAGGTTTACAATCCCAGCCATGCAGTCTGGTCCCCCCAGTGTTTTAATCAACTAGCTGTCCACCTTCTCCAATTTAGTCTCTTGAAAGCATACAATATCAAGTTTGTATCTGTGGATTAGGGACTTGACCTCCTTGATCTTCTTCTCCCCATTAAATCCTCTCACATTCCATGTTAGGATCTTCATTGGCCAACTACCATCTTTCCCTTCTCCTCCTTGGACTTGGGTCTGAGACCATCAAGCAATGTATTGTCTTGGAGGTAAGACACCTCCCTCTTACCGATCTTCTGTCCCCCACTGGTACCCTTCCTTTTAGCACTCATCTGCAGAATAAGATCCCTCTTGATTTTTTTCAGAGTTTTTTGACACAGTCCTCCCTGCCTTCAAAAGAGATACCCACCATGTGGCCAATCTCCTTGATGCACTGGTCAGATCAGTCCACATCCATGTCTGGCCCCAAGCAGGTTAAGGTTCTTTTGAACTGCTGAAAACCCGGGTGAGTTGTTCAGAGCCCATGTTGCCCTATGGAACAATAGCCACAAATTGGTCCCCCGGCTCAAGCAAGGAAGAAGGGGCCTCCCGAAGCTATGCAACTACAGAGGAAGAGCCTGAGAGTCTCTGCAACACAGAGAGGCCAGCCCCCTTCCCATATGACCGCTGGGAAAACCGATCTGCAGACGAGAGATCCTCCTCGTCTGATCGCCGCAGGGTCACCGACTGATGGAAGGGAGGGTGAGGCTCATCGTCTCCTTGATCGTCGCCGGCGATAATGCTAATGTCCCCGGGGGGGGAGCTACTGTTGGGGCCTTGGTCACTAGAAGCATGCCCACTTGGAATGAAGACGGAGGGTCTTGCCCCGCTCTTATTGGGCGAGGGAGACGACCCCTCAACGGGTCGTCGGGGCCACCCAAAGACTTACCCAAAACCGGGTAAGATTGAGCCGATCGAAATGGGGGATCCGCCAGCCCATTCGACTTACCCGCTAGCCGCTCACCCTTGTTGGATGGTGCCAGGTCTCGTGCTACCCGGTACTGTAGATCTTCCCTACCCGATACGCTCCACCTCTCGCCTGCCATGTTCGATCCTCGAGACCAAGGAATAGCTGGCTACTATGCTTGCGCCAGTCCTCTGCCTCCACCTGCCACCTCCAGTGCCGATGACGCTTGCTTCCTAGGGAAGCGATCTTCTGAGACCCCAAAAGGCACAGGAAAATCATCCCGAAGGGAAGGGGGTTGGAGATACGGAGATCTTCAATCACCTGCTCCTGAGGATTCTTCCATTCATCTACCTCAGCATAAACTGGGTGAAGTGAGTCACCCTCCTCACTTGGCCGAGTCAGGCCCGGTCCCTCCCCTGCTGAAGAGTCTCCACTCTACTCCTAACAGTGCTTCCGGTATGCCTTCACAACCTCCGCCCAGGTCCAGCTGTCACTTCCGCCCTCTGGCTCCAATTCCATAGAAACAGTCAATTGAAACCTCACCCCTCCAAGCTTGGCAATGATCTTCAGAGGGAAAACCTGTTGCTCATCTACTGCAACCAAGACTCTAGCATAGGAGAGGACCTCCCCATCCAGAGTCCTTTTATCAATCCTCTTCAGACTACCAAAAGAGGCGACAATGCACTGCAAAGTGTCCGGGTTCCAGACGTGAAGAGGAATCCCAGCCACTCTACACCACATGATCCTCCCTTCAGGGACAATAGCAGTAGCAGAATCCATCTTCTAAGGTGCCCAAGAAAAAGACCAGCCAGCTCGTTGGAAGGAGACAAGGGAGAAGAGGTGTCTTCTCTACAACTTGTCTGGAAGCCAAACGAGAAAAGACCCATCCATCAGCTCCCTAATCCAGGCTCCAGTAAGACTCAGAGGGCCAATACTACTTCAAAAGCTCCTAAATCGCCTGCTCCGCAGTCCCTTGACCCCCTCTCACCTTCACTACAGCACAGTTCTCCAGTTTCCTCCTGTCCTCTGCAACCAAGGGAGACCATGGGTTCCCCACCACCAGCGCACTCCTCACCCTCCCAAAGTCTTCCAGCTTCCGGCCAACCCCCTCCTCTGAGCTGCTACAGGCCCTCATTTTCCCCCCACCAACCCTGTCCGTCTCCTTCAAACAAGCCCATCTCGTATGGCCTAAACCACCACATGAGATGCAGTTGACTGCATTCCAGCAGTCCCTCTCCCAATGGCCTCTCCCCAAGCACCTAAGCAACAGTCAGCAGGAATCAGATTCTAACCTCTAGGCTCCACTCTACTATCTTTCTTCACTGCGGGAGCTGCTCTCCTCCTGGAGACCACTCTCCACCCCCGGCCCTCCACTGAGTCAATCTGCAAGCACCCTCAATCAAGTCATGTTGGATCAGCTAACAATCCTGCTCTATTAAGCCCCGTCAATGACATGCACTGCATCCGCTGTGTCCTCGGTCAAGGTCTCCATAATGCAGACACATGTTAGAGTACATTGTCTATTTGAAACATCTTAGATGGGGATAGAGCATTAATTCGAGGATGAGATGAAGTTATCTCACATTTAAAGCCGACTAGAAGGTAGACTTCGCTCCATTATGTATTCAAGGATGCCAATACCTTAGTTGGTTTCAATTTTATAGCCACAAGCTTAGCATTTCACTATTTGCTCAATCTATTTGTTCCAAGAGGTAATCTGAACGGGCTTGAGTAGATACTCAAGGCAGGATTAAAGCCGTTACAAACAAAGGAATTGGGAGAAACTAGGGGATCTGCATCCTCCAATGGGATTAAGCTGCTATATATACAAGTACATGGCCCTAAACAGGGTAAGGCAAGTAGGCCGATCTCCTACTCCTAATAGAATACAAAGTATAGAAAGGGAGAGAGGGGGAAAGCTATACAATATATAAGAGATCTCTCTTAACAACCCCCCACAAACTCATGGGGGACCATACACCGAGAGTTTGTCAACTACCTCCCTGAAGCGTACAGTCATCCAAGAATTATTTACATAAATCAGCAAGCTACCCAGTAGAAGAGATATGTGGAAGTGACGAGGTGCCGGGGAGGTATTGCTGGTGGATGAAATGGCAATCAACCTCAATATATGAAATACACGATTGCTAATAATTTGAAGAGCTCAGTGTTGGAACGAGAGACAACATCCTACTTTTTTTTGAAAGTGGACAACAACCTACTTGCTCCGTCAAGAAATGAGAGATGCATAAGCCCATAGTGGAGCGACGATCAAATGATCACCAGCCCAATTAACATCAATATAGGCACGAAGCTCTAGCATCACACAGGACATAAATAAGGAGCGATGAATAGTGCCACACAAACACCGAGGAACACACAGGAGGGCAACAAAATGGACTGAGATAAGTGTATTGATGAACGGACGCAAGATATGCATAACAAAAGCAATGTTTGGATGAAAGACCATCAAGTATACAAGAGTTCCAACAACCCGACCATAATGTGTAGGATCCTCTAAAGACGCGGATGAAGCTTGAGGTAAGGCTCCCAACCGTGCAACCATCCGTGCAACAATCAGAGAGAGTAGCGCGCTAAAGGATGTCACCGATCTACCTTTACTGAGACAACAAGTAACCACAAGAGGAATAGCCAACATCGAGACCAAAAAAGTAGTGCAAAGACCCAAGATCTATCATTTCAAACTGCTGATTGAGATGCTGCTTGAGGGAAGAAATGGCGACAATGTCGTCACCAGTGACGATCATATTGTCAACATAGAGGAGAAGAATGACAAACCACAACGAGAGTCAAACAAAAAGATCAGTCCTCAGCGCCCTCACTAAAATCTACAGCAAGGGCAAATTGACAGAATCACTCAAACCAGGCAGTGGGAGCAGGCAAAACAAAGGGACTCAGGGCTGATGGCTGCAGCTACAGTGGCTGGTTGTGCCAGTGGCTGTAGTGACAGTGACTGGTGGTGGCAGCTGCAGCAATGGCCACCGGCTGTAAGGGGTTGGCCAACGAGGTTCAACGGCAATGACAACAGCAGTCAGAACTGGTGTGGTCAGGGCAGCTGAATGGCGGCATCAAACACAAAAGTGGCAAGCGAGCCCGACGCGAGCAGCAAGTGTGGTATCTGCAATCTGTTGCAGGTGTTGAATGCAAGCAACAACAGAGGCAGATGGCGACGAAGGCTGAGCGAATGGTTAACGTGGGAAGCTGCAAGTGCGAGTAAAGATGAACGCTCAAATGCGGTAGCTGCAAATGGTGCGTGAGCGGCAGTGCTCGCCGTAGAAGACGATGACTACGGCGATCGCCTGTTCGACCTCAACGTTGATGTCCTTTGAGGGTAACACCTTGTGCAGCAGCAGCCAACAGCAATGGCGAGCGGGGCAACAGTAGACGACGGCGTTGACGTTGAGGCAACTATGGATGGAAGTAAGGATGATGGCGGAAGCAGTGGAAAACGCCTCCGACAATGTCACACGGAGGAGATAGAACGGCCTGTGACGAAAGCCCAGATCCAAGACGGCATGGCTTTGATACCATGTTATGAACAAAGGAATTGGGAGAAACTGGAGGGCCTGTGTTGAACCCTGAAATTTCCCCAAAAGAGAGAGAGAAGAAGAAAAGAAAAGAGAGAGAGAGAGAGAAGGAGAAATCAACCCCCCTCCGCTGGGGTGTCCCCAGATGCCCATAGGGACCTAGCAGGTCCCCCGACGCCCGGAGGGACCAGGGTAATCCCTAATGCCAGGAGGAATCTGCAGGGTTGTTGATGCCCGGAGAGACACAGCAGGTCCAGCGATGCCCGGAGGGACCAGGGTAATCCCTGATGCCAGGAGGAATCTGCAGGGGTGCCGATGCCCGGAGGGACCCAGCAGGTTCCCGCGATGCCCGAGGGGACTTGGGCTGGGCTCCAGATGCCTGGAGGGACCCAGCAGGTCCCATGACACCTGGAGGGGCTGGGGCTTGGGTGGGCTCCCCATTCCCGGAGGAACCAGGCTGGGGTCTCCCCATGCCCGGATGGACCGGGTGGTCCTGGCCTCCTTGCCATGCCCGGATGGACCTGGCAGGGTCTTGGCTTCCTTGCGATGCCCAGATGGACCAGGGGGGTCCCGGCCTCCTTGCAATGCCCAGATGGACTTGGGCTGAGCTCCTCGTGCCCGGATGGACTTGGGCTGGGCACCCCATGCCCGGATGGGCTTCAACTCTTTCACCCAATGTGTGGAGGAACTCAAGAGGGCATTAATATGGGCCAATTAAATGACCCAACGCCGGGAAGAACTTCACATGTGTGAACTCCCTCTAGGCATCCAACCTCAACTCCTATAAAAGGAGGAGGCCACCATTGGAGGAGGGGACTTGGAGCTTACAACCTTGCATCCCACAGAGAGCTTGAAGCCTTGGACCTTAGAGAAACCTGGATTTCTTTCACAGGGAGAAGAAGTATGATGATTTTCCCTCCGTTGGCGCCGTGACAGTTTCAAAGAAGCGCGGCAGAGTAACAGAAATAAAATTATTTTTTAATTAACAATTTAAAATTTAACAATTGTACCAGAGTCCAACCCAAAGGAAAGACAAGCAGTACAGTCAACAGAAAAGAAAGACGTACACTGAGGTCAGGAGAAGCCTGGCGCAGGTACCGCTGGCAGCTGTGGACACACCACCCCAAGAAGCGAGGAAGTAGAAGACGCCACCCACCTAAAAAGCAGGGGTAAGCCTCGTGTCACTGGTTCAGTAGGGGTCACACGGATCCCCACTGAAAAATAATGTAGTAACACGGAACAACAACTAAAACAACAGGAGTAGCAAAGCAGGAAAGCTAAACTACAAAGCTATAAAAGAAAGCCGAAAACAAAAGGAGTAGAGACAGGTGGAGAGAAGGGGAGAGAAGCCGTACCGAGCAAAACATGGCTGTTGAACTAACCTCGGCTCCCAAGCTACTCCAAATGACAACAGAAGGAGAACTCTGAACTGACGAAGTCAGGAGTCACCAATCCGTCGATGAGACACTATGCAAGCGAAGGCCTACAAGAAAGAGGCAAAAGCCCTAGAGAAGACCTAGATAGACAATACAGACCCTAAAGCACGCACGACTCAATTGCTATGCACACTCTCCTAGACACAACCACACATACACGACTAGAACGTCGTGCACATGACACAACATTGACCTCGGGTAAGACCATGAGAGGGCTCACCCAGGAAGGTCACGACGTGCCAGAAATAGGAGAGTCACGCGTCACGTGATGGAAGCACCTCCTCACTAGAAGAACAGCCAGCTGCATCCATTGACGTCTTATGCTGCGCCTCGAGTACCTCTCCACGGATTCCCAGAACGGTGGAGACCGAGGTACACACTGAACCAGAACATGAACTACAGTAACGAGTGACTAGTCAGGGTCACGCCCGTCGACGCAAGTCCAAACGCCCCAGACCACGTGTGCACACACTGGCTCTCGCCTAAGCCAGGCCTCTAGCTAGTATTCCCCTCCGTAAGACGCTACGGTTGGACCGGGGGCCATGGAAGTAGCTTAAAAAATGTATCTCAGGAACTACCACGCCACCACTCCCAGGTGGGTCTACACGCCGAAACGCATCGTCAGGCTACGACTAGTGGAGGCTCACTAGACACAAGGAATCGAAAACACAAGTGCTGTACTACAGATAGGCAAGGAAGCACTGTCGCACACACAATGAAGCACCACGGTAGTACAACAACTGACGACAGACTTAGGACAGGGCAACTAGACCTACTCACGTAACGATCCTTGAGTCTTATGACTCGGAGTCAAGATCATCGTGCAACGACGGAACACGCCACCAATCGGTCTAATCCTAAGCCAGAGGAAATGACACAGCCGGAGGAAATGACTCACGGGGACCTGAGGGAACATCGAGACCCTCAGCACACTTGGACACATAAATCGAGGTAAGATGCTGCCTCAAGGCATCCAGAACTATTGTCTCGAGCTAAATCGAGAAGTTGAGACACACATAAGGTCACTTGTCAACCACTAGGTGACACCGGGATGACCAGACCTTGACAACGACACACAGAGACAAGGACAATGGCAGTCGTAGACTGGTCTGCAAGAGGACAGTAGCGGTCAAAGATTGGGCCGCTAGAGGACTATAGCAGTCATAGGTGAGGCCGCCAACAACAGTTAACTCTCGCACATACCTACCTAGTCAAACCACCCAGCAGTCTAATATAGACCCGCTACACGGACGCAGCGGTAAAAGCATGAACCGCTATACTAACCACCCTAAGACAACCAGACTGTAGCGGCCCAAGGAAGGCACGCTACAATGAAATGGCGGTTAAAGGTTGGTCCGCTAGGGCCAACCGACATAGAACTTGAACCCGGTCAAAACACGCTGTGGCGGCCTAAGGTAGGTGCGCTACAGCAAAGGGACTGTGGTATACTAGGCCACCAACATGAACCGACATAGACCGTTGACTCTAGTCAACGACTCCTGGGGCTCCAAAGAAGGGCCGCTAGAGAGACATGGTAGCCTATCGTAAAATTGTCAGCCTCGAACTTACTGATATGGATCAGCACCTTCTCTTCCTCCTCACGAGTACACTCCCTCCGTCTCTCCTGTGTCTCTTCCTCCTCGCCGGTACACCCCCCCACCGTCTCTTTCTCCTCACCGGTACACTCCCTCCGTCTCTCCTTCTCCCTGCATCTCTTCCTCCTCGCCGGCACACTCCCCCTGCGTCTCTCCCTCTCCGTCTCTTCTCCCACCGTCTCTCCCCGCTTGTGTCTCTCCCACCGTCTCTCCCTCTCGCCACCGTCTCTCCCTCTCGCCAGCGTCTCTCCATTCCACCGTCTCTCTCTCCATTCCACCGTCTCTTCCTCCCTCACCGTCTCACCACCCCATCGTCTCTCCCCTCCGTCTCACCGTCTTCCCTTTACCGGCACGCTATACACATAACAGGTAATGACATTAATAACAGTAATTAAAAATTTCAAAAAAGAAAGGGAAATAATAAAAGGAATAAATAGATATGTCAATAAGTAATGATAATAATAACAAAATGGAGGTAATAAAATAAATAAAAAAATAAAGGAATATGACAACCTCGTGACCCAAAAAATAGAAATAACGGCGCCCCTGGGCCAGGGCCATATAATTGGGCCCATTAACCAATCTAACCAGCATAGTGACAATAAACTTAGGTACATGGCTCACTAACCTAGGTACTTGACTCAAATTAAAGAAAATTACATGATGAGACTCAAATAGGAAAATGGAAAATACATCATATGACTCGAAATAACGTGGCGAGCAAGACGTAGTACTCTCTGGCAATCACCAGGAGCCTCAAAAAAATGTGGATGGGTAAGTGATGCCCTCATCATACCCCCGGGGTGCGAAGAACTCGACTCTATCAAGTATCGGTCCACCGGGGAAGAGGTCCTCCGATGCGGATTCGGGAGAGCCCCGACCTCCAAACTCAACCTCTTATCCACTGCCGGGGGATGACTCTTTGGCCTCGCAAGGTGGCTCGGGCACACCCTCTTGTTGGTGATGGTACCCTGCTTGCCTAGTATTGTCTCCGTATGCACACATCGGTCTTTCAAGCTGATATGTGGAGGCTCTTCGAGGGTCTCACTCACAAAGGTGGGGGTAGGCTCAAGGTGCTCACTAGGTTCCACCGCGATGCCCTTAGAGGGTGCAAGATCCACCATGTGGAGAGTGGGGGGTATCCCAAAGCCCATCGGGAAGTCCAACCCGTACGCCGGGTAGCCAAAGTCACTTGGAACTTGGTAAGGTCCAAGTCCTCGTGCCCTCGATTTGGAGATGACCCTACGATAGAGCCATTCCAAACTTACCATTGCTAAGCTGCCTACTTGGAATCCCAAGTGACAATCGCGAGCTTTTGCCTGCTCATCATGAACCTCACCGCCCGTTGCTAGATGCTTGCTTGAATGAGGATGCCATGAGCTACGGTGCGGTGTGGGTGGGAAGTGTGTGGTATGCAAAGGGGGACCGGGGCAACCGTAAGTGGACCTATCATGTAATGCCGCCATGTAGACTTTGGTGGGCCTAGGTGGGCCAGGGCATCCGTAGGTGAACCTATCATCCAAAGTGGTGATGAATGCCGGGGGACCCGGACATCTGTAGATGCTCCTAACATGTGTATGACCAATGATGAATGAGAGAGGGCCGTTACACCCAAATACTGACCAATCATGCATCCTACTTGACATGTGGGTGATATGAATGAATGGACTCGACTTATGAATCATGCCAAGCGGTGTGATGTGCCAAGACATATGAATCATTTGGAGCTCGGAGCTTCCCGTTCCAATTAATCTCCCCCAGGTGCACAGGTCAGTCCATTCAGAATCAGCACAGACACTCCTCCACTCTATGTCCTCTTTCTCCCTACTCCGACCTCCCCTGTGATGAATCATTTGGAGCTCGGAGCTTCCCGTTCCAATTAATCTCCCACAGGTGCGCAGGTTAGTCTATTCAGAATCAGCACAGACACTCCTCCACTCTACATCCTCTTTCTCCCTACTCCGACCTCCCCTGGTGGCCTTCCTAGTTGGAGGTCGAATAGAATTCGTCCACAATCACATCCGTCTTGGTCCCACACCGTTTTGACTTCGGGAATGTTTGTGATGACTTCATCTAGCTGCTGCTGCATTTTGAGAGCAGTCCAAGTCCAAACAGAGCGACCCGGTTCTAGAGCCTGCCCTGACCAGCGATGACGTCGAGAGATCCCACAAAAATTCAGGAGCATTCCTGGGTCAGTCAGCGAAGAATTGGCACTAATTTAGGTGGCTTCCAAGTTCGGCACAGCCCGTGGTGGCATCAACAGCGACCACCTATCAGGTAGTTCCAGAAGAATGCTGAACCGACAGAATAGCCAATCAGCACCCTTTTTAGTTATCTTCCCCACCCCGCCTGGCCGGCTTAGCGCCCCTCCCTGTGTGGAGGTAGTTTTTGTTGTAATCTACAATCCCCACCCCTTGTCCAACCCTCCTGTGAGAGGAGTAGTGCATGTAAGTTATTAAACATGGAAAGCTTCTTCGACGTAGTGTGCGGGGAGCCCACACTTCCCTGCTCGCTCACGTCTCTGAACAGGGTCGGTGTCTTCACACCGACCAGGTTAGCTCTAACTCCTTGCTCTCATTTCAGTTCTTGTTCATTGAATATCCGTCAAATTACTCCTTTGGTGGAGAGAGAGCGCCCGACCCCAGAGCACCTACCTTTCGCGTGGTCACCGTGGAATTGTGAGAGAGAGAGAGAGAGACCTAGTGCCCCAATTGGCACCCAGCCAGTCCCTTGAGTGTGGGCACCGTACCCTTGGGAGGGCAACCCTAGCCCTGCTAGCCCTCTACCAGCAAGGGTCTTGTTCCACTACCTCCACTCGGCATCACCGAGTCACCCTGAGAATCGTGTGTGCAAAGGTGGTTCGACAATTTACGTGTTTCTCCACTCTTGTGCATTGTGTTTGGAAGTAAGTCCAAGGATCCTCGGTCTAGTTGCTGCATTCTCTTAAGTGGTGTCACATCAGTTTGGTATCAAAGCAAGTCATTGACTTGTCTCTACAAGTCCAAGCCTAGGACACGCTTGCATTGAAGTCATCATCGGTCTAGCCCGTGCATTGTCCACCCACCATTGTCATCGATTAGTCTAGGGTCAAATGATCCCTCTCCCAATCATATCCCTTGCATACCTACCTAATGGAGAGCCCACGAAAATTGAATGAAAACAAAAAAAATACACATGAGGTTGTAATAAAGTATCACTTTCATTATGAAAGGAACAAGATACAAAAACGACCCTCAAGGGAGGCATGTACAAGGAAATGACGTCTACGGATGCCAAAATATGTCTTCAAAAGCCAAGAGGCCTACGTATGGAGCAGATCCTAGTTCATGTAGATGAGCCTCCTCCTCCTGGAGCAGGACGGATTTGTCCTGAAGAGATGCCTCCTGTCCCTCCAGCAGAGCTATCTCTTTGGCAAATTGTGGCCCGGCGGTCCGTACCCGTGGCAACTTAGCTCGGAGGTCATTCAACTCCGCTTCAAGCACACCTATCCGGTCGTGTATAAATTGCTCCTGCTCAGTCAGAGCCTCCAACTGGCCTTGTCTCTCTTGAAGGACAGAACTTATCTTCCCCAGCTCGGACTTGCACTCTGCTCTCTGCAGCCTTAGAGCCACCAGCCTGTCAGTTGAAACACGCGCCAGGAAATCCTGACAGTGCACAAATTTTAATAGCACCAAGACGCGCTGGGCCCATGTTTCCAAGGGACAGCCCATCGCCTGCAGACCAGCAGTAAAACAGTTGGCTATCTCCTTCAGTTGTGGATAAGTTAGCCCGGGCTGAGATTCAACCAACTGGCGTAGCATGTCCAGATTCTGCCAGATGAAGCTCTCGGAGGAAGCAAAGCCAAGGGAGACAGATGGGGCCACCTCAAAGGTCACCTCGCTGTCAATGACTGCACACAGTGCAACGTCTTGTCAGGAGGAAGAAGACGGGAGATCTGCTGGGAGGTCTGACTAAATTTTCTCTATAACTTCTCGCGGAGCTAAGGACTCCTCCACTGCCACCTCCCCAGGGGCTACTAGCCGAACACTCGCAGGAGGATAGCTGATGAGCACTGGAGCTGTCTCTTTGTGGGTCGACAACATGGAAGCCGCTTCGGGGCCGATTATCAGTAGTAAATTGATTGTTGCAATGGTTGCCTCCTGCTTGGCCACCTCTTCTGCAGCAGCTACGTCTTTCAATAACAAGGCCCCAGCGGCCATGGCTTGAGGAGACAGAGGTTCAGTTTCCATAGATGCTATTACAGGGACTGCGGACTCAGGTGCAATGGTCATCACCGCACTAGGAACAAATGCAGATCCCTTGGCTGGGCCAGCCTCTGCCCTTAGCTCCGAGGCCCCTATTGGAGCAGAACCTTCCCTTAGGGTCCCCAGCTCTAATGATGTCGTATAGGTGGCAGATTACACTCTTACCGGCACAGGCCGAATTACTCCAGCCGTCCCTGTAGAGGTTACCGTTGGAGCAGATGCGACAGTCGGGCCTTCAAATGAAGCAGCCTCAGGGGCCGAGGGTGGCACTTGATCGGCGCCCGCAGAATCCTGGACCAAAATCGAGTCAGCACTGAGCGGCGTACAAGAAAGAATTTGTAAAGTCACAATAAAGGAGACTCGCTCTCAGGGCGAAGTCTATGTCCTCGAAAGACTATGGGGGAGATAAAAGCTCTATGGTTGGGGCGATGAAAGGAGGAGTTATATCCACCTCTGTATCGATACCAGCAAACTCCTCATGGGTTTCCTCTTCGGAGAATGGCACCAGCAGCTTGGGAGGCTAGAATGGCGGAAGACCCTTGGTCAATCCGAGCGGTGCCTCCACAGATTTGGAAGCTTCTTCCTCACTTTCACTAAAGTCCAGTTCCTCCTCCCTCGAATCAGAAACGGTGGCGGAGCTGCTGGATGATATATCCACAGGCTGATCAGTTGTCTCCGAAGCATGCCTGGATACAGATCGGGTGGTTATACGCCGCAAGGGGATGGTCCCCATTTTCATTTGCATCCTATGCCCCTCTTGTGGCCGAGGAGCACCTACCGGCAACATTGTAATGAAAAGGTTTATAAGAAGAATAGCAAAAGAACAGCTGAAAGGCAGAACAAAACTGAAAAAGGTGCACTTACTCTCTGCCTCACTGGCTGGAGTGGGAGAAGGCAACCTAATCTCTTCCAGAAGGGTGATGGGAACACCCACGTCTGCACCCTCCGAAATGCCTACATCCTCCCCCATGGCGACAACAGCAACAGCTTGCCCTTGAACTAGAGCCGAGAAAAAGGGTATGCGTGAATGAAGATAGAATTCTCATGAAAATTAGTAAAGAAAAAGGAAGAAGCAATTAACAGGTCAGCCGTGCTACCTTCGGCAGATTGCTGAGCAGTTTCTCGCTGGCTTGCAAATTCATCGAAAGAAGGTATGTCTGGTAGAGGGGCGTCAACAGTGGCCGCTGCTGGGGCTGACTGCTGCGAATGGCCCTTTTTGGCCTTCTTGGCCCTTACAACGGCAGCTCCGACCTCGGAAGTTTTCCTTTTCTTTCCAGGAGGCAGAGGAGTAGTTGTTGGCGTTGCTGCAGGAATCTCAAAATAAGAAGGCTTCTCAGCCTGGGAGATGATCTTTCGATAAAGCCCCTACTGCTTGATATCAGGCCTGTCTGTTAAAGAGGCGAGAAGATTAACAGAATTAATAAATGCAAAATTTAGCAATGGGGCGAAGCCACTACGACCGAAAGAGGGCCCATACCTGCTGGACCATTGTAAAAAGTAGAGAGAGGCCAGTATTGATAGGTAATACGCGCTGACCCCATATTTCTAAGGGACAGCCCATTGCTTGCAAGCCAGCAGTAAAGCGGTTGGCGATTTCTTTAAGCTGCAGATAGGTCAGTCCGGGCTGAGACTCGACCAGCTGACGCAGCATGTCCAGATTCTGCCAGACAAAGCTCTCAGGAGAAGCAAAGCCAAGAGAGCTGGATGGGGCCACCTCAAAGGACACCTCGCCATCGACATCGGCCCATAATGAAACATCCGGATGAGAAGAAGAGGACGGGAGAGCTGCAGGAGTATCTGATTGAACTCCCTCAATAGCTTCTTCTGAAATGGGGGATCCTCCTACTTCTCCCTCCTCCAGGGACGCTGCTATGGCCGCCGAGGGTGCATCGGTGGCGGTCGAAGCTGCCTCCTGTTCAGTCGTCTCTTCAATGGTAATGGCATCTGCTGGTAACAAAGTCCCGACAGCAGTAGAAGGGACCGGTGTGGACATGCAAAATTGCACGCCCATATGTCTCCGCTAGTCCAACAGCAACAACAAATCCCCAAGAGAAGAGAAGCCAACCTCTGGGGAGTCCACTGTTCGTGGACCCTCGAAGAGAATCAAACGGATCATCAATCGAGTCCAGAATAAGCCAGAAGAGCCACTCCAATAAGCCCACCCGTGCCCTTCAACGGCACGCTCCAATGTGCCTTCATCGGCACACCAAAGCTCCACCCCAGGTGCCCCTCCAGCGGCACACCACAAGGCCTTCAGCGGCACACCAAGGTGCCTTCGGTGGCACACCCCTCAAGCCCTTCAGCGGCACACTCGTGTGCCCCTTCAACGGCACGCACCCACTTGGCCTTCAACGGCACGCTCCTCGTGCCCCCCTTCAGCGGCACAAGCCCATGCCCCCCTGCTCTCCCAGTGAAGCCTTCATCGGCACACTCAAAGTGCCCCCTTCAGCGGCACGCTCCACGCCCCTTCAGCGGCATACCTAACGACCTTTCTCCAACACGCCTGTTGGTGTCTTCGCCGGTACGCTCCTGGCTACCTTCGCCGGCACGCCCAGGCAGCCCTCCCCCGGCATGCCCCCAGTGAAGCCTTCACCGGCACGCTGTTAAGTGCCTTCACCGGCACGCTGTTAAGTGCCTTCAGCGGCACACCGACAAAGGCCCTTCAACGGCACGCCTGTTGCCCCTTCAACGGCACAGCCTTAATGCCATTCGACGGCACACTGCAAACAGCCCTTCAATGGCGCAGCATCATGCCCGTCCGACACGAAAAATCCCACGGAGATCCTTGGCGCGCAGCGGGTTAGCTGACGTGTCGGTCGGAGGTTGAAACACGGAAGGGCCCATTGTCAACGGAATGATGGGATGTCAAATCCCATTTAATGTGGCTTTTCCCGCCACCGTCGCCTTGCTTTCGAAAAGGGCGTGCCGCTGGGGTATTTAAACCCCTCTCCACCGGCGGAGACAGAGAGAGAGGAAGAGACACCCCCCCAGGCGCACAGGAAACCCAACCGGGGAAGAAGAAGAAGAAGAAGAAGAAGAAGAAGAAGAAGAAGAAGAAGAAGAAGAAGAAGAAGAAGAGAAGAAGAGCAAGGGAGAGGGGCCTGCTGCCCTCTCCGTTGCTGCCCGGCCACCGCCGTCCCGGCAAAAGGTAGAAGAAGAGAGAGAGAGAGAGAGAGAGAGAGGGAGTGTTGGCTGCGATGTAGTGGGGAGGCCGTGGCCTTGGGCCTCACCCCAAGCTTCTTGGCTCTCCCTTTCCCCCTCACGTTTTTGCTTCTGCATGAATAAACTCTTGCCCCTTTTGTTTGCTTGTGCATAGTGGTCTCCCATCCTTGGCAGCATCCGTGTGCATACCCGTCCACCTCGCCGTGGTGTGCCTCTAAATCCCCCTTGCAACGACACCTTCAACCCACCTGGCCCTCCTGGTCAGACCCTTTAACAAAACCCCCCTGTCTCCTCCCTTCACCGGCACGTCCCCTGGCCGGTACACCCAAAATCCTTCACCGGTACAGCCTTTGGCCGGTGCACCCTATGACATCTCCCTTCGCCGGTACACCTCCTCATCGGCACGCCCCTGGCCCCTGGCCTCCAGCGGTACACCCTTCTCTTCTCCCTTGGCCGGCACACTAGCCTCTGCCACCCTCCAGCGGTACACCCTTCTCTTCTCCCTTGGCCGGCACACTAGCCTCTGCCACCCTCCAGCGGTACACTTCCCCATCTGCCCTCAGCGGCACACTCTGGCCCCTGGCCTTCATCGGTACACTCAACCTGCCTTGCCTTCAACGGCACACCCCAGCCATCAGCCCTCAGCGGTACGCCCAACCCCTCTACCTCCAGCGGTACGCCCCTTTGGCCACCACCCTTCAGCGGTACGCCCTTCCTTCAGCCCTTCAGCGGCACACCCAATCTCCCCAGCCTTCAGCGGTACACCCTTAGCCGGCCCTTCAGCGGTACACCCTTGACTTCCCCACCGGTACACCTGACTCCCCTTTGGTCTAGAGCCTCTGGCCAGTTTGCCAGCCCTCCTTCTACTGCCGTACCCTCCCACGCTTCCCGAGGTTTGCTCAAGGTGTTGTCGTCTGCGGACGCCCACCTCTAATTGTTGGGTTCCGCCACTCCATGTGGGCGCGTTCCCGGTATTGGGGGCCTATTTATAGGCTTACATAATTCCTTATGACCAAACTATCCCTGACTTTTAGACAAATGACTGACAAGTCCTGAAGGGGGCGCCCATGGGCCTAGCCCACTAAGTGGACCCATTTGGACACTCCAATGACCCATTAACTAGATAAAGGACTCAAGAAAGGAAAAATTACATCAAAGGGACTTACATAAAATAAAAATTACATGCTATGACTCAAAATTAAGTGACGGGGATGATGATGTGCCGAGGACAAGCAACTAGAGTCTTCAAAAATACAGAGTGGCTAGGGGATGTCCCCATCATAGTCTCTTAAGCCATTGTAGACTACACTGTTAGTCAACGACATAAAGACAACCAGCATTCAGGCGTTGACCTATAGCTGACACATTCTAGAATCAATTTCCAACGCTAACCTCGTAGGTTGCCATATCTTGACGAACCTACGCTAACCTCATGCAACACGGGCCCTCCTCTTCCAAGAACTGGCCCCCACCGTCTGGTCTCTTCCCCTACTCCCCAGTACCCAGCACTCAACTCCCTATATTCAAAATCCAAACCCAGTGCTCCGTATCAACACCCAAAAATCGGGTGAACCCAGCCTATTGCCCCCTATACCAGTACATGGAAGGAAAGAATCAAGCAGACTAACAGTAAGTGGTTGCTAGTCCTTGCATCTAACAGTTTTCCATGGAACAAGAAGTGGAACAACTCAGCAAATAACATCAACAAAATTTGGAATTTGTCATTGATACTCTGTAAAAAGGGAGCCCAAGACATGCCCTTGGGGTAACAAGAGATGTACAGTTCGGATAACAACAAAAGAAGGGGAAGAAGTGATACAATCACAACCCAGGCTCGCTCCCCTCAAGCGCTGCCAGGCGAGACTCCGTAGCAGCCAGCTCTACCTCCAAGGTCGACGCAAGCTGCATGCTCGCCTCGGCCCCTATCTCGGCAGTCTGCCACTCGATCCTAGTGAGCTCCATGTCTCGCCGCTGCTCCTCCAGGGCCTTTTCCAAGGCCTCCGCCCTGCTCTCTGCCTCACTCAGCCGCACGGCACGGTCCCGAGCAAGTGGCACGGCCGCATCTGCGCACCTCCTCTGCTCGGTAGCCGCCAATGCGAGCCGAGCCCATTGCTCCTACACCTCTCAGACGGTCGCTAGGCACCAAGCCCTCTACTCCTGAGCCTCTAGGAGCCGAAGGTACTCTGCCCAGATGTCGGCCAAGCCAGACATCTAGAGCTCACGTGGGAACCCAAGGCTGTGGTAGCCTTGTATGCAGTCCCTCAGCCGCTGTCGAAGCTCCTCTGGAGAAAGCAAGGGGTCACCTCCTACGTAGCCTGGGGCTTGCTGGAGCAAGGCCGCACCCACGCTAGCATCCAGCAGCGGCTCTGGTGGTGAAACAAACGTAGGCCACTTGATCCCCAGCTCCAGGGAGGATTGGCCCATCTCAGCCAGCACACCAGAAGGACCTGCACGACCCCACCAAACACAAAACGGGTCAGCAACGTTCGGGACTTCCCTATGACAAGACAAGGTGAAAAACCTGAGAAAGGTCCTGACTCTCACCTGGTGTGGCTCCCGTCGTGCCTGCAACATCCCCGCTTGGGGTCGGTGAGGGTAACCTCTCCTCCACCTCGACAACATCACCTGCTGGAGTCGGAGAGGGTAGAGGCTCCCCTGTAATCCGGTCGTCCCCAGTGACCATCGGGGAGACAGAGGGCTCTTCCTGATCCTCCTCGACAAGAGCCGACACGCGCTCCTCCTCAGACTCCAGCCCTGGACATAACACAAGATGTCAACACTCTACCATAAACTCTAAATCAAAGCCAGTGAGGAGGAGCGAAGGGGCTGTATATACCTTCCAACGTCGCCTCCATCTTGGCATCTCCGGCAAAAGAGGCCTCAGAGGAAGAAGAGCTCGAGCTCGAGCTCTCGCCAGTCTCCATCGTTGCGCTGCCACTGTCGGAAGAACCAAACGAGGTCTATAATAAACCGCCGGTCGCGGGTAAATCAGAGGCACCTGTACACCGAGAAGCCAAGTTAGGCTACTATCAGATCTAGCCTCACATGAAGATAGCTCCCTAGCTAGAGGTGCTTGGCGGGAAGCTCACCAGCCGGGGCGTCCCCTTCGGAAACCCCCTCAATGTCGATGAACTCCTCGTCGCCCCCAGTAGAAGCTGTGATAGGAGGCTCATCTCCTGCTACCCGGGCCATGCTCCGGGGAATCTCTCCCTCCTCCAGAGGGGAGGAGGTACCTGTAATCAACCCCAGTGAAAGCTCAGTATGGGTGGGTAAAGCAAAGTAATCCACCCTAAAAGGATCAAGTGTTTAATTACATACCTGATGGTCCCACACTAGAAGACTCCACCAGCCCCACCGTGCAGGCCGACACCACAGTCGGCAAAGGTGGGATAGGCAGCTTCATCAATAGCTGCGGTAGTCTACCTAACGTGTCCTCAACGGTGGGTGGGGGCATGGAGGTCACCAGTTCGGACTCATCCTCAAAGGATGGCAGGGCCACTGACGGGCCGGCGTCCGCCAAATCCTGGATCATCTCTAAGGTGTTCGCCACATCCTCACCTGCCAAACAAGCAACTCAAGTCAAGTCAATGCCACCCACAACTCTCTGGGGGCAATGCTGGCCCAAAATAATGAAGAAGGGAAAGAGCAAGCCCTCTATTACCTCAGTCGAAGACTGGTTAGGACTGAGGAAAGATATACCTACATTGAGAAGACTTGCCTGGCACTGGTTTTCGCAGTCAAGAGGCTTCGACACAACATGCTGTCACATGAAATCAGCTTGGTGTCTAGGGAGGACCCGCTGAAGTATATCATATCTCAGCCGGCTCTTAAAGGTCGCATGGGCAAATGGATGGTGATCCTGATGGAGTTTGACATCTCCTATGTGCCGCGCAAGGCTGTTAAAGGCCAAGCTATTGCACATTTCTTCGCCGAGCATCCGGTGCCGGAAGACTATCATCTAGAAACAGAGCTTCCTGAAGATGAAACCTTGGAGGCCACACATGTGCAGCCCTCCTTATGGTAGCTGTACTTTGATGGCACCTCCAGAATTGACACCTCGACCACTAGGACAGCCAGGGTTAGGGCAGGGGCAGGCATAGTCCTAAAATCCCCAGAAGGAGTGGTCATGCACACTTCCTGCTCGATAAACAAGCCATGTACCAATAGCGAGGTAGAGTATGAAGCCCTGATAATTAGGCTGCAGGTCGCGCTATCCATGGGGATCCAGATGCTAGAAGCTTTCGGAGACTCCATGCTGGTTATAAAGCAACTGGAAGGAGAGTTCGACGTGCGAAAATAGGAGTGCCTCCCTTATCACCAGCTGGCGACGCTCCTCATGTTAAAATTCTACTTCATCAGCGTCAAGCACGTCAATCGAGGATAGAATGCCCAGACAGACACCCTCGCTAAGTTGGCAAGTTCTCTGGCAGTCCCACCTGACACCAGTCTAAATATAACAGTCATCAACCGTCGACAAGTCCCCAGTATGACAGAGGTCTTGTCTCACGAACAAGAAAATGAAGTGTTGACGGCAGAAGAAGCTCAGCAGCACGATTGGCGAGAGCACCTCCTACGCTGGTTCCAGCACCAGCAACTTCCAAAAGAAAAGGAACAGAGAATGAAGCTCTTAAGGGTAAAGAACTCTTATGAGATGAGAAGCGGAACGTTGTTCCGAATAATGGCGGATGCACAAAGAAAAATATTATTACGTTGCTTGTCCTCAGCAGAAGCAAGGCAGGTGATGCAAGAAGTTCATGCGGGTTCAACTGGAGCACACCAGGCAGGCCCGAAGATGAAAATCGAGATAAAGAAATTGGGCTACTACTGGCCCACTATGTTCGATGATTGCTGCAAGTTTGCCAAAGCTTGTCAGAAATGTCAAGAGCACGCTAACGTCTCCAGGAGACCACCGGTGACACTACATCCAACTGTACCAAGTTGGCCGTTTGCTCAGTGGGGCACGGATGTGGTAGGACCACTGCCAGCGTCCTCCTCCAGATGTAAATACATCTTAGCAGCTATAGATTACTTCTCCCGATGGGCCGAGGCAGTGGCGCGGAGAGAAGTAACGGGAGAGCTCATTGCAAGGTTCTTCCGGTAGAATATAATATTTCGGTTTGGAGTTCCCAGCCGCATTATCTCTGACAATGACAGCCATTTTAGAAACTAGAAGGTTTACCGGTTAGCCGACAAATACAAGATCGACTGGAGGACGTTGTCCCCCTACAACCCTCAAGCCAAGGGACTTGCGGAGGCCTTTAATAAGACGCTATGCACATTACTGGCGAAAATCATCAAACCCAACAATAAGGATTGGGAAGACAGAATATACGAAGCATTGTGGGCTTATCGTACAATCTACAAGACCCCAACTGGCTGCTCTCCCTTCTCCCTGGTTTATGGGTCAGAGGCTGTAGTGCCGATTGAATTAGAAGTCCCCTCGCTGTGAATTGCCATCCAGCATGGGTTGGTCAGCAGTGAGCTGGACAACACAGAAAGAAGACTGGAGGAGCTCGCTGAGCTCGAAGGAAAGTGCCTTCGCGCGTAACAAAACATCCAGCTATACCTAGCTCGCATGGCCCGCGCCTTCGATAAGCTGGTCAAAGGTCGAGAATTCAAGAACGGAGACCTAGTAATGGTAAAAAAAAAGAGGTAATGGCCTCCAACCCCAAAGAAAAGTTGGTGGAAAACTGGGTTGGATCGTACATCATCCGCCGGGTATATGAAGGGGGCGCCTACATCCTGGTGGACCATAAAGGAGTCATCCAGTTCTCTCCCCTCAATGGAAAGCATATAAAACTCTACCATACAGCTCAACCGGCGTTTCCGGAATAGCTACCTTTCCTTGGTTAGCAGCATCTCCGCCCTAATCAAGCTATCTGTTCCTTGGTTAGCGGCACTCCGCCCTAATCAAGCTACCTTTCCTTGGTTAGCGGCACTCCGCCCTAATCAAGCTACCTATTCCTTGGTTAGCGGCACTCCGCCCTAATCAAGCTACCCATTCCTTGGTTAGTGGCATTCCGCCCTAGCCGAGCTACCTGTTCCTTGGTTAGTGGCACTCCGCCCTAATCGAGCTATCTGTTCCTTGGCGAGTGGCACTCCGCCCTAGCCGAGCTACCTTTCCTTGGTTAGTGGCACTCTGCCCTAGCCGAGCTACCTTTCCTTGGCTCAGTGGCACTCCGCCCTAGCCGAGCTACCTATCCTCCGATCTGGTGAGGAAGGTCCTGAGGTCACTTCCATCCACGTGGCACACCAAGGCCACAGTGATCGAGGATTCCAAAAATCTGTCAACATTATCCTTGGATGAGCTCATAGGGTCCTTAATGACCTATGAAATCAACATGAAGAGAACAACTGAAGAAGATACTAAGAAGAAGAAAGTCGTGGGATTGAAGGCTCATCATTCTGATGATAACCTTCAAGAAGAGGAATCAAGCGAGGGAAGCAATGAAGAAGATGACTTGGCAATGATCACTCGCCAAGTGAGGAAATTCTTGAGAAGGAAAAGAAATTTTCAAGGCAACTTCAGAAGGGAGCAAAGGAAGCCCATTCAAGCAAAGGGTGAACCAAGCAAACCAAGTAGCATTATATGCTACGAATGCAAGAAGCCCGAGCACATGAGGGGAGAGTGCCCAGATTTGAAGAAGAAATTCAAGAAAGATAAATTCAGAAAGTCTAAGGCCATGGTCGCCACCTGGAGCGACGAAGAGGACGAACCGTCTGATGAAGAAATTCAAGAGCTGGTGGAAAGCCTGTGCCGTATAGCACATGAAGATGGCTCAACCAAGGTAAATTCTGACCCGAATTTTATTTCAAATGAATAGTGGGAGTCAGAATATGAAAAGTTGTACACTAAATATAAGAAAATCAGATCTGAAAATAAAAATCTCAAGAAAAAGATTGGTGAGTCAACCCATGATGATATTTATGCTAGATTTGAAAAATTGGAACAAGAATGGTTTGAGCTATCTGAAGAAAAAGAAAAACTGCTTCAAACAAGTTTAGATCTAGAAAAAGATAAAGAGGAACTTTCATGCAAAATTTCTGAAATTGAACAGGTGTGTGAAAAGCTCAATGATGAAAAAGAAATTCTAACATCTTCCATGTCAGAAATCAAAAATGAAAATGTGAGCTTGAATAAAGAGGTGACCGACTTGCAGTCCACTCTTTCTAGGTTTGTTAAAGGGAAACAAAACCTAGACAATGTTTTGGGAGTTAAAGTTAACTTCCGGAGAGAAGGATTGGGGTACATACCTCAGAATAAAAAATCTTTTGAACACAAGATCACCACATCTCACGTGCATGAAAAAGGAAATGACTGTGCTTCATGTTCCTATATCAAGCCCCAGCATGTTCAGCCTAAACCACGCAGACATCAAAGAACATTCTCACATGTTAATTGCTTCCATTGTGGTAGATTTGGTCATGTGATCTCTAATTGCTGGTTTAGACAAAGCACACCTAAATATCATGCTTCATGGATAAAAAGGCCACATGCAAAGAGCTGGACTAACTCCTATGGACCCAAACTTGTTTGGGTACCAAAAATAATTGCATGAGAATTTTGGTTCTTGTAGACATGTCTTGAAGTCAAGAGGAGCAAGTGGTACTTGGACAGCGACTATTCAAGGCATATGACAGGGGACAAGAAGGTGTTCTCTAAGATGCAAGAAAAGGAAGGAGGCTTGGTCACTTTTGGTGGCAAGGACAAAGGTAAAATAATCAGAATTGGCAACATAGGTAAGAACTCCGAAACCTTGATTGAAAATGTCCTTTTGGTGAAAGGTCTGAATCATAACCTGTTAAGCATAAGTCAGTTGTGTGATAAAGGATTTAAGATTATTTTTGATGAAACTCACTGCCTTGTCATGAGCAAACTTCAAATGAAATCAAATTTATCGGTAAAAGGAACAATAATATGTACACCATTGAGCTTGATGATGTTTCATGTGATGATGTGTGTCTGGTAGCAAATAATCATGAAAGTGCATGGCTATGGCACCGAAGACTAGGTCATGTTAGTTTTGGAGTGATCTCCAAGTTGTCTAGACATGACTTGGTAAATGGCTTGCCAAAATTAAAATTCGAAAGCGATAAAATCTGTGAGGCCTGGACAAAAGGCAAGCAAACACGTACTTCTTTCAAAAATAAAAACGTTGTTTCCACCTCTCGACCTTTACAATTGCTGCATATTGATTTGTTTGGCCCCACCAAGATATCCAGTCTTGGGGGTAAATCTTTTGAATTTGTAATTGTTGATGATTACTCCAGATTCACATGGATGTTATTTTTAGCCAATAAAAGTGATGCCTTGATGGAGTTTCAAGTGTTTTGCAGGAAAATCCAGAATGAAAGAGGTTACCTCATCACCACCATCCAGAGTGATCATTGTGGTGAATTTAAAAATCATGAATTCAGCATTTTCTGTGAAGAGTAGGGGTACACACATAATTTTTTATCACCAAGGATGCCCCAGCAAAATGGATCAGTGGAGAGGAAAAACAAAATGTTGATAGACATGGCCCGGACCATGCTCAGTGAGAACTCCCTACCTAAGTACTTTTGGGCTGAGACGGTAAGTACAGCATGTTACATCATCAACAGGGCAATGGTAAGGCCCATTCAGAAGAAAACTCCATATGAGCTCTACAAGGGTAAGAAACCAAACATCTTATATCTTAAACCCTTTGGATGCTCTTACTACATTCCAAACAATGATAAGTCAAACTTGGGTAAGTTTTATGAAAAGAATAACAAAGAAATCTTTCTAGGTTATGCACTCAATTCTAGAGCTTACCGTTTATTTAATAAAATGACCTCACCCGGGACTCGAATCGGCACGAAAACCTACTGGCTAGGCCTCAGACGATGAACGGTCCATCACTGGCCATTCACGGATGCGCTATTCGAGGCAGCGACGTCTCGGACACCAAAACACAGTCACGGTACTCACGGGCGTCCGAGACACTCACAGGCCAAGGGGGAACGGTCGGTCGGTGCCCCGAACGGGCTGGACCTGCCTAGCGCGTCCACCCTGGACGCGCTAGGGCTCCATAGCGCGTCCACCATGGTCGCGCTAGGAGCACCTAGCGCGACCCTGACGGTCGCGCTAGGACCGCCTAGCGCGACCTCCAAGGTCGCGCTAGGGCCCCCTAGCGCAACCTGGATGGTCGCGCTAGGATCCCCTAGCGCGATCATTCAGATCGCGCTAGGACCCCATAGCGCGATCAGGAGCTACAGTGCTCCTTCCCCGACTGGACTAAGATCGCGCTCGATCGACCGAGCGCGTTCTCAGTCCGCGGCGAAAATGGTGAAAAACGTATGGAAAAATCATTCCACGCCCCATTCACCTCCCAGGTGAAGGTCTTATACTTTTATCTTCTCCTTCATCTTTCTCTGTTGTTCATCCGGGCATTGCACTTCGCTGGACCTCTTCCATTCTTTTTTTGGGTTGAAGGAGCAAACCCATGCGAGTAAGTGCTTCTTCTATCTTCAGGCGAAGAAGGGAAGGAGTTGTGTGATGCTTTCTGCTAGAGATTCTTCTCTCAAGGGGTAGAAGACTTAATTTTTCTAGGTGGGCTCGTCCAAAGGTGGTGTCCCCTGGGGCTTCCCGACGGAGCCCAACTTCCATCCGTCTCTCCCTCTGAAGCAAGTGACGACTACTCCGGAGCTGGAAGAGTAGATCAGGATTCTCTAGGAGAATCGTCAATCGACCGCTGAACTGATGACGGTGGCTAACATCAAGGATTATCCTTCCCGGGCGTTGCCATCACAAGGTAAGAACCTTAGTGTCCTACATTATGCTTCTGGGTCAGGCAGGCAGGCCTCCTTCTGATGATTTAACTTCTGTTGCTCAGATTCGAGGTGGACAGATGATGACGGGGAGCAGTCGTTGGAGCAGGGGATCGCCAACTTGGAGGAGATGCCTACTCCGTGTGAGCCCCGAGCCTCTGAGGTTTGCTCCCGTGCCCGAGATAAGGGCGAGCAAAGTGCTCGGGATGATGCCCCCAAGCGCCGTGGGGCCAAACGCAAGGAACCTGGGGAGCCACTACTGTTGTCTTCAATGAAGGCCCTATTCGCGGAGAAGAAGTGATCGAAGAAGGAGGGGACTGCCCGCCCGGTCGAGGAGCGGGACCACCTGGTTGAGGGGGCTGTAGTCGACAAAATCTGCTGTCCGAATCTCCCATCCATCGGGCCAGAGGCGGCTGCTGCTAGTGGGGAAGCTGTCACCGAGCCTGCTAGATAGCAGGCAGAGGCGGTCAGTTTCGAAGTCCCAGTCGGGGCCAAGGGAGCGCGGGGTAAAGCATCGACCCAGCCCAAGCCGAGTGAAGCCGTCCCAAGAATGGGGATGCTTGGGGGAGATGCTCTGGTCTCGGCTCCCCTAGAGACAACTTTTCCCCCTTTGGCCGGTGCCCCAGCCATCCGGGCTTCTCTGTACCAAAGGTGTCGATCCTTGGAACCTTCACTGGTTCGGGAGGAGTTCAGGCATAGTCCCCCCTCCCTGCTCTTCGAGAAGGTGATGGAGGATGGCCTGATCGTGGCCCAGCTGGGGGCCAAGATAGCCTATAGCTTCGCGCGGCTGGACAGTGAGGAGAGGCCCCTCTCTCGGGCCCATGCTGATTCTGATCAGAGGATCGAGCAATGGACTTCCGAGCTCGAAGTCCTTCGGCAGTAGGCAACCTCACTTCGGGCACACACTCGGTTGAGCAAGGAGGAGGCTCAGACACTGGCTAAGTAGCTGGCCCAAGATCATTATATGGCCGACCTGAAGAGCAAGCTCCTGGAAGAGGAGCATCAGGCTCAGGTCGTGCATTACGAGCAGTAGAAGGCCGAGCGGGAGGAGCTTAACAGCCAGGCTCGAGAGGCCGAGCGAGTGTGGGGGGAAGCCTAGGTTGCACGATTCAAGGCCAAGGTGAAGCTGTCTGAGGCCGAGATGAAGTTGCTCGGAGTTGAGCAGATGGTGGCTGAGCTCGAGAAGAAGCGGAGCAGGCTGGGGCAGAGGCGATAAACCGATATAAAAGCTCGGAGGACTATCATGCCGCTCTCCAGAAGGTCACCTTCTCGTACTACGAGCCAGGCTATCGATGGGGGTTACGGAAGGGGTTCGCCCAAGGCTTCCATCAAGCGATCACCGAGGCCCAGCAGTAGATGCTCGATGAGCTCATTTTTGCTTTCGGGTAGTGCTACGACTCGGACAAAGATGCCATAGATTCTCCCTCTCCGACGTCGAGTGAAGGGGGGAGCAAGGATGCTACCGCTTCAGCATAGGAGTCTCCAACTCTAATTACGTCGGCATGGCACATGATCGAGGCAGTTCCCACACGAGTGGGGTCAGTGCCTGTGTGACTACCCAAATCCCGGATACCAGATATACCCGATAGGACTATCGAATACACCTGATATCACTTGGAACCCGCGAGGCCTCCCAAGAACTTAAGTCATAACCATCCTGTGGAGTAAATTGAGAACTGAAGGGACATAGAATAGGAGAGAGGGAGAGTTGAGAGCATGTAGCATGGAGATGATGCTCGGAGAGTGCTTGGAGAAGTCCGAGAATGCTCGACGGGCCTGGAGGATGCTCGGAGAGGCAGAGAGAGAAGAACTATAGGGGGACCTTCTTACTCCTTGAGTGAAGATTCCTTCGGCTATTATGTGGAAAGCTCTTCTCTCTGTGAGTGACTAGATCTGTGTAAGAGCGTCTGGAGGGAGTCTCTGGCCGTATCTATGTGAATGTGTGTGCCCTCCCCCTCTAGGTCTCACTGGATACCTATTTATAGAGGGAGTGATGGCGTGCCTGACTTAGCAATGGCGTCGTTCATGGAATGATATCCTACTCGATTGTGGAGATCTCCTGTCGCCCGTTCCCGGAAGGGTAGGTTTGTGGCAAAGATCTCAGTGGCATGGGCGTGACTCAATCCATGCCAGGGGAAGCACTATGATGGCGGTGGCAATGTTCGCATGTTGGCGAGTTCTGTAGCGTCCGGCATGCATGCTCACGAAAATTCCGCTCGAGGATTAGAGACGCTTTCGTAGGCTGTAGGAGCCTTCATGGGCCTCAACTGAGCCGCATTGGATCGGCCGAAGGTTGGAGGAGTGGTCTGTCACTGGCTCAACTGATCTAGGCCGTAACAGGCCTGGTGATATTGGGATCGTACTGGGCCAAACGAACATTTCCCTCCTCACTAGCTCCACACTCCCGAGCACCGAGCGTGCTCAGAGCTCGAGAGGAGTCATACGAGGTCAGCCAAGAGGGAATGCCTGGCGAAAATCTACTCGAACTTGTACGAAACTATCCTTGTTATTTTGGAGGCGAGCGTACGTCTGTCTCCTAAAGAGGAGAGGATTATTGCTCTCTCTTAGAAGCTCGAAAGTCACCCTTCGTATTTTAGAGGTGAGCATATATCCATCTCCTAAAGAGGAGAGGATTATTGGTCCCTCTTGGAAGCTTGGAAGCAACCAGTGGTATTTTCTAGGTGAGCGTACGTCCATCTCTTAAAGAGAAGAGAATTATTGCTCTCTCTTAGAAGCTTGGAAGTCACCCTTCATATTTTGGAGGTGAGCGTACGTCTGTCTCCTGAAGAGGAGAGGATTATTGCTTCCTCTTGAAGCTCAGAAGTCACCCTTAGTATTTTGGAGGTGAGCGTAGGTTCGTCTCCTGAAGAGGAGATGATTATTGCTCCCACTTGGAAGCTCGAAAGTCACCATTGATATTTGGAGGTGAGCGTACATCCGTCTGTCTCTTGAAGAGGAAAGGATTATTGCTCACTCTTGGAAGCTCGGAAGCCACCAGCGTCCCTATGAGTACTAGAGATGAGACAAAATGACACAAGATGATACCCCACTTCACTTGTTATTGAAAGAGAGCTTTGAGATTTGTAGAGTTCACGGTATTCAAGGAGAGATAGCTTGTGTGCTCCAAGCACTTCAGGGGGCTACCGATAGTGAACACCCGAAAAGGCATCCGTTGACAATCGTAAAATGCATCGCTTTGGCTCTTATTTGTTTGGCCTCCGAGCGATCCTTATGCAAGCGTTGGTGAAGAAGACAGTCAAGGATGGGGTCCATCCACGGCGGTTCACAGTTGATGGCGTACACCTGAGGCTCAGGCTCTCTTACTTGTTTCTCTCTCCACTCCAAATCTCGATCTCTCTCTTAGGTGGGAACTAGTCGATCGCTTGTGGTCGGGTTGGCTAGCTTCGGACACTCGGCCTAACACTGCATTATTTTTCTCGCAGCTGGCAGGCTTTCGGGCTAGGGTGAGGAGCTCCCTCAACATTGTAGGGGGCTCCACTCCGAGCGTCTTTTGGAGGAGGTGTCTCGAGTGCCTTGCGTCAGTGCTGTCATGGCGATGCTGACGTCTAGACGAGGGGTGCGGAGGGCCTCTTTATAGAATTGGCCAACGAAGTCCCACAAGGGTTCTTCGTGGCCCTGCCTGATGGTGAGGAGGCTCACCACAAATCTGACCTTCTTTTTGCAGCCGATGAAGTTCTCCTTGAATAATTTTTTTAGCTGCTGGAAGGAGGTTATGGTCCGGGCAGACAGTGTCTCGAACTAGATCCGTGCATTCTCCCTCAGGGTAGTGACGAACACCAAACACTTCATAGCGTCTAAGGCCCGGTGGAACACCAAGTTGGAGTCGAAGCTATGCATGTGGTCGGCGGGGTCAGTGGTGCCGTCGTATAGGGTGAACATCGGTAGTTGGAACTTCGGGGGATTGACGTCTCCATGATCTCCTGGGAGAAGGGAGCATGGAAGTTGAAGTCTTTGTCGATTAACCCCTTGGTCCGTGCTGCCTGGAGGATATTGTAACATCCCAGACCCTTTCGGATCCTTATTTTTGGATCTCGGATCTACTTTTCTCGGAGCGTTTGACTCTGTCGTGTCTGAAATTACATTTCGGACATCTTTCGTGTTTGGATCGGCGTGATCCGGGGTCATTTCGGGGGCTCGGAGGCATTCCGTGACTTT
This sequence comes from Amorphophallus titanum, assembly GCA_024336825.1. Classification (NCBI taxonomy): domain Eukaryota; kingdom Viridiplantae; phylum Streptophyta; class Magnoliopsida; order Alismatales; family Araceae; genus Amorphophallus; species Amorphophallus titanum. The sequence continues at coordinate 47,574,980 of JANBPO010009603.1, read as the reverse complement.
TTTCGCGTGATTTTTCGATTTTTGGCCCGATTTCTGGCAAATCTTTCGGCACGCTGTTGCGAGCGAACGTGGTCGTTCGATATCTTTCCATTGACAAGTACTGCAAATGAAGCTGAAGAGATATATGGTCTGACCCAGCCAATCCAACTATCATCAATGCTCATCCTATCTAGGATATCGAAGAGACACTCCCAATTCACTTTGTCATAGGTCTTCTCAGAATCCAACTTCAAGACCACCCTTTTCCTCTTTTGGTGCTTCATACAAAAAGACAGTCATGCGTCACCAAGAAGTTATCCAGAATATGTCTACATCTGATGAAGGTGCCCAGAAGTGACTGACCAAAGTATCCATCACAGTGACCAACCTCCCTACTAGTACCTTGGTGATGATCACTTGTAGGTTCTATTGAGCAAGCTGGTGAGCCTATAGTCTCAAAATTCTTATGCACCTGCTTTCTTCGGGATCAAGGATGGCAGTACCGATTTCGGTATCAGTTTTGGCAGGAACCGAAACTAATTAAATTATTATTATTTTCTTAAAACCCTACATTTGGTTTCAGCCCGGTTTCGACCTTGGGTGTCGTTTTGTTTCGGTCCGAAACTGCCATCTATGTTCGGGATGAGCACCAAGAGAGTCTTGTTGATGTCCCTCAAGTGCGCTCTCAAACGTTTCGACCGAAACTACCATCTATGTTCGAGATGAGCACCAAGAGAGTCTTGTTGATGCCCCTCAAGTGCGCTCTCCCCTCCTTAAACCCCCTCACAATAGATAGGGATCGTCTTTGATGACCCCCCAACACTTCTGAAAGAAGACTAATGGGAAATCATCTGGGTCTGGGGCTCTATCCCCTGCAAGAGAAAAAACAACATGGTGGACCTCCTCCTTTGAAAAGGGCTGAGAGATAGCCGCCCTCTCCTAAGGGGAGAGGTAAGGAAGAAGGTCAGCAACAATCCTCGGCCTTCAGAATACATCCTCAACAAACAAAGTGGAGTAGAAGTCTCTCGCCTAATCTCTGATCTCCCCATTGGAGGAGAAGAAAAGGTCTCCCATCTTGATGCAAGAGATAGAGTTGACCCTCCACCCTGAGGCAATACGCGGGAAGTAAGCTGTGTTCCTGTCACCCTCTTTAATCCATCTATCTCTCGATCTCTAGCTCCAGTAGATCTCTTCTCTAGCAAGTAAGTCATCAAACTATCCCCTCAAGGAGTCTTTGAGAGCCCTATACTTCTCATCCATAAGACTTGCCTCCTCCAAGCAGTTGAGGCCCGCAAGCTGTTGAAGAATCCTGTCATTGGCAACCCTCTCAGAGAGGGTTTTATCAGCTCCCCAAGATTGAAGAACCTACACAGTATGCCTCAATTTTCTCACCAATGGATCCATAGCAAAGGAGCTCGTAGCCTGAGCATTCCAAGCACCTATGTTAATCTCCATGAAATCAGTCTCTCTGAGCTAGACCTACTCAAACTTGAACCTGTAACTCCTGCCAAAGTCCCGACTAGCCTTCAGGTCAGCAACATATCTCGCCAGCCTAAGCACCTGCGCATGAGGAAAGTGGTTCTCCCAGTCAATAGAAACTAGGAACTTATCCAACCTTGGGCAAGAAGCATCTCCTCTCATGTTGGACCAAGTGAAGCAACCTTCGGACATGCCTATATACACCAAACCTCTCTCTTAGATAAAGTCAGAGAAGTCCTCCATATCTCCAGTATAAGCAACATCTCCGGTCCTTTCGAACGGTGCTACTATTGCATTAAAGTCCCCTACAACACACCAATGTCAGTCAGAAGAAAAGTGGTGACGAATCAACTCATCCTAAAGCAGGCGCTTCTCCTCCCTGGGCTGGGGACCATACACTCCACTGAAGTCCCAATAGAAATCATCCTTGATGCTCCTAAAGTGCAAAGAGATGGCCTATCTGTTAACCACCCTGTCTTGCATCAGCTCTTCCACCACCCCACCGGACATGCCTACTGTCGGGGAGGTGACCCCCTTGGAAAGACGGGTCCCTTCTATCTCCCTCAAAAGAGCAACACCATTCTCCTCACACTTTGCACCTCCTAATCAACTAACTCCCTCATTGCCCTCCTTTTCTTCACTCCACCCAACCCCTTCACATTCCAAGAGACGATCCTCATTGGTGGCTAGAGATAACCCTTCTCTCTTCTCCCTCCTCCCTCCTCACCACCCTACCAGCCCTCGATTGGGACCGTTCCCCACCCCGGATGCTCGCACTCCAACACTTGTTGATTTTAGAAAATACCCCCCCCTAAGATCCTTCTCCGCCACCTCGAAGGAAAATCCCCACCTAGTCTGCCGCCCCCTAGTACGCTTCATGATCAATATTTCAACTTCCTTGAGCATCTCCCTAACTTCCTCAACCCCAAGCTTGCTTCTCCCGCAGACGGCCTCCCCATCATGTTGTAAGCTTTCCCTCCTACAGTCATCGCCCTCTTCCAACAGCCGTTGCAGACCATTGAGAATAGCGTCCTGGGCCAGGACAATGGCAGCTTAGCATCCTACTTGACGCGGCGACGACGTGGAAATGGATCGACGGTAACTCCGGGGACGCGAACGAGATGGGATAACTTGCTACATCGCGCAGCTCGGCCTCACGCTAGATGGTCTCACACTGGGCGACACACTCAAACTCACAAAATGAGAAAGAGGGAAGGAAAGGAGTAAGGAGCCAACCCACGCCCCAGCCCCCATTCCACCTGCACTCAAGCTCTCCCTCCATAGCTCCAAGCATTCGCAGCACTCCGGCGACGCCCCGTCTTCGCTACGCCCTCCCGCGGATCGAGAAAGACTTGCTGCTGTCTTCTGCAACCCACCTACAGCAGAGGGCAAGATAGCAGAGACTACTTCGGCCTCCACAGTGCAAAACAGCTGGAACTCCATTCTGGGAAGTCGTACATCGTCAAGTTAGCTTCGCTCCAGAAGTGATCCCGCAGCGATCTGACCTCGGCACTGCACGCACCGCCAATTCTCGTGAAGCTGCGCCAAGTTCAGGTCCGAACATGAGTCCCAGATGGTAGCATCTCCACAGCCCGTCCCGGCATGATTCAGCCCGAGCTCTCTACACGAGAGTTCTGATTCACCGAAGCACCGACACACCAGAAGTGATCCTGCCAGCATCTGACATCGTCTCTCTCCGTGGCGTCCAAACTCCCACAGGCGCGCTAGACCCGGATCCCCTATTCACCCAGGACGAACTGCAGTCAAGACAGCCCCGACACCCCTTCTTCCTGTCCATTTCAGTTCTTGGCGTCTTCACCAAAGTTTCAGCCCCCGACGTAATGAAACCAACGCAAGTGTTTTCGTCACGTTCTGAAGTCAGCACCAGGAGTTCTGCCCCGATCTGCGACATCCTATCCTGCTGTTTACCCAGAAACCCGACGCTGGCTTTCCCAGCAGCCACGCCCAGCCAGGTGATCGGACGGCCATACCCTTCGGAGGGCTCGTAGTCCTCCTAGTCAGTGACGTCCCTGACCTTGTCCCACCGTGATTGGAGTTCTGCAGCGTCCGTACTGGCTGTCTCACCACAGCTGCGCCGACCAGTCCAGCTGAGCTGAACTGCACCAGCCTGCAGCAGTAGCCGCCGTCCCCACCCAGCGCCATCAGATCGACACCAGGCTTCTGGGCGCCAGTCAGCGTCCTCCGGTCTTCGTCCAGGAGGTGGAAGCGTCCTGAGTGGCCGCTACAGCTCGGCGCGCGGTTGTTAGCTCGTTTCCCCCTCCCCGCGATCCCCCCCTCCTGCGCGAGGGTAGTAGTTGTAATTGGTCGCCCCCGCCCCGTGAGCCCCCCTTCCCTGCGTGGAGCGTAGGTCATGTACTAGCAGGTACCACATCCAGCCTCCCCGACGCAGCATGTCCGCCGGGTGCGCACGCTCCCCGGCTCGCCATCGTCTCTAACCGGAGCCGATCCTTCGGACAGCTAGGTACGTGCGTTCGCCACTCCCCCTGCTTGCTTAGTATTAGCTCCAACTGCCGCACCGTGTGAGGAGTGCCCGGCCCAAATTCCACGATACGAGAGCTCTTGCTGTCGGTGAGAGAGTGCACACCAGAACCGATCCCCTCAGTATCAGTCCGCTTGGTTGAAATCGGCGCCCATCACTTGTCCCCGGGTGGCTCACCACTACCCTCCACGCTACTCGGACCTCAGCTCACCAAACCGTCATTACGTGCCCTGAGTGGAGTTCGTCATGTGCGTGATTGTTAGCTTGTCATAGGCCAACTTGCACTCAAATGATTGCTGGCTTAGGGTCCCGCGTCTCGACCGGGTTCATCCCACGTCATTGGGCTTTTCACAGGGCAAGTGGGCCCGACAGTGCTATCACTTGGAGAGCCAGGCTTCGTTTGGTCCAGTAGGACCTTGTTTGGCCGCTCGTATATGGGCTGTGGAAATCCCCCTCTCCACTTGTCCCCCTCCTACTGTCGAGCCAAATTAGGCTCGATTGAGTAGCTGTTTGGGCTAGACTTTCGTGGCTCAGGTGGGTGGAGATCCAACTTTGGCAGGGGCCACATGAAGCGACTGTCCTGGAAGTGTGCCCGTAATGATGGTAATCCTGACAGATTAAGGCAAGGAGGACACTCTTTTTGGAGATCGGAACGTCGCGTCACCTCCCACTAGGTGTTATAAGCATTGTGCACTGTTTGCATTCTATACTCCCGTGGTTTAGGGTTGTGCTCTCCATCGCTTCTGCCTTCGGGGTTCTCTCATGCACCGCGAGGGTAACTCAGAGGAGTAGAGAATTGCGACAGCCTTCACGGAGTAGGCAGAGACTACTGTGACGGTGATTCAGCAGCTTCCTCTTCCTCCGAAGTCGACGGAATCGTCTACTTCCAGCTCTCCTGCCCTTTCCATGGCAGACCAGCATAGGGAGGCTGAGGAGCAAGGGAGTGGGCGGGCTTCGAGGATCTCGTTGGTGCCGTCGGCCCTGAACCACAATGAGTTGGATGAGACAGAGGTGAAGCGACTGGAGTACCGGTACGGTCTCCCTTGGAAGTACCATTTTACTACTTTTGCCCCTCATGAGATGAGCCTACACTCTCGCTCTGAGTACTTCTGTTTCTTTCTTTTGTCCTGGAAGAGTGGGTTTCGCCTCCCTCTCCATCCCTTCGTTGTCAAACTCCTCTGCTTCTTCCGGCTAGCTCCCATCTAGCTGGTCGCAAACTCTTATCTCTTTGTTTATTCTTTCTGCTTCCTCTGTCGCAAGTGAGGGATCATTACCTCGCTGGATCTTTTCCATTATTTCTTTGAGTTGAATGAGCATCCGCAGGCGGGCAAGGGATTCTATTTTATCCAGGCGAGATGAAATAGGAGTTGTGTGTCTCTGTCCTAGAAGGACTCATCCCACAAGGGCTGAAAGACTCAATACTTCTAGGTGGGTACATCTTCAGTGGACGCGTCTTGGAATTTCCCAACTGTGCCTAACTTCCACCCGAATATTCCTTCGAAGTCGGCCGAGGTATCTCGGGAGGTGGAGCAGAGGGCTACGGTTCTCCTAGAAAATCGCTGACTGACGAGTGAGCTGGTGATTCTAGCCAATATTGAATAGTGCCTTTTCGAGCGGCTGCTGCCGACGGGTAAGGGCTTCAGAAAATGGCTTCTCCCTTCATTTGAGAAAGTGCTCTTCCTTTCATGACCTTGTCCTCTTTTGTCCAGACGCGAGGTGGCTGGTTGAGGAAGGGGTACCATCGACCGAGCTGGAGGTGGTCGACATGGACGATGCGTCGGCCGCCGCCGAGTCGCAGGCTCCCGAGGGTACTTCCCGAGCCCGGAGCAAGGCAAACGGGTAGCCTGGGAAGGGGTTTCCGAGTGGCGGGGGACCAAGCACAAGGACCCCGTGGAGAAGATGTTGTGGGATTCTATGAAGGTTCAGTCCACTAAGAAGAAGCAGGCCAAGAAGGTCGGGGCCGTCCGCTCGGTCGAGGATGGTGGTTGCTCGGCTCTCCCCTCTACCGAGCTGGAAGGGGCCGAGCCTATTCGGCTGGCTTGCCCTTTTGCCGAGTGAGAGGGGGGCGATGAGGCCGCAATGAGGGAGGGTGATTCTCAGGCGGTGATTCTCAATGCTGGAGTGTCAGGTAAAGCTGGAGGAGCGCAAGGTGGAGGTGCCGGGGGCGAGTTGGGCGGGGTCGGAGGGTCGCGAGGAGACGTGAAACCATCCCAGTCGGCCCAGGCAGGAGAGGGGCGGGACGGGGCGGCCCAGTCTGAGCCAACCGATGGGGCTCCTGAGGGGGTATCGCTCGAGGGTGGAGCCCCCATTCCGGTCGCTTCGGAGAGGACTGGCCCTCCTCCCGATGTCCGAGGGCCCTTGTATCAGCGATGCCACAACATAACCTCAGGGGTGGTGCGAGGAGGAATGAGGCAGAAGCCTCCGTCTGCGGTCCTCAAATGATCATAGAGGGCAGTTTGTGGCTGGCCCAGATGGGGGCCGACATAGCTGACGCCTACACTCGGGTAGAGTCGAAGCGATCGAATCTTGCTTGGGCCATCAGCACATCCGATTGGAAGATCACTCGGCTCACTGCCGATCTCGAGGGGCTTTGACAGGAGGTCACTTCGCTCCAGGAACGGGTGAAGTGAAGCCAGGCGGAGGCTCGGGCATCAGCCGAGCAGCTGGCTCAGGCCCGTAGTTCGCTCGAGCTGAAGGGTAGGCTCCTGGAGCAGGAGCGTGCGATTCAGGTCGAGCGTGACGGGCAATGGGAGTCTGAGTGAGCGGAGCGCGCGGGCCGAGCCGAGGAGGCCGAGCGACTTCGGGTGGAGGTTGAGGCTGCGCTGGTCGAGGCAGAGAAGAGGTCGGCTGAGCTTGCTGGTAGGGTGGAGTCGGCCAAGGTGGAGGCACTCGAGCGGTACAAAAGCTCGGAGGACTACCAGGCCAATCTCCAAAAGGCTACCTTCCCTTATTACCAGCCGGGCTTCCGTCGAGGCGTCCGAAAGGGGTTCACCCAAGGCTATCACCGGGCCAACTTTTGGGCGGAGGAGCAGGCGCCAGGGGCAGTCGTCTTCCCATCTGGGCAGCATTATGACTTGGATTCAGCGTCTTCTGAATCTTCTGGCTTGGCGTCAAGTGGGGAGGGAAGCTGGGGGGACTCTTCATCGTCCGAGGGATCACCAACTCCGACTGCCTCGGGAGGGCGTGCGACCGAGGCAGTTCCCACACCAGTGGGGTCAGTGCCTGGGTCGGCCGTCGTCGAGGGTGCCAGGGGTGGATCGCCTGATGCCGAGGAGCCTTCGATCCCTGAGTCTCGGGGTGGACCGGCCTGATGTATCTCTACTTTCTTTTCTCCCTTTTTTTGTTTTTTACTCTTTCCTTTGATGTAATTTTCAAAGAACATTTCCTTTTCTCCTTGGTGTAGTAATGTCAAATAACTTTCTAGAAGATACGACAATGATGAGGTTAAATATTGGATTAACTGTTCCTTACCACCTTTGGTGTGATATTGACCACTGTAATTGTGGTTCTTAGGAAAGTACCGATTTTCTTTTGCAGATATCTTGTGTGTCGATTGGTTGGTGTGGTGCTGGCGCCTGTCCATCTTTCCGTGCTTTTGAAGACTTGCCACTTCGCGTGTTTCCATCGAAGGGGAGTTGGTGGAAAATGAGGTAACCGCTTTGGGGAAAGGGTGTCTGCCTTTCACGATTCTTCAAGGGGAAAGTCATTTAAGGCAACCGCACCCCCTCGGCCAACAAAAAGGCTCCGAAGGGTGTTTCCTTCCTCTCTTCATTGCTTAGGACTATTCCCTGCAATTTTTCCTCTCTGTAAAGTGTTGTGCCATCACCTTGGTGAAGCATGGAAGACGTTTCAAAAGACGAAGGTGCAGACAGCGGTGGGCGGGAGGCTCTCATTGCTTTAGCGGGTAGATCTGAAGGGTGTTCGACAGCCAGCGAGCAGATCAGAAGGGTGTTCGACGTACCAGAGCACGTTGCATTCTTGTCCCTATACCGTCCACACTACCTAGGAGGGGGGCGGGTCATGCTTCATTCTTTCACTGTCACACCCAGCCCCTCCTTTCTTTTGTTTTCTTTGCCCTTGGCGGCTTTCTCTCCCGCCTCTTCTTTTCCATCGTCGATCCATCCCCTGGAGGGGTAGCTCTTCGAGCTTCCTCTCTCTTTGGTCTGGATCGACCTCTTCCTCCATTTTCTCTCTCTTACCATCCTCTCGTTCTTTGACTCTTTGGAGGATGCCCCCTACCATCCTCTTTTTAATCATATTCCATTGGAGGGGTTTCTTCCAAAGAGAATCGTGGCAAAAAGTTCTGGGTTCCGGCATTTCTCTATATAAACCTGCCCAGTTCACCAGCACGATAGGGGGCTCTTCTTCGACTCGGGGCGAAGCCATGCCAGATCGTCGACTCACACCTTCGACCCCACTTCGAAGAGAGAAGTATTAGCTGTCATTTCCATCTCTTTGGGCTTAATTTCATCACTCCAATCTCTTATTCTTCTCTCCTACTTTCTCACTTTTATCACAAATCACGCTATTTCTGCACGTTGTTGCACTTTTCTCCATTTTGCACAGCATTTTTCTCTCTACTCTCTCCATCATTTTTCATGATTTCAAATCCTATGCATGTACGACACTCCCACTTTTCATTTGCACCCATTTGTAGGGGTTAAAAATCCTCCCCCGGTGCGTTCTCCCCCTTTCTTTCATGTCATTTTATCATTTCGGGACAATACTACACAGCATGTTCTAATGGGTTTTATCTTTTTTGTGGCTGTGTTTTGAAGGAGATTGCTGATAGAACGTGAGGCCCTTACTTCCTAGCCGGCTAGGAGGTGAGGAGGTGCACCCACGATCGATTTCCCGCATCCCATTTCAAGTGCGATCACGTGTAGTGGCTTCCCTTCGGTCCGCATCTCCCTCCCTATTTTCCAAGGTACACGACGCCGTCCTCATCCATTCTCTATCTCTTTGGTGCTGTAAAACCTTGGTGGCAATCACAGTTAGTTCTCTATTCTTCATCGCCCCTTTGCATTTCATTGTCTATATTTCATGTTTATGTGCATGCCTACATGTTCATAGTTTGGGGGCGGGGTAGATTAATCTATTTACAGACACGTGAATCTAGTAAGCAATAATGGCACGTAATCCAAGATGAATGCCCAGTATCTAGGAGATTCAATGGGAGAATCTTCAACATGGCTGCATCTTAGAGAGTCATCACCTTTTTCATTTGACACGTGGATCAGCACATTCCAGAAGCTCTTCTTGGTGGGAAGTATTCCCTCTACACCTCCAGGAGGAATCTTGTGGGTCCACAAAAGTTAGGCCGATTGGATATAAGCACACACATGGGATTAAATGAGGTGAAGAGAATCATCAGAGCAAGAGATTCGTGAGCTGAGTAAGAGCAGAAGACAAGGAGAAGAGCTCGAGAAAAACTCAGAGAGAGCCACTGAAAAATAGGGTATCAGAGAAAGGAAGTGTTCGTGAGCAGAGAGAGAGTACGTGAGAAATGAAGTACGGCTAGAGAACAAATTGAAGATTTGTCTGTGTTTCGACTCGTGGATTAGATCCAGAGTCATTTTGCACTTCGGAGCTACATTGTTTTGTTCTACTCTTTGTTATTTTCTTTGTTACATTCAGTAAGCTGTGTTGCTCAACATTGCAGAGGATTGTTTCCTCTGGTTAGCAAGCTGTGTTGCTCAGCGGTGAGGATTGGTTCCTCGGACAGCAAGCTGTGAGGCTCAGTGGTCTGGGATTATTTCTCTAAAGCTGTGGATTAGCAGTTTGTAAGGATTAGTCCCCGAAGCTGTGGATCAGCGGTTAAGTTGTGCATCAGCGGAAATCTTCACTCGGGTTTGAATGGGGGATGGACGTAGGTCTGTGGGTAGCAGACCGAACCATCTAAAATTTTTAGTGCATCGTGGTTTGTGATTGTGAGATTGTCTAACTCCATATCTTCTATCTCCCTCACAGGATGTGTTAGCATGTTTGATTGAGCGCTATATGTTTGATATCAGTTTTGCTTGATCCATTTGTTCTGAGATAAGATTTCTATTCGTCATTGAAGTAGCTTATATAGGCCAGGTGATTGTCCGAGTGCTTAGAAGAGTCTCAAGCTGCGTGTGTTTGCTCAAGTGTTGATCTCGTCTGTTATGAGATTTGCCTTTTTACAGTGTGATGTATTGTGTCCAATATTACATCAGTTTGTGTGATTGCTAAGCATTTGAACGTGTGTCAGATAGAAACACGGCTTAGTGTATGAGCTATTCTTTCTTACATCTTTTAACTATTCGAACCAAGTAAGCAGCACAGTCTGCTAGTAATTTTCTATTCTGTTCATTTGTAATTTGACCAAGTTTTTTAATCGAAGTAATTTTTAGAAGGGGATCTATTCACCCCCCCCTCTAGATCCCAACTGTGCGCCCCAACAATTGGTATCAGAGCGGGTCTTTGATTCATCAGGTCCACTGATCTGCAGAGGATCCTGCTATTTTTTTTGGTGCACTATTATTTTTAGTGTATTGGTTTGAATTGCATTTGAATAGTTTCGAGTTGATTTCAATGGCTCATCCTCCTGTATTCAATGGTACTAATTTTAGTGCTTGGCTAGGCGACCTATGTGTTCACATGAACTCCATTGATTTTAACCTATGGAGTCATGTATCTAACGGCCCCCATCAGATACCTTGTGATCAGACCAAGTGGTCTAATGAGGACAGATTAAGAGATAAGATTGAAGAAAGAGAACAGAGCCAAAAATGAGGTAAACAGGAGGCAAAGCGAAAGATATGGAGCAAGGAAGTTTGAACTTGCAACCTGCACACTACACACTTAGCAAACAAATTACGTATCTGTCTTCAAGACAAATAAATAGAAAGGAACAAAAGATAAGTATTTTTCAGATCAAGATTCCGCCTTCTCCTCCTACTCCAACAGGAATATCATCATGATTCATCATGTAAAGGATGTCATATAGCTGATTTACAGCATGCCCAGCATCAGTCCATGCATTAGTATTAATTGTAATAGCCTGCAGTTGAGTGTCTTGTTAGCAATCATAATCATCACTGTGACAATTAAACATGTCAAGAGACGGTGAGTGCCTATCTATATGTGAACTATGTCATTGCCTAATCATAAAGCATTTTATGTTGACCCTTTAGTTCAGCTTCAGGTTCAGTTACAAAATGATAAAACCCAAATATTCTTCGTCAACTGTTTCACAGTAAAATTCTTAAGGTGTTTAAGAAATGAAATGTTCGCCGTCAATCAGGAAGTCTAGAAAACTGGATGTTTATTCCAGGTATCATCTGCAATGCTCTTACTTATCTGCTTTTCATTGTAAGGTGCACCATCCTACCATACATAGTCTGATAAGGCTGGCATGGGTACATGCATTTTGACCCATAAGAAAACAAAACTCCAATTGCAGGCTGTCCTGTTAATTATGACAGAGGAAACAAGCACATTGCCTTTTGTGGAACCAAGAAGAACTACTAGAGCTCGTTTTCATTACCGACATTCAGGATTATGTTGCGAAAATCTTGCATTTCATTCTTCCAACTAAAGCATGGAATGCTCTCCATGTAACAGAGTTGGTCTGGAGATAGCAGGTCAGCAGGGAACAGCTCGAAAACAAATTCATGCATATAATAATGAAAAGAACAGTATATAAAGGTTCAAACCAAGACGTTGCACTAGAAATCTCATGCTTAGCTGGTGAAACCTATACGTAGTCTAGAAATAGAAAAATTTCCCAGATGCTATAGGTAAACTCTCGACTGAGGCATGCAAACACAAGGAAAGAGGGGAAAAAAACACAAGAAAACTGACCCTGAAGTAATTCTGCTGCAACATCCACATCTGCAATTCTGTTTAGCTAACAATGCATGTTAAATTTCTAGGCATTCTCAGGATGACTAAATGCCACCAAACAGGAAAATAAGAAGCACCTGCAGGTCAAGTTGCGATCTGTTCTGCTTCAGGAGATAGAGAACTGCAAAGAAATCATCCGTATCCATGTCTGTGTCCAACAGGATCCTCCGGGGCTTCCCTTCCGCAACGTGAACAGCCAGCCCGAGGAGACCCATGAAGAGAAATAACCAGACCACCACCCTCCCTACCATCCTGACCAATCCCACTCCACAGAAGCACTGTTCCATCAAACTCCACGCACACTCCCTCCTGCAATATAAAATTTGAAAAGTAGCAAAAGAGTAAAAGCAATCACCTTTTGGCGCCCATTTAAAAGCCACCACTTTTGAACAGATCACCGCAGAAAGGATAGACAAGAAAAGGAGCCCACGTAAGGAGCCAGCCAACCAGGAAGACAGAGGAAGGAGCGCAGAGATCACAACCCCACAAGAGAAAAGGAGAATCCTCAGGCAAGAACCTCCTGTTGGGCTCGTCCCCTCGGAAGATCGAATAGCCAGTGCGGAGAACGAGAGGGGAGAAGAAGGGCTGCTACATGCGTTCAAGCATCCATGCAGGAATGGTGGTGGGAAACCTGGGGGCCGGCCACAGAACAGAGCATGGGCTTGTACTACGTTGGGTACAGCCTCTGTACTTAAACCTGTATATCCAGAGAAGATGGCGCCAGGAGAAGAAAGAAGGGCCTGCTTCTGGTGAGAGGAAGGGGGCGAGGCACAGACTTGCGGAGGTAGGACTCTTTTTATTGTAGCAACAGTACCCCTTCTTTTTACCAAATAAAATCAAAGAGGAATGCTACTTCCAGAAGGGTGAAGGCAACAAGTACACAGGAGGAGACCACCCAGTTCTCTCTCTCTCTCTCTCTGCTTGCAAGATTGCATTTTTCTCTGGTCTTTCCGTGCATGGAAGGTTACAGCGAAATTATTTCAAAATGTCGTCCGTGTGTTACAACCTTGCTCCATACCTCTGTCTCTATACGTTGCCATCGGAGGCCCTGCCATCCTATCCTATGCGTTTTCAGGCGTAGTATCACCTTGTTCCTTTCGAACTCTCCCCACCCTTGGACGGGCCAGGTTGACCCCGCCATCCCGAGGTTGCTGGGCAACTTGGGTTTAGGGGAGATAAAGAGATTGGACCTTTGGCACTTGGGGGATTTGCTATTTTATCAATCGGTTCCCACGACACCACCATTACATTAGTATTACCAAGGGGAGGAAACGTGTAGAATTACCGACGGAAACAAGTCAAATGGGCACAAGCGATCCTGCTGGCCAACACATCACATGGACGCAGAGTAGATATTTGGCCCGATCCCATGGATCGGCCACGGCCGTGACCGACCGGTGGGCGCGTCCTGCGGAGGGCACCCAGGCGCTGCCCGGGTCTGGTCATGGGTTTGCCTGCCCAAATCAAGTTCGAAGATGAGGAGGGGAATGGGCATGGGCACTTTGCCGGGGAGGGGAGGTGGTGGTTACGGCCCCCGTTGGACTCCATCAAACCCATCTTGTGATGGGATGGTTAGCAGTCCTGGGACCCGAGTGCATGCCCACGCCAATGGAGTTCACCAGCAGACGAAGCGTTTCAGCCCCCTTGTGAGTATCCTCGGTTGTTGGAGATTCAGTGTGAATGATTCTCTTTTTGGGGCCGTCTCGGAGTTTTTTTTTCTTACTTAGTGGATGTCCTAATCAAAGTAACGTTATGTAATCTGTTGCTGGCTAAGGGAATTTGGCTTGTCATAGACTCACGGAGAACACATTTACTACAGTTTAGCTGAGCAGTAACTAGAGATTTTTAATGGTAGATTACTAAGAAATATCAATGGTTCGGAAACTGCTTCCCATCGAGTGTTGGATTGTAGGAGTGGCATTCTTCATTGCACAAGTTTAGTAGTTGGGATATTTCCATAAATTGGTGTATTATGCTTGAAGGTGGAGTCCATGATTATTATTTACTATATGCAGTGGGGAATGTATGATTACATGTATAGCTGTATTTACACACACGGATTGACTTCAAGAGGCAGATCACCTCTTGTATCTTTGCTTGTACCACCTTGGTAGTATAACCCATCCTTTCGTTGCGGGAAAGGATCTGGTTGCTAATGAAATGCTGTTGAGGTGTTTGTAGAATTACTATTATGGCAAGAACGGTTGAGATGTTTTCATGCATAGTTTTCTTAGACTTCTCATTGTTCACATGCCATTCTACAATCTCTTGCACTCTGGAATTTCTTGCAAGAATTATCAGTAATTGAGAGATTAACTTGAGCTGGAATTTAACAGAGATTAGGAAAGGCTTAGAAATGCAGAGGAACTTTAAGCCAGAAATCAGGAAATAGGCAGAAAACATGCGGACTTCAACAAAATCCTCAAAGTTTTCGACCCCGGCACGGTTCTCATCCCCATCTGAATCGATGGGTGATGATTCATCTTTTTTTCTTCTTCGGCCTTGATGACACAAAGCAATCTTTGTTAGCCCACGATGGGATTCCTGAGGCTATGGAAGTATCCTTGGACCATCTTTGTCATGTCTTCTTGACTACACTCTAGAGAAATGGCTGGAGGTAGCACTTGGACTCGGGCAGGTGGCATATACAAATGTCGTGTCAATTTGGCAGCTTGAATGTAATTCCTTGAAAATTTGGACATGTGGGCTTGCTTTGCGGAGACCCTGATGGCAGGCGGAGGAAGCACAACCACGGTCTCTTTCGCATGCATAGTCTTTTTACCCCCTCTCTTAGGAACATTAGCAGAATTTTTGAAGCCTTGTAAGGCTGGTGCAGGGCCCCAGACCATCTTGGGAGCCCAAATTTGCTAAAACTTTGGCAAGTTCGGGGTTGGCCTCCCTTGCTTGTTGTCATCAAGCTTTGCCCTCCGGCTAGCCAGCACTTGGAAGGTGTTGTGGGTGGAAATGGTTGGGATGACCCGGTCCGGTAGAACTTCGACGTCGTGACCGTTGAAGTAGATCCGGACGCCCCTGATCAACTAGGACTTCCCAGATGCCGAGAGTCGGCCCCAGGGAACAGCATGAATTCTTCCTCTGTGGCTTTTCTTGTTGCCCCCAGTGGGCTTCTTCTTGTGTGCCCTAGTCGGGCAAGTAGTACGGTGAATGTGGTAGCTTACGACCACCGGGCTCTTCAACAGAGTTTTCTTCATTCGGCCTCACTTCAGCGGGCCGCAGCTTTGTTGTTCTTTAGCTCCGTAGGTTCAGAACTCTCCACGCCTAGGAGACCCACGAATGCAACTCCCAGGAAGTTGGGAAGCCAACGATCGGGGGAAAGTTACAGAAGGTGGTAGGTATGGTAAGGTAGCCGTATGCAGCATGGTCGGCCACGATCCGAGAACCAAAAATAAGTCCAAACAATCCACTCGCCATTGCTTTGACCTATAAGGAGAGAAACAAGATGAATGAATAATTAGCATTTGAAATAGTTGAGTGGGGCCCCCATGGTCCTTCTATTTTGTCCAAAAGATGAAGGGAGGTTGGGTCCCACTTGGCGTGCCAATTTAGTGGAACATTTTTATTTTATTTATTTATTTATTTATGAGTTTATTTGGGTAGGCATGCCAATCACTGAGTGACAAATTTTATTATGCGCACCGTCTGACTAACCAGACGAAAGTGAGTGATCGTGTCAGGACCCAAAACTCACCGTGCCATAAAGGCAATGGCGTTAATTATGCCCCTCCGAGAGAGGGACAACCCTTGATTAATCACAAAAATAAAATGACCATGGGGTCTATACAATATGTGAAAGATGCGATTGCACATGCAAGCACACAATGTAGCAGTGGTTACTTATTGAACGGACTCCCGGTACCAGGTGGAGAACTTAGGTCCGAAGACCACCATCACGCATAGTGTAAGCCTCCGGTCGAGCATAACCTGACTTTTTGCTAATCACCATTTAATATATCGGAGAGTCAGATCATGCAGGCATGCAGAGTAGTAGAACTTAATATTATTGTTCATTTTTTGTTTGATCGACTATTAGTGATCCCCACAAGGAAGGAAAACCTTTGATTAATTGTCGAGATAACGTGTAACGACCCAGAGCTCCGAGTACTGATAACCCGATATAATATCAGATTACCGCTACCAGGAACTGGGGAAGTCACCTAAGAGGCTGATGAGGCCCCTGAAGGATTGGAGGAGTTTGTCGAGGGAGTGTATAACGAATTGGAATTACACCACACGCAATATTACACCCCTCTCTTGCCCCACTGTGAGTAACTGAGATAGGCTACTCATGCACCTGTCACACGTGACACTAAACACAAGGCAGCACGAAGCCACCAAACTCAGGTCAGTCAACTAGACCTGCTAAAGCAATAATCCTTAAGTTACAAGACTCAGGTCAAGATCGTCATAAAATACGGTGACATGCCATTAATCGACCTAGTCCCTGGGTCAAAATCATTATTCAAAGAACCTTGCGCTGTGCGAGGACAATCCTCCGCACCCACGCAAATACACGATGACTCAATTTAGCAGAATAGGAAAGCCCGAGCAAGTAGGGCCATCCAAACCCCCTAAATCATTTAGGCACACTAATCGAGAAAATAACATACCTTCGCACATCCAAAACATAGTCTCGATCCCTACGGGACGATTGAGACACTCACGAGGTCAAAAGACAACCTTTGGGTCACAATCGAGTTGACCGGAGACCAAAATACATGAAACAAATGAAGGAAACCTGATCGCGGTTGCCACCAGACCGCCATCAACGATAGCGGTCGAGACCAAACCGCCATCAATGATAGCAGTCAAGACCAGACTGCTATCACAAGGTTACAGTGAAGACTAGACCTCCTTCACCAAAGAAAACCCAGCAGAAGATTGCAGTTGCTAGATGACTGCTACGTCAGGTTGCGATCCATGACAGACCACTACCTACCATGAATAGAAAACACACGGGTCAACGGAATGGTGTCGACGCTTCAAAGGCCTGGTTGACACCAGCCAGATCGCGGTCATGACAGGACCACTACCATCAGGTAGCGGTTATCCCTAGACCACTATCTAAAGAGAGATCAAGTCACGGTTCATTCCCAACCGCTACTTGTAGGTAGCGGTTGGCCGCCCGACCGCTACCTCACAACCACCTTATCTATAGTAGTAAAAAATAGAACGTGGTTCCAACCGGACCGCTACCAAAGAACGCGATCTCCTCTAGAAGAATGCGGTCTTTGAATCGACCGTGACCTGCTTTCAGTCTGAAAACCATAAAATCATGAAGAACTTGATCGTTCCACACCCCAATCATCTCAGAATGACGGGGAAGCAATCAATGTACCCACACATATCTTTCTAACCCTTTGGAGCCTTACAACACTTGGGTGGCCTCTTAAGATCCAAGTGGTATCAAGTTCACCCGGTATCCGGGTTCTAGGTCGTTACACCTGCTGCTTCCCAGGGCCGACTCTCAGTTTTCGGGAAGTCCATGTTGATTGATGGTGTTCGGGTCTACCTCAATGGCCGCGAGGCCAAAATTCTATTGGATCGGGTCATTCTGATCGTGCCCACTCGCAACACCTTCTAGTTGCTGGCAAGCCAGAGGGTGAATTCTGATGATAACAAGTGGGCGAGAATAGCATTGAAACCATCGAAGTTTAAGCAAATCTGGATCCCTAAGAGAACCCGGTGCCCTGCACTAGCATCACAAAGCTCTAACAATCCTTCCAAAGTCCCCAGGAGAGGGGGCAGGAAGAATATGCCTGCATAGGAAGCCACTATTGCAGCTCCTCCGTCCACCACCAGGGCCTGTGCCAGACAGGCTGATATCTTTAAATATTCGAGAAGCTCTAATCAAGTTGCCAGGTTGTCACGACTCTCATATATGTCATCTGCTAGAGACTAAACGTTGCCTCTTGCCCTCTCTCCAGGGCATAGCCAAGAGGATATGACAAAAATGGTTCGGGAATATTTCTATGGTCTAGGAAACCCCTCCCTAGGCAAGCAGAGAATACTTCGCATCATCAACACTGAAGAAGAAAAAGAGGATGAAATATCACCCATGGACGTAGATGAAGATGGGGAAGAAGATTGAGCTGAAGGCCTTGAAGTGTCTCCACAATATGGAGAGATGAAAAGGGTTTCAATATTCGAAAGTCTGACTTTCCCTTGTCAAGCTAGAAGGGGAGCCAGAAAACATGGAAGAATGTTGTAGGTTTTCACCTGCAATATGTTAGGGGTGATGAATAGACGTGATACCTTGCCAGTTGAGCAAGAAGAATTGGCCAAGCTGGCGGAAAGAGAAGGTCCATTGGCAAGATGGGGCAAAGCTACTAGTGAACTGCTACGAGTCATCAGAGGAAAGCAAGTTGATGAAGAGGATGCCGGCACTGCCACTGCCAATGTAATAGTGTCCAAAGGAGAAGAAGTATTCCCACCTCCAACAACTGAAGGTGCCTCGGGTGAAATGCTCGAGGACGTTATTAGCAAGATGGCTATAGACCCTACTATTCTGATGATATTGCAAAGATACCAGTACGAAATAGAACTGCTGAAAAAATAATTGACTGAAAGAGCTAGACACACTCCAGTGCCCAAGCAATCGGGGGCACACACAGAGTCATCATGGAGAGGTTCTGACCTTGTCGATGTTTCCTCCCGACCTGCAGACCACAGCAAGGCTACTCCTTAACATCATCTCCAACTGCTCCTTCCAGCGCGGTCGATGCATCCCCAAAAGCAGCAACAAGATCCACCATCGAGGCCTCTGGCACCCCATGCCATAGCTCTAGCCACACCACAGATGCAGCCTGCTCACCTCTACCCTCAGTTGGTAGATCTAGTCATGGTGAACAAGTTGACTGCTCAACCCCTCAAAGTGTGCCTTTGGAGTCAAGTTTGGAAAGTTTCTAGGTTTCTTAGTAACCCATCGAGAGATTGAGGCAAATCCTGAGAAGATCTAGGACATCCTGGATATGCGACGACCAACAAGCGTCAAGGATGGCTAGTGTCTGATGGGGAGGATCATCGCGTTGAATCGCTTCATGTCCCAAG
This sequence comes from Amorphophallus titanum, assembly GCA_024336825.1. Taxonomy (NCBI): domain Eukaryota; kingdom Viridiplantae; phylum Streptophyta; class Magnoliopsida; order Alismatales; family Araceae; genus Amorphophallus; species Amorphophallus titanum. Next base: position 47,556,085 of record JANBPO010009603.1, on the reverse strand, counting down.
CTACGGAGCGCTACCTGCCCTTCTTCAAGCTGTTGAGAGGGCCGAAGGCGGCTACCCCGACCTTCACCTTCGATGATGAGTGCAAGAAGGCCTTCACCATGCTGAAGCAATTTCTGATGGCTCCCTCAATACTCTCGAAGCCCGTGCTGGGAGAAACTTTATACTTATATCTCTCGGTGACATCCTCCACTATCAGCTTGGTGCTGGTTTGAGATGACAAGGGAACTCAAAGGCCGGTGTACTATGTTAGTAAAGTGCTCCTTGATGGTGAAAAAAAGGTACCCTGCAATTGAGAAGATCATGCTAGTGTTGGTAAACTCGGCTAATCGGCCCTATTTCTAGGGGCACGGTATTGTAGTACTAACTGACAAGCCCTTAAAGAAGGTTTTGGCTCACCCCGAGGCTTTGGGATGCCTTGTTAAATGGATAGTTATGCTCAGAGCTTACGACATCTCCTTTCGCCCCCGCACCACCATCAAAGGCCAAGTGCTCGCAGACTTCATCGCAGAGACTACTACTCAGTTTGAGGAAGTCCTACCATCAACAACTGGCGAAACCTGGGAGCTTTTCATCGATGGGTCATCAAGCTCAGCCGGCAGTGGTGTAGGAGTCATCCTCAACTCCATTGAGGGAGTAGAATTGTAGTACGCTTTGAAATTCAAGTTCGCGGCATCCAACAACATCTCCGAGTACGAGGCTTTGATCTTGAGAGCTTGGATGGCTAAGCGCCTGGGAGCAGAACGGGTCAAGATTTACACCTATTCGCAACTAGTCGTTTGTCAGATCAATAAGGACTATGGAGCTCGGGAGCCACAGATGATCAGGTATCTTCCATTGGTGAAGGAGATAGCTCGACAATTTAAGAGCTTTCAAGTAATCAAGATAGCTCGGGAGAAAAATTCCCGAGCGGATGCCCTCTCCCGTCTAGCCTCCTCTGTTAGCCCATCTAGGGCACGATCGGTTCTCCTAGAAGAGCTGGAGCACCCCAGTATCGATCACAAGTTGGTGAGCACTGTTCAAGTGTTGCCGGACGATTGGAGGATGTCGTAGATTGCCTGGCTAAACGACGGTCAGAAGCCCTCTGACCCTCGAGAAGCCAAATGTTTCAAATATCGAGCTCGGCGCTTTGTCTTGCTCGATGGATTACTTTACCGACGATTGCTTGCAAGACCCCTCCTCAAGTGCTTAAAACCTCGTGAAGCTCAGCAAGCCATCGAAGAGGTTCACGAGGGGATTTGTGGTGCACATCAAGGAGGGAGGTCGGTTACAAGAATGTTGCTGCGATAGGCATATTGGTGGCCCACTTTGGAGTAGGATTGCTTAACCTATGTCCAAAATTGCAATCGTTGCCAATAGTTCGACCATTTGATTCATCAGTCAGCTTCGATGCTCGTGTCGTTTACTGAGACTTACCCTTTCACTCGGAGGGGAATTGATATCCTGGGCCATTTCCGTACGACCTAGGCACAGAAGAGATTCATCATTGCCGCCATCAATTACTTCACCAAGTAGATCGAGGCAGAGGCTTCCGTAAAGATAACATAAGGAGTGATTTGAAATTTTGTGTGGTGGTTGATCATATATCGCTTTGGCGACCCCTGAGTGATAGTGAGCAATAATGGCCGACAGTTCAACTGTGCTTATTTTAAGAATAAGTGTGTCGATCTACATATTCACAATCACATCACCTCGGTAGCCCACCTGCAGGCTAACAGTTTGGTCGAAATTACTAGCAAGACCCTACTCAAGGGCATAAAGACCATACTCGACAAAGCAAAGGAAAATTGGATGGAAGAATTGCTTAGCGTACTATGGTCCTACCGCACTACTCCAAGGGCCTCCACAGGTGAAACCCCATTTCAACTGGTGTACGACACTGAGGCTGTCATTTTACTAGAGATAGGTAGCCCACCTCTTCGGGTTATCTATTTTCAGCCCGAGCTTAATGATAAGAAACTGCTAGAGAACCTCGAGCTAGCAAATAAGGTACGTGAAGCCGCAAGAATTCGAGTGATGGAGTACCAGCAGCGCATGGCCCATTATTACAACACCTACGTTCAAGATCGACAGTTCCTCCTGTGGGACTTAGTCTTGAGAGAGGCCGAGTCCTCTCGACCACTAGATGCGGTGGGGAAGCTGGCCCCGAATTGGGAAGAACCCTACCAAGTGGTCAAGATGCTTGAGAAAGGGGCTTATAGGCTAGCAGCGATGGAGGATGAACCAGTCCTGCAGATGTGGAATGCTACTTTGCTACGTAAATTTTATTTTTGAGCTTAAGTTTCACTTGTAAGTTTGATACCATTCAAGCACAAGAACAAATGCACAAGGGAAAAATAAAAGTTTATTGTATTTCTATGCTTATTCGTACACTGGGGCAATGATGGCCCACACAATAAGAGATTGATTGCTCGGCATGCGCAGGGTATGGCAGGTGCACATCCCTGGAGAATCTGAGATGGTCCCTTAAATATTCGGATATGCCCATCGTAGCAGCACACCATGTTATTCAGAGTGCCGCATCCCCGAGGGCTGGCCTACGAGGGGACCGGGGTTGCCCGGATGTCTTGAGAGGGTTAGAGAAGCACAGTATCGCGGTCATAACAACGGAATAAAGCTAGGAGAGGAAACCAAAAGGATGGCCATTGTTGCACTGGGCCGAACACTGGTAGCATGCCAGATCACCCTAAAAAAGGCACATCGGTTTAGCTCCTAGACCAGTTCACGAGGGAGCCAAATCAACCAAAACAAAGGGAATGCACGCTAACGTTGGATCAAGGGTTGGAATGAAGTGGCCAACTATAGTGCAGGACCGGGCCGGATCAACCAACAAGAGGTGGCCACTGGATCAACCCACGCAAGTGGCTGATGAATTGGCCACTAGAGCCACGCCAATTCAATCCAAAGAGGAGCCGATTCAAAACTGAGGGCACATGGGATCGTCTTTGCAATAAACGAAGTATCACAAAAACCAGCAAAGAGCACCGCATGAAGGGCCAAAGGATTAGGCAATCTCCTAGGCGTACAGGGCCAGACCTCAGACAACTCTCTCCTTCTCTGAAGGGCTCCGGAGGGGAAGAAAGAGGGATTAAAATCCTGCAAGAGCTTACATGGTAGAATCATGCCGGTTCACTAAAACATGATCAGGAATACAATATATCAATGCCTACACCGCGAATGGGGGGGAAATAGCAAGGGTGTTGACGGTATGAGACACTGGGATGCATCACTGACCCTTTTTTGCTCTCTCTGATGAAGCGTAGAGGAGTGGATGAGGCTCGATGCCCCTTCACGGCCAGAGCCCGTGACGGAAGAGAATTGCGAGGAGAACTCAACAACTAATTCCTATTAGGAGTTGGAAACGATATTCAGGCGGATCGGAACCTAGGGCCCTACTCATTTTGTTGAGCAAACCCTGGGGGATGATGTTTGGGGGTACCATCAGGATTATCGAGACCAATCAGAAACCATCAGTGAGGGAAAGGGAGGGGCATCATTCATTCATTCACGCTTGATACTAAGCATGATAAAAAAAACATACAGGATCCGAAGATATGCCAAGGTTGCGACCAAATGGCTAGCCATTAATGGAGCAATTACAAAGGTTACCGACCTAAACCATTAGCCATCCCTCCCTTCTCACAGATGGGGTACAGAGAAAGAGATTTAGGCTTGATAGCCCCCCTCTTTATGGACAAAGCCAGCGATAGAGTTATGGGATGATCACCTCATGCCAGAGGCAGGTAAGAGGGTTCTCAAGGCAATTCAGATCCCAGGGCTCTGCCCATTTCTTGGGCAAGCTTAGGGAGTCACTATCTACTGAGGGAATCATCGGTAGTGGGAAAAGTGAAGACATTCATTCATAGCAAAGGATTATGCTTAACAGAAGGAAACATAACACACACAGGAAGCAGTAATGCTCCAGAACCAAGGTCAGATGGCCAACTTTCTTTTTTTTATTCATTCATCAAGAGAGAAGAGTACAAGGGATTTAGCCTTTCATCAAGCATGGAAAAGAAAGAAAAAAGAAAGGGAAAAGAAGAAGAAAAGAAAGTAAAAGATGATGCAATGGCACCCACCTACAGAAAGCTCCTCTCCCTTCCCCGTTTCTCGTCTCTACCTCTCGTTCACCTCTCTTTCTCCCTTTTTCCTTTTGTGCATACTTCTTTCATTTATCCTCTCCCTTTTCTTTCGTCTGCCCATTCCTTCTTATAGGGAAGAGGGTATGATCCAGCCTGGAGTGGCGCCTTGGCATCTTAAATCGGCATGGGGGTACGGTGAATGTGATGTTCACCTTGAATCAGCGCGGCTAGCTTATTCTGGCACCAAATCACTTTGTTTATCACACTTGATGGTGCCAGCTCAAGTATGTTTAGCTGTTACTTTTCCCGAGATGTATTGTTGGGTGTGCAACGTGGGTTTCAAAATATAGAGGTTCACATCGTCCTTCCTGGACGCAGGCTTTGAGTTATCCCAGCGTGGCAAATCCCACGCCAGTTAGGGTTGACTTTGACATTCAGAATATCACCATCAGGAAGAGTGTGTTGACTCTTTTCCCTAGGTGCATCATCGTGTGTGCTGAACACACCCGCAAGTGATCAGGTTTCATCATCCTTTTCTAGACGCGAGTTTTGTCACGTCCTATACTCTATACCATCGAGGTATTGTTCACTTTGAGCTACCGGACTCACAGTTTTGTCCCATTTTAACGGTGATCAGCTCTAGAATGGGGGACTTCCTGGGAGGTCACCCATCCCAGTACTACTCCCCATTAAGTAAACCTAACTTCAGAGTTCTTTATAAGAACTAAGCTGATCTTCAAAAGGCACCCCGATGATATAGAGTACAACTTAGCTATATTTGAGGGTGTTACAATCTACCCCTCTTATATAGGCGACGTCCTCGTCACTAGGCACATATAGCACACAATCACACAATCAAATCCCTAGGTAGGTAGGACTTTAGAGATGGCCCCTACAAGCTCAAGAGGTGGCTCCCACTATGTAACACTTTATCCCATTGTGGGTTTAAGAGGTGGCTCCCATATGTAGCATTTTGCCCTACATGACACTTAGTTCCCACACTTCCGACTGGGGTATGGCTCTAATAATATTTTGTCATGTCTCGTACTCTATACCGTCGAGGTATTGTCCGCTTTGGCCTATCGGCCTCACAGTTTTATCCCTTTCTAACAGTGATCACCTCCAGAATGGGAGACTTCCCGGGTAGGTCACCCATCCCAGTACTACTCCCCATTAATCGCGCTTAACTTCTGAGTTCCTTTCAAGAACTGAGCCGATATTTCAAAAGCTGCCTCGATGATATAGCATACAACTTGGCTATATTTGAGGGTGTTACAAGAGGAGAGAGAGGGGGTTAAGGGTTATAAAAGAAAAGAAAAATAGGAAATTAGAAATATTTCATAAAATCTGATTTTCAGGCTGAAATATCATAAAATCAAAAAAAATATGAAAAAATAACCTCTGTAATTCTCGGAAAGAGCACAACGCACATGCAGCCTCCCGGAGCCTCAAAACTCAATGGTTCACTCTCCACAGGATTCCACAGCTTATACAGAGGAAAAATCCACATGGATTGTAAAACACAATTCGGGACCCACGAAAGCGCTCCGAAAGGTCTCCAATTCCAATCCGAAGGATCCAGGGTATTATAAAGAGTATCTGTGTTCAATCGGTTGACCTTCCCCGGCCTCGCCAGAAGGCGGGTCTGGAAGCAGAAGGGTCGGATGCAAGTCTTTTCCTATAACATGGCAGGGGTAACTAATAGATATGGCGCCTTGCTTGAAGAATCTGAAGAGCTTGCCAAATTAGCCCACAGACCTGGGGATATGACAAGAAGAGGCCAGGCTACCAAGGAGGTGCTTGGGATGGCTGAAGATGTGCCGAAGGTCGCCACCCTAACTGCTAACATGGTGACATCAGAAGAAGAAGATGTCTCCTTGCCAGTCCCAGTAGAAGGTACTTCAGGCAAAATGTTAGAAGATATGCCTATGACCATGTGGTTGGACCCGTCTATCTTAATGATATTACACCGCTACCAGCAAGAAATTGAATCCCTTAAGAGGCAGCTGAATGAAAGGGTTGAACAGACTCCTATCTCCAAACACTAGGACATACATGCTGAATCATCTCGGGGGATTTCCAACTCAGTAGAGACTATGCCGCCTACTACTCCCCAGTTGACAGTCCAAGAAAGGGCTCCTTTCCAGAAATTCCTGCAGCCGCCATTGGCGCAACCACAAATTCCTCAAGTGCAACAGATGCCAGTAGTGGCGCAGTTCAGGCCACATGCTACTGCTATACTAACTCCATTCACACACCAGCCTACACATTTCTACCCAGAGCCGGTAGACCCTGACATGGTAAACAACCTGATGGTTGAAAGAATGATCGAGATTGTAGCAACCCTGACAAATCTATGGGAATAAAAGTTCCAAAATAAATTAAAATAAATAATTATTCAAGGCCCAGAACATACCCACATGCAAACAACACCTACACATATGGGCCAATTAAAAGAGTCATCCAGCAAATAGGGGAAGAGTGCCCCTGGTTAAGGCGCCATTTAACAAAGAGCGCCCCTGGCCTAGGCGTTATATCCTTCAGGGATAAGTATTAAATGTTTCGTCCAACTAGGATAGTGGCTGTAGTTCGGGAAGGTCTTAACCAAGTAGGATCGATACATGGGAAACTATGGTTTCAATAGGAAGGTCTTAACAAGTTGCTCTTTTATTTCAGAGAACATATCAAGTTGTACCTTAATATTGGCAATCAAGACTCGTTCCTCCTTTGGTTCTACATTTATATTTAATCTTGTAAATTACTCCAATAATCGTCATTCATTAATCATCAGACTTGATAATAGAGCCCTCGGCTTTCTACTAAGAGCATCAGCCACAACATTACCTTTTCCAGGATGGTATTGAATAGAAAAGTCAAAATCTTTCAAATATTCTAACCACCTTCTTTGTCTCATGTTGAGCTCCTTCTGAGAAAATAGATATTTTAAACTCTTATGGTCAGAATAGATAATGAACTGCTCACCATATAAATAATGCCTCCATATCTTGAGAGCAAATACTACTACTGTCAATTCTAGATCATTGTTGTACCCAGATAATTTTCCAGTAAAACATTAAGAAATAAGGGTTCAAGAATTTTCCCGAACACCTTTAAAGAGTGGGCTACCCAGCCCTTCCTATGGCAAATCGGGCTAGACCGAGGGTCCTAACTAGGTAGCTGTGACCCACAACAACATCAACAATCGATCAGGGTCACCTCTGATCACTCAGTTTTTGGGTTTACCCGCGTTCAGGACAGCCACCCGGGCCAACCCGGGCGTGCCCTGACGACAAGCCACGGTACGTGGCACCTAGCTATGAGGCCTGGGTCTACCTCCAAGACGCCTCCCTCTAGTCTTCTGAAGTCAAAAGAAGACTTGTCTTGGTCAACCACAGGCTTTGGAAGCTCACAGCACCCTTACGCGGCCCATACGCGTGTGTCGGGAATTTCCTCGAACACCTTGCAGGTGCGGATATCCCAGCCATTCTACAGCAAGCCGAGGACCAACCTGCGGCTCCGACACTCCAGCCATGTCTTATGACAACCCTCTAGCAAGTCGGGGCCACCCCCGGCCCTCAGACACGCGGCGATAAGCCGTTTATTTTTAGCTCTCGGGTCAACCCGGGGCTGCCCACCAACCTGCTGTACTACACGGCATGCACCACGAAGGCTAGGCCCACACACCGGGAGGGCATTCTCTCGGCTCCTGCGAGCCCCTTCCCTCAGCCCAATGCCAAATCTAAGGCCTGCCCGTCACCTGCCCAAGCCGATCGACAACCCGAGGTGTGTCGGGAATTTCCCCGAACACCTTGCGAGCGGCAGCGACAACACGACGACGACAAGCCCCCATGGGCCAATCCCAGCATCCCGGAGCAACCCGTCCTTCAAAGGACAATCATCAAGGCGGGACTGAGGGTGCCAACATCAGGCCTAGTTTGATTCCGTTGCCGACAGAGAGGGTACCTATAGAGGTTCTACAGGGAACCAGAGGGGGGTCAACGGCCGAAGGCGGGAGGAGCGGATCCTATGCGGACGCCGTAAAGCACAAGCCAGTGACGCAGCCCCAGCTGGGGAGAACAGAAACTCTGGACATCGGAGGCATCTCCCCGAAAAGCATGGCAAGCAAACTGGAGTGGCCGGCTCGATGCTTATGGATATTCCCTCTCCAAGGGGAAATGGATGCAGAGGCAGATAGAGAGCTACTAAATGAAAGGTGGGGAGCAAGCAGCCCTTAAGAGGTCCGAAGAGTTCACAGGGATGGGCTCCAAGCCATCACTTCCTACTAAGAAGGGACAAAAGTGGTGGCAGACGCCAGAGTCCTAGCAGCAGGAGGCTCCATCCTCCGACTACAACATTGGAACCTGGAGAGAGGGGCCCCCTCTACCCCAGGGAGGGCCTCTATTTGGGTCAAATTCGCCGGTGCCCTGTTATTCCTTTGTAGAAGCTGGCATGGGGTTCCTAGCCAGCTTGTCAAGGAGGGTGGAGTCCGACACTGTCCGCCTAATTCCAGAAGGAAGGGTGACTATAGTGGACACCCTCATCTCCTCCTCATCTCCCCTTGTTGTACCTCCGGTCGTCACGTTCGTCATTGGGGAGGCCGGCTTTGCTGTCAAGGTGATTGTCCAACCGGTCAGGAAAGCGTGACAGCAGGAGCCACAACAGGGGCTAGGGCATCCAACAGCATGTACGGAGGAAGATGTATAGTGCACGATTGGTTTGAATTCAAACTAGACCACACCCCATGCGGGGCCGAAAAATGGGTTGCCACGCACTGGGTGGCCCTTCGTCGCCAAGCCAACTGAAGAGAAGGGAACGAAAGGCCCGGCCCATTGCTACAGGATGCCGCTGCGGAACCTATGTGCGAACCGGATAACCTACGACTTACTTGAATCTGGGTCGCGTGGGCTACCGGGTGCCAAGGGACCCGATAGGAGTCGTCCCTGCCACCCAAAGTGAAGTGGCAACCCAGGGAAACTCTCCACCAAAAGCACCAGAAGTGGCGGGACCCTCCGCCATACAGTTCTCAGAGACATCCCCAACGGCTGACAAGCAACCTCTCAACCCCATTTGTCCGCCCCAACAGTAGGAGGAGAGGCGGACGTCGTCTACCCAGAGAGCTCAGAGCCTGCAAATGGCGGAAGTAGCGAGCAATCTCGCCCCGACACCGGCGTCTGGAGGCTGCTTGTCCCTGACAGTTGAGGGCAACAGACAAAGTCCCTTCAATTGTCTCGTCATGGGCACTCTTAAGGAGGGGTCGAGCATGCCTACCTCCCGACGGCTAGAGCCCGCGATGTAGGAGCCAATCGAGTTGGCTCCGACTGGACACCGAACTCCAGGGGCTTCGCACAGGGAGCGAGGAATTGGCCCAAGAGATGATGGTGGAGACTATGAAGCTCAGGATGAAGGTGAGGAGCTGAGCTCTGAAGGCGAGGAAGCCATTTCGAAGACATTGGGAGGGGTTGGCGCAAGGGTAGGAGGGCAACCAAATGCAGAAGAAGACCTGTTTGATAAGGGAATGTTGGGAAGGGAAGAGGTGAAGGAGCTGGTGAGGGCTATAAAGAGGTTGATAGCAGTTTAGGTGAGGGAGTTAGCAGACAAGGTGGACATCTCCTCTGTTGGGGTGGAGAGGGACTTGAAAGGAGTATTCACAAAAATCCGAAAGAGATGGCTCATTAGTATGGCAAGAGAAGCCAAGGGAGGAAAATCCCATATAAGAGAGGATAAGGAGTGTAAGGGCAGAAGGAATAAGAGGGACGCCTCATTGCCCATATGAGGATTGTCTTGTGGAATGTAAGAGGGATAGGGGGGAGAAGAAAAGGGTTGTGAACGAGCTGGTAAGGCGATGTAAGATTGACATCTTGTGTATTCAAGAATCCAAATGTGAAGAGGAGTCCATCATGAGAGAGATTGAGCGAGCCACAGTCCCAGACTAGCTAAGGGAGTAGCCTCCCTAGTTGAGGAGAGATTCGAGGGCATTATGATCCTCTGAAATCAATACGAGGTGGAAGAGCCACACAAACCAGACAGGTAAGCAGAGGGACTATCTCCTTACATTTCCAGAATGTAAAGGATGACTTCGATTGGGATTTTATGGGGATTTATAGCCCTCAAAGCAGAGAGGAAAAGAGGCTTCCATGGGAAGAGTTGGCACGACACCATCACAACTCTACCCAGCCTTGGTGTGCACATGGAGACTTTAATGTTGTTGTTGAACCATTGGAGAGGACGGGGGCCCACATCCACACAGGGGAGATGGATGGCTTCGCTGATTTCATTGAGGAAAAGGCATTGATTGATATCAACATGGCAAATGGGCAGTTCACCTGAGGTCAGATCCCACTTGCTCCAAATTAGACAAGTTTCTGGTATCAATTGATTGGGAGGACCACTATCCCCATGTGCAGGGGTTGTCTCGGGCAAGATTTGTGTCAGACCACAAACCTCTCCTCTTGAAAACCAACCGCACACATGTGCTGAGGAGAAGCTTTAAACTAGAGAGGTTTTGGTTCACGTTTGACTTGTCAGGACGTAAAAGCTGAGCCCCAACGATCGGGTGGTCCTACCGTGATCGCCAAGAGATGTAGATCCGAAATTAAATCACCCCCAAAATTGATGTAGATATAGTATATAATGAAATGATAGAACTCAATAATGATAAAGGGGGGGGTGTCACATGTAATAATGAAAATGATCCGTGATCGCCACCGAGGCCAATAACATGCCAAATTACATGAGAATTAAAGCAGGGGCATGCTACATAACTCAAAAATTCAGAGAGGGCCAAAAGGTGGCCAAAGCCTGAATGTGCTATGTCGGAAGAGCACCTTCTTAAGATCGCGCTTTGCGTGTATGGCGCAATAAGAGATAGAGAGCGGGATGAGTTTTGAGTTCATTCCTTCCTTGCTCCGAGGCTGGCCAAGGTGCAAGGGCTTCACGTATAATTCCTTCAGTGCCTGCAAAATAATTTAGACAACAAAGAAGAAGCCCATTAGATCATGATTAGTGTAGAATCTGTCCCTATTCTTAAACAAAAACATACAAAAGAACGGTTAGATTACCTGGGGGGTTTGGTGGTTTTAAACCCCTCTGGGAGGGCCAAAAATAGGTTTGGTGTGTGTATGTGTATATGCTTTGGAAAAGGAGTGATTTTGACAATAATATGCAATGCTATGTGAAGAATCGAAAGCGACGAGGTGGAGGGAAAATAAAGAACAATGAAGAACAACGATTAGCCCTAAAATACTCCCTTGGATGTAGAAGGAATGAGGAATTGATGATCTGGAATGAAGAGTAGCCTCTTCTTGGTCACGATCTCGAAGTCGCATCCCTTAGAACGACAGCCAAGGGCCAAATTTATAGGAGGAGAATCAAGAACGAACCCTAGGTCGGAGTCCGATTCAATCCAATGATTTAGCAGCTCAAATCAAGGTAATCCTGTCGATTAATGAAGGGAAAAGACTCCTAATTGGTCTAGGAACCTTCCTTGGATGAATCATGCTTTAAAACTTACCAAAATAAGGATCCAGCTCGAAAAGGGGGAAGTCTAGTTCTAACTGGGTTTCTGTCTGAGAACGTGCTATCATCATATGGCGCGACATGGATGAACGCGCTATGAGTGAATAGCGCGATAGTTGTTAAACGGCCAAAGAAGGGGAAAAAGAATAAACATCCATTGGACAGCCACTTAATCAGGTATTTAAAAATAGCGACCAGATGGATGTCAAATATCAAGAAATAGTGACTGTTCAAATGGTCGTTCAATTAGTCCCATAATGCGCTAAGAATAAGAAAGTGCTAAATAGTGTGAAAAATACCAAGTTCAAGCCAAGGTCCAAGGTTCAAAAATTGAATTACAGGGCTAAAAATAGAGAGAAATATCCCAGAAAATCAACCAATTGTAGATCAATTGGGGCATTAACTAGGAGAACATGAAGATTGCTCAACTTACGGGCCAAAAATGGGTGTCTACACTTGTGTGGAAGTGGGATCATGTGACCACCGATTTTTTGGTTGGGTTACCGAGGACGTCTAGCGGGCATGATAGTATTTGGATACTGGTGGATAGACTGACAAAGATGGCTCGGTTGTTGCCGATCAAAGTCAGTTAGAGCATGCATAAGTTGGCCCGTTTGTATGTGGAGCAGATCGTCCCGTTACATGGAGTCCCCATCTCCATTATATCTGATCTTGATCCTCGCTTCTCCTCAAGATTTTGGGGGAGCTTCCAGAGAGTTCTAGGCATGGAGTTGGTATTTAGCTCAGCGTACCATCCTCAGTCAAACGGTCAGTTTGAGAGGACCATCCAGAGTTTAGAGGACATGCTGAGATCGTGTTGCCTGGAGTGGCAGGGGAGTTGGATCCACCATTTGCCATTAGTGGAGTTCGCCTACAACAACGGCTATAATTCAAGCATTGGCATGGCTCCTTATGAGGCATTGTATAGGTAATCGTGTCAGACTCTGGTTGATTGATTTGAGGTGGGCGAGCATATCCTGATAGGATCAGATTTGGTGCAGCAGTGTGTTGAGGTGGTACATTTTGTTCGGCAGAAGATGTTGGTAGTGCAGAGTCGATAGAAGAGTTATGTCGATTGAAGGAGGCAACCCCTCAGCTTCGCGGTAGGAGATCGGGTGTTTCTGAGGATTTTTCCCATGAAGGGTGTAATGTGCTTCGACAGGCGTGGGAAGCTGAGTCCCCGTTACATTGGTCATTTTCCCATCGTCGAGCATATTAGAGAAGTCACATATCGGCTGCAGTTACCCCCGGAGCTAGCTACTGTGCATGACATGTTTCACGTGTCAATGCTACAGAAGTATATGCTCGATGATTCTCATGTCTTAGAAGTTTCTATTTGGCCCGAGGTGACACCAGATTTATCCCTTCCAGAGTACCCTATGCGCGTGGAGGATTGACGTGAGCAACGCTTGCAGAACAAGGTTATTCCTCTGGTGAAGGCCATCTGGTAGCGTCATTCTGGTGGAGAAGCGTCGTTGGAGTGAGAGGATGAGATGCGGTAGCTATATCCCTACTTGTTTAAGTGAGTTTCCTTCCCTACTATTGTGCATTGGTTTTTAAATTTTGAAGATAAAATTTATTTGGGGGGAGGGCTATAATGTCCCGGGTTTTCCGATCGCAACGGTACCACTCTCGCCCGGGTCAACGACCGCGTTCGCCCGCAGCGGGGTTCTACAGGATTTGCCAAAAATCGGGTTGGGAATCGAAAAATGCGCGAAAAAGTTACGGAACGCCTCCGGGCTTCCGAAACGACCCTGGATCGCGCCGATCCGAATGAAAGATGTCTGAAACGTAATTTCAGACACAACGGAGTCGGGACACTTTGAGAAAATAGATCCAGGACCTGAAAATAATGATCCGAAAGGTCTGGGATATTACACAAACAGTCACGGAACAAGCCACTAAAGCAACCTGATGACAGACGGGGATGAGCGGCTCTGGGCTGACTGCACAAGGGCATGTGCGGTCAGGCACAGCCCGCTAAAAAGGGATGGGTGGCGAAGGACAGCCCGCCCAAAGGGGGATGTGCAGACCCGACCGGGCCGCACAACCATGCACGGTCCATAGCGCGACTACACAAACCCCAAAACCAGAGGGGATGACCAAATCGCTCATAGCCGCTCAAGGAGATGAACGGCTCAGAGCAGTCTGTTCAAAGGAACGGATCCGAAAACGCTAACGGGGATGGACGGTCAGGGGTAGGACCGCCCAAGCATGAATGGTCCAGCACTGGCCACCCAAGGGTCAGATTCAAGGGGGATAAACGGTCAAGGTAGGACCACCCAAGGGGATGAACGGTCAAGCCTGGGCCGCTCAAGCCCACGACCCAAATAGTTCCTAGTTAAAATGGTCTTGACCAGACCGCTGAACGGAACCGACTTACTACAGTGTCGGTCAAAAGGATTTTGACCAAACCGCTCACGAAAATTGGGCAGTTAGGGGTAATCCGCCCCACGAACCACCTCGAATCACTGAACGGGTTAGGGGGATCCACTCAATGACCAGAATGGCTAGGAACTGGCCGCTCACGCAACGAAGGAAAACTAAATGGCTAGGGACCAGTCTCCCAATGGAACTGAACGGCTGACTATTGGCCGCTCAAGCTCCAGCGCAGCCTATCGCGGGACCGCTCAAACCCGAACCGACACGAATTAAATGGTCTGGAACCTGCCGCCCTATACCCTAAGCGGCTACTGTGAAGCCGTTTAGGCGTCACAGTGAGCAAACGTTGAGATCAATCGGATCTCAGCCTTTCCATGCCTCGTTCGTTCCAAAACGAAGGGGATACAACGGTGATAACTGTATACAACACATAGACTCAAACCGGAGCCAGATCGGCTGAGAAACGGCGAGAAATGGGCGATTCTAACGAAATCACCCAAATAAGGTTAACGGGGTTCCCGGGCTCCTACCGGCCCCTATAGACCACCATTCGACGCAAGGTCAGTGACTATGGAATGCTGACATTCCAGGGAGTCCATTGACACTAACCGATCGTAGAACCGTCGCCATTCTCCGATGAAGCCTACGAAACCCACAAACTCCCGATGAGCTTATACTCGCCCGTTCTCACACTGTAGAACACGAAACCGCAGGACAATGGAATACACGAGTTAGGGAACCATCCCCCTACCTCCACCGAAGAAATTGTGCGCCGAAGTGACTAATCCACACTGAAAACTACCCAGAACACGAACGACGCCGATTCTCGGAATCCACCAAGGGATCGCGCCACGCCATGCTCAACCCGCGGCTCCATCCCGTGTTCTGATCTCTCCGACGCGTCCCCACCTAAGCCAGCTCCGCACGGTCGCACGCCCCATGTCGAGAGGTCGAGAGATGGGAGAGAAACGAGAGAGAGAATGGAGGGTGAGAAATGAGAGGGGAGAGAGAGGGTTGAGGTTTAAATAGAAAGAAAATTAAGAATTTTCCTAATTTCTAAAAATCTATATTTTCATCGAAAAATAAAAAATCACATTTTCACGATCCTCGGAACGCACCGATCGCAACGGTACCACTCACGCCTGGGTGAATGACCTGGTTCACCCGCAGCGGAGTTCCGCATGATTTGTCTAAACACGAGCTGGAAAACGAAAAAACATATAGAAAAGGCCGCGGAATGCCTCCGGGCCTCCGAAATAACTCCAGATCGCGCCGATCCGAACATGAAAGATGTCCAGAACGTAATTTCAGACACAACGGAGTCGAACACTCTTGAGAAAACAAATCTGGGACCCAAAAATAAGGATCTGAAACACCTAAAAGAAATCTGATAAGACCCAATAAAGATTCGGGGCATCACGCATCGACTGCCGTGTTCTAGAGGTTCATGTACTGCCGCACTTTCTATCATCGTTGTTGTAGCTACTCCTGCTGTTGTTGTTGTTCTTGTTAGCGTTGTTTGTTACCACCATTGTTTTTAGTTGGGGTTCTGTAGGACCCATATTGAGCCAGTGAGATGAGGCTCACCCTTATTTTTCAGGTGCTGCGGTTCTCCCTCGAGGTTCGAGATTGCTGTGCAGAAGTTCTTAGTTGTCAGCTCGTCGGGTCGAGTGTTCACTCGGCATTAGGTACGCTTTCCTGCCTTAGACCGTACTTTGTTGGAGTGGACTATGTTATAGTTAGATTATTTATTTCTGTTAATTTTTGAATTACTCTGTTTTATTTCTTATTTCTATGTACACCACACCTACCCTTTAGCCCTTTCGAGCCCTCTGGTTCGTGGAATGCCCTTCTAGGTTGGGTTTCCCCTTGGTGGGCCAAGCACATGTGCCCATCCCTTGGGAGAGCTTATTGTGAACAATCCTTCGTGGGCCAGTCGTTATTGGGCCGTTCCTAGGCCAAACTTATTTTACCCTCCTCACTTCCCCCCCAACTCTTAGTCACCGAGCACTCTGCAGGGGGCTGAGAGTCGATTAGGAGAAGGCTTTCTAGAGTGCGAGACCCGAAGTCGATCTCCTCGTACCGGGACGTTGGTAGCTTCGGGGCCTGCTTGGCATGCAAGGCGCTTTCGATAGTGGCAGAAGTCACGCTGGTCATCATGACTCGCGTCTTGTCCTGTTTTGGGAGCGCGGGCTTCGAACGGATGCCTAGTTTTGGGCATCCGTACCGCCGTAGTGGCAGGCGCCCCTTTACCTACCCCTTCTCCCTTAGGGGGTAGTGCTGGGCCGTCGTGGGTGGTTATAAGAACAACTGCATGGTCTCTCCGCAGTCCCCATCCACGTCTGACAGGTTGCCATTTTTGTCGTAGGCGTCCTCCTCCCCTTACCGATGAGGATCTTTCTCCCTTTACACTTTCTATTCCCAGTAGTCATGCCTCCGCGTAGGAGAGTTCCTCGCGTCAGTTCTTCTTCTTCCGATGAGCCACCTCACAGTCGAGGTGGTGTGTCGAGCACTTCAGGTGCTGGCACTAGGCGACCTAGATCCCCACTTCTGGCAGCGTATAGGGTGGCCCATGGCCTACGGGAAGCTTTCCAGATCTCGCCCGAGTTTGACATCATCTTCTCGACCGTTGATGATGACATGATGAGTCTTCCTTCAAGTGGGATTATGGCCCCGGTGGCCTCCTTCCAAGCGGGCTATCGCCTTCCAATCCATCCCTTCATCGAGACTATCCTCCATCACTATGGACGGCATCTTGGGAAAATAACCCCCAATTCTTATTCTATCCTTTGCGGATTTGTCTTTTCATGCCACAGAGTGTCAGTGGAGCCTAGCGTCCTCCTATTTTGGCACTTCTTTCTTCTCCAGAGTTATCCGGTCGATAGCTATTTCACCTATTTCAAGGCTTGCTCCCACCGGCATTTTATCCAAGTTTCCTGTACTGCGGCTAACCACTAGGGTTGGTCGGAGTGGTACGTATACATCATCAAGTAGAAAGACTACGATGCCTTTGATAGTTGGATGCGAAGAGGAACTCATCCCACCTGGCGTGATACGAGGCCCTCCCTCAGGGCTGAGGATCACCGGAAGTTGAAGGCCATTCTTCGGTATCCTCTTGTTGATGCAGACTTCACTCTAACTCTGGTGCTGCTCTGGGAGCTGGGGTTGAGTCCTCCATTGCCATAGGGTACTGGCCTTCTTCTCCCATCGAGTCATGTCGGTTGTGAGTGGTACTTAGTTGACTTTGCTCTGCTTCCAGGGTTGCCCAAAGTTCCGTCGTGGACCTATGAGATCGTCAGGTTGCCGTGGTTTGCTCCTCGCCCCGTGGATCACTTTGCTCCTAGGGCCGGCCAGGTGTCGATTGTTGCCTCCCAATCTGAGGTTGTGTTCACCTCGGGGAGGCTGTAGTATCCGATCCCGGTCAGCGTTCCTCTGGTGCATTCACCGGCAGCATCTGTGGCGAGTGGAGAACTTAGTCCTCAGAGGGGCTCCGCGGCGAGTGGAGGACCTAGTCCTCAGAGGGGCTCCCCCAGGGAATCACTAGCGCAGCAGGTGAAGAATCCGCCATGGCTGGTGGTAGCCGCGCCCCCCTAACCAATGACGACCTGGCGGCGCTGGACAATCAGCGTCGGGTGAGGAAGAGAGGGAGAACTTCTACCCCCGCTCGGAGTTGTATCCCGCCTCCTCCGCCATCCGAGCCGCCTCCTTCCAGAGCTCAGCCGCCGCCATCGGCTGGTGAGTCGGTGGTCGCCCCCTTGCGTCGATCCCCTTGGCACGGGGGCGAGACAAGGGCAAGGCTCCCGATACTGATGATGCCAATGTTCTCTCTCCATCGGGGTCTCCTCAGCGTAGTCTATCTTCACCACCTGGGGACTTGACATCCGGGCTGGTTGGGATCGTGACGATCGTTGATCTCATGGGGAGGAGCGCACAATGGTACGAACATACCAGCGAGTTTGGCCCAGGGGCTAAGAACGAGCTGACGACGGTAGTCTCGAGGAGCGCATGCCTAGTTGTCAGTGCCTTTGGCCTGTGGAGTCATCATTTCCAGGGTCTTGCCCAGATGCTGGAAGCCAGCCAGGCCCACCAGGCGAGGCTCGAGGAGCGTTTGAAGGGGTCTAAGGCTGCCAGCACTGGGCTCCGCGACCAGCTAGCCCAACAGGGACTAGCCTTTTCCTTGGTGGAGCGGGATCGGGACTTCCACCAGCCCCACGTCGATGCGGCCAACACCCGAGTGGACGAGTTGAGGGAGCAGGCACAACCCGCGGAGGCCCGTGCCCTAGAGGTCGAGGTAGAGCTCGCTAGGCTGTTGATGTGACACGAGCCTCCCGAGTCCAAGATTTTCTTATCTTTCCATTTTTTTCCCATTTTTTAAAAACATTTCTCCTCAATTCCCCCCCCCCTTTTAATCAAATTCCTCACCTTTCTTTTTTTTTTTTGACTTCCCATTTTCCTTTTTCAACGCGCAGGTCGCGGTCCGACAGCTCGCCCGCTGCGGCTGCGACGCGGTGGTCGCCACCGACGGGCAGATGTGCGTGGACTACGTGCGCCGGCATCTGCAAGCCGGAGCTCAAGGCGATGGCGGACGGTTTCGAGGACTATCTCGATCCGGTCGTTGCCTTATGCAAAGCGGCTGGCGCGACCAGCGGCATCGCTCACATGACAGTGGATGAAAAATTGATCCCCGCGAATATGTCTCAGCGCCGACCAAGGCCGCACGTTGACGGTTGCTTCGTTCCGAAGGCAATGAGCTGGGGACACCCTGGCCCCGGCCCGGCATGGCTACATCATTGCAATGATGTTGGCGGGTCCGTGGTCGGACGAATGCCTGTCATCGTAGCGTCATCAGTCGCCGGGTGTCGGGCATGGCGCGGTGTTTTTGACGGCCACCCGAAGCCGGACGGCGACCTTTCACACATCGCTGACCAGCTTGGCGAAGGAGAGATACTTCCGGCCAACCACGGCTATCTCTTGTCTGCCGATTGTGTCCACGAATCCATGATTTTTCCGCAGGAGACGCAACGCTCGTTTTTGCGGATAGCGCTTCCGGTCGGCTTCGTACAGCGCTAACCGCCAGAAAATGATGCGAGAGAACCGATGAAAACCGTTTTCGGACTGATGGCACAATATGACGGGCTCGTTGTGATCCCGGTCGAGCGGGTATGCGCGGATTACTTCGCGCCGCTGACGGTGCCGAAGTTTCTGGAAAAGGTTATGGCCGGCCAGATCGCCCTACCCGTGCTTCGCATGTCAGGAAGTCAGAAGGCCGCCAAGGGCGTCCACATCAACGACCTTGCCGAATACATCGACAAGCAGACCGCGCTCGCTCGAAAAGAGAGGGACCAACTGGCACGTGCGGGCTAAGTCTTACATTTTCCCTACATGGGATCGGTTGATAAGTCGATTAGCCCTTTAATTAAGCTGGTTTTGTGCTTCTATATGTCCAGTCCATCATGGGTGCAACGCAAAATCGCCAATGACTGATATTGCTCAAATAGTTAGACCTACCAGCGGTTTTACGGCGGTTGATAGCAGCCCCGTTCCGCCCGCAATTCCCTTGTCTGACCCGGTTTTAGGCGGTCAAGTCTTACGGCGTAAGACTGATAAGGGGAATGTAAGACCGATGGGAACCATCATACCTCGGAAGCGGAAAGACGGCACCACCGGCTATACCGCGCAAATCGTTCGGAAGAAAGACGGCAAGACGGTCTGGAACGAGGTCAAGACATTCGACCGCAGGGCCGCCGCCGCCGCGTGGCTGGCGCGCCGCGAGGAAGAGCTAAACCAGCCCGGCGCGATGGAGCGCAGGGACGACCCGCCGCTTGGCGACGTGATCGACCGCTATATCGCGGAATCGGAACGGGTCATGGGGCACACCAAGGCCCAGGTGCTCCGCTCGATCAAGGGGATGGACATCTCGTGCTCTCTCTCTCTCTCCCTGGAAGCTATCACTCTCCAGAAGGTGAAAGGCTTGGGGAAGATCGTGCCGGGGGTACCGTCGCTACGCAAGGATCCGTGTGGATCTAATCTAGAGGCTGTGCATCTGCGCGGCTCAGTGTTTATGAGATACTACATCAGGCACTGCAGACAGCGTCGTTCTGCGCAAGGTATAAATCAGCAACTTGTAGTTAGGGGTTAGGTGTTTAAATGCATCGATTAGAGCATGGATCTAGGATTCCATCAAGTCGGGTTCGGGTAAATAATTTCTATTATCTTTGCGTTGCCTGATCACTGCTGTAGGAAACCTTACACAACGTTTGATCTATATTACCTCGTTTGAAGTCATTATCTATCAAAAATAAACTTAGACGATCATACCATGCCCGGGGAGCTTGTTTTAACCCATACAGTGCCTTGTCTAATTTGTAGACGTGGTCTGAAAATTTTTCATCTTCGAAGCCCGGTGGTTACTCCACGTATACTTCTTCTTTTATGATCCCGTTGAGGAAGGCACTCTTGACGTCCATTTGGAATAGCTTGATGTTCCTGTGACAGGCATAAGTAAGTAAAATTCTTACCGCTTCTAATCTTGCCACAAGAGCGAAAGATTCATCAAAATCTATACCAAATTCTTGGGAGTATCCCTTGGCTACCAACCTTACCTTATTCCTCACAGCCACCCCATCTTCACTAAGTTTACTTCGGAAAACCCACTTAGTTCCAATAATGAGATGATTATCAGGCCGTGGCATGAAGAACCACACCCGATTCCTTTGGAATTGGTGTAGTTCTTCTTGAATGGCGAGAACCCAAGAATTGTCATTACGAGCATTATCTAAAGATTTAGGTTCAATGCTGGAAAGTAAAGCTAAATTATCATGAATTTCAACCTCCCTCATTGAACCCCTTGTCTGAATTCCTTCATCCACATCGCCAATCACATTTTCCAAGGGATGGTATTTGAGTGTTGTCCATTGGCGTGGTAGAGTCGGATGCACTTTCTCCTCATGCTACTGTTGCACTTTTTCTTTTTCTTGATCTTGATTTCCTGCATCACCTTATTTGCTCGAATATCCTTTCTCTACTTCACTCTCAACTGTAACTAGAAAATGATAATTATAATTTATTTTTATGGACTCTAAACAGACAGACTCCTTTTCTCTGCCACTATCCCTTATCTCTCCCCCTTTGCTATCAACAAAAAGTGAGGGGTTCTGAGAAGGCGCCTTCAGTGGGAGGTCTAGAGGCAGCATCTCATCAGTTTCGGTAGAGGCATCTCTAGTTGAGGGACCATGTAGAAGAAGTCCCATATTCTGGATTGAAGCCCTAAAGTCTCCAGCATTCTGATTTACCCTTTGAGCTACAGTTATGAGATTATAGTCTGTTGAGAAGTGTCTTTCTAGAAGAGCTTCATAGAAGAGTTCCATTTTTGCACTGAGCACAACTGTGTGAGTGTGGATCATAGCTACATGAGTGTGTTGTGCCTCATTCTGAGATGCAAGAATAGGAATGTCAGAGGCTGATGGTTCCTCTGCAGCACGAGCTGAACTTGGTTCTGCAGCATATTCTGGATACCACCCGCCCTCTTGGTCTACAGGAGTCGGCTGTGGGTAGTAATCCTTGAAGACACTGACCATACATTGCACATCATCATCAATCATCTATAGTTTGTCTAATAAGCCAGCATAACACCTTGCTATATATGATTGTGCTGAGCCTTGGTCTCATGAAAGTATTGTGCAGCCAAGTTTAGTTGCTCATAATGATGGATGAATCTGTCATTCGTTCTTCCTATCTGATTTCCTACAACAGCGAGAACATCTTGAATGTCTCGCACTAGCTTATTGAAGTTTCTATCTTACTACTTTTTATCCATCTGGATAGCAGCCATTCTGCTTTTAATGTCCGCCCTCATGTGAGTTAGCTGCTGATCAACCTTTTTCAATAATTCTTTCACTCCCACATTTACCTCCACTTTGAATTGGATCAGCTGATACTCTAGGTAGTTGGGCTGCTCTTTAATGGCAGAGTTCATTAATCCAAACTGAGCAGATAAGTACTGGTAGAGAGTGTCGGTCTCTTGGGCCGAGAAGACTGAGGATCTACTGTTGTACGAACCTCAGGAGGGATGTTCTGGTGATGTTGCTCTTGAGATACTTGAGGCTCTTGACATCTTGGATGTTCTTGTTGAGCCTCTGCTACTTCTTGAACAACAGGTGGTGGTACTTGTTGTTCAATCTATACTCTTTCCTGTTCTGCAGGATCTACTAGAGGTGGATCATCTTGTTGAATCTCTGCCTACTGCTCCAGCTGTTGATCCAGTTCTTCATGAAGTGGTTCATCATGATTCAACTCTGGTTCTTGCTCCTGTTTTGGCATCTGCTGCTTTGGTTGCTACTGTTCTGGCAGGTGTGGTTCTGGCTGGTTAACCATTTGTGGTGGAAGGTCCCCTGGTAACTGCCTTTGTAATCTTCCTCCAATCTTTTTAATTTTCATTAACTTCTCTACGAAGTCCATTGTATATATGTTGGTCATTGGAATATCTTTGGACTTTTCACCCTCCAATGGGATTTTCAGCCTTTTGAAAATAGCAGTCAAATGAGCTGCATAAGCGAGATGTCTGCCCTTGTTTCTGTAGTATCCAATGATTTGAATCATCAGGTCTGGCAAATAGACCCTGATGTTTTTGAACATGCAATAAAATATAAACCTCTGAAATTCTGTCAGTCTCCCCCTCCCACCGCCTTGTGGGGTGTTGTACCCAGATAATTTCCCAGCGAAATGCTCAGGAATAAGGGTTCGGGAATTTCCTCGAACACCCTCAAGGCATGGCTACCCAACCTTTCCTACAACCCAGTGGGCCCGACCCAGGGCCCTAACCAGTACGGCTACACCAGCAACTAATAGGGACCACTCCTGACCGCTCAGTTGCGGGCTTTGCCCGCGCTCTACACGACCACCTGGGCCAACCTGGGGGCGCTTCGACTACAAACCATGCCACGTGGCACCCAACAACAAGGCCGGGGTCTATCCCAAGATGCCTTCTAATTCCCCAAGATTCCCCAAGGTCAAAGGAAGACTTAATGAAGTCAGCCACATGCTTTGGAGGCCTACAGTGTACATGTATGGCTCACACGTATGTGTCAGGTATTTTCCCGAACACCTTGTGGGCACATATATTTTGGCCTTTCTACAGTAAACCGCAGGCCGACTCACGACTCCAGCATACCATCCGGGTTCTACAACAGCCCCCCAGCAAGTCGGGGCCACCCCCAACCCTCAGACACATGGCAACTAGCCACTTATCTTTAGCACTTGGGCCAACCCGAGGCTACCCTGCCAACTAGTCGTGTAAAGCGGCACGCACATTGAGGCTAGGCCGACTTGTCCAAAGTGCCTCTTCTCAGCTCCCACGAGCTCATATCCTCAGCCCAAGGCCCATCCCGAGGCCCCTCAGCCAGTAATCTAGGCCGTTTGACAACCCGAGGTGTGTCGGGTATTTACCCGAACACCTTGCGAGCGGCAGCTACGACTCGACAACAACAGCCCCCATGGGCTAATCCTAGCATCCCAGAGCTCCATGTCCCTTAAAGGACACCCCCAAACAACAAAATAAGAACCTTGAGGGCCATCCCTTGGGGCTGCGGCTCGCCCAGGGGGAGTTCACCCTGGGCGCTGTCGCGACTCAAAGGAGGGCGAACCCCCTTGGGGAGCGCACCCTCCTCCCAACCCAGTGGCCTCCCAACCATCCTTCCCCAGGGGAAGGGCCTCCGCCCACTGAGAGAAGTAGTCGGTGGCAGCCAAGATGTATTTATGGCCTTTGGAAGATGGTCGGAAAGGCCCTGGGATGTCCATGCCCTATTCAGCGAATGGCCAGGTGGGGGTTGTGGGACGCAGTGGATTAGGAGGTCTTCTGGGTACTGGGCTAAAAGCTTGGCATTGATGGCACATACAAGCATACTGGATGTAGTCCGCGTACATGGTTGGCCAGTAGAAGCCTTTGAGCTTAATGTTGTGTTTCATTCGATCTCTGGCCTGGTGTGCGCCGCACAACCCGGAGTGAACTTCCTGCATGATGGCTCGAGCCTCAGCTGAGGAGACACATCTCAGGAGAATCGACTTGTCCTTCTCGTGGACAAGTCGGTACAGGGAGTCACTAATCAGCTCATACGATGTTGCTCAGCGGAGTAGCTGGACTCTTTGAGCTCGATTAGGAGGGAGCCACCCCTTCTTGAACTTGATGATGAGCTCACGTCAATCTTCGTCTTCTGGAGGAGTGTCTCGATCGAGGTTATGGACCTCATAAACGGTGAGATTGGAGTTGCCTTTAAGTGAGCCCGGCATCAGTCTTTTGTGCTTGACTGTGATGTCAAGTTCGCCCTCAGGCGGAAGCTTGATGATTGCGGCCAATTTTGCCAGGACATCTGCTTGGGCGTTGTTGCTTCTGGGAAGATGATCTATTTTGAAGAAATATAACTTCTGGGTTAGTTTGGTGATGGCGGCGTGGTATGGAACCAACACTGACTTCCACACGTTGTAGATGCTGAGGACTTGTCGGACTATTAGCTGAGAGTCCACGTAGGTTTTGAGGCATTTGATGCCCATGCCAAGAGCCATCTGAAGCCCAATAATCAGAGCCTCGTACTCGTCCTCGTTGTTGGTCATGGATTTCATGAGGGCGCAAGAGTTATACAAAACTCCGCCCTGAGGAGTCAAGAAGACAATACCGGCACTCGCCATGGCGGATGAGTTTTGATTGCTTTAGGTGGTCCCCCAGGAAGTGTCGTCGAAGTAGAGCTCCCACCAAGGCATGTCGGTTGTATGGGCATCTCGCCACTGGTAATGCAAGACATCTCTGATCATTTCAACTGGAACTGGTGACTGGGAAGCAAGGGACTCCTCGTTAGGGAGCTCCGTGTTGAGGGATGAATCTTCCGGTACTAGACGAGCTACCAAAAACTTAGCCACACCTTGTCCCTTAATTGTTTTCCTGGGGACGTAGGTAATATCATACTCCATCAGCAAGAGAGCCATTTCCCTAGTCAACCTGAGAGCACGGGCTGCCGAAGGAGGTACTTTAGGGGGTCGTGCTTGGATATAAGCTCAACCCAATGGGATAGGAGGTAATGCCGCAGCTTCTTGACGGCGAATACCAATGCCAAGCAAACTTTTTCCATGGGGGAGTAGCGGTACTCAGCACCGATCAGTTTCTGGCTGAGGTAGTAGAGCGGCTGCTCTTTACCTTCCTCGTTGACTTGCGCCAGTAGAGCTCCCAACGAAGCGTCCATGGCGGCGATGTAGAGTATGAGGGGTTTGCCCTTGATGGGCGCTCCCAAGACTGGAGGAGTGAGAAGGTACTCCTTGATCTGCTCGAAAGCTATTTGACATTCTGGGTCCCAAATAAAGGGAGCGTCTTTCTTCATCAACTTGCTGAAAGGCGTGAATCGACCGGAGAGATTGGAGATAAATCTCCGAATGTATGTCAGTCTATCCTGGAGTGACCTGAGTTCAGTGAGGTTGCTGGGAGGCAGAAGCTCCCAGATCGCTTTGATCTTGCTGGGATCCACCTCGATTCCTCGGTATCGAACAACGAAACCAAGGAATTTGCCGCTCGATACGTCGAAGGCGCATTTCATGGGGTTCATCTTGAGCCCATATTGTTGGAGACGGTCGAAGACTTGACGCAGATCACGTAGGTGGTCTTCTCGCCTTCTGGTTTTGACGACAAGGTCGTCAACATAGCATTCGATGATGTTGTGCAGCATCTCATCAAAAATTTTGGTCATGGCTCTCTAGTAGGTAGCGCCGGCATTCTTCAAACCGAAGGGCATGCGCTTGTAGTTGAAAATCCCTTTGGGGGATCTGAAGGCACTGTAGCCCTTGTCTCAGAGGGACATCTGGATTTGGTTGTAGCCCGATGACCCATCCATGAAGGATAGGGCTTCATGTCCAGTGGTCATGTCGACCATCGTCTCTGTGATCGAAACTGGGAAGTTATCCTCTAGACAGGCTTTGTTGAGGTCCTAGAAGTCGATGTAGATGCAGACTTGACCATTTTTCTTTTTGACTGGGACAATGTTAGCGAGTCAGACCAGATAGATGCACGGCTCGATGAAGTTGACCTCCGCCATTTTATCAACTTCGGTCGTGACCTGGAGCTCCAAATCGTGGCGCATGCGCCGCTGGGGTTGTTTAACTGGCGTGGCTAAGGGAGATATAGCCAGATCATGCTTTGCTATGGAGGGATCTAACCCTGGCATCTCCTGGTATGTCCAGGTGAAGCAGTCTTCATATTCGAGCAGGAATTGCTTGTAGTCCCACCTCTCTGCTTCAGTGAGGAGAGTGCTGAGGAATGTGGGCTATGGGGCCTCATCGTTGCCCAGATTGATCTCGACAAGCTCGTCGACGGCTGCCTGGCCACCATCCTCCAGCTCAGGAGGTGCAGGCTAGAAGTTGATGAAGTCTTCATCATCAGTGGCGGCTTCATACACCCGTCAGCCCTCGGAGCCGATGGTTGAAGCTACTGGGACTGGAAGGTTGTCGCTGCCGGGTTCGGACAAGGGTTGTCCCGAGTCATCCGTGTTGGACTGGCAGCTATTGACAGGGATTCTGGAGGCTTGGTCAGAGTTGTCTACCAATGCCAGTGATGCCTTGCGGTCTTCGTTCTGGAGGCCTTCCTCAGGGGGAAGGTGTGGCGAGGTAGGCTCTGGAACTGGTTGAGAGGCCGCGGAGGTCTCCCCAGTCTCCATGTCCTCGTGGACAGACAGGGAAGCCTTACCAAGTGCTGGAACTAGAGTGCTGGTCCTGGCGAGAAGTGAAATTAAGATCTCCTCTCCCTCATCTCCCGAGCTATCGAACTTGGCATTGGCGACAATCGGGTCAACGGATGGTTGCACTGGTCCTATGGCATGAACCGCGTGATAGACACAGAAGTCTGGGTCCTGGTCATAGTCGAGACCTCGGGTGTCTTTATGAGAGAATGGGGTTTGCCCCCAGACCTGCGATGGTGTCCACATGTTATGGAAGTACCTTCACTGTGCAGAGCCTTGCCACTGAGGGATATGTTGTTTGAGGCACATCTCCTGAACGCAAGGTGACAGGTCGTCCAGGATTTGGACAGCTTCAGGGACATTGTCGGCTCACCTGGACCAGCCGAAATCGTCTTCTGGTGGGGCCGGAGGGGCCATGTCTCCTTTGTGGAAGATAATGGACTTGTCCCTTTTAGCCCTTTTCTTGGACCGGTGTTGCAACCTGTAAGTGATGATGAACGTCGTGAGCTGCTCGACCTTGTGCTCATCTGAGGCATACACGAGCAATATGCAGTTCGATGGCAAGCATATGCTCTTATTGATCGCTCGACTAATGAGGTTAGCCTCGAAATCGACTTTACACCTCTCAGGGCGGTTTGTGGTTGACTTGGTGCTAAGACGTAGCCAGTGGAGCTTAGCCTTCTCCTCGTCAACAGAGAAGAGATTTTCCTCCTCCTCTTCTGAGAGCCAGCCGTTTCTCTTGCTCTTAATCACTGGAAAAAGGCTGATTCCCTTGAAGTAGAGAGCTGCATCGGCCAGGTTGCATTCTGCTGGAGTGAATGGGGACAGGTCTGCAAAGACCGCGCGTTGTTCCCCATCCTTGATGTATTTGATGCACTGATGGAGGGTTGAGGGGATGACCCAATTTTCATGGAGCCAGGGCCTGCCCAACAACACTTTGTAGGATGTGCTGGGGTCGATGATGTAGAAGGTCGCCTTGGAGGCGAAATCACCGAGTACCAAATCAACATCCACTCGGCCGAGGACCTCCTCGGTATTCTGGTTGAAACCAGATATCTTGACTACATGGACCTTTTGGAGGTAGGGAGTCAGGTATAAAGCCTTGAAGGTTTTGAGGGGCATGATGTTGACAGCTGTGTCAGCATCCACCAGAATCTGATTTACTTCATGCCCATTGATTTTGCCCTTCATGTAGAGGGGTCGATTATGGCATGGAGGAGAGAGCAGAAAGTCTTTCTCCATGAAGGTGACAGTGGCTGTGAAAGCCTCGTACGCGGTGGCTTTCATTTCTGTCGCGTGCACTTTATAGACTTCCGGCTCTTGGAGTATCTTGATAAGGGTTTCCCTCAAATCTTTACTCCAAGCGATGGCTTCCTAGATTGTGATGCTGTTAGGGAAGCGCTTCTTCTAGTGGAGGACCTTCCGGTTAGCTCGAGCTTGAGCGTCCTCCAATGACGGTAGTATGTTGGGTTGGATCTGCTGTGAGCTATCACGCCGCTCCTCATCGGGGAGTTGCACCGCCTTGCCAGTGTTACTGGGATCGGGTTGACTCTGGCCACCTGGAGACTCTTGGAAGAGAGAGACTAATGACAACTCTTTTGAGAGAGGCTGAAGGGGTGGCCAGTCCTTGCTGGACGGCCCTGCTTGCTCCGCAGGACAGGTGGGAACTGGTGCTGGAACTAGGGTGCTGGCGGCAATCTCCTTGACACCAGTGGGATCGAAGATGCTGGGTTGCCCCCGGATCTCCACTGGTGGGATCGGGACAAGTTGTTCTCCTCGAAAGAGGATAACCCGTTCTGAATCAAAGGTGGATGGGCAAAGAGGTGACTCGGGGACTCTTCCACAGCTTTTACCACATCCACAACCGCGACCTCGGCCATGGCCAGTGTGTTCTGGAGCTGGTTGTAGTCTGAGTGGAGTTGTAGCCCTTTGTTTGGTTCTGGATGCCATTGGCTCACCTCGCTCGGAGGTGTTGATGTTATCTGGAGGTGGGATAGCCACCATGTTGCAAGTGCAGTAGCGAAGCATCTGTTCCAGCTGTTCCACCGTGATCTCCTTATCCTTATAGAACAAGGAGAGTTCTTATGGAATGCGAAGGGTTTCGCCCTCTTTGACTTTTTGGATCATTTCTTGGACCCAGTCTCTGAGGTGAGCACACTTTTGCATGTCTTCCCACGGGATGTAACTGTCGAGTGGGATAGGCCCATTAGGGCAGAGAGTAATGTATTCCTCCAAGTTGTCGATGTGCCGCTGTAGCCTCTGGAGGGACGTTAGCTTTGCTGGGGATTGCAAGGCAGTTGCTTGTTTGGCTTGTTTCTCGAGCCACCTCTTGAAATTCTTTCTTCTATTCCTCTCCTGTTTCTTGGCGATGGCCGTCTCCCGGGGAGGAGGAGGAGGAGGCACCGGAACTAGAGCTGACGGGTCTGCACGGAGATGCCATCGAGCCGATGGGTTTGTAGGGGGAGGTCAGCGACTCCTCTTTGCCTAGATCTCGATCCAAGCACCTTTCGATAATTGAAGTTGGAAGGTAGTTATCAGCAGTAGATCTCTCACTTCGAGGTAAAATTTTTAAAGGGGAATTCATTCACCCCCCTCTGAATTCTTAGCATCGATCCCAACAACTACAAGCTGGGTCACAACAAGCCATAATCACAGCTGAACACGTGGCTAAAAGAGGCTAGCCACGCAGAACATACCAACAGGGACCCACAACAACACTTGAAAAAATGCATCTCTATGACCACGATCATGTCCCGGGAGCACAACTTCTAAGAAATTTAGACAAAGAAACGATACTCAATCAGCATATCTGCCAACAGATTTCCCCAATTCTCTAAACTGTTAGTGCCAACAATCACAATGCCATAAGCAATGGCACGGCAACCAACAACATCAAGGACCATATAGCCAAGATAAAGATACAATGAGGAAATAATCCACTCGGCTGGCCAGAATCTTCCAACCAACGATCCTTGACTAATGGGTTATAAGCCTACATGCTTCCGCTGCACACTCTACACAATACACACAGGCAGAACAAACATCTCGGCATCCACATCTTAGCACACCTCTCTACGCCATCGCAACTCATGAACTGTAATGTACCACACCTCGAGTACTGATCTTGCTAACATCCGATCACAAGTCACCATAGTGCAAACCATCATACTAAGAGCCACAACACATGCCACAAAGAACACCACCTCGGTCCAGTCATTCACCCAGGTGTGCGCCATTTGTGTTCTATGAGCACAGGTTGGACCCCTCTCCACCTTTCTGCTCACTGCAATCGCCATCGTCCTCGTTTGGGGTCCCTGACTTTGACTTCATGAAGCAGACTTTCCCACGGTCACATAGACTCCTGCCCTATCTCCAGCAATGTTCGGTGGAGCCCGTAGCAACCTCATCTCCGGCCTACTACTAGTCAGGGTAGGGCAGGACTGAGACGGACCGATCTGAGCATTCGGACCACCAGGAACTCAACCTTTCCCCGGATGACTCACGGCTCCCACAAAAAGCTCCCACGTCCTCCCTAGTCAATTTGACACCAACCTCACATCCATCAGCACTTGAAGCAGTTTGTGGCGACCCCGATATTGGCGGGCTGTCTTGCAGGCCCTGTCAGGATAGAGCAGGACTAGTTCGTGATCTCTGACCTACATCGGTCCCCCCGACCCCGGATGGCCTGCAACTCTTACAGTGATCTCCTACTTTGTCCCCGGACAATTCAGGTCCAACCCCGCATTCTGCAGCGCTCCAAATAGTCTGTGGCAACCCCGACACCGGCTTGCTATCTTGCAGGTTCAGTCTGGGCAGAACCGGCTCCCTGCTCATTCTCCCTTCCCCCACCTGGCCAGCTGAGCACCCCTCCCTACGAGGAGGTATATTTTGGTTGTAATTAAGCTCATCCCCACCCCTAAGATTCTCCCTCCTATGCGAGGTGTAATGTTGTAACCAATAGCGCAGGTCATGCTTCAATAGCGCAGCATGCGATTTGCATTCCCACGCTTCCCCGCTCGCCCCTCATCTCCGGTCGAAATTGGTTTCTTTAAATCGATTAGGTAAGCATTCAGTACCCCAGTCCTGGTCCTTACTTTTGCTTAGTTAGCATCATATTCCACTAGCCATTGGCGGAGAGTGAGCACCCAATCCCCCATTTCCCTTGCTTGAACACCCCACCGCAGAGAGAGTTGTGAGTGCTACCATTCATCCCACGCCCTTCGATGTGCTGGTCTCCCATTAACGTGGGAGTCCCAACCCCGCCGGGGGTCAGCCCTAAGCCTTGCCACACCTTAGAATAGCAAGGTCCCACCCTGGACCCTCACCACATCTTGAATTGCCTTCGGGAAAGAGTGCGCACCACATAAGTGAGCCTGCCAAAATTGAGTCTGATATCTTGCTTATGTGCTTACGAGTCTAGGTCAAAGGGTCACTCGGGCCATCCCATTGCATCCCTGGGACATCCCACATCACCTTGGTAGGCCTACATCTTAAGGACTCCATCTTGGCACTCCGTGGACGGATATCCTATATGTCTCTCGACATGCTCTAAGGTAAAGGGGAGTTGCTGCCGAAATTCATCCAAGAGGCTAATCTGTCGCACCGAGTCCTACCTTCTAAGCCACCCCCTTTTTAAGCCACAGAGATCTGCCAATTTCCATGGCGTGTTCTCTAATGACTTTGTAAAGGGTGAAAGTGAACTAGCCGCTATAATGGCGAATAATGTCCCGCACTTCCTTTTCGCCTTCTCGACCCTCAGGCCCTAGTGTGCCCATATGTAACAGACCCTGTCTCGGCCCTCCGTGGATGGGAATCCTATACATCTCCTGCCATATCCAGAGACAAAGGGGAGATGCTGCCGGAATTAACTAGGGAGGCAGCATTATGTCATGCTTTTTCTGGTACTCCAATCATTCCAGTAAGTCACGGGGCTTCATAAGGTATCCTAGCGTAAGCTCCAATGACATCGATAGAGAAATAGAACTTTAATCACCCTAAAGGAGAATAGTGCCCCTAACTTTCTATGTCCCTCGGACTGTGGTCATGCTCACTCCGTTGGGAGCTATTAAGCATACCCTATGATGGGTCAAGAATAATCGACAGAACCCACTCGGGCTATCATCTTTAATATGTCCATCTGTTTAAGGTGGTCAAAAAAAATAAAAATAAATAAAAAAGGGGGAGAATGGGGGGTGCCCTCCTCTAGTGGCTAACTTGGAATGTTAGATGACTTGCTTTGATGTCCCCATCAGATAGAGCCGGTGAGCCAAAGACGTCGACGTCCACATTCATGAGCCTTTGAATGACGCCCAATTTTGGAGGGTATGCCACCATGACGGAGGGATTAGAGAGAGAAAAGAGAGGGAGAATGTAGAGAGAGATATGGATATAGAAATGAAGAGGAGGTTAGCAAAGACAAATAAAATAAAAAAACTGGGAGGGATACATGTGTGCGTGTGATAGAGATGAGAGAGAGAGGCGAGAGATGAAGGGAGAGAGAGGAGAGAGTGGGAAGGCTAGAGAGAGAATGGAGGGACGAGGGGTGCAAAATGAGAGGAGAGGGAGACGAAAAGTTGAGATTGGAAGGGAGCTTCAGGGACTACCGCGGCTACGTGAGATGAGCGCTGTGTGTATGATAGCGAGAAAGAGAGTGAAGGGTGTAGAGACGAGGGTCGAATGAAAGGCCTGTGCGGTGTGTACAAAGACAGTGAGAGTGCAGTGCGCCGTGTGTGTATGCATGAGAGACAGGGGAATCTATGCAGGTGAGGGCATTGTATGTGCATGTAGGGAGGGCAATAGGTGTTGACAGTAGTGTGCAGGTGGAGGTGAGGTAAATGGGAGAGAGGAGGGCAACCAGAGGGGGAGGCAGTGCTCGCGAGTGTGTGTTGCGTGTGTGTAGGGTGTAGGTGCAGGTGAGGGACAGTCGGGCCATGGGTTGCGAATGGTTAAGAGTGTGTTCACAAAAGAGAGGAAGAGAGGGGATGGGAGTGTGGGAGGAGACGGAGCAGGAAAGAGAGATAGAGAGGAGGCTACGGTGGGAGAGAGTGACCGAGAGGGAGAGGCTGGCCGACGCAGAAAACTGGTGAGCAAGAGATAGAGAGCTCCGTGGGGGGTGGCGAGAAGGGTGTAGGTGGTGTACGGGCGAGCCTACGGCGAGGGGGAGAGTGGTGAAGGGAGATCCTAAGGCAAAGGGGGGAAGGAGAGGGAGTGAGAGAAGGGAGAGGCCCACTTGCGGAGTGCCTGTGCGGTGAAGATGTGTGTGAGTGGGAAGAGAAAGGAAGTGGGTGGGGTGTAGGTCACAAAGAAGGGTGAGAGGGTGAGATCAAGAGAGAGCAAACTGTCAGCCAAGGTTTAGTAGGGAGAGGGAGCAGTTAAGAGCAGGAGATGGGAACGGGGGTGAGGAAATGTGTGGCTGGTGCCCCTACTTAGAACAGGGGCTCCGGACCGGTAGAGATAGAGGGGGTAGAAGCAGAGGGAGATGGGAGAGTAAGGAGGAGAAAGATGAGGAAGTAGAAGGGGAAGCATGGGGCGGGCACAACCGGAGGGGAAGAGGGAGAGATAGTCTCCACAGGGGAGAGAGGAGAGGCAGGTTAAGGGGGAGAGGAAGAGAAGTGAAGAGAAGAAGAGGAGGGGAGGAGAAGATTCACCCAAGAGTTGGGTGCTGCTGGGTTTTTATAGGACCAAGGGGTGAGGCCAAGCTACCCTCTGTTATTGCATGCCTGCCTGCATGCCAACTGGTGTTGTCGCCTGCACAATCATCCATTCTCTGCTCTAGCTGCTACTATCACTCCTATACACGCCACCTGAACAGCCTTCCCCATGCGCATGCTGCACGTCGGTTGCCCAAGAGATATTGCAGCTTACCATGCATGCCACGAGATACTGTTGCTGCCTGGATCTTCATGCGTGTCGGTTCCTCATACAATCTGTTGACTTCCCATGCGATCCGTTGGTCTACCAGGCTCCCCATGCAATAAGTTGAATGCTGTGCACGCTAGAGGATGCATGCGAGAGGGGAATTTCATGTTCCTATTCACATGGTTGAAAAGAGATAAAAAAAGTTATATCAGACCCCCTCAAGCAAAATAATTTAGCAAAAGATTTATGCCTAAGCATTACAACACAAAATCAACAAAAAATTTCTTATGACATGATTTAATTGCACAATTCTTTTAAAAGCATCTCAAATCCCATTAATTATAGCAAATACTCATTTTGTACGAATCTGGGATTATCATAAAAATTATAGAATTTACTACATTAAAGCCCTAAAAATGATGTGTGTGATATGAATAAAAATAGACAAATAAGCATTTATCAAGTACTCGGAGTGCTCACTGTAGTTGCTTGGAGTGCTCGGAGTGCTCATTGTAGCTGCTTGATCCCATCACTATCGAAGGCCATTAGAACTAGAGATGGATCTTATCTCTTGATCTTGGATGAGATTAATCAAGGTTGTCCAATGCTTAAGTAGGCTCCAGATTCAAGATAGTAGGGTTAGGAAACCCATGTATAGTTAATTCCTTCGAACAAGCTTTGATGATTCTTCATCTTTCAATGCTAAGAGCCATTTTTCACTGTTATGGAGTTATTTATTTGTTACTGCTATTGGCCATTTGTCACCCATAACGAGCTATTTGTCACCACTAGTAGCCCGTGAGCCGTCGCCTTTGTTCCATTTGTCAGCCTTGTGAGTCATTTGTCTGCCCTGTGAGCCATTTGTCACTCTTAAGACCCTTGAGCCTTTTGGTTGATCTGCTTGGGATTCATTCACCCCCCCCCTCTGAATCCATCGCACCGATCTTATCACCCTCTTCTTCTCCTTCTTCACCACCATGAGAGGAGGAGGTCGAGGTAGATGGACTTGCAGAAGCCTTCACTTGCTCATCTTCTTCACCCTCGCAGGAAGATGGAGGCTCATCAATAATTTCAAACCGATCTCGCCAT
Source organism: Amorphophallus titanum (assembly GCA_024336825.1). Taxonomy (NCBI): domain Eukaryota; kingdom Viridiplantae; phylum Streptophyta; class Magnoliopsida; order Alismatales; family Araceae; genus Amorphophallus; species Amorphophallus titanum. The sequence goes on along the minus strand of JANBPO010009603.1, from coordinate 47,521,452 downwards.
GGCCCCATCTCTTGAACCTCGATGCTTGGGCAACCCAAAACTCACTTACGACGGCGAGGATCCCTTGAGAACCACTCTCTCCAAGCTCTGGCTCTTGTGAGCTTGGTGGAACGTTAACCCCGATGGCCGTCCAAATGGAGAGCTCGACCGCTCTCTTAAGCCCTCCAAAGAGGAGGGCGGCCAAGTCAGTGACCGCCCACTCAAGTTGGAGGGGGCCAACACCCTGGCCGCCCTCCCCCCTATTCAGCCAAAAAAAAAATCCACGATTCATGTTCATTCAACTAGATGCATTCGTTTAGTATTCAAGCATTTCATCAAGCATTCATCATCAAAACAACAAAAATCAACAAAAACATTTTATTCCTACCCATTTCTTTCCTGCACAAGCAAATCAAGATAAAATCCTGAACAAGCACTAATACAATCAAGTGCACCATCTCATAAAGAATTCATTCACGACTAGCCTAAAACCCCGCAAGTAGCCTACATAATGCTTGAATTCATCTTTGTCTTCTTCCATATCAATTCGGGCTTTCACGACGGTGGCATGGCATCTCCACGTCCTCTTGATCTTCTAAAGCTGCCGTCTATCTGCATCGCTTCCTAGAAGATGCTTCATGATTAAAGCTCCCCTTGATGTGGCCCATGGGACCCATCTCGGCAATCCCACCCAGCAATGGTAGCGGTGGGCCTAGTACAGTACCAAGTCCTCAGCCCCCGCAAGCCATAACTCCTGCTCCTGTGATCCTCATACTTTGAATTTCTCGCTTCAATACATCATCGACACGAATACAAACTGATCCTCTCGTCGGAAGCTCAAGTAATCTCGCTAGTCGCCTCTAGTCTTTAGCAGCACCATCTTGGACATCACCTGATCCTCAAGATCAAAGAGGGCCCTCGCTAGGTAGACTGCATGTTTCTCGAAGATTCAGGAAGTAGTGGTTGTTGTGTCATAAAAATCGAAGCTCAAATAGATCTCCATCCACATCTGGAGTAGGTAGAGACTCCCCATGGTGCTACCACCCAAGCTCATCTGAGTAAGTCCACAGTACAAGTGAGCTAGCACCGCCCGCAAGAGGGAGTGCCCAGTCCATAGGAGAGTAAGTGGTCCCACATACTCTAGCCTCAGCACATCTCCTAACATGGGGAAGAGCAATGCCCCTCCTAAGCACAGTGTCACACCACGCATCAGCTAATCAGCCTCCACTACTTTGTCCTTCACTTGGCCCAGGAGCCAGCCGGCTAGGCGGTTGACTAGAATTCCCATTGATCTGTCATCTGCCAAACCTTACGTTTGTCTCTCACGATCTCGGCCAGGATTTCCTCCTAGGGAGGGTGGTCGATCAGCTCGCCCACCTCCAAGTAACTCCACTGGAAGAGGAAGTTGAGTTCTTCTACCAGCACCAAGGCCTCGAACTTGGGAAAAATAAAGGTATGGGTGTCCGGATGCCACAGCTCAATCAAGGCACCCAAGGATTCCCAATTTCACTTCATGCTGTTGAAACGCTTCGCCATGATGACCAGGCGAATAAGATGCCACTGGTGCATAAACACTCTCATGGCAGGCATGGTTGCTGCCAATAGATCATGAAGCCAGCCGTAGCGGCAGGCATGCCTTGCCCCAGGAAAGGTAGGAATAGGCTGCACCACGTAGACAAGAGAAGAGGAAACAAAAATAATAGAAATAAACAAATCAAATCTTTCAAAAACTTAATCAGAAATTTCACACACACAAACCATACCTCGCCGTACTTCACAAGGCCACTTAGATGGCCAGGCATGTTGGAGAGAACACTCAGCTCGTGATTTCCCGACGGAGTAGAGGAAGAGGGTACCATTCTTGGATTTCTCCCTAGGACCTTCTTCTCAGCTTTGAACCCTTAGTTTGATGGCAGAGAAGGGGCACCCCCCAGTCAGTGTTTCAAAGACAAGAGTCCCATCTGGCTTAGACTCCCGCTTTGCTCGGGATAAGAGCAAATGGGCGGCCAAGTTGCTGGTCATCCATCACTCCCCGAGCGGCCACCACTGTGGCCGCCCAGCCTCCAAGGGAGGCCACATGTGTGGCCATTCAGCTCATGGAGAAGGCCATCGACATGGCCACCATCTTCTCCTACTTGTGAACGATGTGTCTTTGGTTGTGTATGCTTCATGGTTCGTTAAATGTAATGCTCATTGTTCCTTACTATTATCATTTATGAACTTGACTAATATGTGTTAATGCAGCTGCAGATCTCCACAGCGATGCGATCATGAAGCAATGTTGCCTTATAACTATTGCATTGTTGGTAGAATGCCGGAGGCTAATAGCTTCGGGCGTATAAACTCCGAGTTCCTCTCTAATAAAAATCGTGAAGAGTTTATACTCCTTAAGCTATTTGACGGTCGTCTGCTGCCTAATGCGGGATGACAGACTTCCCGAATTCTTGACTCAATGGAGCGTGCCATGCCTCCATTATGTATATACACAAAACCACACTGGGAAGGTTATGCGCAGGCAGCACCCAGTTTCTCTGTTTCCTTCGTCCAATGTTGATGCCCACTTGCAAGTTGCAACGCATCAGACCCCGCTTTCTTTGCCGTGGACTCAATGCAACTCATGTTTTTGCGTCATTGAAAGGATAGAGTGGAGTGTTCTGAAATAAAAGATTCAGTAGGTAGACGTGACTCTCGAACTCTGACACAAAACTTTAGTATTAAATTAAGATAATACTGTGCATATATAGCGCAAAGATGCCCATGACAATCCGACGTGAACTAAACCTCCACACTTTTATTACAAAATGTTGTGAATCCACACCATAATTTCTTCATTTATTGACTCCTCTGGGGAGCTCCCCAGAATCGTTAGAACATTAATCACACCATATGTTAAAAGCTACAGCAGAACTCAGACGTGGAGAGGAGATCGAATAACCCCCCTCCGGGAATCTGCCCCGCCGTCTCAAACTGCGACTGAAGGTCTGCAAAGATGCCGGTCTCACCCAACCCTGGAAGGAATCCGCCCGCGGTTCCACCTGCAGGAACTTGCAGGACAGACCCATCAACGTTTGAAGCCTCGGGATCGCAGTGGAAGCTCCCCGCGGCATCTGGGCAGACAAAGTTCTGGGCGTTGGTGCCCTCCATGGGTAGCCATTCTGCAAAGAAGACCCGCGGTGGAGGGTTCGGCGGTGGTGCCCCCTCGGGGTGCGTCTGCTGGGCATGTACGGTTCGTGGAATGGATTGGTCGGAGTCCACGGACGACGATTCCATCTGCTCCGAGGAGTACTCCAAGCTGGAGATCCTGGAGTTGGACTCTGCAGGAGAGATGGAGGGCGCTGCCCTGTGAGCCGTTGTGGCGTGCTCGTCGGATCCCTCCGTGGCCACGGCTTTCTTCCTCAAGTAGGAGTTCCAGTGGTTCTTCACCTCGTTGTCCGTTCTTCCGGGTAGATGGCTTGCGATTTGAGACCACCTGAAAAGATCAGAGATGGATGCCTGACTTGATCAATATAACAAATTAATTTTACGTCCAACCATGCATGCATGCAGCATTTTCCTGGTGCTTACTTGTTTCCCAGCATGGCATGGAGACACAGAATGGTGTCCTCTTCCTCTTGAGTGAAAACACCGCGCTTTAGTCCAGGCCTCAGGTAATTGATCCACCTTAACCTGCAGCTCTTCCCGTTGCGCTGCAATCCTAGAGAAAAAGAAGTTAATTCGTAAGAGCATTGTGGGAATCTCACTATTCTGATCAGCACCTGCTCTTCACGTCTCAGCTTGTGAATTATGCGAGACACGATCCGGACTCGGGCAAAATGCTAGGAAGCTCCTCTCGCTGTAGTCTTGAGTTTCTTCACTAAAATGCTGGATTTCTCGTGAGCTTGATGTCATTCCTAAGATGACATGATGATGAAGGCAGAAGACAGCAGGGAGAATATTTCCCCGATCGAGTTCAGCACAAATCAAGCGGACCGAAGGACGTACGGAGAAAGGAGTGCTCACCGGCTTGGGCTGCAACCACGCTCCAGCAGCCATGCCCGTGGTTGAGGACGTAATCCCTCAGCTTCTGGTCCTCCTCGGGCGACCACAGCCCCTTCCTATACTTGATCTTTGGCCTGTCACCTGCCCTGAACCCCATTCTCCGGCAATGTCCCACAGCCGGAGTGCTAGCTTGTCCTTCGACACTGCCCCTCGCCAGCAACGCAGCTAGCTATCTGGCCCTGAAGGGCCGGTGAAGGCTAGAGGTAGGAGAGAAGAAATTAAACAACTGAAGGGTGTCTGGCGTATTTGCCGATGCAGCATGCGAAGAGAGGAACCACGTTAGAATATAAAGGGGGCGCTCGGCCGCCAAGGGAGACGAACTGGCTACGGCGGTGGGTCTTGACGCCTCTCAAATATCTACTGCCCATCTCTCGCATTTAGAATCCTGATGAGCTGTTTTGTTCTGGCAAGCTCAAATTTCTACTAATCATTTGCTGACAGAACAAGTACTTCATCAGCTAGCTAGGCCATGGAGGAGAGCAATTGACTTATATGAAAAAAAATCTCTTATCTCGATGCCAAAAGCTTAGGGAAGAATAAATGATTCCTAATAAATGATATCTGAGTCCAATCTTTGTTGGTGTAACACTGTAACGTGCCATATCAATACACCCTTTACCTACTCGCATGAACGGGCGTAACCGCATAACCTCAATCGACACCGGCCTTGTAAAGGGCGAGATCTTGTATTGTTGCGAGTGAGTGGTGTGAACACTCGGAGAGAGTGTGAGAGTCTCTCAGCCACAATGACTTTAGTCCCAGGCACCAATTTGTAATAGGCTGATAGCATCCCAAAATGACTAGCCACTTGAGAGGTCCATGCCACATTATTATTAGGCTCTCACCTCTCAGTTACTATCTGATATGAGACTAACTGAATGTTCTCATACAACAGTTTGAATTTCTGTGGATATATGTGGTTAGGGATCTGCGGGGACTTGAAAACCTAGGTCTGATTCTTGTTGCAAAAGAGGAAGACTGATCCAGATTTCCTTTTTTGTTGCGTTCCTGTTGGAGTATCTTTTTGAAACAAGGTCGGTGCACATAGAAATTCCTTTAGCAATGGTCGACGCACATTTAGGGCTTCATCAGTTGAGGTCGGTGCACATTTGGAACTTCTTCAATAGAGGTCGGTGCACATTTGGAACTTCTTCAATAGAGGTCAGTGCACATTTGGAGCTGCTTTAATAGAGGTCAGTGCACATGTGACCTTTCTTCAGTAAGGTCGATGCACATGTGACCTTAGGCTCAGTAAGGTCTGTGCATAAATGCATTACCAAGTCTGTGCACATTTGCATTTGGCATGACCAAGTCTGTGCACATTAGCATACGACATGACCAAGTTTGTGCAAATTTGTATTTACTACAACCAAGTCTGTGCACATTAGCATACCAAGTCTGTGCACATTTGTATATAGCATGAACAAGTCTGTGCACATTTGTATTTGCCGCAACCAAGTCTATACACATTAGCATACCAAGTTTGTGCACATTTGCATACAACATGAACAAGTCTATGCACATTTGTATTTGCCACAACCAAGTCTATGCACATTAGCATACCAAGTCTGTGCACCTTTGCATACCAGGTCAGTGCACATTTTTAGTTGATGCATATGAAGGTCAATGCACATCACTGTTTGAAGCATACAGGTCAATGCACATCTAGAGTTGATGCATGCGAAGGTCGATGCACATCACTATTTGAAGCATATGGGTCAGTGCACATCTGGAGTTGATGCATATGAAGGTCGATGCACATCACTGTTTGAAGCATGTGGGTCGGTGCACATCACTGTTTGAAGCATATAGGTCGGTGCACATCTGTAGTTGATGCATGTGAAGGTCGATGCACATCGCTGTTTGAAGCATATCGGTTGGTGCACATTACTGTTTGAGGCATACAGGTCGGTGCACATCTGGAGTTGAGGTCGATGCGTATTTGCATGAAGGTCGATGCACATCAACGCTTGGCAGGATATCTTCACGCCTGATCAAAATGATGGCATGAATTTCTGAGCCAATTGGCTAATGACTCATGGTGTGACATCATCAAAACATCATGTACTCAATAGGTTGTATGGGGTAGAGGTCCTCCAATCAATTTTGTATTTGTCAGATAGTTAGTAAATCTTCAAGTTCTTGAAGTGACTGCTGTTATCGAATATGATTTGACTGGGAACACCAAACTAGAATATGATGTTTTGCTTGATGAATCTGGCCACCAACTCTCCACTCACTTCTCCGAGTGACACGACTTCCGTCGACCTGGAGAAATAATTTGTTGCCGCCAAGATATACTTGCACCCAACAGAGGATGCTCGGAGAGGACCAGCCATATCAATTCCCCACTGTGCAAAGGCCTAGCTTGGAATTGTCAGATCAAGTGGTACTGGAGGCCTTCTGGGTACAACAGCATGTTCTTGACATTTTTGGCATGATTTTACAAACTTGCAACAAGCATCGAATATAGTGGGCCAATAATAACCAAATTTCTTAATTTTAATATTTATTTTTAGCTCGATTTGGTCCACTCTGGCCATTCCAGCGTGCACTTCCCCCATCACCTACCATGCTTCCTCCATAGACAAGCAACAGAGCAGGATCTTTTTACAGGCATCTGCCACAATTCGAAATAAGGTTTCACTTCTGAACTCATAGGAGTCTTTAATTCTGAGTAGCTTCATTCTTTGTTCTTTTTCTTTTGGCAACTATTTATGCATGAACCATCATAGGAGGGTCCCTCTCCAGTCAAGCATAAAAGCTTTTTCAGCCATGGCGACTTCATATTCATTCGATTGTACATCTAGCATGCTAGGGACTTGCCGTCGGTTGATCACGATGATATTTAAAGTCTCATCTGGTGAGACTACCAGCAAGCTGACAAATTTTACCAAAGCATCAGCCTGAGCATTTTGCCCGCGGCCTACATGATTGAGCTCGAAGAAATAAAACTTCGCCATGAGGTGCAGCGCCTTTTGGTGGTAAGGATTAAGTTTCGACTTCCGGACATCAAACTCCCCTTGTACTTGCTTGACGACCAGCATAGAGTCACCATATATTTGCAGCATCTGGATCTCCATGTTGCGGGCGATCTAGAGCCCAATTGTCAATGCTTCGTATTTAGCTTCATTATCAGTGCATGGCTTGTTAATCGAATAGGAAGTATATATAACCTCCCCCTCTGGCAATTTCAGGACAATGCCCACCCCTGCTCTGACTTTGACTAGGCCAGTTGGGGAGTTTTTAGTTCTCAAAGCTCCATCAAAGTATAGCTGCCATGTGACCAGCTGAGCTTGACATGCCTCCAGGGTTTCATCATCAAGAATATCTGCCTCTAGGGGAGAATCTTCTGGGGCTCGGTGCGCTGCGAAGAAATCGGTGATAGCTTGCCCTTTGACTACCTTTTGCGGCACATAGGAGATATCGAAGTCCATGAAAATAACCGCCCATTTGCCCAAATGGCCCTTGAGTGCTGGTTGGGGGAGTATGTATTTGAGTGGATCTGCTTTGGATATTAATTTTATTTCATGGGACAGCATGTAGTGCCGGAGCTTTTTAACAGCAAAGACCAGGGCCAGGCAGATCTTCTCAATGAATGTATACTTTTCTTCAGTCCTCACCAATCTCCTGTTGAGATAAGTAAAAGAGTACACTCAAGTTGCTCAAGGCATTTGCATGTGTTATTTCTGCATCATTGTTCAGTCAAGGCTTTAATCAGGCAAAATTTAGAAGGGGATTCATTCAACCCCCCTTCTGAATCTATCGCTTCTCACCCAACAGATGGTATGTTCTATTACTGAGCGGTCTGATTGGAACCGTCCATATGCTCAGAGTGAGTTACTGGATATTTATTTGATTTTCTGAATTTCCACTGATAAGCCTTTGCACGGTCTTTGTTCAGCTATTCACTCTTATTGAATGGCCTGTCAGTAAACCGTTCAATTCCCAGAATCCTAAGCCAGTTGATTTTTCAGATAATTGTCTATTTATCCTGATTTTTTTGGATTTATCACTGACACGTTTTACATAGTTTGGCATTGGACCGCGCCAATCATTGAGTGGTCTAGTTGTAGACCGTTCTATCCTAAAGAGCCCAATGCCGTGATAGCCAGTCAGTTTGATGGGATAATTGGAAAGTTTAATGTTTTATCTATTTTCCACTAACAGCGGTAGGCAGTCTATTAATAGACCGTGTACAGGACTGGGCGGCCTATCGAGTGACCATGTACAGGCCCGAGATTTGTGGATTATTTAGATTTTCTCTTTCCATCCTTGGCTAAACCTCCACCTTCTTCCACCATTTTCTCCACGATTTCTCCACCAAATGGGGTGCCACTTGATCCTGGTGGGAGATGGAAGTATTATCTACGGATTTTCTTTCATTATCACACCCTAATTTTTAGTGAAAAACCCTAATTTTGGGGTTGGACTTCAGGAGTCTATAAATAGCACCCCTAGTCCAAGCTTGAACTGAGGGGGAGATAAAAAAGTCGACGGCAAAGCCCTGTCGAATTCTTGAGCGACCTGTAGCCAGGGAGGGAGGCTCTCTACGTCTACTTGAGCCTCCGGTCAAGGGAGTATTTATTTCATTTGGGTTTTAGTCTAAGTGTCCCACCGTCAGTTCATTCATTGCATGTTCATTTCTATTGTTCTTCTTCCCACGTTTCCACTACTTGCACTTCATTTTCACACCACTCCTATTGTTTTCACACCCTATAGGGGTTTAAAAACCACCTCAGGTATCCCCCATTCCATGTTATCATGACAGTTTTGCATTCTCTTTTATAGATACTACGCATTCCAGGGCTAATTTGGGTTTTTTTCCTTTTTATCTACGTGATTTTGTAAGTCAACATCAGCATAGCATGAGGCCCATCCCCTCTGGCCGGTCGGAAGGGGTGGAGGATCAAGTCCTACAACTTGGAGTCTGACGGCGTTGGACGGTCATCTTCCATCCGTTTGTAGAGAAGAGTGGTACCCCATCAACCGTTTAGACGCTGTGAGCGGCCGACTGTGAACCGTTCAGTTGCTAGCCTAGTCTTCATCCCGCTTCACTTTCCAGCTCTAGAGCAGTCTATCAAGCGGCCGTGCCATCCTTTGGGCTATTCTTACTAGACCGTGTACATCGTACAGCGCTACACTTCGGCGAGTGTCTCTCCCTTTTCCAAGGTACGGGTGCTATCCTTTTGCATTTCGTGTCTTGGTGGCGATCATGATCATTTCCATATTTTCCCTCGCTTTAGTACTTTTATTTGCACATATTGATTTAATTCCAAGGAAGAGAGGGAAAGAGGGAAAGAGAAAAAATGCCTACAGATTTTCTAGCGATCACGGTGGGACACCTAGTGCCCATCGTGCTATTGTTTTGCTGATCTGTATTTTTTGTGCTTTGTTACGGTCTTTTCTAAGTTGTTGTAGGTTGTCATCTCGTCCACGGTGTGTTTCTGTCCCTGGAATTGTACGCGATCTTTCAGGGGCCGCTCTATTCTTTCCGTGGTCGGACGATAGGCCATGCGGTCCTGGCCTCAGGTGCATTACCATTCTTCATACACTCGTGGTTTTTGTTGACTCTCAGTGGTCTGTTCAGGGCCGTTCTACATTCTGCACAGTCGATCGATAGACCGCCCATCTAGGTACATTTCTGACCCCACAGTTTCATTTCAGCTTTTGTGTTTTTGTTAGTTTTCTTTACTGCTCCCTACTGTTGCACGGTCCTGCCCTGGACCGTCAGCCTCCCTGAGCAGTCTCCCACAGACCGCATTTCTGTGCTACAGTGCACTCGAGATCACCATTTTGATTATAGCTCACATTATTTCACATTTGATTGGTGCCATTCTGATCTCCCCTGATTGTCATTAGATTTTGCATGCTTATTTCCATACTTGCCATAATTGTTGATCATTGATTGCTAGATTTAGGTTAGATTTTACATGCACTCCGGTGCACATAGGACCATACATATTCCATACTAGTTGCATTCCTACCTAGGTAGGGGATCCTCTCATCTCCATATTCCTTGGAGCCGATAAGGTGACCTTACATGGGACCTCTGTAAGTCTTCGTGAGTCATGGATTCCCACACGGATGTCGGGTAGGTTGTACCGTACCACACCGAGTCTAGGATTGCATCCGTAAGAGAGAGTACCCTTTAGAGTCAACCAAGTCCCCATTCCGCCATTGTTAGGCACCCTTGTGTTGAGAGAATTTCATTTAAATTAATCCACTAAGGTTCTAAAAGGGGGAATTTATAAAATCGAAAAAGTGTAAAGAACACAATGGCGCATGCCGACGATCCATCAGAGCTTCGAAAAATGTAGAGGGGTAAGTGATGCCCCCATCACCATCTTCATCTTCAGCCTGGCTTGATGTGCCCTAGCTGACCCACCATGAATTTCTTTCATGACTCTCCAGGCTTCCTGCATAGAGAGGCACCAAAGTAGTACTTTCTTTTTGGCGTCGGCCACAATTCAGAATATGATTCCATTTCTGACTTCATAGGAGCCTTTTATTCGGATCAGCCTGATCTTCTCTTCTCTTTGCTTGGGCAGCTGTTGGTGTTTAAACCATTGGATGAGGGGCTCCCGCCAGTTGGCTGAGCTGATCACTTCTGCAGTTGCTATTTCAGGCTCTTCATCACCCAGCCCTTCTTCTATCATGCTGGGGACCTGCCAGCGGTTGATCACTCGTATGTTGAGTGATTCATCTGGCGGTATTGCTAGTGAGCTTGTTAGTTTTGCTAATGCATCGGCCTGTACATTCTGACCTCGGCTGATGTGGCTTATTTCAATAATGTAGAACTGCCTAATGAGTTGCTTTGCCTTGGCATGGTAGGGAAGCAATTCAGGTTTTTGGACGTCAAATTCTCCTGGGATCTGTTTGACGATTAGCATCGAATCCCCAAATACTTGTAGCATTCGGATCTCCATGTAGAGAGTAACCTGGAGATCGATAATTAGAGCCTCATATTCTACTTCATTATTTGTGTAGGCTTTGTTGATCGAGCAAGAGGTATGTAGCACCTCACCTTTGGGGGATTTGAGGATGACTCCTGCCCCTGCTCTTGTTCTTATTTGTCCCTACGAGGATGTTTCTATTCTTGAAGCATCGTTGAAGTACAGCTGCCAGGTGGCGTGTTGGGCTTGGTCCAATTATAGGGTCTGATCTTCGAGGAACTCCGTGATCAAAGGAGAATCTTCAGGCATCGAGTGTGCTGCAAAGAAGTCTTCAATGGCCTTGATGCGAGACGGGAGTGACTCAGACAGACAATGCAACCTCGGACTCGCTATGTTGATTCGACTCGCCTGGGACAGACATAACTAGCAAGACACGTAAAATAAGAACACCTCGGCGTGGCTCCAAGGAGCTCTAGAAGAGGAGAAATGTCCTCAACAAGAAGCGCAACTCACGACTCGTCCCTAGCGTTAGAAGCACGTGGATCCGCACGGTTGAGAAATTGGCGCTGCGTCAAGGGTGGTCTACACTCCTCCGTACCCTGAATGGGTCATGGGATGGGTCACGTGTACATTTTGTCACAGTGGTGATGGAATTTACAGTGAGCTAGGAATCCTATCTCATGCAAGTGTGGCATTCAAACATATACTAAACAAGCAAGCGACAAGGGAGAAGCGGAGACATACCTCCACGCTCGGGTAGTGGGGAAGACCTTCCCGGCCAAGATTTGTAACACCCAGTACAATAGATATAGTTAATTACAACATGAAAATTATGGCCCACTCCACGTAGGGAGGTAACAGGCTGCAACAATGGTCCGAGAGCACCGATCTTGGGTTGACGGGCAGCAAGGCAGCGGGATCCAAGGCAGTTGTGGGCTGTGACTCCGGATCTGAAATCTGCTGGCTGGTAGGACAGCGAACAGAGGCATTCAAAGGGACATCAACCTCTGGGGATCTTCTGAAGGTAGCGAGTGTCTGGGATGATGGTGGGACGTCCCTGGTCGACTCCCGAAAGCAACAGTCACTGAATCTGAGCCGGGATATTTTATTGGGATTTAACTCCCAATACTATCCCGCAGTCCTATCTCATGACAGATCTGTGTGCTTCCACGACAACGGCTACCGCGCCTAGATCTGGTGTCAGATCGGGATGAAATTAGTGCCGTTGCGAAGGGAGCTCGCGGAGCTACGACATAAGTGAAAGCCATGACCATCCAATGGTCTGGATAGAGATGAGAAGCTCTGCAAGTCGGTAGTTATTTCTGGCTTAGATTATAGGACAGGCAGGGCAAAGTGAGATCTGCTTGAGAATGAATTTTGACCCTAGGGGAAATGATGGATCTAGACCTTGGGAATTTTATGGCTGAGAGGGGGGAGGTGAGGGTCACGCACACCAAATTTGGTGGCGTTCTGAGATGGTTTGAGTGGTGAGAAAAATGGATCTTCAGACTATTATCCCGCAGGTCTACAGAAAGGCAGACTATAAGGGGTGGAAAGAAATCACTGGGAAGGTGGTCAAATAGGCTCTGATCGACGTAAAAATTGAACTGGAGATGGAGGACTACAAAGGAGAAATCCCTCAAAAGATGAAGGTGATTAGACGGGTCGGATCTTCCGTACCAACCTTTTTACTGAGCTTTTGTCCAGGAATCCTGAAATTCTGGATAGCAGGGAGGAACTCGGGTTGTGGTGGCTTGACGGCGGCAGCGGCGGTGATCGATGGTAGTAACCCAAGGAAGAGAAGGAGAGGATGATCACTCAGAAATATTAGGATTTTGGCTCCAGATCTGATGTAGCAAGAAGGAAGAAGAAGGTTCTTCTTCATCACTCCACGTACTAATCATGGCCTTGGGCTTTTTATTTTTGAACTTGGGGTGAACTTTCTTGAAATTTTCTGGACACTCTGACTTGATGTGGTGTTCTGAAGGCTCATCAAAAAAAATACACGTAAATATCCGAAAAAAATATCTGAAACACCTGGGGCATTACAGCCCTCCCTCCTTATAAGAATTTCATCCTCGAAATTCAGGACAAGCACTATGCCACAAGGGGAGAATGCCGCAATCAACTGATGACATGGTCAGAGCCCCAGTCAAACCTCAATACTCGCAAAAATCTCGATCATGAGGGACGCAGCCAGACAATGATCATGGACAACGCCTCGCTCACAACCCAAGACACATCGATCATCAGAGCAAGGATCATGCAAAGGAGTACAAGTCTGGCGTCACCTCAGATAACATGAAAACTAACCACCGATCAAAACCACACACCCGACAGACCAACAAACATCTGCTTCACAACCCGCTGACAGATCTCAAGCCCTACACCCGGGGCAACAACTGTAGAGCTTCCACCAGCTCACACCTCGCAAGCCAAACACTTACAACAACGCCGGACCAACTCTTGCCAGAAGACAACTTCTAACAAATCTCAGGTCCAATCTAGGAAAAGACACACCTCATGATCGGCTACCCAAGGCCTAGCCGGCACACGACTCTTGCCATTCCCAAGCTACTACGACCATCATCTTCTGTCTGTGAAAGACCATCCACTGGTCTCCAGATACTCGTCAATCGGGAACCTCCATCGGCCCGACAGGTGCAATCCAAATCACAACAGGCTATCCGCTGACCCTCCACAGACCAATACCACATCTCAAGCCAAACCTCACTTGCACACCGTAACCAATCTCGAGCCTCACGTCAACTCTACCCTCTCAGGGGAGCATGACGAAACCACATAACTGGATTCCACAATCCTTGATCCTCACATCACTCGACTCAGGCTCACAGGGAATTCCTCCCTCACTGGTCACAAGCCAGGGATCACCATCCAACGCCGACATCTCATTAGGGACCCCCACACACAGGCACCGTCCAATATCCAATTAAATCCCATCTCATCTCAATTACTCTAAATGGACGCCTGTCAATCCTGGTTCCGGTCTTACCTCAGAACCTCGGGACACAACCCTTTGCAATCCACGACAAACTTCTCCAAAACTGATAAGTGCTGCCTGCTACCACACCATCCTGGTCGATGATGTCATGATCAATGCACATGGGTCCCCAGACAATACACTTCTTACCATGGTCGACTGCTCGGTCACCTCACCAGTCGTTTACGGCCACCAACCGGGACCCATAATCTCTCAGAGACCACTTCTCCAAGACACGGTCTCATCCGAGAGCACAACTTCCAACACAAGGACGGGGTACTCATGCGGTGACCTTGCCAACACTTTCCCTAACTCTCAATCCACCAATGCCACAAACCACAATACCTCAAATGATGGCACGACAACAACACGTCTCACACAATCTGAGACAATCTCATACTGAGGAACCAATCCTCTGATGCTCAACACATACTCTGCAACTCCGCAAGCTCAGATTCACAACACCACGAAAAACATAACACCAGCCACGAATTCTCGCGAACACTGCCCAACTGGCACGCATCCTTCTGGAGCAGCGCCAACACACCCTTACACATCGGGGAATGGGCAACACTTCTCACAGATAGCCACACTCTGCCACAGTGGTTAAGCTAGCCGCTACCACACGCTCCTCTCTTATGCCTTCCTTTGACCTTGAAACCAATAACACGCCAACACACTTACCAAGGTGTGAAGAAAATTCACCAAAATGCCAGGCTTGAAGACCGTAACATCTCTTACCACTAGACATCATCTATCGAATCTGCCCATGCCAATACCAATCTATTCTAGAGCTGCCACTGCGTGGACCATCATGCCAAAAGCCGTAACAAGAACCACAATCGGCACCTGCCAACGCTCATCCTCGATTCCCGAACCTACCACTACCACACGATCTCGAACCTAACCCAGGGTGACCACAACCCAATCCAAGATCCTCTGCTCATCCGAGCACATCTCGACCAGAGCGCCTGCTCTGTCACCTCGGACCATAATCTCGACACCTCAGGGACTGGATAAACCTCAAGCTGGGGTGGCCAACCCGATAATAGCTCCCTCAGAGCATACTCACGCCCACTTAACCACAGATAGTCCTCACCAGCCACCTGACCTCGTTGCAGATTCCTCGAACGCAGCACCACAGTAGCACTCCTGTCAGTAACCCTTCCCAATGCAACACAACCAGGGCCACCACCAATGAGGGAGAAAGCTCTCGACCTCGAACCTCAGGTCCCACGTTGGCACTCCAACGAAAAATGACAACCACCTTCACAGTGCCAACTCGGCACACACAGGCTCTTATGCGAGAAACCAAATGGAAAATAAGCACGAAACCCTATGCCAGCTGCCGACTGTACTGGACCTTATGGACTCTTATCACTGTAATATCCAGAATTCCCATTTACTTCCACAACCATAGCTCTGAAACCAACTGTAACGATCCAAGATCCAGATACCGAGAATGATCCGATATCATTTGGACCATAGCCGGCCACCCATGAGCCAGAGGGCTCGGAAGGGCTAAAAGGATAGGTGTAGTGTATACAGAAATATGAAATAAAGTAGGACAATTCAATAATTAATAGAAATAAAGTATTATTTGTTCATTAATGAGGACAAAAGGTCCAAGTTAAGGGAAACGTTGGCCGATCTTGCCGATGATGACAAGGGTCAAACATCTGTTGTTCATGGACATTGGTTAAAAGCTGAAGCAAGAGTATTATTTGTTCATTAATGAGGACGGAAGGTCCAAGTTAAGGGATACATCGACCAATCTTGCCGATGATGACAAGGGTCAGACATGGGTTTGTTCATCGACATTGGTTAAATGCCAAAGTAAAAGTATTATTTGTTCATTAACGAGGATGAAAGGTCCAAGTTAAGGGAGGCATCGATCGATCTTGCTGATGATGACAAGGGTTGAACGTGGGTTTGTTCGTCGACATTGCTTAAATGTCAAAGTAAAAGTGTATTCATTAACGAGGATGGAAGGTCCAAGTTAAGGGAAATGTTGACCGATCTTGCCGATGATGACAAGGGGCAAACATGTGTTGTTGATCAACATTGGTTAAATGTCAAAGCAAGAGTATTGTTTGTTCATTAACAAGGATGAAAGGTCCAAGTTAAGGGAGACATCGATCGACCTTTCTGATGATGACAAGGGTCAAATATGGGTTTGTTTGTCAACATTGGTTAAATACCGAAGCAAAAGTATTGTTTGTTCATTAACGAGGACGAAAGGTCCAAGTTAAGGGAAACATTGACTGATCTTGCCGATGATGATAAGGGTCAAACATGTGTTGTTCATCGACATTGGTTAAAAGTCGAAGAAAAAGTATATTTATGAATGAGGACGGAAGGTCCAAGTTAAGGGAAACGTCAACCGATCTCACCGATGATGACAATGGTCAAACATGGTTCGGAGAGAGAGAGAAGATCTCCGGTGGGACTTGTGGTGATCATCCTTTTCAAAGTTTCATTAGGGTGAGGGTGAAGAGGAACTTTAAATTACCACATTACTAACTTAAGCGCCCTTTTAGATTTTCACTGAAGCCAGCCCCCTCTTACTTTTGCCCACGTGCCCTTTCAGATTTTCATGTGGCGGGGTACCCGATTTTACCTGTGACGCCCTTTTGGATTTTCGCCACAGTCGGGTTATAGCCATTTTTGCCCTTGCTCGGAGCATTCGAGCAAGTCTAGCGAGCCAGTAAAATGGGATTTATTCGTTGGCAAGGGGACAATGCCAATGCAAAGGAGGAGTTTTCGCCGATTCAGACGTAAGGTCTGTAACGACCAAATTGTTGGAAGTTTGGCTAGGACACGAGGCCTTTCGTCAGAAAGGGGTTTATTCGTTAGCAAGAAGGTAATGCTAACGCCAAGGAAAGATTTCCACCGATTCGGATGTAAGGTCCATAATGGCGATATTGTTAAAAGGGTCGGCTAGGACACGAAATCTTTCGCCAGAAAATGGGCTTATTCGCTAGCAAGAGGGTAATGCTAACACAAAAGAAGGATTTTTGTCGACTCAGACGTAAGGTCCGTAATGGCGATATTGTTAAAAGGGTCTCCTAGGACACGAAGTCTTTCACCGGAAAAGGGGCTTATTCACTAGCAAGAGGGTAATGCTAACGCAAAGGAAGGATTTTCGCCGACTCGAACGTAAGGTCCATAATGGCGATATTGTTAAAAAGGTAGGCTAGGATACGAAGTCTTTCACTGGAAAGGGATTTATTCGTTAGCAAGAAGGTAATGCTAACTCAAAGGAAAAGTTTTCACCGATTCAGACATAAGGTCCGTAACAGCCATATTGTTAAAAGGGTCGGCTAGGACACGAAGTCTTTCACCAGAATGAGGTTTATTCGTTAGCAAGAAGGTGATGCTAACACCAAGGAGAGATTTCCGCCGATTCAGAAGTAAGGTCCATAATGACGATATTGTTTAAAGGGTTGGCTAGGACACGAAGTCTTTTGCCAGAAAAGGGGCTCATTCGCTAGCAAGAGGGTAATGCTAACACAAAAGAAGGATTTTCACCGACTCGGACGTAAGGTCCGTAATGGCGATATTGTTAAAAGGGTCGGCTAGGACACGGAGTCTTTCGCCAAAAAGGGGTTTATTCGTTAGCAAGAAGGTAATGCTAACGCAAAGGAAAGATTTCTGCCGATTCAGACGTAAGGTCCGTAATGACGATATTGTTAAGAAGATCGGCTAGGACACGAAGTCTTTCGCCGAAAAGGGGTTTATTCGTTAGCAAGAAGGTAATGCTAACGTAAAGGAAAGATTTCTGCCGATTCAAACGTAAGGTCCGTAATGGCAATATTGTTAAAAGGGTCGGCTAGGACATGAAGTCTTTCGTTGGAAAGGGATTTATTCGTTAGCAAGAAGGTAATACTAACGTAAAAGAAGGATTTCCGCCGACTCGGACGTAAGGTCCATAATGGCGATATTGTTAAAAGGGTCGGCTAGGACACAAAGTCTTTTATCGGAAAAGGGGCTTATTCACTAGCAAGAGGGTAATGCTAACGCAAAGGAAGGATTTTCGCCGACTCGGACGTAAGGTCCGTAATGGCGATATTGTTAAAAAGGTCGGCTAGGACACGAAGTCTTTTGCCAGAAAGGGGTTTATTCATTAGCAAGAAGGTAATGCTAACGCAAAGGAAAGATTTCTGCCGATTCAGACGTAAGGTCCGTAACGGCCATATGGTTAACCCTTTTGGCCTTTGCGCACCGGGAAGAACGGCACCGTTTCAAGGGCGCGCCAGAGAACTGTGGCGCCGGTTCAGCTTCATTCACTTGCCAAACGTCGGCCGATGAGTCCGGGGATGATCCCGAAGGTCGCCATTAACGAACTTTTGGGCCATGACCCATATTTTTGGGGAGTGAGCCGGATCTAGCATTTTAACCACGATTTCTGGGTTTGAATTAGTCCTCTCGGTGCTAGAGAGGTTGGGGACGAGTTTCCCCTTGTTTTCACTGGCGCAAACGGGGTGTGGAATGAAATTTTCACCAGAAATCGTCATTTTCGGGTTTGCGAAAGAGTAGCGGTCCTAACAGGAACCGCCACTAGCCCTGGCGGTCCTCTGAGGGCCGCCACTTGCTCCCTTAAGTCAATTCAAGCCTTGCGGTCCCGCGATAGACAGCCAAGGTGCTTAACGGTCTTGAGGAGATCGCTAGGTAGGGCTTTGCGGTTAGGGCATGACTGTTTTCGAGGTTTTACCATTCGAGTGTTTTTGGGCTTAGCGGTCCTAGGAGAGACCACCACTCGGCCTTGCGGCCTGGGGATGACCGCTTGGGTCTCCCTTATGTCAGTTCGATCCTAGCGGTCACGCGATAGACCACTACCTAGCTTTACGGCCTCTAGGAGACCGCCAGGGTGTAGCTTGCGGTCAGAGTGTAACCATTTTCTAATTTTTGAGTTGCTTGAGGTCGGGAGGTATAGCGGCCATGCGACTAACCGCTAGGTGACACCCAACGGTCAGGCAATGGACCGCCATCCTTCTCGACGGTCTGGGAGTGACAGTCTAGGTTCTAGAGGCGTCTGGGGCTATGTAGTCCTGGCTGGACTGCTATGCTAGTTTTTACGGTCCTAGCCAGACCGCTAAGCTCTGTGACGGTCCAGGGAGGACCGCCTCTTGGCTTTCATGTTTGTCGTGCCCGTTTAAGCATTGTGTTGGTCTCCGGTCGACCCAGTTGTGACCCAGTGGTTGACTTTCAGTCTCGTGAATGTCCCGGACACCCTGGGGATTCTGTGTCTGTGTTTTAGGGTGTCTGGAGGTACCATGCTACCTCGATTAGTATGCCCGTGGGTTTGAGAGTCTGGGTGACTCCATGTGTTCCGGGCTTTTGTGTTACACTTGATCGAGTCACCGTGTATCAGTGTTAGTGTGGTGGGGGTTCCCCCGCCCATTGTGAGTTCTCCGGAAAGTGATTTTTGAGTGGGCCATGTGCGCTTGGACTGCGAGTCCAGTCACCCAGCTTGGAGTTGGAGGTTTCCTTGGTTCCCTTTTTGAGGGAATGGTCTCGACAGTCGTGAACTGCTCGTGAGTCATTGTGCTGAGGTTTCTGAACCTATGGTTAGGGCAGATTGACGGCATGGCACCGTTCGGTGCAACAGTCTTGACCCCGAGTCTCGTGGCTCAAGGACTATTGGATTTAGTGAGTCTAGAGTGCTATCTACAGTCCAGTGGCTTAACGCCACCTGGTTCTTCGTGATTTTCACGCAGGGTATGTGTGTGGTTCTCGAAGTTTCTCCTCAAAGAGTGGTCACATCAGTGACTCCCCACTAGTCGTAGTCTTCCGACACGCGTGTGGTCCCACCAGGGAGTGGTGGTGAGGCTACCCGAGACAGATGACTTTAGGATGGTTGCCGTGGGCCTCCTACTGTGGCGGCTCGAGTCCAGGCCAGGAGGAAGAACCAGCTAGAGGACCTGACGTAGTGTAGCCAGTTAGTGTGTGCACACGTGGTTGGGGACATCAGACACGTGCTAACGACATGACCTCGACTAGACCCTTGTCAGTGTTACTTGTGTGTGTGTCTCAGTTTTCACCTGGGGCGAGTAGGGAGACACTGTGGCATGGTGTAAGTCGTCAGGGGACGCGTCTGGCTGTGCTTCTAGTGGGCGGGTACTCTTGTCACGTGAGTCATGACTCTCTTGTTTCTGGGTTCCATTTTTCATCTGCGAGACGTGGCTTCTGGACCGTTCTAGTGTGTTTTCCAGAGGTGGTGGCCAGATGTGCTTGGTAGGGATTACCGAGGCCTCGCTGGGCCAGTGTGGGACTATGCGG
Organism: Amorphophallus titanum; assembly: GCA_024336825.1. NCBI lineage: Eukaryota > Viridiplantae > Streptophyta > Magnoliopsida > Alismatales > Araceae > Amorphophallus > Amorphophallus titanum. Next base: position 47,501,256 of record JANBPO010009603.1, on the reverse strand, counting down.
TCTCGGCTGGTTGTGCCTGTGTAGGTAGGCTTCTGTGGCAGGGTTGTTGTGAGTGTTTCCTCGGTAGGACTGGTGTTAGAGTGGTCTAGTTCCCGAATGTGAGATCGAAATTTTTCCTTTCTGTTGCCAGTAGGAGTAGCTGTAGTGCCGAGTTTTGACCGGCCACCAGTTCGCTGTTCCTACTGTAGTTGTTTAGCTTATGCTGCTTTCCTTTCTGCCATTATTTTTCTCGGTTGGGGTTCTACGGGACCCCTACTGAGTCTCTGTTTGGAGACTCCTCCCTACTTTTTAGGTACGGTGGTTCGTCCTCGAGGTTCGAGGGAGTTGCATGGAGATCCTTAGCTGCTAGCTCACCGGGCCGAGTGTTCACTTGACATGTAGTACGTTTTACTACTTTAGATAGTACTTTTTGTTGGATTGGACTCTGTTGTAGTTAGTTATTTATTTCTATTAATTATTAAATTATCCTATTTTATTTCCTATTTCTTTGTACCTCTACACTCTTTTTTAGCCCTTCCGAGCCCTCTGGCTCGTGGGCCTGTGTCATTTTATATTCTGCTCTAATCGACTCGACTGTTTAACTGTCACGTTCCGAGCAAACGAACATGTTCTGCTGCTATCGGTTCGGGGCGTGACAATATATTAGCAGTTTTATACATGAAGGGGATAGTTAGATTTGTTGGATGGTTGAGAGAGGATCTAGAGGGGGTGAATAGATCCAGGTTCACAATGAGTATTTTTAAGCTTTAATCAAAACTTAAAACTGAACAACGCATGAACCAGAACTGAAGTGTAGAACTGAACTGAAAGTACTAAGTTAGTCAATGGAATGAACGAGCTGTGAGCTAGGAGAACCTGTGAATGGGGGTAGGAGAAAAAGATTATATGTAGCACACCATAACACAAGGTTTTTAGGTCATTCGACTATCCCTAGACAAGCCTACATCCACCCCCTCCCAACAAGGAGAGGATACCACTCTTTTGGCCAAAAGATGGGCAACCACACACACACACACTGCTTCAGTAGCTAAGCACGGGGGCAAACCCCACACGAGGAGCAGAGTCCTCACCGCACACATGGGGACCAGCCCCACACAATAGGTTTGGTTAAAAGAAAGGAAAAACAAGAATCAGCAAGAAAAAGAGGAACGTGACTGCTTGCAGGAGCAATGACTCCAGTAGAAGCTGGCAATGAGGATGATAGTGCAAATGTTAAGGGTGCAAGGGAAACAGGGCTGGCTGGCTACTGATCTTCTTTCTTCTCCTCCTCTTATTCTTTCATATAGGCTTAGAAGGCGCTCATCTCCCTTTTCTTTTCTTTCTCCCTCTCTTTCTTTTCATTCCTATTCTTCCTTGAAGGGTCCAGGCTTCAACCATTGCAACAGCTAAGTAGCAGTGGCCTTTCTTGCATGGGGTCCTTCCCTTTTACAGCCACGATCAGTCCTCCCAGAGGACAGTTCCAGGTTCAGTGTGATTGGCTCTTCATAAAATGATCATTTGACTTTAAAGACCATTTGTCTTGGTAGCCTCTGATTGGCCGGGAAGGCAGCAGAAAGGTTTCCATCTTTTTGTTACCCTAGTTGACCCGACAATATGTGAGAGAGGAGCTTCCCAAGTAAGATCTGTAGAATCTCCTTTTTCCACAGGTAGGACTGTCAAGGGTGTCCTTCTGTCCTGGTGACCTTAGTGGTAGAGAATCCTGATTGGCAGGAGGCGAAAAGGTGGATACCAAGAAAGCTGACTACTCCCAGAAAAGGTAACCTACTTTTCAATGGACCAAAAGGACTGAAATAGCAACCAATGATGATAGGAAGGATGACTGAGCAAAGATACCTTTCCAGACCTCAAAAGATGTAAATTTTGGCATTTACGGTTCCTATTAATGCTCTCTGGATCTCATTCAAAAAACGCTGTAGGTTTCCTAAGAATGGCCTTGAGAGCCGCTCACAGAGGCATTTCATCGAGCATGTGCTTCTTCTCCATTGAGGTCGGTGCAGTTGGCTTGGCAAGATATATGAGGTCGATGTGTCTCTTGCAAGGTCAGAGCAGTTGGAGAGGTTACCTTGAAGATGGTCTTCGAGGTCAATGCGTGTAAGGTGCTTGGCCTTGGGCAGGGTCGGTGCACATTGGAAGCCTCTTCACTTATGGTCGGTGCACATTACTGTTCCACCATATACAAGTCGATGCATATTTGGAGCTGCTTCAATAGTGGTCGGTGCACATTACTGTTTCACCATATACAGGTCGATGGACATTCCAAGGTCGACGCTTGTCAAGGTCGTTGCTCATTTCAGGGTCAGTGCACATTACTGTTCCACCATATACAGGTTGATGCACATTTGGAGCTGCTTCAATAGAGGTCGATGCACATTACTATTCCACCATATACAGGTCAATGCACATTTGGAGCTGCTTCAATAGAGGTTAGTGCACATTACTGTTTCACCATATACAGGTCGATGCACATTAGGACCTTGGCCTTTGGCAAGGTCAGTGCAGGTTTGGAGCTTCTTCACTTGGGGTCGGTGCACTTTTGGAATTCCTTCATTGAGGTCGGTTCACATTTAGAAATCCTTCAATTGAGGTCGGTGCATATTTGAAATTCCTTCACTGAGGTAGGTGCACATTTGGAACTTAGCATACCCAAGTCTGTGCACATTTACAAACCAAGTCGATGCACATGTATTTACCAAGTCTGTGCACTTAAAGAAGGTCGGTGCACATTTGACATTTCCGCACATGCAGGTCGATGCACATTTTCTTTTGCCAACGGAAGGTCGATGCACCTTTTCTAAAGCTCATGAAGGTCGATGCACATCTTGGCTGATTGCCTATAAGGGTCAGTGCATCGACGCACATGGAGTACTTTCTTCTGTATGGTCGATGCACCTGACAGTTTGGTAGAATGTCTACCTGGACACATCAAAAGATGGCATAAATTTCTGTGCCAATTGGCTAGTGACTCATGGTGACATCATTAAAACAACATGTACATAACAACATGTACTAAACATTCTCCCCCTTTTTGATGATGGTAATAATGAGTCATGTGCTTACCCAAAAGAAAATATGTAGTAGGGATATGCTGTGAGTACAATATGCAATGAAGGCAAACTCCCCCTTAATGCAACTCTCTCTCCCCCTTAATGCAAGAAGGTAATATGGGATGTACTCAAAGTAATGTCAATTTTGGCGTGTCTACACCTTGTTTCTTTCGTGTGAGGTGGGGGTCCGCGGGATCCCTACTGATCCTATGAAATGAGACTCACCCCTGTGATTTTCAGGTGAGGCAGGGTCGTCACGAGACACGGTAGGTTTTTAGTGAGGTTCTAGTAGCCGAGGTTAGTCGCCAGTTGCCAGAGCCGGGATATGCCCCGTGTACTTGTACCTTTCTTTCTATTGACTATACTTATATTTGGACATGAGATGTACTGGATATTGTAGCAGTTTAATTATTTATTTTATTTCTACATTATTATTTAGTTGACTATTGTGCTATCTCTGCAGTTACTTTAACATCTTACGTTCCCCCACACGATCCTTTATCCCTTCTGAGTCTTCGGGCTCGTGGGAGGTGGGCTGAGATTCGAGTCGCATCGGTTCCTTTCTGGTACTCGGTTTCCGGGTCGCCACTGCTAGTATCAAAGCGAGGTTGTGGAGGTATATAAGAATCTGAAGTGACCATAGTGGTCCAGAAGATCCATGAATGTCCTGTACAGTCGGCGACTGGCCTAGGGCCCATGTGTTTTATTGATTTGTGATTGCTTTCCTTGATGCCAGGTGAGTTACGGCGCCGAGGAGGAAGACTCGTTCCCAGCAGGAAGAGTTTGGTGATGGTCCAGAGGACTAGAGCAGAGCTACGATTCCGGAGGATGTAGCTGGAGGTCCGCGAGTCCCTGGAGCGGAGGATTTCTTTCGAGGCATGTTTCAGTATGTTCTCCGGCAGCAGCAGGGAGGTGAACTGGCGAGGGTTCAGCGACTCAGGGAGGTCCTGGTAGGGTACTGAAGGAGTTCTTACAGTTCTAACCGCCTCCTTTCAGCGGGCAGCTAGATCCAGAGGTGGCCAAGGAGTGGCTGGGTGATTTGGAGAGGATATTCAGTGCGATGGAGTGTGCTGTGGAGGAGAAGGTGGTATTGGCTACGTATCGATTGCAGGGATCAGCCCGGTCTTGGTGGACGTCAGAGTGGGAAGCAGCGTTCCAGTCTCGTCCCCTTCGGCAGATTACGTGGCAAGAGTTCGTCACGACTTTCGAGTGTGCTTTCTGTCCATCTTTTATCAGGTCGCATAGACTGCGCGAGTTCTTGGAGTTGACCTAGGGTGACATGTCAGTGGTGCAGTACCGATCCAGATTTATCGAGTTGGGCCGTTATGCATCTCACATTATGGTGGATGAGGAAGTAAAGACTGAGCAGTTTGTTGGAGGTTTAAGGCCAGAGTTGAGGCACCCTCTTCTCGCATCAGGTCCGGCTAACCTGGATGCAGCTTGCAAGGCAGCGGCGGCACTGGAGAGAGATTTACAGAAGGTCTGAGGGTACGACAGTGCAGGTCAGGTTCAGGCAGGTGTCAGTCAGCCGATGGACGTGCAACAGCAAAGTATCGTCCAGCCTTCAGCAGGTGGTTCATGGGCAACTCAGTCTGTGGCTTCAGCACTAGAGTCGTCGTTCTTTGGTTCGAAGCTCAAGAAGCTGCTCAAGGAAGCTGGTTTTGGTAGGAGGCATCGGGGTCATAAGGAGCCAGCGCAGCAGTCGGTGGGTAGTGTTCAGCAGCCTGTGTCTTTTCAGTGCCAGGGTTCAGTGAGTGGTTCTCAGGGCGGGTGCCCGAGGTGCGGCAGTTCTCATCCAGGCAGGCAGTGTTCGACGCCTGTGATTTATTTCAGGTGTGACCAGCCAGGGCACATGGCACGTGACTGTCCATAGAGACCGCGTCAGCCACCCGAGTTTCAGCAGCAGCAGTAGTTTCAGCCCCAACAGATGTCATCACAGCCGCAGCAGTACCAGCAGTAGGGGCAGTTTCCTCAGTTGACTCGGTCAGCCACTGTAGGGAGGCAGAGATCCCGAGACAGAGTGACCCACATGACCAGAGCAGAGGCTGAGGCATCGCAGTTGGTGGAAGGTACTCTCTCAATTTTGGGTTGTGCGGATCGTGTTTTATTCGATTCGGGTGCTTCTCATTCGTTCATTTAAGAGGATTTTGCTCAGAACGTGGAGGACCCGGTGGCCGAGATGTCCTGTGATATGACGGTGGAGCTACCTACCAGCAATTTCGTGCACACCCCATATTACTTTGAGAAGGTACCTGTGTAGGTGGAAGGGCGGAACTTGCCAGCCAGGGTCTACGCGTTACCACTTCAGGACTTTGATGTAATTTTGGGCATGGATTGGCTCGAGGCTCATCATGCCTTGGTGGATTGTGGCTCGAAGAAGGTCTACTTCCGGTAGCTTCGCGGACCCACCTTCTATTTCCAAGGTATTTGGTCTTCCTCTTTCTGCTTGCTTATTTCAGCTATCAGGGCTCGTCGATTGCTTGATGCGGGTTGTCAGAGTTTTCTCGCTTCGATGATTTTGGTCGATCGGCAGTGTTCGGATGTGGAGGACATTCTGGTCGTGTGCGAGTTTCTCGATGTTTTTCCCGAGGAGTTGTCAGGGTTACCACTGCAGTGGGAGATTGATTTCGTGATTGAGGTGGTACCAGGTACGGCGCCTATGTCGAAGGCCCCTTATCGTATGGCACCTGCGGAGTTGCGAGAGCTGAAGGCGCAGTTGCAGGAACTCGGCATCGCCGAGTCACCCACGGGTTCGGGGTGAGCGTCGGGTGAGTCGGCCGCCAAATACGGCCCATTTGAGTTGCGCATCGTGCTTGCTAGTAGGTCCTAGGTCGTGTCACATCAGTGATGGTCTAGATCCTGGAGGTATTCCGATCTTCTTCCTCATTGGGTGGCAGCACCAAGGATCTCTTTTTTGTCCTGGATGATCTTCTGGACAACACCTCTGATTGATCAGATGCAAAAAGATGGTTACCATGAAAGGTGACCTTTCCCACATTTGCTAACTGACATTTCTATTGACCAAAAGGATTGATATGATAAGCCAATGATGATAAGGATAGTTGATTGTCCTAGGATCCTTTTTCTAGACCTGAACCTACTGGCGGAGCTTGTGGAGATGACTCTCGAGCATCATTGCCATAAGGCTGATTCCAAGCTTAGTTTTACATGGGCTCCTGAGAATGATCTAAGCTAGGTCTGAGCTTTGTCGGGCTTGAGTAAGATGGAGTTTGAGCTTTGTCGGGCTTAGGAAGTCCGTGCTTCAGGCATTAGGGAGTCTGAGCTTGTCTTTGAGAGGTCCGAGCTTTATTCTAATGAGGTCCGAGCTTTGACATGTCGACCGAGCATAGTTGTGAAGACCGAGCTTTAACATGACGATTGAGTATAGTTGTGAAGACCAAACTTTAACCTGATGACTGAGCATAGTTATGAAGACCGAGCTTTGGTATGAAGATCGAGCTTACTTGTATGAAATTTGAGCCTTGTTGCCTAAGACCCGACCTTGATCACTTGAATCCGATCTTAGTCATGAAGACCGAGGCAGTTGAATGAGGCCTTAGCTATTTGTCAACCTTGCCTAGCTATTTGTCACCCTTAACTATCTATTTGTCACAGATAACAACCTATTTGTCACCCTTAGTCTTCAATAGTCGTCTCCCCTGCTTCTTCTTTCAACCTTGTGAGTTTCATTGTAACTGGAGTCAACTCCAATAACATTTTGAGTCGACTCTCCTTCTACTGTTTCTCTATTTTTAGCCTGGCCACCTATTTTTCACTGTTAGCAAGTCATTTGTTACCCTTACCTAGCTATTTGTCACCCTTAAGGTTCTATTTGTCACCCTTATGAATGCTGTTGTCACCAATAGCCTTGTCACCCATATCTCAGCCAGGGTAGCCATTTTTTCACCTAAGACTTCTATTTGTCAGCTTTGATCAAACATTCTTCACCTTTGCTTGACATTTGACTGAATCCTTGCATTGCTTCGATTTGAGCTTTGACTATGGTCAACTTTGACTCTGACTTGAGGTGACTTTGACTGGAGGAGTCGACTCTAATGGACGATGACGTCGACTCTTCTTCTAGCTTTTCTTCTTCTCAGCCCTTTTTCTTCATGCCAAGGTATTTGTCATCTCTATATCCCTATTTGTCACCTCTGTCAAGCTATTTGTCACCCTTACTCAATTATTTTGTCGACCTTGATTTTTCATTTATTTGAGCAAGAAGGTGAACTCCACTTGGCTTTCTCTTTTTTAATTTTTTTCTTTTGCATCACCTGTCTTGATTTCTGTGTAGCTAGTTCCCTCGATTTTTATGCCTTTGCATCTTGAGTTTCTTTTTCAACCTTGGTGGGTTCTTGCTTGTTTAGATTTATGTATCTTGAATTCAACATTGCCCCGCTACTCATCTTCATGATCTCTTCACATGCCAGTGCTGACTTTGACCTGAACTATAAGAACATTGACATCGTCAAATGCAAATAAGACTCATTAATGAGTCATAGTTAGACATCATCAAAATAATTGAATTAAGCATGCTCCACACATGCCCAACATTCGCCCCCTTTTTGATGATGGCAACTATGAGTTATTATGAGTTCATTATGAGTCATATCATAAAGGAGTATAATCATGAAATAAGCCATTATGACTCATCTCAAAACTTCTCCCCCTTTGCCATCAGCAAAGAGGGCGCAGAATAAAGCCAATTTCAAAGATAGAATATGCAACAAAGAATCAGATAAGGGTTTAAATGTAAGACACAAGCATGTGAGCAGATAGCCAGATGTGTATTCAAACAATGATGTAGAAGTGAAGAGGCAAAAGTTAAATGCCATAAGTGCTGGAGCAGCGAAATGCAAGAGCAGATTGTTGGGTCCCTTGGGATTGTAAGGTCCCTAGGCTTGGCATGAAAAAAGCCATGAAGTCACAGCAAAGCAGTGCGGACTGAATCACGAGAGACAAAAAATATGCAAGATGTTTGAATATAGCAGGACGATCCAATCAGAGATCAGTTCGACAACCATGGAACTGATTTGGTTTTTAGGGTATTCAAATTTTTAGGTTTTCTAGTTTTCATATTTTTAATATTTTCTATGCAATGCATGGGAAGTGCGATCCAACCAATTACTTGATGAAATTGATACTAATTGTTAAGTGGAGATGATTTCAAAGCAGCCAGGAGAATATATCAACAAGAAGATAATTTGTCTTAAAAACAAATGCCAGGACAGCTAGACAGATGCCTGGACACAAGGGGTCGACCCTTGTAGTCGACACTTGGAATTATAAAAGAACCTGATTCAAGAAATCTTAGGATGGGAGTACTTCAATCCTAAAACGTTCACTTGGCGTGTGGTACGTTTTACTGCTTTAGACTATACTTTCTGTTGGGCTAGACTCTGTTGTAGTTAGTTATTATTTTTGTTATATATCTGTTGTCCTGCTTTATTTCATATTTCTATGTACACCACACCTATCCTTTTTTCCCTTCCGAGTCTTCGGGCTCGTGGGAGGCGGGCCGAAGTTCGAGTCGCGCCGGTTCCTTTTCGGTACTCAGAACCCGGGTCGCCACAACCTCACCGTTGTGTACACTACACAAGCCATGGTAAAGCCAGACACAGGCTACCCGAAACACTACGTCAACAATGATGGAGAACCAGTCACAAAATCACAAGTCACGTGTCATGTGACAGAAGCATCTTCTCACTAGAAGCAAAGCCAGATGCGTCCACTAACGTCTTACACTGCGCCTCAAGCGTCTCACACTGGCCTCGAACACGGTGACTGAGACACTGTACTAAGTACAAGGAGCAACAATAACGAGTGACTAGTCAGGGTCACGTCCATCGGCGCTCGTCCAAACGCCCCTGACCACATGTGCACACACAAGTCCAATGCCTTGAGTCATGCCTCTAGTTAGTTTTCCCCCCAGTAGGACGCTGCTGCAAAGTAAGGAGGCCCACAGAAACTAGCCTAAAAATCATCTCTCGGGAACTTGCCCCGCCACCGCTCCCAGGTGGGCCGAAACGCTGAAGTGTCGTCAGGCTATGACTAGTGGAGGCTCACTAGACACAGAGACTCAAAACAAACATATCGAAGTACAGACAGGGTAAGCACTCACCTGTCGCACGTACTACGAAACACAAGACAGTACGCAGAACTGTCGCCAGACTCATGATAGACAACTAGACCTACACACAACGATTCTTGAGTCACACGACTCGGGTCAAGATCGTCGTACATCACGACAACATACTGTTAATCAGCCTAGTCCATAAGCCAAAAATTACGATAAAACACAAGTCCTCAGCCCCAAAGCTGCACACAGGACTCTCGATTCCGCATAACACAAATCACAGAACATGAGGGAATATCAAAACTCTCAAACCAGATAGGCACGTAAATCGAGATAAGACGATACCTCTAAGTGTCCAGAACAGAGTCTCGATCTATATAGGATAGTCGAGACACGCACGAGATCACGTGTCAACCACTGGGTCACAACCGGGTTGACCAGAAACCATAATGACCATCGAAATAACACAAAACACTGCTCAATACAATGGCACTTTCAAACACCCTCTAACACGGTCACAGCCTTCATAGGACATCCAAGACATCCACAGATAATGGGCTAACCAAGGGGTCGAAGTCAAGCCAACGAACACGAAAGAAACACCAAACATAGCTCGGGATGAAGCCACTCTTTCGGGATCCCTTGACACACATATATGACTCTCACGGAACACCCAAGGAATCCACCGAGTCAAAGGCCAACAAGGCACTGAATCTTGGGTTCACCGGAGCCCGAGACAACTCAAATAATACCAGAAAAATCAAAACATTAACGCGCTCATTGCCTGCGTCGCGATGATTAACGCGCTCACACAGAGGGTCGCGATGTCAGAAGAACGCGTCCAACACCTGTAGCGCGTCAACGCATTAACGTGGCGCATGCTTGGGTCGTGTTAATAGACGCGGCCAAAGCCTCAAGCACGATGACAAGATAATCGCGGCCATAGCCTTGGTCGCGATAATAGTCGCGGCCAAAACCTCGAGCGTGACAATACAAGGACGCGGCCATCACCTAGGTCGCGTTAACAAAGGATCGCGTCCAACACAATGACCGCGTTCCTAACCGCCCAACTGTTCATATTCTCTCGATGAACGCGACTACACGATACACGCGTCTCTTCTGAGAATGCGCCCCCTAAGAGTTCCGCGTTAAAACACCGAACCCGAAAAATAGGAAATTTCATAGAAATCTCCATGCCACGCCCCAATCGTCTCCAGAATGACAGGGAAACATCCGGAATCACAAAAGCAATCTTCCACAAGTCAGAAGGGGCCAACAAACCACAAAATGACGACCAAACGAGCGATTTTCATAAATCAACTCAAAACAACTCATGAGGGTAACCGGACACCTATCGGCCCTGAATCACCACCAAACGCAATAAAACTGGTGGGAATGGCATCCGAACATGCCAGAGGTTCATTTCCTATCATTTAACGCGAGAAACATCGCTTGGAACGGCGATTCCATCGTACACCCCACAACATGCTATAATTCCTCGAAAAATTAGAAACCCACTTAAATGCGCACTAATCGGCATAAAATTCAAGGGGAAAGTAAAACAAGAGGTAATGAATCTATCCCCCTATCTCCTTCGCTGACCTCCCGAGTCGAAAACACCGAAACCCCCACACGAACCCACGCCGTGACGCTTAGAATCCACCGAGGGATCGCGCCAACGTCACACTTCATTCCTCCCACCTTCCCGCTCCACGACACCTCCACACTCTCTCCACGTCATCCCCGGAGCCTTCTCCATTTGCAGCCAGAGTAGAGGGGAAAAGAGGAGAGAGAATGAACACGGTGGGGAGAGGAGAGAGGGGGTTAGGGGTTTAAAACAAAAAAAAAAGAAAATAGGGAAATTAACAAAATTTTCTCTGCGCCGGGCCACCATGGCGCATCACGTGGATCATCCCGTCAGACCACCATAACGCTCGTCGTGCATCCTGATGGCTGCCATGTCATTCGGTCGTGGCGCAACGGTTTTGAAAACATAAGGAGGTGATTAGATGAACCCATCCCCTGCCTCCAATAAAAACAAACAAAAAAGAAATGGGCCCTTGTCAGAAAGACTAGAGTACTCTGCGCATTTAATCTTGGTCTGCTCGCAGAAGAAATTTGGGCTGTTTCAATCTACTCAATAGTGGCCAGTTTGTGCTGTGAATAGGCGAGAGCAATGGAGCGTTGGAGGGCCAATTGCAGTGAGGTTGCTTGCGTTCAGGAGGGAGATTGTATTGTGCTCCACGGGTTGTACAGCCGATAGCAGTAGACACAAATACCCATGCGGGATGCAGAAAATGGAGTCCCGGAGGTAAGAGAAGGGAAGAAAGGCAGTGGGGGAGTCATGCGAGGGTGATGAGAATGAGCAGATGTGCGGGGGAAGCAAACATACCTGGAGTGAAGCCGGTGGATGACGTGTGCAGGTGAAATACGTACAATGAGGTAAGCACTGCAAAGGACCATTTTCACGTCTCCCTGTTATAGTACACATGCTCCTTAGAGAATAAACATGCTCTGCAGATCATGTGGATGCTCTCCAGAACATCTGCATGCCCTGGAAAGTGCAGATGCTTTGGAGACCCCAGACGTGCCTTGCAAAACATGGGAGAACTTGCATGTGCTCTGGAGAGCAGGTAAGGTGAAACAGGCACAACACTAATACGGTCTCCTGAGGTCCACTTTCATCTTTATCATTCATGGATGATGCTCTTGTCACCCTACATGCTCTTCAAGGCACATATGTGATTGTGGAGAGCACATTATATGTGCTCTACTGCGTGATATGTGCATTACAAGGCCTCCACATGCTCCACATGCTTTATTCCATATGGTTTTCTGAGGTCCTTTTTCATCTCCCTCTATGCTTGCATGGAACTAGCTCTCCGCAACACATGCTCTTGAGAGTACACACATCTTGTTCATAGTATGTGGATGCTCTCTAGAGCTTCTACATGCTCTGCAGATGTTGTACATGCTCACTAGATCATGCACATACTGTCCATTTGTAATAAGCCTGTGTTCATTTATGTTTTGCAGTGGTTGAGAGAGCATCCAAGGAGAGGAGACATTACACAATTCAATCGATGATGTTCAAGACATTTTGCTCGTTCTTTTTCTACACTAGATAGATGGGTCAAATTCAGTTTAAGGCACAGTACGTGCGATTAATGTAGAGAATAGTCTTTGGAAACCTGGCGGATCTGCCCAAGATGCAATTTGATCGGTTTATGTTAGAGGACGTTTCGGCTCTCCATGATTATGACTGTATTTTCTGCCTTAGGTGGTAGAGAATAAGATTCTTTACTAAAGATGTAACACTTACTGTTGGACTCCTGTATGCAAGGGACATTATTATGATGTTTGGGAACCCTGTGAAGGAGGTAAGGTTGGCAACCCGATTCGGAGAGGGATTGAGGTGGCAGGGTGATCGGATGCCGAGGAATTTGAAGTCCATAGTGGATTTCACAGTCAAAGAGGATGTTGAAGATATCGTGCGGCTAGGGATTGTATATATGTTGAGTAGCTTTTGAGTGCCACTGTTAAATCATTATTGCCTGAGATGGTTTCTACACTATCTCAATGATCTGATGGTGACTAACAGATATGCTTTGGGCTATGGTGGTGAAGACCGTCATTATGAAAAATGTTGCGGGGAAGGTGAAGGCTGTTTGGAGGGAGAGGCTTCGTCCCCAAAGCTGATGGGATACAACTTTATTGGGTTGCATTTTTGTGCTGTCAGTATATGCAACATTGAATATGTTTTGATTTCCTATTTATTCCTCCTTACCTTTTCAAAACCGCCGTGCCATGACTGAATGATGTCGTGACCATCATGACACACGATGGGCGACGTTGCGGCCATCATGACACATAATGGGCGATGTGGGTGTCCAACGGGATCCTCCATGTGGCGTGCTATGGTGGCTTGGTGTAATCCACGTTGGATTGCAGTGCAGCAAGGAAAACGCTTCCTTTTTCATGTGAAACCAAGCTTGTGCAGCAAGATTGCATGTAAAATATGAGTGGCAGTACCCATGTGGAAGGGTAACAATGATGATGGTTCAGGATTCAGATTTTGTGTCCCGGGAAGAAGATTCAAGTAGGGTTTGTAGGGAGTGGCTTGGGCCCCAACGTGATTGAAGATGGGGGATTGTAGCAGCAAACCTGAGAAGTTCTATTCCTGAAGACCTCGCATGCTTGTGCAGATAGACGTGAGGATGCTGGATGCTTTTCAGCACCGACACCTAGTGTATGTTCTATTTTGGTGAAGAAAAGGCAGCATTTAGCTGCCAGCTTTTGCATTCCCTCTCTATTAGTGCCAAGTTGGAGCACTGCGAAGACCTTTTGTAACTTTTTCATATGTTCATGTTCCCAACAATTAAAGCAGTTTGGTGAAAGCATGGAATTCCGAATCAGATCGGGTCTCCTAGGATTGGACCCAGCCAATCCTGATCCGGATCGGATTGGCTGATTTTCATTTTTAATTATTTTTTAGTTTTAGACAGTAAAACACATGCGTGACTTGGGAGTTCCTAAGCATACATCCAACCAACGAGTAAGATGGAATGCAAACATATAAGACACAAGAGCAGTCACACTGGACAGTAGTTTTAGGTGGTTCGATTTTCACCTACATCCACCCCACACTCTAACCAGAGTGTTGCTTACTGCTGGCTCACAGCTTGAACACTACTGATCCATAGCTTCGGGGATAGAAATCCCTAAACACAGCTGAGCCTCATAGCTTGCTGACCGAGGAACACCCTCGCCTGCTGATCACCATAGCTTGCTCTACTAATTCACAGCTTATAATGTAGCTTCAAAGTAAAAAGGAAAGAACTTAAAGAAAGTAGACATGGAAGAAGGAGATATGTCTCTCAACGGAGGAGTCTGACTCTGGACCTGATCTAGAAGTCAGAGTAAGCACTCTTCCTGACCTCTTCTTCTTCCTCTCACTCTTTCTCCGATACTCTGTTTTTATCCAACTTTTCTCTCGTTCTCTCACTCTCTCTTCTCTTCTTCTTCTCTCTTGCTCTGCTCACTGCTTTACTCTTCTTCTTTCTTCTCTTGCACTTTTTCCATTGTCTGTATGCAACCTGGATGAGAAGGGTCCCTATTTATAGGGAAACAAGGGCTCCGGAAAGCTTGCTTCCAGTCCGTCCTTTTTGGCGCGAATCCTATGGCCCCCCTACCAAATATCCTTGAGGGCACATGGCGGGAACGTTCTCACCAAAATATCTTCTGGAGAGAGGTGCTTAGCTGGTAGTCCATGTGTAAAGATGAAAGATGTCTTGTCCACGTGACAGAGTCTCTAGGAGAGATTCCAGTCTTCGATCACGTGCCAACAACTTGGATCATGTGCCTGAGCCACGTGACCGAGGTTAGTGAACGCGTGCTACTTTTCATGGGATGATTCTGGGTCCCTGTGACTTAGGCTCATGCCAATCAGAGCAAGGTCAATCTATCAAACACCTTGTGTGCTTGAATTCATTTCTGAAAAGTGCTAAGGGAAGTCATATGCTCAGACTCTCAAAGCATATGCTTAGACCTGGTGCAGCGTGTGCTCTGACTTCTAATTAAGCCATTTATGCATGTGCTCGGACTTGCATGAATATGGTCTAACCATTAAAATGCATGCGTGCTGACTTAACTGCATGTGCTCAGGCCTTATGCATGCATGTGCGTAGACCTTAGTCACTAGACAATGTATAGGCCAAAGCAGGTGTGCAGACCTTGTACAGGCACAGGGCACAATGTGCAAGGGCCCTATAAGATGCGTCGACCTATGTGCGTAGACCTTGCCAAGCACATTTGATAAATGTGCATCGACCTTGGCGAGCCAGAAGCAAGATGTGCTTCGACTTTAGGATGCCCAAGCGGAATGTGCATTGACCTTAACATACATGAAGAAAACTATGCTTCGACATTAATACGCACACTGCAGAATATGCATCGACCTTGCTTTGCATGAAGCTAAATGTGCTTCGATTTCAAGAGCATGTGCTCTGACTTGATGCCATTATATGCACTGACTTGTATGAAGGTGCTCAGACCTTCATGCTATGAGAATGCGAATGTGCACCGACCTTATGTGAATGTGCTCTGACTTCATAGAACATTAATGCAGGTATGCTCAGACCTCATAGAAGCATAAAGCAAGTGTGCTCAGACCTCATAGAAGTCTAAGGCAAATGTGCTCAGACTTGTCAATGCTATAATGCAGATGTGCACAGACCTTGCTTTCTGCTAGCAAAAAGGTGCACTGACTTTCTATATGCATAAATAGTAACGTGCACAGACCTTATGCATTGCAATAAAAACATGCACCAACTTTGTTTAGCACTAGGTAAGAATATGCATAGACCTTGTGTATTGAAGTAAAAACATGCACCGACTTTATAATAGCTAGAAATGTGCACAGACCTTAGAATGACTATGACACGATGTGCATCGACCTTAGTAAGGCTAAGGGGCGATGTGCATTGACCTCTATGCAGTGCATACAAGTGTGCACCGACCTGAAAATGCAGGACGCAACATGTGCTCTGACCTTATAACAGCTAGCTTGAAAACATGCATAGACCTTAAAATAACTTAGGCATGATGTGCATCGACCTTAGTAAGGCTAGGGGACGATGTGCATCGACCTTTATGCATTGAACACAAATGTGCACCGACTTGGAGATGCAAGATGCAGCATGTGGTCTGACCTTAAAACATGCATTACTAGTAACTAGCGTCGACCTTAGTATGAACAATACAAAACATGCATCGACCTTAGTGAGATCAAGGTGGATGTGCTGCGACCCTGAACATGCATGAATAGTAACTAGCGTTGACCTTAGTATGAGCTATACAAATCATGCACCGACCTTAGAAGCTACAAGCTGAAGTATGAATTGACCTTACCTTCTAAGGAGAAGGAATATGCACTCATCTGAAAATTTTAATGCAATTGCTACATGGCGTTGGCCTGTTGACATCTTGAACAGTAGCATTGACTTTGACCAGTAACAAGTAATTAATTTACCAGCATAAACATATGTTAGACAATCAAACATGTTACCAGCATCAAAACCTTAACACATATAATGGAGATAGATCATTCTTTCTCTCTCCCTCTCTCTTACTCTCTTCTTCTGGTGGCTGCCGAAGGGGAGAGCCTCTTTCTTCTCTTCTTCTTCTCTTCCCCTTCTTCTCTTCTCTCTGTGGGGATGCTTCATGGATCTACCTCTGCTTCCCTCTGTGTGTGTGTGTGTATGTCTCTCCCTATCTCTGCTTGTGTATTCGTCGGAGAAGACGGCCCTTTATACTCCCGGTGGCGGGAGCCTTCGAATGCGAACGACGGACGCGGGAACGTGAGGCATTGAACGGGATTTGACTTGGGCGTCCTTGGTGGTAGAGGAGTAGCCCGTGTGTCTCCCCCTCTGATCGACACCTCAGCTAGACCCATTGCGCACCAAGAATCTGTCGGGGGATGGCGTGAGATCTATTCTACCGGACGTGCCAGATGGCATGGTTCAGGGCGTGCCGTCGAAGGCCATTCACAGGCGTGCTGCTGGAGCGATTGCAAGCATGCCGCTGAAGACGCCTCAGGGTTCGTGCGCCGGGGAAGGCTACTAGGGTTGCGCCGACGAAGGGCAGCTAGGGTGTGCCGGGGAAGGGCCACTCCAAGGCGTGCCGCTGAAGGCACCTGGGGGTGTGCCACTGAAGGGGCTTCAGGGCATGCTATTGAAGGCGGTAAGAGTGTGCCGTTGAGGTGGACTTGGGCCCGTTTCGAGCCCGATCAACGGTCCACTTAGTTTTCTCCTGGGCCCACAAGTTGTGGGCTTCCTAGGGGTTGGTTTCTCTTCGCTGACGTGACTCTGGGGGCAACTTCACGACAGTGTATTGTTCATTCAGAGAGTCCGACTGGCCTGTCCTTTCCGCAGTTCCTTCGGTTGAAGCTGTTTGTCGATGCTGGACTGGTCGGGACACTCGGACGTGCAATTTTACACATCCACACCTGCACCGACCTGTATGTGCTGGAACAGTAACCTGCACCGACCTTCATGTGCATTGGTGTGGAAGCTGCACCGACCTTCATGTGCTTTGGTATGGAAGTTGCACCGACCTGTATGTGCTGGAATAGTAACCTACACCGACCTGTATGTCCTGGAACAGTAACCTACACCGACCTTCATGTGAATTGGTATGGAAGCTGCACCAACCTGTATGTGCTGGAACAGTAACCGACACCGACCTTCATGTGCATTGGTATGGAAGCTACACCGACCTGTACGTGCTGCAATAGGAACTTGCACCAACCTTCATGTGCATTGCACTGACTTGCATGCGAGAAAATATGAAGAATGCACCGACCTTAGTTGCAAGCTAGTGAAATGTGCACTGACCTTCACTGGCCAGCAACAGTAATCTGCACCGACCTTGGCTGGGCAGAAATATGAAACGTGCACCGACCTTCGTCTGCTTACTATAGGAACTTGCACCGACCTTGAACGCTCCAGGAGTGAAAGCTACACCGACCTTCATCTTCTTGCAATAGGAACTTGAACCGACCTTAAGATGTACACCGACCTTATCAAATGTGCACTGATCTTGAAGCTTGCACGGAGCTTATGAAGGATGCACTGACCTTGATGCTTGCACCGACCTTAAAGCTTGTACCGACCGTATCAAATGTGCACCGACCCACCAAGATTCTTATCTGCACTGACCTATATCTGGTGGAACAGTGACCTACACCGACTTCATAAAGACCAGCAATTGTTCGATGAAATGCCTCACTCAGTGGTTACCAAGGGTATTTTTAGCAAACTTGTACTGTTTTCAGGAAACAATCTAGAGAGCAAAAATAGGAACTGCAAGTCCCCAAAATCACATTTTTTGAGGGCTGGAAGGGTCTCCTTGGGCAGTCAACCTTTGAGGTAATCATGGGTTGCTATATCAGTCCTTTTGGTCAGTGGAAAAGTAAGCAACCATTTCTGGGAAAAGTCACCTCTCCTGGTACATAACTTTTTGCCTCCACCCAATCAGCTCCTCTGTCTTTGAGCTTGCACAGGACAAAAGGACGTCCTGTCTATTTCACCTGCAGAAAAAGAAGATGCTATAGATTCACCTTGGGAGGAGCTTCTCTCCCTCATCCTCTGGTCAACTCAAGTGACATTTTGGGAGAAAATCCTTTGCTACGTCCCTGGCCAACCAGAAGCTGCCAAGACAAAAGACCCACAAGATAAATGTTTATTTATGAAGATCCAATCAGCCTCAGTCTGGAACCTCTCCTGGAAGGGGTGATTGCGCATATATATTGAAGGGGTCCATGAAAGGAGGCCTGCTGCTGCTGTTGCTGTTACAAGAGTTATAGCCTGAACCCCTTAGAGTGCAAAGAGAAGAAAAGGGAGACGAGCGCTATGGAAGCATAGGGAGAAGAGAAGAAAGAAGTTCAGCTGCCATGAAGCCATCCTTGACATTCTTCCACCATAAACCTCTGCCCTGTCACTCTTAGCATTAGTACATCTAGAGCCGGTGCACTTGCAGCATTCTTGTTCTTTTTGCTTCTGCCCTTTCTTGTTCTCTTTTTAAGATCAACCTACTTAGTGTGGGGCTTGTCCCTGTGTGTGGTGAGGACTTCGTCCTCTTGAGGAGCGTGCTCCTCGTGTGTGTGTACGTTTGTGTGTGGTAATACTTCTTTTGGCCAAAGAGTGGAAGCCTCTGCTAGTTGGGGTCCGAGGGAGAGTGTCACAAAGGGAAAGACAAAGTCCTGGGGAGAGGGAGAGACAAAGAGAGACCGGGGATAGAGAGAGCTTAAGGAACCGAGGTAGAGAGAGACAGGGAGAGAGGAAGGAAGAAACCAGGGGGTGGGGGAGAGAAGATTTCGGTCTCGGGGGTTTCGTTTCTCGTGACCTTTGGAGAGACAGAGATCTCGGAGAGATCTCGGACATCTTGTAAGAGATGGCAAACCATGCTTGGGCCTCCTCTCTAGTGACCCAAATCTGCTTCATTCAGGGCTGTGGCCCCTCAGTTGGGATGCCCCCAGATCTGACTCTGGGGGCTGCCGCCTTGGGCTGAGGTGCGGCAAAGTTCTTTACCTTTGCCCCTTTTTCCCGAACCTTCAGGAGAAGCTCGAAGCGATTGGAGGTAAGAATGGTCGGGACCTGTCGATCCCGAGGCCTAATCGGCTTGCCTCCATTGAGACGGATGCGGAAGTCTCCGACAAGTATAGTCTTGCCAGAGCGTGAGGTTGCTACTGTAGGCCGCACTCCGCTAGGCGCACGGCGTTGCCCCCGTTGGGCAGGGGTGGCCGTCTCGGAACGGCTTTTGTTACGGCGACGGCGCTGCCCCCATTGGGGAGGAGTGACGTCGGCAGTAATTTGGTTGACCGAGAACACCCGGCCAACTGGGAGGGCTGAAGGCCTGGCACCTCCAGCTATAGGCTTCTTGGTGGCCTGCCTGACTAGGCCTGTGGTTGACATCGAGGGCCTGGCACCCCCAAATATAGTGTTGTATTTGGCCAAGCTGATTCGGCCTGTTGCAAAAATGGAGGGCCTCACACCCCCAGGAGCTATCTTCATTGTGGCCGATCTGACCCGGCCAGCGATAGAAATTGAGGGCCTGACACCCCCAGATGTTATCTTCTGGACCAGGCGGACCCGGCCGGTAGCAAGAGTAGAGGGCGTAGCACCCTCAGCAGATGTCTTCTCGGCCGGGGAGACCCAACCAATAGCAGTGGAGGCGACCGTGTTGCCCCCAGTAATCGGCACTTCCCTAAGGAAGAAGGGGGAGCCGACAACCGGGGGGAAGTCGTCGAAAGCGATGGCAGTCGCCAGGTAGCCAAACCTGACGTGATTAGCAATGACATGTGGTCCGTATGTCACAGCCGCCATCGTCACAGTCGAAATGCAAGAGCGTGCTTGAAACAGTAGAAGCAAGGTGTTCTCCTCTTCTCGTCCTATAAGAGGAAGAGGGGTGATGAGAACCTCAGAGAGGTTTAGGCCTTCTGTTGACAAGAAGAAGAAAGGCAGAAAAGGTCCCACCAGGCGTGCTAGTCTATTTTAGACGAGGGTGATCCCGCCCCAACCCCGGCGACTCGTTTGGGGTCATATACTCAGGTTTGGGGGTTCCTCTTATCATGGAAGGGACTCTCTCTTAGGAGGCAAGGGTGCACGTGTGGGGCCACATGAGTGGCTGGTGTGGTGTCCACTCCATGGGATGCGCATCGCATCAGACTATTAGGGTTCAATTGCTAGACCTTTCCCCACTGACTGCAGTCAGTGTTGATTTACATCGGCATAACGTCCAAACACCCTTATTTACTTCTCAACAATAAGGCCTAGAGTTTCTCTCCGAGGTTTTGATCGAGGGCACATTGGCATATATAGCTTGCATCACGTCTCTGACTCCCAGGTGATTACACTAAATCATGGGGGGTAGGATATGATTGAAGCCATGTTGAATTTGGCAATACCCTAATGTATCAAGAGAGAAAGGCGAATTAAGGGAGGCCAGGAATATACCAGGGCGTCCCTAAGTTGGAAGGGCATTTTTGTAGTTTGGCATGACCCTGTGTGGGGGTGGCTCGTGAGAGGCACTGGGACTGAAGAGCCATATACAAGCCTTTCTTGAGTGCGGAGGGGTCCTGAAAGCATTAGGTGATGTGCACCCCTAGCTCTTGAAGGAAGGCCATATTTGTAATTTTTTTGTGGGAGGGGTTTATCCACAATTTTCTTTAACTAGCACGCACCGAGGGCAGCAACATACACACTTGTAAATTGTCATAAATTTCAAGTACAGTAGTTGTCGACGAATTGCCAACTGTACACAATATCGCCGCCCTGAGGCGGGGGCATGTTTAATTCCAATATCCCCGGGAAGGGCATTACAATCATTTCATAAATTTTTCTTTTTGACCGAATGATGTTTCCCTTCATCACCCGGAGGATAGAAGGAAAAAAAATAGCCCGTGGGAACATGATTACAAAGCCCATATGGGGGCACAAGTACAGATCTACAGATCCCGCATAAGGGCATAATAACAGAGCCCACGTAGGGGCATAAACACAAGACCCGCATAGGGGCACAATGACAAAGCCCACATAGGGCATAAATACAGGCCCGGGGTGTTACATACCCCAAGCGGGCCAAGACAACGAACAAAAACCACCTTCTTCTCCTTCCCCAAAGTCTTCTTCCAAAAAAAAGTCCCCCCAAAATGAGCCCCATGAGGAGTTTTTATAGAAGGTGAGGAGCCGACCCGGGGTGGGCCGAACACGGGCGGGTCAAGGCCACCCCGGGCAGGTCCCCCCCTTTTTTTCTCTTTTTTTTAGTGGGCGGAGGCGAGTAAATAAAAATTTAAAAATATTGCACACTCAAATTGTGCAACGCACCCAAGATGTGCATCAACAAGACTTTCTCTATCATGATTAATTTTTAAACCTAGGAGATAGAACAACATAGTCTTCCTTGGGGGCTGCGTATGTTGCACCTGTAGTATTGGTTTCCCAACACCTAACGTTCATGACCTTCCCATGATACTGGAATGTCCTCGCCCTCACTTACCAGTCTTCGTACTCGCCTTCCACGGCTGTCTCCATTTGAAAGACCAGTAGCACTCCCTTCCTCTTATCTCTCAGATGCCACAAACGTCCTTCTCTTCCTCCTCCCCTCCGCTGCTGCTTCTCCACCTCCCACCCCAGATTGCCGATCCACCACGACCACAACGACGACCATGTACTACCGGAGCTCACTCGCTTTCCGTGCGCTGTCTTACCACCGTCATCGGCCGGCGACGATGCTGCCTCCGTGGGTGGTCGCAGCCGTGCTGTGGGTAACTGGCAAGCAATCTCGCCCTCTCCATCTTTCTCTGATTATCACACACACCATGATCACTCCCACAAGCTAGGCTTCGCCTCGTGGATTTTTTTCTCCTGCTTGTGTCACCCTCTTCTTCTTCTTCTTCCTCTTCTTGATATAATACTAGTTTCTCTAAGCCTCTGCTTCGGCTACTACGGGAGCAAGCACCTGGTGTTGGGGCCCAACTCGTCTCGCATGCTGGCGGTGAGCTCCGTGTTCGTGAGGCAGGTCCAGGTGCGTGACGCGGTGGGCGGGGGGCTGCTGCTGTACGGGTTCCCGGAGCCGCCGCCGGCGAGCTCCCAGAGCAACTGGACCCTGTCGAAGCTCCTGTCCGTGGGGTCGTACGGCCGCCGGGTGAGCTCCAGTAGTAGTTTCTCACAGTCTACGCTCTGCATGCCATGTAGCAACGCTTCGGAATCCGACCCATATGCTGTGATGTGTATAGGGATTCTCCCTTTGGTTGAACAGTGGCTCCGTGATCAAGATCAGGTGGAGTGTTAATGCTGGTGGGTTCAACTCGGAGAACGTAAAGGTGGTTCTCTTCAAAGGTGAGACTACCGTTTATATGATTATGTGTATACTATGGATGCGTTCATCTCCCCGACGCAAACACCACATAATCTTAAAAGAAAACATCTTTTCTTTCTGGCTGCACAGGAGAAAGGAATCTTCAGCAGTTGGATCAGTATCCAACAAGCCTCAACTCCAGTGGATCTGCATCTGGTAAGCACCATATATAGGCAGCCAACTCTCTTTGGGGAACTATTCGCAGTTTCTTGTTAAATCACAGCACGGGGGAGATAAAAGAGGGGGGGGTTCACAGGACGGAGACGCACATATATGAACCGGTGCAGGTGTGGCAGGGGTAGCCGAGTGCAGCATCGAAGAAGATGACAGCTATTATATCGGCGCTGCGAATCTGAACCCTCACGCAGTTTCGGTGTCCATGGTACTGGAGGTGTCGTCGAAGGTGCACGACGTGACGGGGTCGACCTTCGTCTGTTCGATGAGCCGTAGTGACCCATGCAAGATGGAGCTGCTCTTCCCCAGAATGCATTATGCTGTGCTGGTAACGCCGTCGGGCGATGTAAGTAGCTTCGACTCTCTGTTCTCTCCCCATGCATATCCTATACGAGCTAGAGGTTGGTATGGCCTGCGCTAGCTTTACTAGCTTCTTGTTACCACAACTTTGAGAGCCGCCACTGTCAACAGAGATGGCCTTCATTAATCTGGCTGCCATTAATTCAGTTGGCGAATCTTGTTTCAGTCGTCAACTATGGTCTTCAAAGAAGTTCAAACTGATCTCAGAACATAGATGTTATGGATTCAACTATTCATGATAATATAGCGGTGAAGACAGATTAATAAGAAAGGATTAATAATTCCTCTGCTTGTTCTCATCCGTTCCCAGGAACCCAACGACGCCTGGTACGTGGAGATTTCTTTTGTAGCCCGTTTGCTGACTTATTTCGGTCTTGTAGGTAACACTGTCATCGCTCAAACCCCCTTCGATTAATTAGTTTCCTCCCTTGCTAGTCATCTAAATCTGTAAACCCTCTACTAGCTCCCTCAAATCAATCTCCATGCAATATTCTTCACACAGGTCTCCTGGCGGTCTTACTCTGGCTCTTCTTGAGGTATGTCGGTGCCTGCAGCGAGGAAAGGTTGGCAGAGACGGGGTCGACGCCGGCCGAGACAGACCCCATCGTGGCGACGAGGAAGGAGACGCCGATCACATATGGAGCCACGGAAGAGGACTCCCAACCGGGCTCCTGCCGCTCCTCGGAGGATCTGTATGATGGGAAGCTCTGTGTGATCTGCTACGAGGAGAGGCGCAGCTGCTTCTTCACACCCTGCGGCCACTGCGCCGTTTGTTATGCATGTGCCAACAGGTAGGAGGTGTGGAGATAAATGGATCGGTGGAAACGGTGTCAAGGTCAAATCAGAAGTGAAGAGTAATTCATATTACTCCGCGTTTGGAACAGCTATGGATTATAGATTGTGAAGACTTTAATTATTGAAATTTTCACATGTCCCGTCAAATCCTATCCTGGCGTGATTATAAGGGGGGAGATAGAGAAAAGGGTGGCCTTTTCACAATCCCGATCACAGTCTGCCCTGCACCCCTTCCCGATTAAGATCTCCTGTTGCAGAGTTTTTCATGGAGAATTAGGCCAGTGGATTGGTTGTGAATTTCATGTATGTTGTATATCTTCAAGTGCTCTTCGCAACGGCACTGATTGCGTTCCGATCCGCCTCCAAATCTGAGCGTAACAAGTGTTTTAGCCTGGTCACGTAGATCTACCCAATCACAGGACTGCGGGATAGATCTGAGGTGTAGAAATCTCGTCGGTCCTTCAGCTGCGATCCAGCCACCGCTGATCTCAGGGATCAAAGAGGGACATCCCACAAACGTCCCACCCAATCGTCGCTGCCAAAAGATGACCAGAAGCCACCGTCCCATGTGCCGCTCTTGCTTGCTGTCCTGCAGAACTGAACCATACCGATCCGGACTAGTAGCCCACATCCGCCCGAAGAACCCCTTCGACGTGCTGCCCGTCAACCCAAGATCAGTGCTCCCTGATCACTGTTGTAGCCCTTTATCTCTCTGCATGGAGTGGGCCATAAATTCAGTGTTGTAATTATTTCTATTTACCGTACCGAGAGTTATGGGTCTTGGCCGGGATGTCTTCCCTACACCCCGAGCGTAGAGGTATATTTTCGCTCCCCTTTTGTCACTTTACTTATTTGGTATATGTTTGAATGCCACTGTTTGCGTGAGATAGGAAATCTAGCTCGATCAAATTCAATCACCGCTGTGAGAAAGAGAGTGTGACCATCCCGTGACTCGATCCGAGCACGAGTGTGAGCTAACAACCCTTGACTCACTGCCAGTTTCTCAACTGCGTAGATCCACGCATTTTCCTCACTTGGGATGATAGTGAGCTTGTGTTTCTTGTTGAGGACACATAATCCTCTTTGGAGCTCTTTAGTGTCGAGTTATTCGCATCGCCACTGGTCGCATCGTCAATTTAGTCACGTCATCACCTAGAGTCTCAAGTTCGCATCAAATAGGTCTCAATTCGCTCATTCGTCCTGCATCAAATTGGTATCAGAGCCAAGTTGAGTCGAGGGTCATCTTGTCCATTAGGCGTAGCATTCCCCATAGTCGAGTCCGCTCATGTTAGAACTAAGTCGAGTCTAAGGAAGTCTTGGCTTAGATGTTACATCCCATTCCTATATCCGGTATATTAAAAGGTGTTGCTGGAAAGATAGGTTAAGCCTATTGGGAAGGTAGCATCTATGCGTAAGTTGGATCTTCAGATTAATATCTCCGCCACGTACTGGATATTGGTTAGAGTCTAGAGTTGTCTCGCATTAGGTGTCTCATTCAAATCTGCATTTAGCTCCCTTACATGTCCACCATGTAGCGATCCCCCTAGTTTCCAATGGACTCCAAGTCACCCAGACAATATCACTGGTTGCATAACACCCATGGGCTCGAAAACCAACCCATCTTCTTCAATAGGCCTGAAGCAATGACCTTTGATGGCTCCAAAGTCCTGAGTGACTACCTACATTGGGAAGCCGCCATGGACACATATTTTGATTGTTACCCCATGTCTGATGCCACAAGCGTCATTTTTCCCAAGAAGAGACTTTTGTATAAACCGTCGAAAAGTGGGGCTTCGTTGAACATATGAGAGATGTTAGGAGGACAAGGCTCATCGAGTCATGGCATGAAATGAAGGATGAGCTTAGAAGGATCTACCTGCCCCGCCCAGTCACCTCCAACCAAGAAGGTCATAGTTGGAGACGAAGGGTCGAGCTTGTAGATGAGTCTAGGTCCAAGACTAGGCCTAGTGATTATGGGCGAATCCAACATGAAACTCCTATCCCAAGCCCCACCTTTGTCGAGCTCTTGTAAATCTTTTCAGATCGGTTGGATAGGAGGTGTTCTCGTTTTGGGCCACCAATTCCCCCTTGCCCACCTCCGAGACAGGACGAAGTCCTACCTGAGTCTAAGGAGGTCATGGCCGGTGCCATCCCAAGGTCCTCTGCCCATCATAGAGACGTCCCTTCCCCATCCGAGGGAGATCCTTTGCCACAAACCTCACCATCCGATCTTCATCCGGAGCCATATTTGCTTCCCCAGGGTGAGATAATCATTGAAGAGCCACTACTTAGCTGGCTAAGGAAGGGCTTGGTCCCTAAAGCTTCATGCTACCCATTCATGGATCCCACACTGCAAGTAGTGCCCGCCAACTCGTTCCACACAACCTTTCGGTCTTTTGGCTTTGTTGATACTTTGGAAGACCTTATAAGGGGGTTAAATCGGCAATTGATGTGGATGTATATGTTGGCCCCAGGATCTGACCAACCCAGTAATCGTAGCTTCATGAACCCTACAGTGGGTTCCATTACCTTTGTGTGCACCGTGGGTCATATCACCATGGAGGTCCTTTTATTCTTCCCTATGCCTGATGAGCTTAATTCCATTCCACAAGTCTTCAGGGAGGAACCTTGTCTTCAACATGAGACCATTGTCCCATCTACCGTGATGATGGAAGATGACCATCTGCCCATTAACGAATTCCGAACATGGGCTAGTGTAGTGAGGGAACCCATCGCGAGGGATCACACATTCTTTGATCCCTTCGATCCCTTCCCTAGTGAGCCTCTTGACCCACCATCTCTACTCCACTTTGTCAAGGGAGTGGACACTCGTCCGAACATTAAATGGTCAACATATGACCGACATGATCTCAAATGCTTTCCTTACACCCTCGCGCGAGAACTCTAGTGTTTCTTCATAAATTCTCTTTATGTAATTAACCTTCTGGCCATGAGGCCTTGATTCTCGATGATTAATCAAGGGTTTCTCTCGTATGGGGGATGTAAATGACGCCGTGACCTTTATGGCGCGGCGAGTTCTGGTCTCGACCCAAACTACACAATCATCTGATGAAGTCAGATCGAGTGCACCATGAGCTTTTATGAAGCCCGAATAAATCGTCACCTCGGTGACTGGCACGCCCTCGCACTAAATAGACAAATAAACGAAGGCCAATAAACGAACAAGATAGTCGAACGAATTTTTAGTGCGTCCACACCACCTCCACTTACACCTCACCCCCCACAAGCCAAACCTACGCTCCCATGAGTCAACCATCAATGAGTCAGCCCTACACCCCATCCACCTCCACGTATCAAACCTCTACGAGTCAACCCTCCATGAGTCAGCCCTATGCCTCCACATACCAATCTCCCACCTACCAACCCTCCATAAGTCAACCTTCTGTAAGTCAGCCTTATGCTTCCGCATACCCACCTGCATTCCCACCTCCAGTCAAGGGAACGTCACACCCCAAGCAGGTGGATGCCGTCTTCATACCCCCTCATCCCGCTTCATATATGCCCTCACTAAATCCATCCATTAGCCCCCATTTACCATTGCCTACACATCCCCCACTTCCGTCTCCGCAACCTCCACAACCCTCTCCATTGCCTTCCCATATACTTCGGAATCCACCTTGCCTGAAGCAGGCTCCTTGTTCTCCATTGCCGGAGTCTTTTTCCACTCACGCATTGCAACTCCCTTTGGTTGTGCCTTGCTGACCCGTGATCGGGAATATGCTTCAGTTCTATGAATTTCACAGCCAACAGGGGCATTTGGTCGAGGATTGCCCCGAGTTCTGGGATTATCTTTATGATCTGGAGGATAAGAAGAGGATTGATTACGCCGCCATGCATAAAATTATTTTTAGATCTTTGCAGCAAGCAGTAGCAAGAAGCGCCACCCAAGCAGCCGTCTCCGTCACTGTAAGACCAGGGGCACCCTTGTGATTCTTCTTCATCTAGTGTTGCACCCACTCCATCATCCGCTCCATCGCCTAGTCCATCACCCGCTCCCTCACCTATGTCTCCACCTACCCCATCGCCATCTCCCACCTCGGCTCCATCACTGCCACCTACCCAAGCCTCTCCTCAGGTAGGTACCTCTACCCCTTCCTTCACTCCTGTTGCCACCCCTACTTCCACTCCTAATGTCACTTGACGTGTCATCTCGGCACACTAACGATGGGTGCCGCGTGCCTCCTCGCCTTCATCATCACCGTCTTCTTTGCCGGCACCATCTCCATCACCTCCCTCTTCATCATACTCATTGCCCGCGTCACCTTTGTCTCCGCTACCTTTGTCCACTCCATCTCCTTTGCCACCTTTACCTCCACCCGCACCCGAATCTATCTTTACCACCACACCTTTACCTACATTCGAGCCTACCATTGCCTCCACACCTTCGCCTTTGCCTTTACCTCCATCTAGGCCCGAGTCTATCATTGGTACTATCCCTCTTCCACCTCCTCCCATATCTTCTAAGCCCTCCACTTCGCCTCCTATTTCCACCCTATGGAGAGGGTGTATGCTACCTTTGGTGCGCCTTGGGTCTAGTCCCCATGGAGACAATGAGCCGAGTTAGGATGGTTTAGTGCCAGTTCTGTGTTTCAAAGTTCAAGATTATATCTGCCACATGCCGGTCCAGGTCCTGGTCCCTAGCTATTTTGGGGATGATGAGCCTACACTTCTAATGAAGATGGCTACCAAGAAGAGCTATCGTGCATTGATGTCAGTTTCTTCTCAAGCGAGGCCGGTAGCAATCTCATTGCCCGCCGGTGGATTCACCATCGATGCTATTATTACCCCTCGCTCTATTATTATTCAGTTCACTGGTCGAGAGGGGTTCTCTACCCGCATGGTGCTAACTCATACGACCGCCAAGAGTTTGATGAATTCCATGTTCAAGGGGCAATTGGCCGTATTCTCAGGATTTTTCAAGGACATTCTACACTCTTTATGCGATCTCCCTCACTTTTTTGGTACACTGGCCACGTCAACGCCGTGCATTACTCTCCCTCAGCTTCATCCTTCTCTACTAGCAAGGGACTTATGCTTCATGCTGGATTGCTGAGTGGAGTTGTCGAATTTCACGTTGCTAGTGCAAAGTGACAAAACTCCATGGTTTTCTGATGCTCATCCATCTAAGGAGTTCACTGTTCAAGAATGTCCACATATTGTTAGCACTGGATGTCTAGGGGCAACCGCCCCAGCGAGGCTGCATGTTCATGACCGAGCCAGGCCGTCTGCCAGGTGGACCCGTTATTTGAGATGGTATTGCAAGACAAGAGGCCCAAGGGTCCGAGTTCATGCCAGGAGGTCCCATTTTCAAGAAATCTCCGTTAAGAAGAGGCGGGGCATAAGTTTAAGGGCCGTCAGTTGTGCACTCAGGGGTCTACTTCTCCTTCTTCTCCTTTTCACTCATCATTTCTTCTGCTCAATAGCATGGAGCAAATGTAACATGACAATATATACTAAAGGCTCAGGTGCACTATAGCATAGATGTGCGGTCTTGCCGGAAGCCAATATACTTCGGGATTCCTGAGTCGGCCCCAACCACAGCGCCATTGCCTCCTGGTGACTCGCGAAAGTGAACCAGGTCCCAGGTGAGGGAGGCTATCAGCAAGGCCAAAGAGGCGGTCACTAGGGTGGCACGGGCTCACAGAAGGAAGGTTGTGGAGCAGGAACCCGTCATTATTCCTCCACCCATAGTGTCATTCGAAGAGTTTGAGACTTCTCATGTGGAGATGCTCGTGACAGGAGGTATATCCTTTCTCTTTGTGCAACCCATTTCTGTTCTGGCTGCATTGGCTAACAATTGTTCTTTGCAGTCGCCCCCACTTCTACTGTAGTGGTTGCGCAAGAGGTGGTCATCCCAGTGGCAGTTGGGGACAGATGGGAGGGAGCGCCTGCGGCTCCTGCCGAGGTAGATCTACCTTCTCCAATGCCCAGCCACCAGATGGAATGTAATCTATGGCTCATTTAGAGGCTATTTACAGCCCATTATGTCTTCGACTCACGTGAGCGTCCCCTTTTTGCTTCAGTTGATGTCCGAATGCCCTCGCCGCCTACTATCAGGGCTGGCGAAGAGACCTCTATTACGGACTGGATTGAGCGAGCCTACTCCCGAGATCAGTTTAGCTGACGCTCCTATTACGGAAGCGGCTGAGCAAGTTCTTGTCGAGGGAGATGTCCCCATGGCAGGTCATGAGGCTAGGGAAGCACCCGCTCCAAGGGTGGCACTGGTAGAGAGCTCCTCTTCATCATAGATGGTCGACTACGGTGGTGACTCTAGTGATGAGGAGTTTCCCCCTGTGGAGACGGAGACTGAAGATGTCGGAGCGTCTTCGGCATACGAGAGCGACTACACTACCTTCAGCCCAGCCCGGTTGGCATGGAGTAGCTTTGGGCCACCCGGTCCCTCTATAGGCGAACGAGTCAGGTTGTCAGAGATGATAGCTTCCGCTACTAGGGCTTTGAGTCTAGTGCCGATAGAGGTAAGAAATCCCCTGTCAGTTTCGCCTCATGGCTTCTCCCATTGGTCCTTATATCAGACCCGTAAAGCATGCTGTACTCCTTGTTTTCTTTGCAGGCTTCCAACGTACAAGTCGAGGTGATACTACCGACCATAATTGTGAAGATTCCTCTCCCACCTTTGGGTGTAGACCAGTCGACGTTCCCGTCGGTTTTGCGGCCTATAGCTCTGCGGTACCCCAAGGACTATGTTGCGGCAGCGGGCCTGGAGGCTCCAGGGGAAATCGTAGGAGCTATCATGCCAACTGAAGCTTTGGAACCCCAGCGGCCCACTGCTGGTGAATAGTTGCCTCCGAAACAGAGAAGTTCTCGTGAGATAGAGGCATGGGAGATTATTGAGTGTTGGTCCGGTTAGGAAGGCAATCGAGAGGGGGGGGTGAATTAATTGCCCACCCTTTTGAACAAACTTAATCTTAATTACACAGATGGTAGATAAACACTGACACTCTTCCAATAAAACGCAGAGATAAAGATATGAATTAATGAAACTCTCTGTATCAAGGTTAATTAGAATGATTAAGTGACAAGCAGGCAAGCACTCACAGCTCCTCACGCTTGATGATGATCACTCGGATGATAATAAACGTATGGACAATTGATAAATCTCTCGGCTCACCGAATCACACTCGTAATATGAACGGATAGAGTATAGCAACAATCACACAATGAAGCAACCCACAACACAGCAGATTTTAGGTGGTTCGGACGCACCCAAGTGCCGTCCTACGTCCATCCCTCTCAACTCGAGAGGATTCCACTAAAAATGCTGCATGACGATAGCAACCACCACACACACGGGCATGACGGCCCACCACACGTGGGTTCTCGTACGACGACGAGACTACACACACACGGAGCAATCTCCAAACTCGTTTAAGAAGAAAATAGTATAGAAATACAAAGCCCAGTTCAAGAATGTTAAAATATGCCCAAAAGGAACTAAGAAATGTATAGACAAGATCTTCACCTTAATGTTCATGCAACTAGGAGATCAAACAGAGGGGTGCTATAGAAAGGTAAGTATAAGAGAGGAAGAAGTCGGGCCCCTTTGATGAAATCTGCCCAAGCAAGGAGCCGGTGGAGAGCAGTAGTGGCTCCCTTCTAGCTTCGAGCTCGGAGACATGGGACACAATCTTGGCGCTAGGTTCTTCCTTCCCCAGCAGAAGCACCAGTCCTCTCCTCCTCTTCCTGCAAAGATGGAACAAGCTTAGCCTGTAAGAATGCTTTCCGTCGAACAATAGGAGGCTTCATAAATGGAGGAGAAAACAAGCTAATAAGACAATAAAACCCTTTAAAAAACCTCCTCAAACCATATACATTAGATGATAAAACCCTAAGGGCAATGTGGTAAAGAACCAAGTGAATCGGACCCAAAATTAATGGGTTCATAACAAAATTTGGAAAGCCCGATCGGAATGCTCGGAACAAGTGTCGACTCTTAGAGTCGACTCTTGTTGGCGAGTGTTCTGCCAAGAACACAAAAATAGAACACAGGAAACAAGTGTCGATTCTTAGAGTCGAGGCTTCCCCAGTTCCTGGTATCGGTATGTCGGTATTATCGGTATATCGGTATCTCGAGCTCTGGGTCGTCACAGCAAGGGTTGTAGAGATGCAGGTGATGGCGTCCATCGTCGATGTGTCGACATAACGGGAGTGGAAGTGGTGGTGGAGGTAACAGGAGTAGAAGAAGTGGAAGTACGAGCCTGAGCAAAGGCTTGGGTTTATGGAGATGATGGAGACGGGGTAGGAGATGGCGAAGGTAATGAGGTAGGTGGAGATGGAGCTAGAGATGAAGGTGATGGAATGGGCAATGATGGAAATGGAGATGGAGATGAAGGTGATGGAGTGGGTGCAACACTAGTCAAAGAATCACAGGGTTGCCCCTGGCCTTGTAGAGATGGAGATGGCTGCCTAAGCAACGCTTACTACTGCTACTACTGTTTGGTGTGAAGATGTAAAATGACCTTATGAATCATAGCCCAATCAATCCTCTTCTTATCTTCCAAGTCGTAAACAAACTCCCAAAACTCGGGGCAAGCCTCGACCAAATGCCCCTGCTGGCAGTGATAATCATAAAATCGAAGTGAATTCCGGATCGTGGGTTAGCAAGTCACAATCGGAGGGAGTGGCAATGCGTTAGTGGCCATCAAAGCCCTAAAAATATCGATGAAACACTCCGGCAATAGAGGATGAGGAGCCCACTTCAGGCCAGAGGGATGCCACGGGGTATGGGGTGAAGTGGAAGGTTGTGGCGATTGCGTAGACAATGGTAAATGGCGACTGGCAGAAGGACTTGGTGGAGGTATGTGAGGAGTGGGAAAGTAATGGATGACATCAACCTACTTACGGTGTGGTGTTCCCTGGACTTGAGGCAGAGACACTGTTGAGTGGTGATAGGCAGATCTAGAGGGGAGGGGTGAATAGATCAGCCCACTTTTGCCCTTCTATGTGGAAATAAAAACTAGATCTAAAACTAAGACTAGGTGAACGGGAGAAGGATGATAGATACTAGGCTAGACATACAGTTGATGATCAGAAACGTTCCTACTAAGCATCTAGCGTTAGTAGCCAATGGAATGTAAACCATAAGGCACAAGTTTTAAGGTGGTTCGGTCTCTATCTAGAGATCAATGTCCACCCCTCACACAACACGGTGAGGCTTCAATAGTGCAAATGCACTACCACTGATTAACAACTTTTAACAGAGTGATGAACTCACACAACTCTGCTGCCAAACAGCTTGCACCAGAGAGACAAGCTCTCTCAACTCTGCTGCCAAATAGCTTGAGCGTTCACAACCCAAGACCCATAGACCGATGACCACACCGTCTGTCTTCCTACTCGCAGGTAGGGTATAGTTATAAGAGTGAGTGTTGTTTGAAGAAAACCAAACTAAGAACGAACACCCAGACAGAGTATGATAAGGAAACTCAATAGAAGGAGAAAACTCTTGTCTGGATAGGAATGGATGGAGCCTTTTTCTTCTTTGTCGTTCTCCTGGGTCTTCACCGAGACTGCAAGGGAAATGGTAGGTGCGCTCCTCAGCTTTCACTCCAGTGGATGAAGCTGTAGAGGAATGTTGTATCCTTTCCTTGAGAGCTCCTCAGATGGAGGAAGAAGATATGCTTTCTTGCTCTTTCTCCAGCGACACACGGGAAGGAAGTTTCTTGCCCTACAAGCTTAGTTGTTCTTCTCTCCTTAATCTCCCACGTTGTGTCACCTCCTTTTTCCTACTATATTTGAACTAGAGCACTTGTCCTTGTATATCAGTGACTCACCCATCTCCAACGTTGTCCACTGCTGAAAGCAAACCCAAAATGTCCCATCCACATAATTTGATTTGCCTTCTTGTCAAGGTTGACCTTCTCCTATTGGCTAGCTGGAATGTGGGTAGGTAGGAGATCATTCATGCAATGGTTTTAGCAAATCAGAAGATGTCTCTACCAGACATTTATTCCCCTGACAAGAGACAACTCTTTTAAGTGATAGCAGATCCTCCAAGTCCAGTTGTGGATCTTGGAAAACGGATGCTTCCAATTATGGATCTATTCTGGGTGAACATGAATGTGTCGACACTTTACTGATAGGGTGTCGGCACATCCCATCTAGCATCGACCTCATCAAGCTAGCATCGACCTTATGAAAGAGTTGGCATCAACCTTAGACACTTGAGAACAAAACTAGCATCGACCTCACTTGCACCACAATAGTAACATGCACCGACCTTCTATCACAAGAGAGCAAGCAAATGTCGACCTTAGAGACGCCGGCCGCTCGCGTACAGCTAGCACCGAAGTGTCGAGTCTTAGGCTCAACGTGTCAGGGCAGCGCACCAGCTTGCAAGAGATACCCTTATGGATTTCTTCTAGATGTGTAGACACATTGGCTGAAGTGTCGACACTTTCCTATGTGTCTTCGTCTACTAGAGCTCAAGCCGGAGAGGTGAATGATGCTTATTTCATGGCGTGTCGACACATCCCATACACCAGGTCGGCACTTCCATGTTCTTCTCCTACACTTGATCAAGCCAGAGGTTAAGTAAAAGAATGTTAGTTAATCCACAAAGATCTGATAATAAATAATGGTTGGTAATCATCAAAACTAGGAGACTCAACATTCTCCCCCTTTTTGATGGACTCAGGAAATCCCTGCTGAGGGAGACACTCCTATTAGCGAGGCTTCTTCTCTGATGGTGGAGAGCCAGGAGCGAGCAGAGGGATATTCTCCTTCGGAGTAGGTAGATTATGGTGGCGATTCTAGTGACAAAGAGTTCCCACCAGTCGAGACAGAAACTGAGGATGTCGGGGCATCTTCGGCTTATGAAAGTGATTTTACGACTTTCAGTCCTCCCCGACTGCCAGGGATAGGGCTCGGGCCATCATATCCGCTTGCAGGAGCAGGGGTTGGATCCACAGAGACTGCTCTTAGAGGTTTTAGCATAGTGCCAGCTGAGGTAGGGAGTCCTCCATCATCTCCACTTTGCAGCTCTTCTCATATTTTTTTTACATCAGTTGTCTGACATATATATATGTGATGTAGACTAAGGTGGCACCGCCAACCCTAACGGTGCAGGTACCTCTTCCGACTCTGGGCGCGGGCCAACTGGCCTTCCCGCCAATTTTGCGGCCCATCGCTTTGTGATTTTTGAAAGATTATGCGGCAGCAGTAGCCTTGGAAGGACCCGGAGTAGTTGCAAGGGTTGGTAGATCGACAGAAGTTACATAACCCCAATGACTTGCTGCTGATAAGGAATTATTCCCGGAGCAGAGCGGTCCTCTCGAGATAGAGGTGGGAGAGATTGTTGAGGAAGAGGCCGATGCTTCTAGGGCCTTGGGCCTTGTTTCTGATTCTTCCTCCATGGAGGTTAGTAGGGCTGAACGTGAGGAGCAAGCATCCTCGGCTATTGAAGTTGCTGGCATAGCTCCACCTCGAGAGGTTGGCAAGGAGGTTGCAGCTGTCGAGACTTTACCTATCATATCAACTGTCGAAGTTGACTCTAGTGCAGGTGCCCTGCGGATTATGCTATCGTTGTCTTCTGAGGTGAGCGATGATATTTGGGTTGACGTTGATAGCAGGGTAGACTTCTAGCTCCCTGAGACTTCACCACTTGGTCTGCAAACCTCAAACGGCCTCGTGTGGCAGTTCCTAGGAACCCTTCAACAAACCATCGCAGCAAGCCCAGATTTAACTTATGTGCAGCTGAGGAGCTTGGTAGAGCACCTCTCCTGCTCATTGCTAGCCTTTGGCTGCCCCATGGAGGATTGGACTCCACAGGTCATAATACTGCTGAGGTACGTCAATAGGCGGAAATTTCTTGGCCGGGAGGCATCTGATCAGCTAACGGCCGTGAAGCTAGAGCGGGCCGAATGCGGAACTACTATCACTTCTTTGAGAGGGACTGCGGGGCAAATGAGAAATACGGCCAGCACGTCCTCGTAGTACCAGACTTTCCTCACAGCTCGGATAGCAGAGTTGCGAGCTGAGCTTTCCAAGGCTGAGGCCGAGCTTCAGGAAGCTGAACATCTAGAGGCTCAGAGCGTGGAAGAAGCTGAGCTGGCCAAAGGACAAGTCACTTCCCTTGAAGAAAAATTGTCACAGCTGGAGGCCACGGAGTCTTGATTGCAAGAACTGGCTCGCCATCCATTCCTGGGCATCTTGGAGCTGGAGGATATCTTCCGGTGTCTGTTACAGTAGCCCCCTTTTGTTGGCCTCTACTCCTTTTTAGCATAGTTCTATGTACCTCGGGGGATGCCCCGAGCAACTATGTATTCTGACATCTCACATCAATGAAATATCTTTATTTGCCACCATATTGTGACTTCTTTTTCTCTTTCTTTCATTTTTTGGTCAGCCAATTAGCTTAGCCCAGATTAATAAGTTACTAGGGCAGGAGAGCACTCACACCATCAGCGAAGGGGTGAGGTGTTCGCTCCACCGCGATGCAACTATTCTCAGGCCCAAACCCTTGGCTAATGTAGGAGGAGAGTTCGAAGAATGAATATGTAGGGGTCCCTTAGGACCACAGAATGAGGTGAGAAGACCTATCAGTAGACTCCGCCGATGGTGACGAAGCTGACAAAAAGCCCAAAGTGTGCTCATCCCTCGATGAGGTGGAAGAGCTTGAGCGAGGGATGGGTCGACTTATGTATACGGATGGAAGGTCCAAGCCATGGGTTTGTTTGTAGACTTCGCTGATGGTGACGAGGATTGAAGGTAGGATTTATTCATCGACATGGGTGAAATGCCGGAGCAAAGGAAATTCGTTGCTTAACGAGGATGGAGGGTCCAAGTTAAGGGAATGCTGGCTGATCTTGCCGATGATGACAAGGATCAAGTGGGTATTGACCGGTCTTGTCGATGGTGATAAGGGTTAAATGCAGGTTTGTTCATCGGCATTGGTTAAATGCCGAAGCAAGGGTATATTCATTAACCAGGATGAAAGGTCCAAGTTAAGGGAGGATGTCGACCGATCTTACCAATGGTGACAAGGGTCAAGGCTATCAAAACTATTGTTCATTAACGAGGACGAAAGGTCCAAGTTAAGGGAAGACTGACTGATCTTGCCGATGGTGACGAGGGCCAGAGGAATTGTGACTGATCTTGCCAATGGTGACAAGGGGCAGGAATGTACATGTAGAAGCTGAATGACCAACGAGGGTATGACTTTGCTGTAACATCATCATTTCTTCTCTATTTTTTTATCACATTACTGACTTAAGCGCCCTTTCAGATTTTTGTCGAAGCCAGCCGAACCTTCCTTGCTTAGCTCCGACCTTCCGTCCAAGTCCATGAACAAAAGAACCCACTCTACTTTGGCACTCACCCCGTGTTGACGAATAAACCACGCCAACTCCCGGTGCCCTGTTAGCATTGGCGAATAAACCTTCAACCTAGACCTTTCGTTTAGGCCAATGAATAAACAATCCTCTTCAACCTAACACTATCCATCCACCCCACCGTGATATTCAAGATGACCTAAATGGCTTAGACCTTATGTCTAAGGCTTGATGAACCTAATCCCTTGCATTAGCATAGGCCCAATGCTGACGATGTTATCTGGATTGGAGTCTGACTCTCTGTTAGAACCAATCGATGTAGTGTGCGGCCAGGGCCGTTCACGTGAAATCAATGATGTTCAACTCTGTTGTCAACTACTTGTCAGACAAGAAGATACACTCGCCGGTCCTGCGCACTCGTCCGTCGCTTGCGCCACCCGCAAGTGGGAGGCATTTGTGGACATCAAAAATGATGATTGTACAGCACGTACGTCTTAGCACTTGAGAGCATGTCGAAGATAGAAAGGTCGAATAAATGCTATACCTCCTCCAAATAGGACGAGCACGTGCCTGGTGGTCCGCTAACCGATAAAGAAGCTCCCCAAACAGAAGATATGGCCATGGCTCCCCAATCGGCAGTGTTGAAGGCCGAATCAGGAAGAACCCGAGAACTCAGACACGGGTTCAACATACATCGAAAATCACTCAAAGTCCTAAACCAGGGCTCGGAGGCTTCGAATTAAACATCTCGGAGGTGGTGCATTACAACTAAAGCATCACGGGAGGGCAAGCGTTCGTCTGAATCACCACGAACCAGGGATGAAGTCTCTTGACACTTAAACAGGCGCGGCCTGTAGTTAAACCGGAGAGCCCCTCCTTTGGCCTTAAACCGGCGCGCCCCTCAAAGGGTTCTTAAACTAGCGTGCCCCTCTTCTCTTGCTGAACCAGCATGCCCCCTTAGCATCCTAAATCGGCACACTAAAAGCATGGGCCTAAACCAACGCGCCTACCCCCCGCGCCATTTTAACCCAAAGATATACTATCCTCGGTCTGATACCCTACTAGGCACCCTTGCATGAAATGGATAATCCCCCTGCATCTGACCGACGGGCAACCGCCTGCGTGCCTCAAGCCCCCAAGATTGGAAGACTTCGAGCCCCACAGCGAACCGTTGACATCTGCCTGTCACCGTCGACCAATCCCAAGCCAGCACCTCCCCTACTTAACCGCTCCCCCTATTCGCAGGCCACTCAGTGTCTTCGAGTAGGGAGAAAGAGAAGAAGGAAAAGGAAGGCAGTTTTAACCCCTCACTCAAAACCTGATCTCCACTCCTATAAGGGAAAAGGCATACTCCAATGGAGAAACGGCTGGCTGGCTGGCGAAAAGAAGAAAAGAAGAGGCAAGAAGAAGAGAAGCTCTGTTCCCCCTGTGCCTGCAAGGTGAAGAAAAGAGAGTGAGTGTGAGAGAAGAGAGGTGAGCCTGGAGGGGAAGGAGCTTGTGCTCTCCTCCCCCTCCCCCACCAGTGTATCCACTTCTTCCTCCTCCGATGTGTTTTCCTTTGCTTTGGGGTATATCCCCTTCTATATTTAGTTCCCCCCCTCTTACGGATGAATAAAAAATAATCTTTGGCAAGCATAGTCTTTTACTTTGTTAGCCTCTGCCTTCCCTTTCTCTATATCTTCTAATCACCTGGGGCCCTTTGGGAGCCTGCCTCTCTGTGGAATGGCCTTTGAGGGAACCCGTCCAAAGGTGAACAGTTATAGCCGTTCATGGCGAATATCCATCTCCGTGGGGTTCTTGTGGAGCTACAGCCCGTGAGTTGTTAGAACCCTTGAAGGCTAGTCCTCGGGTCCCTGCACTCACCTGCGAGTCATCGGACTGCCGTATGGCTACTCCGAACTTTGGAGGTCGTCCCAGAACATTCCTTTTGACAATCCCCCATTTCCTCTTGCGAACCCTCAGTCCGGTGGTGATGCTGCCCGATTTTTGCCAGGGATGCAAGCAATAAGAACAAAGAACATATGCATATAAGGTGTGAATGAACGAACATAACTCTCTGAGGACAAGGACTGTGCATGCTTGAATCCCTATGAACCAAACATGAATTGAATCTCTGAGCCTTACAACTCTCCTACAATGAACCTCCGAATGGAACACTCATATCTTCATGTTAATTCCGCTTGACAAATGAATAAGACATTCAAATCTCATCACTGAATCAATGAACAAGAAAATAGAATATTTAAACCCACTGATTAACCTAACCTGTTTAATGCATAAACAATGTAATTGTCTAGTTAATTTGTAAGTGAATGAAAGGAAGAACATAATAAAACTGAAGCAAACATTCCCCTAATCTGGCGCGGCCTAATCTGGCGTGGGGGGGTACCGTACCAGTTTAGCCTCTCTCATAAAACCCATTCCCATTCTTTGCCCCAAAACTGGTGCACCCTCTTGCTTGTTGCCCAAAATTGGCATGCCCCATGCTTGCCCGAAATTGGCGTGCCCTGCTTCTTCTTAAACCGACATGCCCCCTGCTTCTTCTTAAACTGGCGCCTCCCTACTTCTTCTTAAACTTGTTGAACAGCAAAAGGGTGCAGGGGTCGCACGATGCCTCTTGGGGTAGACTGTGCAAAGGAAAGGACATGGGAGGTTTGGGCATAAAAAATCTCTGAGACTTTAACCTGGTGCGCTTGTGCAAGTGGCTATGAAAATTGAGTGCAAAAGATAGTGATATTTGGCTCATGACATCAAGTAGAGGTACTATGGCAGAGTGAGAGATTGAGATTTTACTGACTGGTGGAGTTTGGTCGACCGAACCAGTGGAGTTTGGTTGACCGAACCGGTTTGCCACGGTTGGGCGACCGTGTCGATTCGGTCGACCGAACCCTAAGGGTCGGTCGACTGACCCCAGGGGTAGGTCGACCGAACCCAGTCTTCCTTGCTCGTTTTGGACTCTGGTCGACCCAGTCAAGGCCCGTTGGTCTATCTTTGGCCCCGTGGATGCCCCAGACACCCCGTGGGGACTGAGATCGTATTTTTGGGTGTCAGAAGAAATCATGTTATCTCGTTTAGCATGTCCGTGAGGTTTTGAGGGTCCGGGTGACCCTGTGTATTCCGGGCTCCCTTGTTTTGCTAGTTCGAGTCACCGTGTACTCGTGTACGTGTGGATGGTTGTCCCCGCACTATGTGAGTTTCCTAGGGAAGTGATTTTCCACATGGCCCACGAGTATGGCCAATAATTGTGAGTCTTGTGACCCAATCAGGGGCGGAGAGCTTTCTAGTCTCCCTTAGAGAGGGAATGGACCCGACTGTTGTGAGCCATCTTAAGAGTCCTTTTGACCGTGGTTCCTAACTCTTGGACTAGGGTAATTTGATGGCATGGTGTTGTATCGTACAACGGCCTCGGGATGAGTCGCATGACTCTATGGCCGTTGGATTAGCGAGTCTAGTTAGTCACCCTGAGTCTGGTGGCACCGAGCCACCCTGTGTTCTGTGATGCTTACAACATGTGCGTCTATAAACCGTTGGTACTTCGATGTTTCTTCTACAGAGAGTTTCTACTTTGAGTGACCCCCACTAGATGGTGCTTGCTTGGGCGCGCGTGTGCTTACCCACTTGGGAGAGGTGGAGAGCAGACCCGATTGACACTATTTTTAAGCTGGTTACCGTACGCTCCCTTGTCTTTTGCAGCCTAAGTCTGATTAGGGAGAAAATCAACTAGAGGACCCGACTTAGAGCAGATAGTCTGTGTATGCACACGTGGTTGGAGGCATTGGACACGCACTGATGAGTGCGACCCCAGCTAGTTCTTGTTCTATGGTTACTTGTGTACGATGTCTCAGTTTCCGCCTGGGATGAGGTAGCGAGACACCTGAGGCTGCTTGAGTGACTTCTGTGCGTTTTCTTGACTTTCAAGTCGAGATTTCCCTACAGGGTTGTCGTGGTTTCACCCGTAGGCAGAGTCTTGTTCACGACAGTGAGATCATGACCTTACCCCCGGACCGTGTGGTCTGGGCTGTGGCCTTCGTCGGCGATGACAAACCTGCACGACATAGGTGCCGTGGTTCCTTTCCCAGTAGCATAGTCATGGTTTCTCCATTGGTTTGGCGGTTCCAATTGTGAGTTCAGGGTTTACTTTCCATTACTCATAGGAGTAGTTTAGAGAGCTGTTGTTGACACTTAAAAAATTTGCCATCTACAACAGGTGATCGAGCCCCGCATCGGGCAAAGAAGAAAAGAAAGAAGATGAAGAAGAAAAAGAAGAAAAAAATCAAAGGTGTCGTGTCTGCACCTTCACCCAGTGTGTCGTAACAGCACCCTCGTCTAGCTCCAACTGGCCTCCCCGGCACTAGTAGAAAAGAAGAAAAAAAGGCAAGAATGAAAGAAGCAGAAGAGAAGAGAGGTGAGAGTCCCATCTGGTACCCCTGCTCGAGTCCTTGATTGACGCATAAAATTTGAACATCACAATATACCACGATATGGCAAAAATCATGGGAAGTCAAAGTGTTCCAAAGATACACTATTGCAGGTTCAACTATAAGAGCTCAGCAGCAAAGAAATAGAAGAAGAGACCAAAACGACCAACTTTCAACACAGTGATGGTGATGCCGTATCTGATAGCCATGGTCTAGAGTGTGAAAGTCCAGGCATCAAAGAAAAAGGAAAGGGGGGGAAAGAAAAGAAGAAATAAAGAAGAGAAAGGTGCATGGGCCAAATCGACGACCCATCTAGGCTGAACCAACAGCTCCTATCCCCAATCGACGGCAACCCAATTTGATAAACCCCTCAATTTGACAGCATGCATGCAGGCCCCTAATCCAGCGTCAAACCCAAACCGGCAGCACGTTAAATACTAAACTGGTAGGGCCAACTCTCTCTGTATCAGTGGGCTTTGAAGCCCTCATCTGGCAGCCCTCCTGGTCCTTTAATTCGGTAGCGACAGTGCTGCTCTACACTTCATACGGCAGCCACATGCGGCTAAATCAGCAGGGTAACCCTGCTCCATCTGGCAGCCTGTCAAAACCATACGGCAGCCTCATGGGACTAATATGGCAGCACGATGGGCCCTACTAGCAAGACCATCTGGCAGTGCTCTTTGAAGCCTATCTAGCAGGGACATCTGTCCCGAACTGGTAGCTCCGGCTGCAGCATCCTCAACCGGTAGCACCAGTAGAAGCCGCCTGATTCGACAGCCTGGGGGCCTGGGGTGGCGGGCTCTGCAGCGGGGCCGAATATTGTGCTTGCTGTAGGGGCACGCCCGCGGGGAAGCTAGGGGCTAGTGGAAATGCTGCAGCCGGTAAGGTTGCTTCAGAAGACTGCCCGTTGCCCCCGGGCGCCTCTGGTAAAACCTCGGTCTGTCCAGACGTCGAGGGCAGGGCATTCCTCTCGTTGAGTTGTTTCTTTAGCAATTTGATCTCCCGCTGATATTGCTGTATCATGTATAGCATGGCGGGGATGGTTGTAGAGAGAGTGGGCATGCTGCCTGCTTCTTCGGCTGGGGCGTCCTTGGATGACGTAGAGGGTCCACCGCTCGTGCCCCCAGTAGTGATAATATTGGCCGCCAAGGCTGTAGGAGGATCTTCGGGGGGGTCACCTCGACACTTGCCACTCTTCTTCTCCTGGTGAGGGGACCGGGCTTGGTAGCGAGCCTGGCCACCTCTTCAGGGTCGGTAGGTAAAGCCCCGTACCGAAGACCGACCGTTTTCCTCGATGGCTTGCTCGGGAACACCAGCCTGTCGAAGATCGAGTGTCGGGGGTGACGCTTCCTCCCGCACAGGGGACTGGCATCGCTCTTCCGATTGATTCCTCGACTCCGCGCTAGGTACGGGCTGAGCCTCTTCTTCTCCATGGAAAGCGGAGGCCACTGCCCCCAGCAATCTCTAGCGACCCAAGGGAGTACTACCTGGGCCCCGGAGGTAGTTTCTCATGGCCTGCTCGATCCCCTCCCACTCCTGGTCAGGGAGAGCGGCCGGTAGTTGGGTGTCGGTGGTGACATCACGCCGGGTGTAGCTCGCATATGCCGGGCGGTCAGCATGGTGACGGCGCCTATGACGTCGACGGTGGGTATTTTCGGGTAGCACTGGTACGACAGCTGCCGGCTGGTGGGTCGTGGTCGTCATCTCGACCATTTCGTCTCTTCGCCCCTTTGTACGGTGGGGGCAGCTAGGCCCTGCCCGGGTTGACGCCATGGGTTGGGCTTCCTTGGGAACCAAAGCTTGTTTCAATTTTGCCGGTTTGTGAGCCAGCGCGTCGGCATGTGCCATTCTTTCCCTCATCTTCTCCAGTCCTTGAAAGGAGTTGCGGACTAGAATGGTTGGTATTATTCGGTCCAGGATAGCCTCAGATCTTTGTCCATTAAGATGGACTCTGATGCCTCCAACGACGATAGACTTGCCGAAGCTGGAGTGTCGACTTCTTGGCGTGGCGGCTGCATGGCTCCTTCGGAACCTCCTCCGGTGGGGTGCTGATCCCTGCTGAGGCGAGCCGGCGGTTGGGTGCACATGGTACACATTGCAGCTGAGCGTCTCAGGCGGGCTACAGTTGTTATTCTTGGCCGGGGTTTGGCTAGCAGTAACTTCAATGGCGCCCTGGATGGGAGCACTGATCTCGGGCCTATCGGATGCTTCCACGTCCAGTATGTTAACAAAAGACACCGCAAGGAAGTTGGGGAAGCCCACCACGGGAGGGAAACTCCTAAATTAGAGGGGGCGGTAAGGTAGCCATCCCTGATGTGGCCTTCAATGACCTGGGGGCCAAAGGATACCTCCATTCTTGTAGTTGGAATGTGATTTTCCTGCATTTGCACAGACGAAACCATCAATACTACAAGGAGGGGGCCGTAGAGCCCCTAATTTTGGCAAGGAGATGAAGGGTGGATGCGTCCCACCGGGCATGCCAGACTTGTGGACGCACTAAAAGATTCTTCCATTTCATATTTCAGATTATTCCGTTCGTTCGTTGGTTGGTTTGTGTATTTATCTCTTTAGTGCGAGGGCGTGCCAGTCACCGAGGTGATGATTTATTTGGGTTTCACAGAAACCCATGGTGTGCTCGGTCTGACTTCGTCAGGCGATTATGTGGTTCGGGTCGGGACCCAATCCCGTCATGCCATAAAGACCATAACGTCATTTACATCCCCCGTATGAGGGAACACCCTTGATTAATTGCCGAAATTAGGGGGGGCCTGCGGCCGAAAGAAATAATACTAACTGCGAAGAAATAAGTAGGAATAAATCACATAAAAGCCTGTGCTGAGACACGGGCAACTGGACATGTCGGTCATTCATAGACCCTTTCATATTCGGAGGGGAGTCCGTGGTGAGAATGCAGCGAAAATCGAGAGAAATCCTTTTAGATGTCTGCTGGGTACATGGCAATTTCAATGATGACCCGGAAAGGGTCCGATTCAGCAAACGAGTCCGGTTCAATCAAAATGTCAGCCCGAGGTAAGGCCAAGTCGTGGTCATTTTGGGCTAATTCTCGAGACTCAGGTCCGGCTTACAGGGGCGGCATTATTATTCTTTCAGCATCAGGCCACGGGGAGACGAGGCCGCA
Source organism: Amorphophallus titanum (assembly GCA_024336825.1). Lineage (NCBI taxonomy): Eukaryota > Viridiplantae > Streptophyta > Magnoliopsida > Alismatales > Araceae > Amorphophallus > Amorphophallus titanum. The sequence continues at coordinate 47,456,524 of JANBPO010009603.1, read as the reverse complement.
ATGTAGGATCTTATTATTACGATTAGCGGAGCCCCTGATTATGTTCCTTTGCTGTTTATTTCACTTTTCCATTTTATGCATTTAGGGTGATCTCGCAATTTTCTTTCATTTATTTACATAGCTTTTCCCCCCTTTTGGGCTTATTTGCACGGCCGCAACGTTTACTTGTTTATTTGTTTACATATTTATATTTCCCCCCTTTTTTATGCATTTTTATAATTATTGTTATTTTTTTGTTATTATTATATATTATCTCTTTTTTGGTTAGTTGCTGCATCCCATAGGTCTTAGCATACCCATTGGGGTCCCATCATCATAGTGGTATATCAAAAGACGTCACGAGGTGTTCCTGTTACGCTGGTTTGGAACACGGCCTTTCTAGCGTTGAGGAAACCTTCGGGTTCGCCCTTCGCCACGTACCACTCGGTGTTTGGGTTGTCACTACCTTCCATAGGTTGTGTCACATCACGATGTCAGACTTATGCTTCTTGCATGTGCCTACTCTACGGCTCGATGTGTTCTGGGTTATGAGCCAGACGTTGTCCGTGATTCTTGTCTAGCCGCATCCCTCAGGATCGTGGTTTTTATGAATATCGAGGTTTGGTTGGGCCTGATGGCGTTGTCAGTTGGTTATGGCATTCTCCCTTGTCGCTTGGTGCTTGTCGTGAATTTTGAGGATGAAATTCTTTTAAGGGGGAAGGGCTATGACACCCCGGATCCTTATTGGGTCTTATCGGATTCCTTTTAGGTATTTCAGATCTTTGTTTTTGGGTCCCGGATCTATTTTCTCAGAGTGTCTGACTCCGTTGTGTCTGGAATTACGTTATGGACATCTTTCGTGCTCGGATCGGCGCGATCCGGAGTTGTTTCGGAGGCCCGGAGACGTTCCGTGGCCTTTTTTATGCATTTTTTCATTTTTCGACCTAGATTTTGGTAAATCCTGTGGAACTACACTGCGGGTGAACCGGGTCATTCACCCAGGCGTGAGTGGTACCGTTGCGATTGGTACGTTCCGAGGATCGCAGAAACGTGATTTTCTATTTTTTGGTATTTTTATGAAAAATCAGATTTTATTTCTATTTAAACCTCAACCCCCTCTCTCCCCTCTCATTTCTCACCCTCCCTTCTCTCTCTCGTTTCTCTCCCATCTCTCTACCTCTCGACGTGGGGCGCGCGACCGTGCGAAGCTGGCCGAGGCGGGGACGCATTGGGGAGATCGGTTCACGAGATGGAGCGGCAGTTTGAGCGTGGCGTGACGCGATCCCTCGGTGGATCCCGAGAAGGTATCGTTCGTGTTCCGGGCGATTTTTGGCGTGGATTAGTCGCTTCGGCGCACGGTTCCTTCGGTGGAGGTAGGGGGACGGTTTCCTAGTGCATGAATTTCATTTTTCTACGATTTTACGTTTTACGGTGTGAGAACGGGCGAGTTTAGCCTCGTCGAGATTTTGTGGGTTTCATAGGCTTCACCGGAAAATGGCGACGATTTTACGATCGGTTAGTGTCAATGGACTCCCTGGAACGTCAGCGTTCCATAGTCACCGATTTCGTCTCGATTGGTGGTCCCATTTGACCGTTAGGACCCCGGGAAGTCTGGATACTCCATTTGGGTTGATTTTGGAAAATCGCTCGTTTCTCACCGTTTCTCAGCCATCTGGCTCCGGTTTGAGTCTATGTGTCGTGTACGGTCATCACCATTGTATCCCCTTCGTTTCGGAATGAACAGGGCGTGGAAAGGCCCAGATCCGGCCGATCTCAAGGCTTGCTCGCCGTGACGCCTAAACGGCTTCACAGTAGCCGCTTAGGGTATAGGGCGGCTGGTTTCCGACTGTTCAATGTGAGTTGGTTTAGGTCCGAGCGGTCCCGCGATAGATCGCTCTGGGACTTGAGCGGCCAGTGGTCAACCGTTCAGTCCCATTGGGCAGCTGGTTCCCAGTCGTTCTGTTTTTCCCGTGGCGTTGAGCGGCCAGGTCTTGACCGCTTAGCATGGTTGACCTTGGGTCAACAGTTCGTGGCAGTTCATGGGGCGGTTTGCCCCTAACCGTTCCGTGTTTTGAGCGGTTTGGTCAAAACCATTATGACCAAGTACTGTAGTAGGCCGGTTCGTTTGGGCGGCCTATACCAGACCGTTCAATCCCATTGAACGGCCCTGTGGTGGACCGTCCTGTTCCTCCCGAGCGGCCCTGTGTTGACCGTTCAGCTCCTTCTGAGCGGCCTTGTGTAGACCGTTCAGCTTCCCTTGAGCGGCCAATCCTGGACCGTTCATGCTTGGGCGGTCTGCCCTTGACCGTCCATCCCCCGTAGTGTTTTCAGGTCTGTCCCTTGAGCGGACTGTCTTGGGCCATTCAACCCCTTGGACGGCGAATGGCTATCCGTTCATCCCCCTTTGAGCTGGCTACCCTGAGCCGTTCATCCCCTTGAACGGCTAGGGGCATTCCGTTCATCGGCCGTTGTGTGGTCTTCCCCAGACCGTTCATCCCCATGAGCGGCTGTGTGGTGACCGCCCATGTGGTTTTGGCCGTTGGGCTTTCTGTGACCGGTTGAGTGTTGTGTTAACCTCCGGCAGACCCGGTTGTGACCCAATGGTTGACTTTTGGTCTCGTGAGTGTCCCGGACACCCCGACGATTCCGTGTCCGTGTTTTGAGGTGTTCGTGGGTTCCGTGTTACCGTAGTTTCAGACCTAGGGACTAGACTAGATTGACGGTATTGTGTCATCGCGTTCAACGGTCTTGACCCCGAGTCTCGTGACTCAGGGACCATTGGGTTAATAGGTCTAGTGGGCTATCCAGAGTTTGGTGGCTTCGAGCCACCGGTTACTTCGTGTCACTCGCGATGGGTGCGTGTGTGGCTTTCTGTGTTCACGTCAGTGACCCTCCACTTCCTCCTGCACATTTTCCCTGCTTCTGTGCGTGGTTTGGTGCTCGAACGGGCTAGATCGGGCCAGTTTAGGCAAAATCGTTATTTTTGGGGTTTGTAGGGTTAGCTGGAAAATAGTGACAGCTTGTAGCATAATTACTGTCAAAATGACCGTCGAGATGTCAGGATCCCGTACCCACCAGTTTCACGTCGATCAGTCGTCATTCGGGGCTGGTAGGAGTCTAGGAACCTCGGTGACTCATTTTGGGTCGATTTGTCAAAATCACCCTGATCTCGCATTTTGATGCGTGCATGTGATGTTTTTAGCTCCCAGTTGTCTTCTGTGGATGCGTGGCTTTGTCTCCCCTGCACTTCGACGTGAATGGGGCATGGAACGGGTCGATTCGGCTTTTCCATTATTTTGTTCATTGGACCGGTGTGGCGGTCGTACCAGAGACCATCACAGTCTCTGACGGTCCTATGATAGACCGTCACATGCCTTTGAGCATGTTGGTCAGTTGTAGCTGTGGAAGTGTGACAGTCAAGTATTGGAGCGTCACAGTCCTCTGATGCCCCCTTGTTAGTACGTCACAGCCCTCTCGTCCTCGATGTCCATGTCAGTCGGTTCACTCTGATAGCCTTGCCTTAGATCGCCAGAGTGCTGGGGTGCTTCTTCTTTGGACCATCACAGTGTGTTTGACTGGCTAAGTTGGTTGGCTCTAACGGCCCACCCCCCATGCGCCAGGGTGCTGTAATGCATCCATATTGGACCGTTACATGCTATTCGTCTGAGTGTATGTTTTAGGTATGTTCACCCTGACGGCCCAATCAGGGTGCATCAGAGATTGTGACGCGCCTATAGAAGGCCGTTACAGTCCTGTTGGCCGTGATGGCTAGTTCTGTTCTGTGGCTGTCTGTGTGTCATTCATCTTAGGTTACTGTTGTAGGGCAGTGTCTGTGATGTCTCATTCCCTGACCGTCACATCCGTGTGGCATGTCTTTATTAGACCGCCACAGTCCTGTCTCCTCTAGAGTGTAACGGCTCATCCTTAGACCGTCACCTTCATGTAGAGGTCTAAAGGTGGAGCGTTACAGCCCTAGAATCCTACTTTTCATCCTTTTGATTTTTGATTGTCTTGGCTTATCCTTGTGGTCTACCCGCTTTCCCGCGGATGTCTCTTGACATCCTATGAGGGTTAAGACTATGTTATAAGGTAGCCAAGAGTCTTCTTGCTTGTGGTAGGATTCTCCTTCCTATTGTTGGGTCGTCATTGTCTAGTTCCGGTCAACCCGGGGTCACCCAGTGGTTGACAGGTAGCCTTGTGTGTCTCGACGGTTCTGTCTAGTTTGAGACATGGTTCTGGCTGTAGTGAGGTATCGCCTTACCTCATTCTACATATCCAGATGTGTTGAGGGTCCTCGGTATTCCCTCAAGTCTTCGCGTGTCGTTTCCTCCGATAGCGTCATTTTCTCTAGCTTAGGTTTAGATCGATTGGCGAATTGTCCCATTGTGTACGACGACATTGACTTAGAGTCGTGAGACTCATGGATCGTTGTAGTTTTAGGTATAGTTGTCTTGTCCTGAGTTTGTCAGTAGTTTCTTATACTGCCATTGGTGCTTTGTAGTACGGGTGACAGTGCATGATTAGCTTGTTTATACTTCAGCACACGTACTTTGGAGTTAGTGTTTCATGAGCCTTCACTAGTCATAGCCTTACGTCTAGTTACGGCGTGAGGGCTCTTGTAGTGGGGCACTTTCCCAATATACGGTTCTTAAGCTAGTTCTGTGGGCCCCCGGTCCAACCATAGCATCCAGCGGAGGGGGATTACTAGCTTGAGGCTTAGCTTAGGCAAAAGCCAGTGTATGCACACATGGTCAGAGGCTTTGGACTGACACCGATAAGCCTTCCCCTGTCTAGTCACTCGCGACGGTAGTTTGATTATGGTTCTGACAGTGTCTTAGTCTCGGCCTAGTCTATGCGGTGGGGTACACGGACAAGACACTAGTAGGCGCAGCATAAGACGTCAGTCGACGCAGCTGGCTGTTCTTCTAGTGAGAGGTACACCAGTCACGTGGCACGTGACTCTTCACGGTTCTCTTCGCGATTCTTGTGCGTCATGACCTTCCAGGTTAGCCCTCTCGTGACTGCACTCGAGGTCAGTGTCCTGTCGTATGCTTGACGTTCTAGTCATGTGTGGGACAATGTGCACGATGTTCTAGTCGTGTCGTCCGGGTCTGTGTCTGTATAGGTTTTTCCTAGGTTTCTTTGTCTATTTTGCAGGTCCCTTGCAGCATCGACGGCAACTCCTGACTTTATCAGCTCTAAGTCACCTTCCTGTTGATGCTTGGAGTAGTTTGGGGTGCCGAGGTTAGTTCGGCAGTCGCTAGTCTGGTACGGTTTCTTCCCTTCTTCTTAGACTGTTCCCTACTCCTGCTCCCTGTCTCTTCTTTTACGACTTTTTAGCATAATGTTACAGCTTTGTAGTTTAGTTTTTCTGTAGTACTACTTGCTGTTTTACTTGTTCTGTGTTACTACATGTTTTTCAGTGGGGATCCGCGTGACCCATACTGAGCCAGCGACACGAGGCTCACCCCTGCTTTTCAGATGGGTCACTATTCATTCTGCTTCCACAGGTCAGATGGGTGTCGGTGGGGGATTTTTTTTACAGGCAAAATTTGCTTCCAACACTCATCTATGAGCTTTTGAAGTTGCTGCAGAGGAGTCGACTCCTTAGGGGCCTCCATAACTGCTACTTGCTCGGCTTGCTTTTTCAGTCTCCTCTTCAAATTCTTCCTGCGGTTCTTCTCTTGCTTCTTCTGGCGTGCTGTCTCTTGAGAAGAAAGGGGCTTTTGCTTTGAAGGTGGGACTGGTTTGCCCGTAACAAATATGCCTCTTCGAAGGCCAATTAGCCCATGGCCATCATGTAATAGGCCAAGTGTTCATGTGGGGAGCCCTGCCCGTTGAACTTCTGAAGCTTCGGGGCTTTCGGACAATCAGGCGGAAGCTTCTTGAATTGATGGTGAAGGGGATAAGACACACTGTATAAATCAACAGTGGCCACACCCTCACCGTGCTGGGAAAACTTCGCCTCCACGATACGCTCGATCATCTACTTCTGCACCATGAGGCTCTCTGCAGCAGGAGTAGCAAATGACTGCGCATTGGCTTCATGCTGCGGAACTTCAAAGTCTACCACCAGTGACAATTTCGCAGTAGTGACGGAGGCATTGGCCGCAGCTGGAATGGGAGAGGGCTGTTGTTCCACTCCGGTGGGTGCCACCTGGGGTTGGGCCGGAACCTCTTTTTCGCGCAATAGCGCCTGCAAGAGATTCTTAAGTTCTTGGTTCTCGCGTCGGAGCTCTTCCAACACGGGAGCGTGTATCTCTTCCCCCAGATCTTCCTCATGCCGAGGGTGGCTGTCCCCATCAACACTGCGGATGTCCTCCTGGCGCTCTTCTTGCCGTGCCAACCCGGGCTGAGATGTAGCGGCAGCTGGCGCCTGCTGTGTTTGCGCCAAGATCCGGGATACAGGCCTTGACTTCCTCAAATATTGAAGAGGTTGGTTGAGCTCTCCCGAGGTGTCCTCAGGCTGCTTGTCACCGGAAGTGGCATAACAGGTGAACACTTTGACAGTGTCATTGGTCACCTGAACCACCTGCTTCTTCCTGGGTGGTTGTCGATCAGGTTTGGGCGGCATCCCTAGTCTGTCGAAGACAGAAACTCGGGATGTAGAAGCTTGAGGGGAGCGATCCTCCTCCATGTGCGTGGAACTGGCCCACGGGGAGGTCGGCCGCACCTTCTTACCAGTTCCCCGGCGCTTTTGCCCTCGTAGGGGCTAGGTTGTAGACCTCGGAGAGGCCGAGGCCTCAGTGCTGGTCGGACTCCGCATTTGTTGAAGATCCGACATGCGGAAGGGCTCCTCCGTCCTTGCGCGCCTTATAATTCGGGCCTCCTTGGTGACCCATATCTTCTTCAAGTGGAGCTGACGCTCCTCAATTGGGTTGCCTCCCGCCCTTGGCCGGGGAGCTCGTGACTTGGGCCGCTGCAGGGGACCCTGAGTTACTGCTGGTACGGCGGGCCTCTTCTTTTTCGCTCCGTCCTCCCGGACTTGCCGGAGGAGTTCAAAGCAATTGGAGGTGGGGATGGTTAGGACGTGACGGTCCCTTGGCAAGATCGGCTCGCCTCCATCGAGCCGGATGCGGATGTCCACGACAATTACGGTCTTGCCGGAGCGAGATGTCACCGCTGCAGGACGTGTACCCTTGCGACTATGGCACTGCCCCCGTTGAGCAGGAGCGGCGCTAGCGACGCCTGCCATAGGCTTGGCATCATTGTGGCAGCGACGCTGCCCCCGTTGTACAGGAGCAGCACCTATGAGGGTGGCCGCAGTAGAACTGGAGCCGTTACGGCGGCGGCATTGCCCCCGTTGAGCAGGAGCGGCGCCAACAATAATCTGGTTGACCGAGAAGACTCGGTCATTTGCTGAGACGAAGGGCCTAACACCCTTGGCCTATGAAAAGTTGGACGGGCGGACCCGGCCGGCTGCTGGAGTGGAGGTTCTGGCACCCCCGACAGTTGTCTTCCTGACCGGGCGAACCCGGCCAGTCGCTGGAGCGAGGTTCTGGCACCCCCGACCGATGATTTGTTGACCGAGCGAACCCGGCCAGTGGCTAGGGCCGAGGGCCTGACGCCCCCGACGGCTGCTGCTGCAGGCGTGGCTGAACTGGCTTCAGCCACGAGTACCACGCCCAAGAGTTGGAAGTCGACGAAGGTGATGGGGGTTGCCAAGTATCCGAACCTGGCATGGTTGACGATGACCCGGGGGCCGTAAGTAACCACTGCCATCGTCGCCGTTGGAGTTGGTGGTGGTGGTGGTGGTGGTGCGTAGCACGAATACAGAAGTGTGTCGAAGCACAAAGAGCCCTCAAATGAGCAGCGAGATGTGCCCTTCCCGTCCTGTAAGAGGAAGAGGAGGGAGATCAGAACCTTAAAAAAGGTTTAGAAACTTTCTTTGACAGAAAGAAGAAAGACGGGAAAAGTCCCATCGGGCGTGCCAGTTTGTGAGACCATAGAATTATTTTATCATAGATAAAATAGAGATTTAAATGTTCCTGTTGAAAATAAACATTTCCTTTGTGTGTAGTGGTTCATTCCGTGGGTGCGTATGATATCAGATGATTTGGGTTCGGGTGCTGGACCTCTGCCTACTGACCGAAGTCAGTGTTGATTTACATCGGCCTAATGTCCGAAGACGAGGGGAATAACCCGTACCAAATAAAGGGCTGTTGAACTAACCTCAGCACCCGAAGCTACTCCTAATAACAAGAAAAAGGTGAACTCTGAACTGGCGAAGTCAGAAGTTGTCGACCTAGACAGACACAGACTCAACACGACTAGAACATTGTGCCCACGACACAACACTAACCTCGGGCAGAGCCACGAGAGGGCTAACTCAGACAGGTCACGATACTCGAGAAACACGAGAGTCATGCGAAAGTCACATGCCACGTGTCTGAAGTACTCCCCGCACTAGAAGAACAGCCAGCTGCATCCACTGACGTCTTATGCTGCGCCTACAGGTATCTCATCTACGCTATCACCTACCAGGGCACGACAGAGACTAAGACACTGAGAAAATCAGAACCGAACTACAACCACGAGTAACTAGACAGGGTGGCGCCCACCGGCGTCAGTCCAAGCCCCTGACCACGTGTGCACACATTGACTCATCGTCCTGAGCCAAGCCTCTAGCTAGTTTTTCCCCCCAGTAGGATGCTATCGCCAAGTAAGGAGGCCTACGGAAACTAGCTTAAAAATCGTCTGAGTCAGGAATTGCCCCGCCACCACTCCCAGGTGGGCCGACACTCGACGTCGTCAGGCTACGACTGGTGGAGGATCACGAGACACAGACTCTAAAGTGCGAGTGCCGAAGTACAGACAGGCTTAATCATGCACTATCACCCATACTACAAAGCACCAAAGGTAGCACTGAAAACTGCCGGCAGACTCAGGACAAGGCAACTAGACCTGCTAGCACAACGATCCCCGAGTCGCCAGACTCTAGGTCAAGATCGTTGCTCATAGTGGAACAACCGCCAATCGGTCTAATCCTAAGCCAAGAAAAATGACTCACCATAGGAAACGACTCACGGAGACTTGAGGGGACACCGAGAACCCTCAATAGATCTGTCAACCACTGGGTCACACCGGGTTGACCAGAACCAGACAACGATACACACACAGACACAAAACAGAACAACAGCCATCACGGCCAATAACAAGACTGTAACGCACCACCATAGCCGCGTTACCTATTCTGACACACCAGGGTAGGGGCGTCAGGGCAACCAGACCACAACACGAATAAAAGGGCATGTAACGGACCTATATAGGCGCGTTACACCAGCCTAACGCACCAGGACAGGTGCGCCAGGGCCAACAAACCCAAAACCACTAACACGAACCATGTAACGCACCAGGCTAGGGGCGTTACACAACGCGACACATAAGGGGAGGTCCGTCAGGGCTAACCGACTGACCTGGTCTTCGAGGTAGACACGATCATCGAGGGACAAATAGCCACAGTCCTTGAAAACCACAGCCCGTAACATGCCATCATAGGCGCGACACAGCATGTGACGGTCCTCTATTGGTCCATCACACCAAGAGCATAATGCATCCCCCTAGGCGCGTTACAGACATGTGACGGTCCTATACTGATCCGTCACACCAACCTTGCCTCGAAGAACATGAAATGACCAATGACTGTGGCGGTCTTTCGTGGGACCATCACATAGTGTGACGGTCACTGGAATGACCGTTACACAAAATCGGCGAGCAAAACAGGGGAATGGCCGAATCGGCCCGTTCCACGCCCATTCACACTGAAGCGCAGGGGGAACAAAGCCACACGACGATACAACACTCCTGCAGTCTAAAAACACCGCATGTACGCATTAAAACGCGAGATCGGGGCGATTTCGACGAATCAACCCTAAATGAGTCACTGGGGTTCCCGGACTCCTACAGGCCCCAGATGACAACTGATCGACACGAAACAACCGGGAATGGGATCCTGACATCCCAGCGATCGTTTTGACACTAATTTTACCGAGAATGGTTGTCATTTTCTGGTGAACCCTACAAACCCCCAAAACTACGATTTTCACTAAACTGACCCGATCTCCCCCGATCGAGCACCAAACCACACACAGGAGTAGGGAAAACGTGCAAAATGAAGTAGCGATCCGTCTCCCTACCTCCATCGAAGAAACTGAGCATCGAGGTGACTAAACCGCGTCGAAAACCACAACGCGAACCGAACCGCTGGCTTTGAATCCACCGTTTGGGATCGCGCCAAAATCACACCGATCCTCGCTCCACCACGCGTCTTAGCAGCTTCCCAACGTCGTCACCTTACCCATGGTTGTCTCCGTCTGCAGTCGGAGACGAGAGGGTGAGAGAATGAGAGAGAAAGGGAGAGAGAGAGTGAGATGGCATGAGAGAAGAGAGAGAGAGGGTGCAGGGGTTAAATGGTTAGGAAATTAGGAAATTTCTTAATTTCTGAAAAATCTGTAAATCCAGTCGATAATGCACTAATCCAGAAAAATATGAAAAAATAGTCGAAACGATCCTCGCGAAGAGTACATCGCATCAGCTTATTCCGCGAGTCGATGAACTGAGAAATAAACTCACCGTAGAGTTTCGTAGGTTATACAGGAGAAAAACCCACACGGATCGTAAAACTCAACTCGGGAGCTACAAAAGCGATCCGAACTCTCCAAAAAAGATCCGAAAGACCTAATAAAGATCCAATAAAGATCTCAGGGGAACTTTTTGTTCCCCTTTACATCTTCTACCTACCCTCCCTCTGGTGATCACACTCCTAGTGGCATCTCATGCTCCCTTCCCCTTTAGTCCTTATCATCTCTTAGTCATCTCCTCCCTTAGAAATTAATTAATCTTCCTTTTTTTAATGTCTATGTGACATGTTCACACTATTGACATGTCATCTTTTTATTTCTGGGCTAGGAAGGACATGAGCATTGTCCGCGTCACTTCCTTGGTCTCTAACATTAAGCGCTGGTCTGAGTGCTTTGTCTTTATCACGAAGGTAGGAGGTCGCGGCCACCCGAGTGATTGGAGTTTTGCCATGAGTTCCCGCTCTCTTAGGGCAGATAGGCTGCCTACGCCTGCTGCTGAGGAGGTCAGGGCGATTAAAGCCCTTCTTCGCTACCTCCTCGGTAATGCTGACACCAAGTTGACCTCGGTGGTGCTTCGGGAGCTCGGGTTGAGCCCCCCATTGCCCCATGGTACTAACCTCATTGCTTCTTCTGCATCTCTGTCATTCATTGTACTGACCTTCTTAGCGTTGCTCTGTAGGGGTGCTGGAGTCGTCGAAGCTGCGATATAAGACGGTCGAGCTACCGTTGTTCGCCCCTCGCCCCATCGATCACGTAAAGTTGGGCACCGATTAGGTGACTATCGCTGCTCCCCAGGAGGCGATTGCCTTTGAGCTAGGCCACTTGTTGTATCCTCTCCCGATGACACTTTTGGTGGAGTGCTCGCTCCCACCTCCAGCATTTCCATCTGTCGCGCCTGTGCCTAGCACCAGCTCAGGTACCCACGCGGGTGGTCGATAGGGTGTTTCCGAGAACACATCCAGCACACTTGTGGAGGCTTCCACCATGTCAGGCGGACAACGCCGTCGGGTGGAGCTGGACATGGTAGAGGCACTGGATAGCCAACGTTGCCAAGGGAAGAGGAAGAGGGCCTCCATCACCACTCATGGTTGAACCCCACCACCCCCCGGTCCGCGACCCCTCCAGCCCTGGTATTAGTCAAGGCACCAGTTCCTGTGCTAGGTGCTCTCACTCGCTCGTAGCAGGTGGAGGGTGCCCCACTGAAGATCATCCCACTGGTCTCTACTGAGGGGGGGGGGGGCGACAAAGGCAAGGCTCCATGCCCCGACATGGCTGCCAGGTTCCTGCCACCCGAGGACACTCTGGGGATCGCCTTTGCTCAGCGCGAGGTGTACGTCGTAATGGACAAGGGTGTGCGGCCTGACGACTACACCGGTGAGTTCTTCGCCGCAGCTTATGGGATCTTGTACAACCTGGCGGCCAAAAACTTGTGTTCGGTCGGCCGAGCTTTCGGCTTGTGGGGGTACCACTTCGTTGGGGTTGCTCAGAAGTTGGAGGAAAGCGAGGCCGGGTGGAAGGCACTGAGGCCCAATGCACCAAGCTTCAGGAATGCCTGCTGAGGGCTGAGAGTGCCTAGGATGCCCTTCCAACCCAGGCCCTCGTGCTAGAGGAGTCCCTCCGTGAGACAGTCAGGCGAGCTGATGTGGCTGACACTCGGTCGATCGGGCTAAGGGCCCTGGCAGATGCAGCCGAAGAGAGGGCTCGGGCTGTAAAGACCCGAACTGAGAACCTGAAGGTGGTGATGGCCACTATCTGCCTAGAGGCGATGGAGTGTTTTCAGTCATCCTCAGAGTATCAGGATGAGCTAAATGCGGTAGCCGTCAAGGTCTATGGTCTGGCCAGGGACCGTGGCTTTCACAAGGGCTAGACGGCGGCCGACAACTTGGGTGCCTCGGTACTGACCCTGCCTCCCCTATTAACACCATTCGGGCCAGTGGCCAGTGATGGTGAGGAGGAGCTTGGTGAGGAGGAGCCGAGCACAGAGGAGTAGACCGCTGGGGCTGAGCACTCGGGGAGGAGGGAGCTAGTCGACCTGACTGATGACCCCCCACCTCCTACGGCCGTTCTTGGGGGTGCACCCGAGGTCCCGGACCAAGCTTTAGCTGATGCTGCCGATGAGGCGAGCTCCTGAAGGAGTGCTCACCATTTCTTGTATCATGTCCTTTTTTTTGTTAGGGTCAGTCCGAGTAGGCGCAGCCCCTCTTTCCTGTAAACTTTTGCTTCGTAATGATAACCTGCTTTTCTTCACAACCACTGACCGTCTGGAGCTTTTGTTAGTTTCCAGATGGCATGTTGGCTTTCTTTTCTCCGTCACAACTCCTCCTTAGGATACAAAACGACAGCCAACATTATGTTGAGGTATGTGAGAAGGCACAATCTTCGGAGTTTGTCACTTTGAATCCCACTAAGTTTGGAAGGCGCGAGGACTCTGCTACCCCTTCTAGGGGCTTCGCCTCCTTCCTATAAATACTGACCCTGGGGTGGTCCTTAGGGTCATCCCAAGTTTCTTCAGTGGTTGGGAGTGCAGGCTTGAAGATGTCTTTAGAGAAATCAAGCTCTTCTTTGGAGGGGGTCCCCTACAAGAGACTATGCTTCCGAAAGGAAGCACTACTGGCACCAGATCCACCGGCGAGAGAGAGTAGTAGTGGCGGCGTCTCCGAAGAGTTCAAGCAGGGGTACCTGCAAAGGTGGGCGGACACCTTGATGAAGGTGAACTGTCTATACTATAACAAGGGGGTGCTGAGCCTCCAACCTGATAGGTTCTGTCCCAAGGAGGATAGGGAAAACTCTGCTAAAATTTTGTCATAAATTCTCGGCGTCTTATTTATTTCAATTATAGCATGACCCTCCCCCCTTTCATGACTTTCTTTTCTTCCTTTTGCTTATGGCTTATTCTAACTTTGGATTTCTTGCACTTTGCAGATAAATGGCCGATCCCAGTGATTCCTCCACTCCTGCCGCTGTCGGTGCCGAGTCTGCTCCGCTGCCCATGGTGTCGGTTGTCACGTGGCTCACTGTCGTGGACCTAGACCAGGAGCATGCTGAGATAGCTGCATTGGCCGAGTCATCAGGCTCTGACACGGAGACTATGGACTTTCGCAGGCTTGCTCGGGTTGAGGATGGATTCACCTTCGACCGGGCTGGCGAGTATAGGAAGGATTTCCCAAAGGATGAACATCTCATACACTTCCTGAAGCACTTTCATTCTCGGGAGAACCTGGACCTCCGAGCTGTGAGGGGCGCCGAGCGGGCCATCCTGTAGACCCGGAACAGCTTGCTATATAGTGTCCCCAGAAGCATCTCGATGTACTTGGTGGGAGAGGCTAGGGAATCGGAGCCCGTCCTGGGGATCGAGGCCGTGCTGTCGACAGAAGACAAGTTGGTGCGAGCACCTTAGTTCACCCCAGCTCGATGGGACATGGTCGCTGGGTGGGTCCAGGGCGAGCAACCCCGCTTTGGCCTATTCTTGGCTCCCCTGAAATGGGGGTACAGGGAAGAGCCATTTTTGTTGGACTGCTCGGCCGTCCGTTTCAAACACGAGCTGGCTTTGGTTGATTCACAGAATTGAAGCTCCAGGATGCACACACCTTCCGAGAGGGAGCGGTGGAGTTTACGGAGTACGTGTTGTTCAACTACGCTCTGATACTGACTTGGGCCTGCATCTACCATGGTGTCTATGCCTCTCGGTATAGCTACCCCATCTCAAAGGGGCTCTACTGTGGGATGATTGAAGTCTTTAGCGCAGAAACAAATACTTTCTACACAGCAGAGGGTGAGACTTCGCTAGATTTATGAAGCCTCAGTTAGCTGAGCGGCTTGCCCATTGACGGGGAGCCCTACGAAGAAGTATGCCTCCCCGACCTTATCAAGGAGGAAACCAGCGGGGACGGCTTCTACTCGCTTGGCTATTCCTACCGGTACCTCATGAAGGCATACCGGGAGTTATATAAGCAGGTGCATGGCGGGAAGCAACCTTCCTGCGGGGATAGGAAGAGGGTCTGCATGACCCTATGGTTGCAATATTTTTATGACGGGCTGAAGCAATACGAAGACTTCCCATGCATCGGCACCGTTGTCCCCCGCAAGAAGTGTAGCAAGGCCAAAACAGACGTGAAGATCCCCTCCAGAGGACGCCGGAGTGGTCCAAACCCAGCTGGGGTTGATCCGCTGGCACATTGCGTGGCCTATCTGATGTATTGGCTGTGCTCATTTGCCATGCCATACGGGGATGAGACTGTTATCCGGTCGGGCGCAATCTTCCTAGCCTATCAGATGGCGTGGGGAATCAAGCTGTCGCTATGCCCGATCGCCCTTTGCCTGATATACAAGGCGATTGGGGACGTCAGCGTTCATCAATTCTTGAGGCAAGCCCGGTATGTCTGTCCACTGCATTTCTTCAACGCATGGGTTTGCTCGCTGTTCCCAGAGTACGCTCTATGCACCCTCCAGGGCTGGGGATTGGTTCCGTGGATGTTGGAATTTGCAAGTGCGAAATTGGGAACGACGTCCCAGTAGCTGTACAATATCTGGGGTCAGTTGACGACGGTTCCCCATGATGCGACTGGCACTATTCACTTTTGGACATTGGCCGTACACTCGAGTCCCTTGGTAAATATTAAAAGGGAGGGCAAAGACGACCAGGTGGAAAGGTATGTTCATCCGATCAGCCAGTAGAATGTCATCCACTCATTGTTGGAACCAGAGCTCCGTGACTGGGCCCTATCGATCCGCCCAAGCGTGTTGGTATTCAGAAAGGGGGACACCTCATGACTGGAGCCGTATTACCCCTTCCGCTTTGGATGAAACTTCGGATATGATCAGCATATCCCTGTCTATAATGCACAATTCGGCCTGCCCGTGTGAAGCCTCCGAGGAGGTTTAACTGCTAAAAATGCCAGAACCTGGTGGGACTTCTTCCATCGAGCGGATACCATGACCTTCAGGGTGCCAACACCTGGCCGAGTTCTGTGGGTGACCGCGGAATACATAAAATGGTGGAACGCCCAGACGGCCTTCAATCGGTCGTGCAAGACCGATTGCTGGGATGGGGCAGACAGGAAATTCTTGAGCAGGTAGTCAGTGCCGATGCTTGACATTGACCCGGAGCACCTCCTTCGGCTCAAGAATACGAAGGATAAGGAGGTAGCGGCATATCCGGCCGTGTGCCAGGAGGCTCGAAAGGCCAAGCCAGCACCGCAGGTCAAACTACCTCCAGTGGTGAAGGATGACTACAAGAAGACATTGAGGGACCTTTGCCGCATCAGGGGTGACCATCTGGAGATCATCAATTACCCACTCCCCATGGAGGAAGAAGGCACCCTAGCAAAGAGCTGGCATCCAGAGAGGGACTGTAGCACCCCGGTATATTAATAAATAAAAATTTAGAGAAATTCCGGTGGGACCTTTCCCGCCTTTCTTCTTTCTGTCAAAGAAAGTTTCTAAACCTTCTTTAAGGTTCTGATCTCCCTCCTCTTCTTTTTACAGGACGGGAAGAGGAGGGTACGCATCTCTCTGCTCGTTTGAGAGCTTGTTGTGCCTCGGCGCACTTTTGCGTTTGTGCTACGCACCACCACCACCACCAACAACCGCCACAACAGCGATGGCCGCCGTCACCTACGGCCCTCAAGTCGTCGCCAACCACACCAGGTTCGGATACCTGGCAACCTCAATCGTCTTCGGTGACTTCCCAACAGTCGTCAACTTGCCCTTCTTTTTGGGAGTTGTACCTGTGGGTGAGGCCAACCCAGCCACACCCGCTTCAACAACTACTGAGGGTGTCAGGCCCACCCCCTCAGCAACTGGCTGGGTTCGCCTGGTCAAGAAGACAACTATTGGGGGTGTTAGGCCCTCGACTTCAACCATTGGTCGGGTTCGCCCGGCCACCTCATCACGGACCAGGGGCGTCAGGCCCTTTGTCCTAGCAACTGGCCGAGTTCGTTCGGCTGCTTTGACAACGGCCGAAGGTGTCAGGCCCTCTGCCCCAGCAAGTGGCCGAGTCTTCTTGGTCAATCAGATTACTGTTGGTGCCGCTCTTGCACAACGGGGGCAACGCCGTCGCCGCAACAGCGCCAACTCTACGACGGCCACCCTCAGAGGAGCTGCTCCTGCTCAACGGGGGCAGCGCCGCCGCCACAAGGACGCCAGGCCTACGGCAGGCGTCGCCAGCGCCGCTCCTGCTCAACAGGGACAGCGCCATAGCCGCAAGGGTACACAGCCTGCGGCGGCAGCATCTCGCTCCGGCAAGACTGTAATTGTCGGAGACATCCGCATCCGGCTCGATGGGGGCGAGCCGATCTTGCCACAGGACTGTCATGTCCCGACCATTCCCGCCTCCAACCGCTTCGAACTCCTTCGACAAGTTCGAGAGAACGGAGCAAAGAAGAAGAAGCCTAGCGCACCAGCGGCAACCCAGGGTCCTCTGCAGCGGCCCAAGCCACGAGCTCCTCAATCAAGGACAGGGGGTAACCAAGTGGAGGAGCGCCAGCTCCACTTGAAGAAGATCTGGGTCACCAAGGAGGAGTCCCGAATCATATGGCGCGTAAGGGCGGAGGAGCCCTTCCGCGTGTCGGACCTTCAGCAAATGCGGAGTCTGACAAACACTAAAGCCTCGGTCTCTCCGGGGTCTACAACTTAGCCCCTACGAGGGCAAAAGCGCCAAGGAGCTGGCAAAAAGGTGCGGTCGACCTCCCCGTGGGGTAGTTCCACGCACATGGAGGAGGATCGCTCTCCTCAGGCATCCACATCCCGAGTTTCTGTATTTGACAAACTAGGGATGCCGCCCAAGCCTAATAGGCAGCCGCCCAAGAAAAAGCGGGTGGTTCAGGTGACTGATGACACTGTCAAGGTGTTCACCTGTTACACCACCTCCGGCGACAAACAACCCAAGGACACCTCGGGTGACCCCAACCAGCCTCTTCAATACTCGAGGAGGTCAAGGTCCGGGTCCCGTGGCCTGGCGTAAACACAACAGGCGCCAGCAGCTGGGACGTCTCAGCCCGAATTGGCACGGCATGAAGAGCGTCACAAGGACGTCCATAGCGTCGATGGGGATAGCCACCCCTAACACGAGGAAGAGCTGGGGGAAGAAACACAGACTCCCGTGTTGAAGGAGCTCCGACGCTAGAATCAAAAACTCAGGAATCTCTTACAGGCGCTATTGCGTGAAAAGGAGATTCCTGTACCACCTCAGGCAGCACCCACTGGAGTGGAACAGCAGCCGTCTCCCATTCCGGCCGCGGCTAATGCCTCTGTCACAGCTGCAAAATTGCCACTGGTGATGGACTTTGAAGTCCCGCAACATGAAGCCAACGCGCGGTCATCTACTACTCCAGCTGCAGAAAGCCTCATGGCGCAGAAGCAGATGATTGAGCGCATCGTGGAGGCGAAGTTTGCCCAACATGGTGAGGGTGTGGCTACTGTTGATTTGTATAGTGTGCCCTATCCCCTCCACCATCAGTTCAAGAAGCTTCTGCCTGATTGCTCTAAAACCCCGAAGCTTCAGAAGTTCAATGGGTAGGGCTCCCCACATTAACACATGGCCTACTATATGACGGCCATGGGTGAATTGGCACTAGAAGAGGCATATTTGCTACGGTACTTTGCCACGTCACTGACTGGCACCGCCTTCCAGTGGTACTCCAGATTAAAGCCCAACTCGGTAGCCGATTGGGCGGATATGCAAAAGAAGTTCGTTGACCGCTTCCAAATGGTCGAACGCAAAGTCTCCCTGGCGGAACTCTATTCCCTCCGGCAGAAGAAAGGTGAAACAGCATTGGACTTCATCAAGAGATGGAGGGAGGTCAACATGCGCTGTGATAATCCTCCAACGCCCGAAGATGCGATCACCATCTGCCGTAGAGGCTTATCGGCGGAAGTCAGTGAAAAACTTCTGGGCTCCGATATCAGGAGCTTTGACCAGTTAAACACTGTAGTGGCGGAGATTGAAATGTTCTTCGCCGACCACCCTGCACAAACTTCTGCCAAAGGCAAACCCTCCAAAGACCGTCTTTTGCCGAGCCTAGTCTTGATGCCTTTTAATATAGTTTTATTGGCATTTTTGACCAGACCGTTAGCCTGAGGGTGGGCGACCGAAGTGAAGTGGTTGCAAATATCAAGGTCGACACACCTTTCTCTGAAATAGCGAGAATCAAATTGCCGACCGTTATCGCTCATAATCACTTAGGGGATGCCGTAGCGACAGATAATCGACTTCCAAACAAAGCTCCATACGACTGACTCGATGATCCTGGCGGTGGCTTCGGCTTTGATCCACTTTGTGAAGTAGTCGATGGCAACGATGGCGAACTTCTTTTGGGCCTGAGCCATAAGGAATGGCCTGAGGATGTCGATTCCCCACCGAGCGAAGGGGTATGGCTCGGTAAGAGTAACAAGCTCCGAGGCAGGCTGATGGACTAGGTGGTCGAAGCGCTGACATCGGTCGTACTTCTATGTATAGGCTGAGCAATCGTGCTGGAGAGTAGGCCACCAGAACCCTTATCGAAGCAAGATCCTGGTGAGCGATCTTCCTCCCTGGTGCGCGCCACACATTCCTTCAAGTACTTCTTGAACTGCTCGTGCAGCTTCGTCAGTATTGATGTACTTTAGAAGGGGGCCGGAGAAAGATCTGGGGTATAAGGTGTCGTCTAGGAGGATGAGAGCCTCCGAGCCTCCCGAGGGTCGGGGGGCTCTTGAGAGTCCCGGAGCCAGGATAGGTATGGGGTCCGCCAATCGCTCAGTGCAGCCGGGTCAACGATCATGAGCTCAGAGTCGATGCTCGGTTGTTCTAGCTCTTCGAGGAAGACCGATCGAGTGCCTTCTGGTCTGAGGGAGGAGGCCAAGCGAGAGAGGGCATCCACGCGGGAGTTTTCTTCTCGAGCTATCCGGACTACCTCAAAGCTCTCGAATAGCTGGGCTAACCCTCGAACCATCTGAAGGTATTTGATCATCAGCACCTCCCGGGCTTCGTAATCACCATTGACTTGGCTAGCGACTAGTTGGGAGTCAGTGTGGATTCTGACTCGCTCAGCCCCTAGTCGGCGCACCATCCTGGCCCCCGAAATGTGGGCTTCATACTCGGAAGCGTTATTGGATGCCTAGAAGTTGAACTTCAAGCCATACTGCAGCTCAGCTCCTTCGGGCAACTTGAGGAGCACGCCAGTACCACTGCCGGCCGAGTTGGATGATCCATCTACAAACAGGTCCCAGATGGGTCCTTGTGCCGATGAAGGTTCTTCCTTGAGCGGGACTGTGCTCTCTGCGATGAAGTCCGCTAGGGCCTATCCCTTGATGGCAATGCGGGGGTGGTAAGAGATGTCGTAGGCCCCGAGCATGATGGCCCACTTGACGAGGCACCCTGAGGCCTCAGGGTGAGAAAGAATCTTCTTCAGTGGTTCGCCGGTCAGCACAACTATGGAATAACCCTGGAAGTAAGGTCGGAGGCACTTGGCTGAGGTAACCAATGCTAGCATGAGCTTCTCTATTGCAAGGTACCTCCTTTCGGCTTCATTGAGCACCTTGCTAGTGTAATAGACTAGCCTCTCGATTCCCGCATCATTTCAGACTAAAATCGAGCTTACGGTGAAAGGAGTTACCGAGAGATACAGGCGCAATGCTTCGCTCAGAATCGAGTTTGATAGTACCGAGGGCGAGATTAGGAACTCCTTGAGCTCCTCAAAAGCCTTCTGACATTCCTCATCCTAGGCGAATGTAGCAGATGCCATTTTAGGTCCCCTCAATAGCTTGAAGAAGGGTAGGCATCGTTTAGCCGCCCGAGAGAGGAAACAGTTGAGTGCGGCAATGCGCCCAATAAGACGCCGGACGTCTTTGATGCAAGTAGGTGGCCACATGTCCAGGATGGCCTGGACCTTGTCAGGGTTCACCTCAATCCCGTGCTGAGTCACCAGGAAGCCAAGGAACTTCCCTGATCTGACTCCAAAGGTGCACTTGGCGGGGTTGAGGTTCATACTGTACTTGAGGAGGGTGCCGAAGGTCTCGACTAGGTTGGTAAGATGATCCTCGGGCTTTGGCATCTTGACGAGCATGTCGTCAATTTAGGCTTCGATGTTCCGATCGAGTTTTTGCTCGAAGATTTGGTTAACTAGCCTCTGGTATATCACCCCGGCGTTCTTTAACCCGAAAGGCATCCGGGTGTAGCAGTGCACACCGGAGTAGGTGATGAAGGCGGTCTTCTCAATATCCTCTAGGTCCATACGGATCTGATAGTAGCCAGAGTAGGCATCCAGGAAGCTGAGCAGCTCATTGTCAGAGGATGAATCGACGAGTTGGATGATGCTCGACAGTGGGTAACAATCCTTCGGTGTGGCCTTGTTGATACCGGTGAAGTCTACGCACATTCGTCATTTCCCCAAAGCTTTGGGTACCAGAATCACATTGGCGAGCCACGTCGGGTATAGGACCGTGCGGAAGAGGCTAGTCTCCTTCCCCTTGGCGAGTTGCTCCTTGAGGATCGTCTGTTTCTCTAGGGCATGCTTTCTTCTGCACTGTTTGACGAGTTTCTCCGTGGGGTCGAGGTTAAGCATGTGCATGACAATATCTCTGGGAATTCTAAGAAGTTGCTCATCAGACCATGCGAAGACATGAATGTACTCAGAAAGGAAGTTTTTCCAGGTAGCATTTTAATTCTTCGAACACCTGCTCACACTCCTGATCCTAGTCGATCTGCCCTTTTTTCTCTGGTGCTTGGTTGGCTTGCTTGATCAATCGGAAAAAGGGGAGACACCGCTCGATGGCCCGGGAGAGGAACCGGGCCAAGGAGGCGATGCGACCAGTGAGGCACTGCACGTCCCTCACTCGCCCTGGCCGCTACATCTCTAGCACCACTCAGATTTGGTCGGGGTTGGCTTTGATTCCTCGGTGGGTGATGAGGAAACCCAGAAACTTCCCTGACCGTACTCCGAACACGCACTTAGTTGGGTTGAGCTGCATATTGTACCTTCTAAGTGTGGTGAAGGTCTCCGCCAGGTCTCCCAAGTGCTCGACGGCTTGGAGGATTTTTACGAGCATGTCGTCGATGTACACCTCCATGTTGCGACCGATCTGCGAGTCGAACATGTGGTTGACGAGGAGTTGGTAGGTTGCCCCCGTGTTCTTCAACCTGAACGGCATTCGAGTGTAGCAGTATAGGCCGTGATCGGTGATGAATGTGGTCTTGTCCTGGTCGGGCTTGTGCATGTTGATCTGGTGATAGCCGGAGTAGGCATCTAAGAAGCTCAGCATTTCATGCCCGGCCATCGCGTTGACTAGTTGGTCGATCCGTGGCATGCGAAAGCTATCCTTGGGTGTAGCTTTGTTGAGATCAGTGTAGTCGACGCACATCCACCACTTTTCGTTGCTCTTGGGGACCAGGACAACGTTGGCTACCCAGTCTGGGTATTGAGTAGGCCTAAGTAGCCCAGAGCGTAGCTTTTCTCTCACCTGCTCCCCGATGATAGCTTGTCACTCGGGGTTGCAACGCCTTCGGCACTATTGTACCGGGAGGCAAGTGGGATCCAACCTAAGTTGGTGTGTGATAACCTCTGGTGGGATTCCAGGGAGCTCATCCTCGGACCAAGCGAACACATCCTAGTTGGCCGTGAGGAAGCTCGTGTAGGCTTGCTTATCATGCTCGGATAGGTTCACGCCAATCCTTAGTGTCCTGCTCGGATCTTCTCCCACCTGGATGATGTATAGGTCCTCGACCGACATGCTCATACTCGGGCCCGGATCTTGGGTCTTCGCTTTCTTCTCAGGCAGTGCTTCCTCAGGACGTTGCTCACGTGTGGAGATGAGGTAGCTCCTCTTGGACTCCTTTTGATCTCCTTGGACCTCCCCTACCCCCCGTGGGATGGAGAATTTGAGTTTTTCATGATAAGAAGAAGGGACACCTCAAAGCGTGCCGAGGATCCCTCAACCGATGATGGCGTTATATTCTATCATCACACGAACTACAGTAAAGTCGGTGAGGAAGGTTACCTCTTTTGACGCAGTAACGAATGTGATCGAGAGCAAGATGCGTCCTTTTGGGCGGACGGTAGTGCCAGAGAATCCATACAGCGGTGTATGCAATGGCGCGAGTTGAGACATATCCACACCCATGAGTACAAGGCAGTCGTATGCAATAACATCAGGCCTGCTTCCATTATCTACTAGTATGCGACGTACGGTACACTGGTTGATGGTGGCTGAGACCACCAGAGCATCAGAATGGGGTGTGGTCACGCCATCTAGGTCATCCTCAGAGAAGACAATGGGGTCTTCTAGACATCCTGGGGTGGAGGTCCCATGTTGGGTGTCGTCGCCTTGGTCAGTAGTGCAGACGGTCGTCGCATATCGTCGTCTCCTACTCGAGCTGTCTCCCCCCGCGGTCGGCCCTCCAGAGATCATCATAATTTCCTTTCCGTTGGGTCGGTTGTCGATCGGCGAGGGCATCTTCTATCGCCGTTCTACGGCTTTGGTGAGGAACTTGTCGAGGAGTCCTCTATGAATGAGGTCCTCGATAGCGTCCCTCGGGTTGATGTAGTCAGCGGTGTCGTGACCGTGGTCGCGGTGGTAATGGCAATATTTATTCTTCCTCCTCGTGCTCGGATTTGACTTCATCTGGGGAGGCTACTTGAGGAATGGCTCCTCGTGGATCTCCATCAGGATCTGATCAGGCGGAGCCGTAAGGGGCGTGTAATGGCGATAATTGCCCTACTCCTTTTTGGAGCGGTCGTGGCGGTCTCCGTCGCGTCGCTCCCGCTTACTCCGACCCTCCCGTGGTGGGTCGGCGGATCTCTTGCGGTCGGACCATTTGGTTCCGGCCGCACGGCCCAGGGCCGTTGTATTTTCCTCGCAGCGTGCATGCTTCTGTGCCAGGGCGAGGAGGTCAGGTCTGACCCTCCTGTGGTGGGTCAGCGCATCTCTTGCGGTCAGACCGTTCGGTTCCAGCCGTGCGGCCCAGGGCCGTTGTCACGCCCCGAGCGTGAAAGATTACCTGGGGGTAACGTGACGAGTCTATATCATTCATGTCAATCGGAGCGTAGTGCATTCAACACAAAGACAGAGCGTGTAATATAGCAATAAACCCAATCCTTTATTCACTCATAATCATCCTCAATTACATTCTTTAAATAGTTCGACTCAAAATAAGAAAGAAATTACAAGATTGACTCAATAACTATAAAAGTAGACAAGACTATGGAACTCTAGACACTTGGATGGCTCTAAGACTTCACTCTTGCTCTTCCCCATCCGTGTTCGTGAGATATTTAGTTAGTTGCCTCTAACACCAAGTAGCTGCAGGGAAGCCGGCGCCCTAGCTCCTTGTTGGTTAATTTGTCTGCAGGGGATCAGAAAAGACGAAGAATAAAAAAACAAAACAAAACACTAGAGAGCTTGTCTGGCTTTTCTGATGTCTCTCTCTCTCTCTCTATATATATCCCTTCGTCTGTCGACCCTACAAAAAGGGGGGAGATACTATACGCAGCAGCACTCTTCTCCTACACAGAGAAGGCCGGAGACAGCTTCTTATTGCTTGGAGAGCGCGCAGTACTTTGGGGCCTTTCACACACTGCAGTATCTGAAGATGGCTAATAAGCCAAGGATCACATCCATATTGGCTCTCTACTTCCTTCTGCTGCTCTCCCTCTCTCTCACCACCTCGCTTGTGGAAGGCAGGGTTAAGGCTGGCCGTAAGTGAACTTTTTCTAAACTCTTGGCATTTAATTAATTAGTCTATATATATATATATATATCGGCAACTTAATTAACTGTGTCATCGTACGTATGTTATCATCCGCACCTGAAGTAACGAAGCCAATGATCGATGAGTTTGGAGTTTCTGATTGCACCCACGCACCTGTACGTACGTACGTACGTACGTACGTGTTCTTAATTAATTCGTTTGTGCATGATATATGCAGTTAATGGCTTGGTCGACGACGTGGGGGTGCCGGTCAGTTGCCAGTCCGTGGTGGGGGTGAGCAGCGGGGACACCTGCTTTGCGGTGAGCCGGCGGTTCAACCTGACAGACGCCGGGTTCGGCATGATCAACCCCAACCTCGACTGCGACGAGCTCTTCGTCGGGCAGTGGCTGTGCGTGAGCGGCGCCGTCTGATCTGAGCGAGGCTGAAAATTTAATTTAAGATCACTACTGCTTTTGAACTCCATCGATCTTCCACACACGTCCCCCATTCATAATTATATAAATCTTAGCAGAACACGTACGGTGGGGAGGAAACATCACCTTACTAGCTGGCTTATGATCGAATAAGAGAGATGATATGATGAAATCCCACCTAATCGTATCATTTATTAGTTAATCATCTTCATGTGTGCTACTACAAGTACTACAACTGGTTGTGTAGTGTGTTCTTTTGTATGGGCCAGTGCCCTCTCTCTCTCTCTCTCTATATATATATAAATATATCTACCGATCGATTACTCAATGAAGTATCCAGTGTCGTTTAATTTAAGTTTCAGTTCCCGTGTACATTTTCATGTGCTTGTGATCTTCATTAATTAATTAATGGCAAGAACTACATTTGATGCATGATGCTTCAACAGTATTGGGGCAATGGTGGGAATTATGAATGGATATGAGGAGACGAGGAGAGGCATGGATCGATGCCGGCGCCTTTTTTTTTCTTTAAAAAATACTAATAACCGAGTTTTGAGAAAAAACAATTAGATGAATTGCATATACAGTAAAAATATATTTATACGCTAGCAGTGGGTGCGGCCTTTTTAGAAGAAAATTGAGAAAAGGTTAAACATAAAAATCGGTTCCAACAGAATCCATTAAAAAAAGAGTTAGAATCGATTTGTAAATCGGTGATTCAAGGACCCATTTAATTACCTTGCTTACCTTTCCTCACCATATAAATCGGGTCAGTTTTGCGTTTTCCATTCTTTTTTGTCAGGATATTTCTAAATTCGGAATAAACTCAAGTACTCTCTTAAAATATTAATTAAAAGGGGGACATTTCTACACAATTGTGATAATTTTCTTTATATAGATGATTTTTTAAAATCCGAAGATCCCACCAATTAATCAGCTCATATATCCATGCATTAAATCCCTCCTCTTAGTACTGAGGGTGAACTCATCCTCTCTCTCATGTAATGGAAGGAAGACCCCATCGACTAATGCTGTGTAGGGCTGCAAAAGGGGTCGGATTTGAAAATGACATTGACACATTCTGCTTTCATTTTTTATAATAAATGATGTATTAATATTTGAATTTTTTACAAAGAAATCACTATTAAACACCTAATTATAAAATTATCATATCTGAAAATGTATTAACAAAGTTATCATTCATTTTGACCAAATAGTGCACAAATGCCATTGTCATAACGTCTGATTACTAATCATTAATTTAACTTTAGTTAATTTTAACTCGACGTGAGAAAAGATGAAAATGCTCATAGTTGAGAAAAAAAAGACTTAGCTCTCTTCCAACCTCGTTGTAGTGGGGGGAGAGGTGTGGCAAGGGGGTGGGGGGGAGAACTCTGGCAAGAGGGGAGTCCGGAGGGTTGCAATCTTGTCAAAGGGGAGAGAGGGGCCGAGAGGGTGGGGGAGTGCGAGCTCACCGGAGGGGGTGGAGAGAGGGGCCGAGAGGGTTGGAGGGGCTATGAGCTCGTCGACACCACACGGATTTACACTGCCACAACTATTATTCAGTCATCGAGGGGGAGGGGTCAGGCATCTGTGTGAGGAGAAGGGGGTTGGACGGTGTATATGTGTGTGTGGGTGGGAGGGTGAGGCTCTGTGTGAGTAGGGAGGGGGAGGGGGGCTTGCCGGAGGGGTAGAGGGGGGAAGAGGTGGGGAAGTTCTATACGAGCAGGGAGGGGGAGAGGACCTCGTCGGAGACGGTTTGTGAGGAGGTGGACGTAGATCTCTGCAGGGAGATCGAACCACCTTAAAAACCTTCTGTTCCTGTTTGTGATTTTCGTGGTCGCTAGATGTTTGCATAGGCCCGTGATTAGATCATTTCGATCTATTTCTCTTTAGATCTAGAATTGATTCCATTCCGCTGCGTATTAATTTTTAAATTGGGGAAATAGATCAACCTATTCACCCTCTCCCCCTCTAGCTTGATCTCCGGATCTCCCAACAGAGGTGGCCATCGCCAAGAAATAGGAGAGGAATAGAAGGAAGAATCTCAAGAGGTGGCTCAAGAAGCAAGCCGAGCAGGCGGCCTCCTCGCAATCCCCAGCAGTGCTAACACCTCCCCGGAGGCTGCAGCTACTCATCGACAGCCTAGAGGAATACATCCCTCCTCGTCTTACCGGTCTAATCCCACTCGATAGCTATATCCCATGGGAAGAAATGCAGAAACGAGCTCGCCTCAGGAACTGGGTTCAGGAGATGATCCAAAAAATTAAAAATGGTGAAACGCTCCTCATCCCAGAAGAGCTCTCCTTGTTCTATAAGGACAAAGAGATCACGGTAGAGCAGCTGAAAGAAATGCTTTGCGGATACACCTGTAATATGGTGGCTATCCAACCTCCAAACAACATTAATGCCGCTCGGCGAGGCGAGCCAGTAGCTTCCTAAACCAGGCAAAGGACTACCACCCTCTCGGGCCACAGCCAACTCCTGAACACACGGGCATACTACCAAGCACTAGAGGATGCTTGGGCTCAAGCTGATTGGATGGACCTCCACCAGATGAAACGCTTCCCCACCAGCATCACAATCTGGGAAGCCATTGCTTGGAGTAAAGAGTTGAGGGAAACTCTTATCAAGATACTACAAGAGCCAGAAGTTTATGAGGCACATGAGGCAAAAATGAAGATCGCCATGTATGAAGCCTTCGCCGCCACTGTCACCTTCACGGATAAAGACTTGCTGCTCTCCCCTCTGTGTCACAATCTCCCTTTTTACATGAAGGGAAAAATCTACGGGCATGAAGTAAACCGGATCTTGGTGGACGCCGGTGTGGCTGTCAACATCATGCCCTTGAAAACATTCCAGACTCTACATCTGACACCCTATCTCCAGAAGGTTCAGGCGGTCAAGATCTCCAGCTTCAATCAAGACACCGAGGATGTCCTTGGCTGGGTGGATGTTGACAGGGTGCTCGATGATTTCACCTCTAAGGTGACTTTCTACATCATCGACGCCAACACATCTTATAAAGTGCTATTGGCCAGACCCTAGCTCCATGAAAATTGGGTCATCCCTTCAACCCTCCATCAATGCATCAAATATGCTAACGATGGGGAACAACACATAGTCTTTGCCGACTTGTCTCCATTCACTCTAGCAGAATGCCACCTAGCTGATGTTGTTCTCTACTTCAAGGGAATTAGTCCCTACCCCAAGATTAAGAGCAAGAGCAATGGCCGGCTCTTTGAAGAAGAAGAGAACGACCTCTTATCCGTTGATGAAGAAAAGGCCAGGCTTCATCGGCTACACCTCAACTCCAAGTCAACCACAGATTGCCCTAAGAGATGCAAACTCGACTTCAAGGCTAATCTTATCTGTAGAGTAGTCGACAGAAGCAAATGCCTGTCGCCAAACTACATCCTGCTCATGTGTGCCTCAGATAAGCAAAAGGTCGAGCAGCTCACAATATTTATCATCACCTACAAACGACAACTCAGAAGCAAGAAGCAAGCTCATAGGGACAAGCCCATTGTTTTCTACAAGGGAGACATGGCCCCTCCAGCCCCACCAGAAGATGACTTTGGCTAGTCCAGGTGAGCCGACAACACTCCCGAAGCTATCCAAGTTCTGGACGACCTACCACCTCACATCCAGGAGATGTGTCTTAAGCAGCATATCCCCCAATGGCAAGGTTCCACACAACAGAGGTACTTCCACAATTTGTGGACCCCCTCACAAGTTTGTGGGCAACCCCCGTTCTCCCACAAAGATACCAGGGGGTTCGGCTACGACCAAGACCCAGATTTCCGTGTCTACTATGCGGTCCATGCCATAGGCCCGACACAGCCAGTCGGTGACTCAACTATTGTCAGCACCAAGTTCGACAGCTCCAGGCATGAGGAAGAGGACATCTTAATCCTGCTCCCCGCCAGAACTAGTACCCCAGTTCAAGCACTCGATGAGGCTTCCCCATCCGTCCATGAAAACATTGAGACGGAGGAGGTCCTCGGGGCCTCCCATCAAGCCAAAGAGCCATGTTTGCCAAACTCTCCCCATGAGGAAGGTTTCCAGAACAAAGGCCAAAAAGTGTTACCAACTTTTACAGGCAACTCCTGCCAAGCTTCCATGGCACCAGCTAATAACTGTCGGTCGAGCCTTGGCAATTAGGGACAGTCCCAGTCCAAGCCCGGCGGTGCCAATCTCTCAGCTCCATCAACTTCAACTGATGGTTTCGATGACCAAGAAGTACACGGAGCTGACAATTACGATGAAGATTTCATCGATCTTCAACCTGCTCCTCCCGAGCTGGAGGATGGTGGCCAGGAAATCATCGATGAACTCATCGAAATTAACCTGGGCAAAGATGAAGCTCCTCGTGGATATTTTTGAGGATCTGAGAATTGAGAATGGGTTAGTGTCTACTAGGATGGATTCAATGGATTAATGTCCTATGGTTAGAGGTGTAGCAGCCTTCGAGCCTAGCATCTTTAGTGATTTCTTCACTCCTTAGTAAGCTTTTCGACAAGTTAGTGATTTTGGGATCAGAGACAGGCATAGGAAGGGAGCATGTGGCAGCAGCTAGCTCAACCATTGCGACAGAGTGTGGCTGGCAATCAGTAGAGTCAGTGCTCTAGGCATGGTGATTTATAGTTCGATGAGTTGCAATAGTGTGCTGGGAGATGCTACCCGTGTAGTCCAGCAGGACCCTCGACAAGTGTTGTCATAGGAGATGACCTAATGGTAGCTGTGGTTTTCCTTGGTGCTAGAAGGCTATACTCTTAGCATATGTAAGATTCAAGGTCAGGTCAAGCATGGAGATTTTCCACTTCGTAGAAGGTATATTGGCATCTCCTTGGTTGGAGAGAGAGTTGCGTCCCAGTTGAATTTTGCCATTTTCATTGTGTGTTTGGTTTGGTTGGCCTCCTCATGTATGCCAAGGAGTCCATGTGAGAAGCACTCTGCATATTGGCAGTGTGACTACCTGTGAGAAGTTATGCCCTCCCCTTGATGCATAAGGGTGTGTTGGCATTGTTATGGAAGGATGAGTGCCAACTGGGCTATGTGTGCGGGAATTCATGGCTGGTGTTGTGATTTCTGATGCGTTGTGAATCAGAGCCTGCAGAATTGCAAGAGGATTCCCAGATCAGAAGAGAGAGTTTGTGCTCTGGGTTCAAGGTATTTGAGCTTCCTCACCCCATTTTCTAGAGTCAGCCAGCTATGTTGGGAAATGTTACGATGGTGGATCCTGAGTTGTTTGTGGTGATTGTGCACGTTGTATAGAGTGCACAACAGAAGCCTGGTGGGCCCATAACCCATAGGTTCGGGATCATAGTGATGGCTAGAATGGAAAGGATTTCAGAGATTGGTAGAGTATCAAAGGATTCTGACCAATAGAGAGGGTCATTTCCTCAATGAAGGATCATTTTTGGCTGAGTAAGCCACATCATTTGTTGTGCCATTGCTCGAGACATCGTGATCTGTGACACTGGCGGAATAGAGAGTTAGGGAAGTATGACGGCAAGTGTATCGGATGAGTATCCTATTCATTCGATGGAAGCGATGTTAGGTGTTTGGTGGTGGACCCAGTTGGCCTTCTCGCAAAGGAAATAGCTTGTTAAAGGATGAGGATGTGATGATTGAAGTTGGTAAGCTAGCTGCTCAACTTGTGTTGGAAGTTGTGTCCTCAAAATAGAATTGTAGTCCAAGAAAAGTGAATGTAGAGAAAAGATTTATGGGTCCCAGTTGGTAGCTGTGAGCAATTGATGACGCTAGCTGAGTGGTCAGCTGTGATAATGCCGGGAAGAGGCCCAGTTGAGTCTGAGAGTTATGGAATGGTGCAAGAAGGACCCAGTTGGGGCAAGGATCGATAGTGCTTAGAGATCTGTGTAGATTGGTTGTGGCGTCATTGACCAGGTTGCTATGGTGGAAGATGACACATGTTTGTATTGTATGTGTTGTAGATTGCTAAGATTATGCCCTGTGGCTCTATGGTGATAGCGGAGCCGGGGTAGGAAGGCATCCGTTTGGAATAATGAAGATGTAGGATTTGATAAGACTGTGTAATAGATGATCCCTAGGTGTAGAGATCCCAGGAGAGATGTTGTTGAATGGGAGCCTTGGTCTTGTGGCCAGCATGGGATGAGTTCCTTGTAAGTCTGAGTCTATAGTTGGTGAGGATCGAGGGTTGTAGAGTCTTGTCTTTTGATCTCACCATGCTACCCTGAGAGGGTAGAGATGGCATGAGGATCAGAATCGGATGTGGTGTCGAAATGAGGATTGACTCGAGATGTGGTAACGGTCAGTGTAAGAGTCAACGGATGAGCAATCGAGATTTAGAGTGAGCTTATTGGACCTAGTGAAGGATCATGTAAGAGGAAAGGCAAGCGAGTAAGAATTTCCCGTTGACAAATAATTGGTGTCTAGCGGATGGATTTTCACAGCCAGAAGGTGCCAATTGTAGTGAATCGAGAATGGCAAGAGCCGTGTGCAGGCAAAACCTTGGGCGGCCGATTATGATATACCCTTTTCCCGAGTTGGAGTAGGGTTCATAGGAGGTTTATGTTGGGACCAGAATTGGTCCAATAGCATTATTGTTGTTCGGCTTGCCAGAAATGAGAGTGTTCATGGCATGGAGCCGATGGAAATGTGGCAGTTAGATGAGATGACTATGTAAGCTGGTTGAGGCTCAGGGATGGATGTCCCTTGCGAAGGGCTGAGGTTAGTCAGTAGGCAGAAAAGTTGATGTTTGATTGGCCGCTGAGTGTAAGATTGATGGCAGGTTTCATGGCATGAGTCATGTCTCCTCGGTGTGTGAGAAGGTGGCTAGGATGCCATGGTCAGAGATTCCGTTGTAGCTGAGGTGATGTCAAACTTGTATCCTTTTGTGTATAGTGCTCACTCTAGGAATTAGTGTAGACAGTGAATGTGGAGCGAGATGTTTTCTATTCATGGTAATAGTCGAGTTCTGTCCCTCAGGAGAGGTGGTTTCACTACGCAGACCCGCTTCAACCCTTAGACTAGTCCACATCACCCCCATCTAGGGGAGGGGATTTACGGGGACCCGCTTTGACCCTTAGGCTAGTCCACATAAACCCCATCCAAGGGAGGGAGTTTACGTGGACTAGTTTTAACCCTTTGGCCAATCCGCGTAAACCCCCACTATTCACTAGGTTTACGCGGACCAACTTCACCCCTCAGGCTAGTCCACGTAAACCCCTTGTGACCCTTCACCTTCCACTATAAAACCCCTCCTTTGGGAGCCCAAGAGGCATGATCAATGAATGATCAAGCATCAATCCTGGACTACAAAGGTGCACTAAGGAGAATTATGTGTGTTTGCTAGGCTCACACCAAGGGCATGTCGCATAAGCATCCCTCATACGGCGTCTAGCCCAAACACCCATCTCCAGGAGATTTGTGTTTGTGTTTGCTAGGCTCACGCCGAGGGCATGCCGCATGCGCATCCCTCATACGGCGTCTAGCCCAAACACCCACCTCTGACCCCCTTGTCGTAATGAACGT
The DNA here is from genome assembly GCA_024336825.1 of Amorphophallus titanum. Lineage (NCBI taxonomy): Eukaryota > Viridiplantae > Streptophyta > Magnoliopsida > Alismatales > Araceae > Amorphophallus > Amorphophallus titanum. Next base: position 47,424,352 of record JANBPO010009603.1, on the reverse strand, counting down.
GTGTCATCTCGATAATCATGCACGACCCCAGATCTTGCTAGGCGAGAGCACTCTGCCCGAGCCTTGCCTCGATAGTCATGCGCCCCCAGATGCCGCTCTACAGGAACACCCGGCTCGGCCTTGCCTTGGCATTCATGCATGACCCAGATGCCGCTTCTTGAGAGCACCCTGCCCAGTCCCTGCCTCAACGAGTGTGCACTATCCAACATTGCTCGATTGAGCCACCCTGCCTTGTCTCTACCTCAACACTCGTACCCGACACAGTCATTGCCTGATGAGAGCCCCTACCCAGTCTCTGTCTCAATGATCGTGTGCCGTCGTACGTAGCTCAATCGAAGCGCCCAGCCTAGTTCTCTATCTCAATAAGCATGCCCTCAACATCGTTATTCGGACAATAAGCATACTTTACAAGTCCCGACGCAAGATCAAGCGCCAGGCCCCTGCCTCTAACAATGAGCCCCGAGCATGACCATCAAGGTCCAGCGGCGCCCATCTACTTAGTCACAACGGTGCCCCTGGCACCCGACTGCCAGCCACTCTAGTCACATCTGGGCCCGTGGCACTAGATCACTTAATACCTCGGTCACAATGGTGCCCCCGGCACCCAACCGCTAGCCACCCTGGTCACATCGGGGCCCGCGACGTCAGATCACTCAATAGCTCGGTCACAACGGTGCCCCCGGCACCCGACCGCCAGCCACTACAGTCACAACGGTGCCCCCGGCACCCGACTGTCAAGCATTCCAGTCACAACGGTGCCCTCGGTACCTGACTGTCAAGTATTCCAGTCACAACGGTGCCACTGGCACTCGACGGCCAGCAACTTCAGTCACAACGGTGCCCCCGGCACCCGACTGTCAAGCACTCCAGTCACAACGGTGCCCCCGACGCCCGACTGCCAGCCACTCCAGTCATAATGGTGCCCCCGGCACCCGACTGTCATCAACTACAGTCATAACGGTGCCCCCCGACATGCGACTGCCAGCCACTTCAGCCATAACGGTGCCCCCGGCACCCGACTGTCAAGCACCCCAGTCATAACGGTGCCCTCGGCACCCAACTGTCAACCACTTTAATCACAACGGTTCCCCCGGCACCCAACTACCAACTACACCATCACATCGGGACCCGTAACACCTGATCACTCAACAACTCTAGTCCCACCAGGGCCCACGACACCCGATAATCCTGAGCTCAGCGACTTTTGGTCACTCCAGTCATGGCGATGCTCACGCCATTCAACCACTCAAGTTTCAATGGCGCCCGACTGCTCCAGTGACAAGTGGCACCTACGTCATTTGGTCACTTCGACCGTGGTGACGCCAACTACCCCAGCATAATGGTGCCTAAGGCACCCCTACTACCCCGACCTTGACACTGTTTCATGTCCGGGATACACTTTGATGCCCCTCAGGCGGCACCCTGCTAAGCCACAAGTCCCCTGATGGACTCTATGTGCGAATATGGAACTACCCACACAATAACGCAATGACCTGGGGACCGTCACAAGTGACGAAATTGTCCCGCGGCTTGCAAGCACTTGTAATCGGGCTCTCACACCCCCATATAAATGCCCTTCATAACATCTAAGTCATGTAATCCAGTTAGGGAGTGGATCCCCATCCTCGCTGGGACCAGTCTCCTTGCCCCCAGCTATCTCTGTTGTGTTGCTGTTGCCCTATCGCTGTTGCATGGACTAAGCCCTCCCGACGTCACGGCGTCCAGGGTCCCTGACTCTCTCTTCGGCTGTAGAAACAAAGGTGTTCGGGCTCCACCCGATGTAAAATAAACACCGACTGCTTGTGGTCGGTGGGGAAAGACGTCCAGTATACGACTCCCCACAGTCACCTGCGCACTCGTACCTACGGAACCTCCTTCTCTCCACGTGTCGCCCATCTCCTAAGCATACGTGTCGCGTCCTGACGATGCATCCCCAGTTAAACATTTGGTTCCACAGGTGATCGTCAAGAAATCAACTGGCACGCCCGCATTACATCCAGCCATCCCTGTTCCAGTTTTCCAGAATGATTAACCATACGTCACTCCCTCCAGTGCGTTCCTATCATTCTTTCCACCTTCATTTCTGACTCTGCTACAGTGTATGCTCCGACTTCGATGACCAGCCAACAAAAAGTGCACGGGCTTTATTGCAGACAAAACGTGTGAGGATGAAACATGCACGGGGTTCAGGTGCGTATATAAAAATGCATGGACTTGTATGCAGCCAAAGGAAAATGTGCACGGGGTTTAAACTATAGGTAAAACCTGCACGGACTTGAAGTCCTGTTGCCAAGGTAAAGATGCACGGACTTTAAATCCAGTCTTGCTAGGGAAAAGATGCACGGACTTTAAATCCAGTCTTGCAAGGGAAAAGATGCACGGACCTGAACAATAGAAAATATGCATGGGGTTTTACAAGCATGAACTTTGAACAGAATTACAAAGGGGCTTGTGAGAACGTGCAAGGACTTGTCTCAAAGAAAAACCTGCATGGGGTTTTATGTCCACGGGGTTTATGTATGTATGTAAGGACTCTGATGACAGAACGGAAAGTGCACGGGGTGACAGAACAGAAAGTGCATGGGGTTTAATGTGCACAGACATGATGAAGGTGTGCACGGACTTGAAATGTAGTCCGACCAACAAAACAGTCTAAGTCCAAGATGTGCACGGGGTTTGATGTGCACAGACATCAGAACAAAGTGCACGGACTTAGTGTTAAGAGCAGAGTATGCACGGGGTTTGATTTCCACAGACCGTGTAAAGACGTGCACGGACTTCATGTCAAAACCCAAACGTGCACGGGGTTTAGCTTCCATGGACTATGTGAAATCGTGCACAGACTCAACGTAAAACATGCAAGGACTTACATTGCAGAGCTGTTCATGCACGGGGTTTGGGTGAAAACTCAGTCAACCAAAATTCTAAGTCCAAAGTGTGCACGGACTTTATACATGCATGGACTTATGTGGAGACACTGTACATGCACAGACTTTATGAAAGTGTGCACAGACTCATGTTCTTGGCCAAAGCCAGAACATGCATGGACTTTGCAATGCACGAACTTAGATGGAGTCACTGTACATGCACGGACTTTGTTTGAAACATAAAACCTGCACGGGGTTGGCTTGCACAGATATTTTATGCAACCCAATTAACAATGCACTAAGTCCAGAATGTGCACGAGGTGTGGCTTCCATGGACCCTGTGAAGACGTGCAAGGACTTTAGTGAAGGCATGACTATTCATGCACGAACTCTGCCTCCCTCCTAAGTAGTTCTGTGCGTGGACTCCCATTGTTGGCAAAGGTCAGAACGTGCACGGACTATGTAATCAACAGAAGATCATGCATGGACTTATACCTAAACATGCATGGACTTGATATGGCCATGCAGGAAATCTGCACGGACTTAGTGTGTCCAAAATATTAACCCTGCATGGACTTAGAAAATGAATGGACATGACATACAACGAAACACGAATATGCATGGACCTTGCTACAGAACGTGCACGGACTTTACAATCAACAAAAGAGCCTGCATGGACTTAGATGAACAACATGCATGGACTTGAAAATGCAAGTCGACAACGTGCACGGACTTGGTGATATGTGCACGGACTTTGTTGCCCAACAGACGTGTAAGGACTTAGTATGAGACATGTGCTCTATGCTCAGACTTGAATAAACCATGTGCTCCAACTTGTCTTAACATGTGCTCCGACCTGATGCACGCATATGCACTGACTATGAGAAGGTGCTCTGACTTTATGCAAGCATATTGTTCATGTGCACCGACTAAGCTCTGACCTTGCTAAGAATGTGGACAGATATGAACACACGCAGACCTCCTATATGCACTAACTATGCACAGATCCTTTAACTAAATGCACTGAGCATACTCAGACCTAATGCATAACAATCTCAAGGAACAAATGTGGTGACTCATGAAGTTGCTATCATCAAAATAGCACATCATCATCAAAGCCCGAGGGGCACAACAAGTCGTTGTTGATCGGTTCTACATTGACGGAGGTGGCATGCTCCTCGACAGGAACTTCCTCTGCTCGTGTCGATGCCTGAGGCCCGACAGAAGTGCCGACGTGGCCGACCAGAGCCTGTGGCTGAGTCGGGTGACGAGGTCTCCTGAGGTGAGATATGGGCTAGTTCAGATCATCAGTCTGAACCTCAGGCTGGTGCCCGGCAGTGTAGCACGCGAACACCCTGACCGTGTCATTGAGGAGCCAGATCGTTTGCCTCTTCTGAGAATGCCTCTTGAGGCGGACGTGTGTCCCCAACCTATCAAAGACCTAGGTGTATTGCAGAGGAGTCTCCATTGCGGCATCTGCCTGAGGAGAACTCAGGGTTGGATATTTGTGGGGACCGAAATGAGCCCATCTTTGTTTCTACCTATCTGAGGGAGAGGCGATGAGGAGCTGGGTGCCGTCAGATGGTGCAGCTGTAGGGCCAGTCACACCTTGCTTGGCGCGGTGTCCTAGTGCCCGAAAGGGGTTGCTGAGACGCGCCTCCCAGACAGCTTGAGTTTCCTCTAGGGTAACCCAGATCCTTCTCAAGTCAGATTGCTGGTCCCCCTTGTCTCTATTTCTTCGACAGGACTTGGGAGCTGGGATGCCGAATCGGCACTGGTGCCTTTGGGCCATTGCCGAAGCATTCGCCCTTTTGAGTTCTGCCTTGTCTTCCCCGCCGCCCACCGTCGTCCACCGGGGAGGAGGGGAGTTCGCCGTCGACGCCGATGGATGAAGGATCGCCCATCGCCACCACCGTCCCCATCGTGGAAGAGGGAGCATCGTCCTCGCCCATGACCGTGGAGGAGGGTGATATGCCACCGGTGGAGGGGGAAGCCGTCGCACCGTCGACGTCCGAACGGGTGGCCCGGGACCCCGAGGTAGGCCAAAAACCCATCCCTGTCACTTCTTTTGCAGTTAAACGATGTTTAGGGGGCTTAGAACCATGTTTAGGGGCCGGTTGGGGTCTTCCCGTCGGTGGGGGAGGGCCACCATCGTCGTCGGGGAAGATGACGGTTGTGCGGTTCTCAGGAAACCGCACAAACCAGGACATGCGGCCCTCATCGGGTCACACAAAGCTTATGCAGCCCAGGGTTGGCCGCACAAACACTGAAAACAGACATAGGAAGTGCGGGCCATAGATGGCCGCACAAAGACATGCGGCCTACATCAGGCCTCACAAACAGTTGTGCTGTCCATGGGGACCGTACAAAGCCAACGAACCGACATAGGATGGGCGGTCCATGATGGGCCGTCCAACCCTAATGTGGCCCAGGAGTGGCCGCACAACCCCTGGCAAACAGCAAACAAATACGGTCCATATAGGACTGTACAAACCTCATGCGGTCCAGGACTGGCCGCTCAACCCTGAGAAACCTTGCTTTGTCTTCTTTTTTGGTTATTATTATTATTATTATCACCATTATTACCGTTATTACTCTCCTCTTATTAAATATATAAATGTAGGGGAAGCATAGGACCCTCATCTCCTGGCTACAGGTCCGGGTAGTGTACCTAGCACTGTCGAACTTCTAGCGGGAGCGACTAGCTGCCATGGTGTTCGCCCCATTCCTGAGCATGGAGGTGTGTCGCTTTAACACACCTCTGCTCTACGCCCTACACGACCGCTGGGACCCAGTGGGTCGCATGTTCCTTTTCCCGTGGGGACACATGGTCCCTACGTTGGAGGACGTGGCTAGGCTTATGCGAGCATGGGCTATCGGTTAGCGGAACCACTTTTCTCGACTACCGAGGGATGGCTCGGGAGTTGCTAGGCCTCGAGCTTCGGTGCCCCGGGAGGCAGTCTACCCTCCTCCCACGGGCTAGTCTTCAGGACAGCCTCGGGTTGAGACGGGCGAGCATCGCAGTTGGCGAGGAGCCAGAGTAGCACCTTCAGCGGCTCGTGGACTTGGCCAGAGTGAGAGTAGCGACGGAGCCAGGAGCGGAGGCAGACCAGGTGCTGAGACGATTCCTGATGCTGCTGTTCGGGCGCCTTCTTTGCTCTACTCGCGCGGACTCGATGAGCTGCCGCTTCCTCCTATTCCTCGAGGAGCTCGACCACGTCGGCGACTACGTGTGGGGAGCGACAGTTTTAGCCTTTTTGTTCGACTCGCTGAGCTCGACAGCGCGCCGGACGATGCTCAGGGGCTTCTCCCCCTTGCTCTAGGTACGACTCTGACCCTAGCTTAATTCTTACGACTTCTACATGCTTTCCTAAATGCTGACATGCTATATGTGATGCAGGTTTGGGCCTATGTGTACCTTTGTGCACTAGGCAGAGGGGAGGAGACCCGTCCTGGGCTTCTCCCTATTGCTCGGAGGTGGACCGCACCCCGTGAGACGGGCTCCCTGCGACGACAGGTCCGGGAGCTCCAGGATGACATCGACTCTCTGCCGTACGCTTCGGTACACCTCTAAACTCAGACTTTCTAATTGAATGCATTTCTTCATGATTATGATGCTAATGTAGTTCTCTCATTCTTGCAGGTGCCGTGGACACCTTATGCGGAGGAGGACCAGGCTAACGAGACCTGGGTGATCGGGGCCCTAGCTTTTGCCGGCCGGGATGTATGACTTCACTGCATGAATGTGGTGGAGCCATTACATTACCGGTTGGTGATGAGGACCGTCGGGGTACACCAGCCTACGGTCGAGTTCCCCGCGCCACAGAAGGCGGGGGAGAGGGTCTCGAGGTCTGTGCGGGGCCTGACTGCGACATTCGACTGGACGACCAGGAACGCCGCACAGGTCTCCGACTAGATGGCACTCAGGCGTGCGGTGACCGTTCGAGCTGAGAGTGACGCAGCCTATTACACTGCGTATGCTAGACACTACCGGGACCAGGTGTTTTGGGGTGCCCACCGACCGGTACGACTTCTTAACCCTAAACCCCTTATCCTTGTGATTATGACTTCTACTTGATAACTCGCTAACCTTTGGACTTCTAAATGCAGACTAACCCTGAGGTACGCATCGCGGAGCTGACCGGGCTCCTCACTACGACGATCCGGGAGCGGGATGAGGCCCGTCAGGCCTTAGCCCTACTGGTGAGTTTTTCTCTTCTATGCTAAATGCATCTACGACTATACTGAGACACGACTGGCCTGGAGCTTTGTTTTCAGCGGGGGGAGGAGACCCAGAGGCAGGGGACCGACACTCCTTCTTCCTCTACAACACAGACTCTGGCTGATCGAGCAGAGCAGGACACCGAGTTCAGACGGATGGTAGACCGGGCCGAGGCAGCTGAGGCGGCACTCATCGAGCGGGTACGTTCTACACTTCTCCTTTTGTAAATGCCTATGGCTGCTTTTAGGGGTCGCTCCCTCGGTGGATGGCTTCCGCTTCTCTTTTAGCAAACTCCCGGGCTGGGGAGACTCTGTCAAAATTTTATCAAAAATCGTGCATCAATCAACTGACTTTTGACTTTGCTTGTTCTCTTTTGGATGTCACTTTGTAGATAACATGGCATCTGATTCTTCTTCCTATGTGTCCCGTGTTGTCGTGACATGGGAGACTGTTCATTCTCTAGACCGATGATTCAGGTGGATAGCCGTGGTTGCAGAATCCTTTGATTCAGAAACTGATATCGTTGACACTAGCCGACTAATGATCCTTAACGGTGATCACTTCAAGTATGAGTGTGGGGATGGCATCATACTGGACCACCACAAGGACAAGCACTTGATGGCCTTCATCAGACGCTTCAATGTTCATGGGAAGTGTGATATAATTCTCATCTGTCTAGCTGAGGGAGCCTTACTAGCGGACAGAGATGGTTTGAACGAGTCGGTTATTTGAGGCGTGCCCATATACCTTCCCGGAGAACTCAGAAAATGGGACACCATCCAAGGCTTGCAGGAGCTGACTCCAGACATTGGGTTGTTGACAAGAGCGCCGCAATTTATGCCAACTCGATGGAATGAGACTGGCGGGCGTGTTGACAGAGAGAAGCCCATATACGGTTTATTCCTTGCCCCGCTGAAATGGGGGTTCTTTTGGATTGCCTGGCAGTCCGTTTCAAGCATCAAATCTCCGTGGGATGGTTCAGAAAGCTTAAAGCCACTGACGCTCATGCCTTCAGGCCGGGAGCTATTGAATTTACAGATTATGTGCTGCAGCAGTATGCTCCGATCATGGTAAATGTCGGTGTCTTCCACAATGTATATGCCTCCCTATACTGGTATCCAATCTCCCGAGGACTGTGTTGTGGGATGATCGAAGTCTTCTGCCCAGAATACAATACTTTCTATACTGCAGAGGGAGAAACTTCGCTGGATCTCTGGAGTCTGTCCTAGCGGAGCAGCTTACTAATAGATGGGGAGCCATATGAAGAGGTTTACTTTCTCGATTGGCTGAAGGACCAGATAGATGATGAAGGTAGATATTTTATAGGCTTCGCCTATCGTTACTTGATGAAGGCGTACTGCACCCTACTGTGTTTGACGCTTGATTTGTGGGAAGCGCGGAAGCCTGGAGAGAAGAGGCACGCGCAGATGGGCACATGGCTTCAATATCTCTTTGGTGGGGAGTAGCAACATGAAGACTTCTCCGCAGATGCCCCGACAGTAGTGAAGCGGAAGAAAAGGGTCCGTCGCCGTGCGGCTTTCCCATCCACTTCAAGGGAAGGGTGACAAGGGGGCCTGAACCGCACAGGAGTTGACACAGTCATGCATTGTGGTGCATATCTGACTTATTGGCTTTGGTCATTCACCCTCCCTCAAGGTAACGAGACTGTTATCAGGTCAGAGGTGATTTATCTCGCTTGTCTGATGGCCTAGGGGATGAATCTATCCCCGTGCTCGGTTGCTTTATGCCTCATTTACAAGATGTTGGGGGATCTACACAAATCACGTATCCCCAGAAATTCATGGATAGTTAGTCCGATGAACTTTTTCAACACCTAGGTCTGTAGTTTGTTTCCTGAGGTAGCTTCCCGGTCACTTCAGTCTTATTGTCCTGAGCCGAGGATGATCGAGTTTGCCAATGCTGAGTCGTCTTCAATGGCAGATCAGCTTTTTGCTATCAGAGGCAAATTGACCACAGTTTCTGTGGACTCCTCTGGAGTTTTACATTTTTGGAGCTTGGCAGCCAGCTCAGGCCCGCTTGTTAATAAGATGCGGCAATGTCGCATGTTCGAGATAGTGGAGTTCATTCATCCACTCACCGGCACCAAGTGCACAAGGCCGATCTTGGAGTCAGAGCTGGTTGACTTGGCACTGGCCATTCACCCCAGTGTCCTCATCTTCAAGAAGAGCGGCTTGCTGTGGCTGGAGCCATACTATCCTTTCCACTTTGGATGAAATTTTGGGTACGACCAGTGGATTCCTTGTTCTTCAGCCCAATTTAATCTTCCAAATAGGCATCGGGCTGGCCAGACGACCACGGATGAGGCTTGTATATGGTGGGATTATTTCCACCATCGAGAAGATATGTCCTTTAGGGTGCCGTCCCCTACTCGTTCACCCAGAGTCACCCCAGACTTCATTAAGTGGTGGAACGCATGGACGGGCTTCTAACGGACTTCCCGCAAAGATTGTTGAGATGCTGCTGAATGCCACCATCTAGATTCTCAGCCGGAGCCGATATTGGACATCGATCCGGATTACTTGAAGAAGCTAAAATCATGGTCCAACACTACGGTGATGGCTTATCTGGAGGCGCGAAAGGCTGTGAAGCGTCGGTCATCCAAGACTGACCCGAAGATGCCGAAAATTCAGAAGGACAACTACGTGAAGACGCTTCGAGGGTTATGCCGGGTCAGTAGTGAGGGGGCATCTCTTCAGGCGATTCCCATTCCGGCGGAGGAGTCTCTTCCGGTAGTGGCGAACTGGCATCAAGAAGTTGACCGTCTTCATCCATATAGGACTTTCATTAGGAGGGAGGATAAGCGGGAAGGGCTATATTCCAACACTCCCTGGATATTTGCCCCTCTCCATTCACATGGGCTTTCTATTACTGGCTCATTGGAAGCCATCCTGGATCACCAACTTTTGATATCCTTCAAGTATGCTGACGGCTGGGGTCTGGACCACCTCAGTCTGGCTTATCACCTGTCTTCTCGTGGCCATGAGGATTTGGCACTGCTGGCTAAGAAGAGCGAGAAGATAGGTGATATTTGCTGGCTTATTCATGAGGTGGCTTCTCGAGACAAGGTGCCTTCATTACTGTGTTGGCCGCTCACTCCCTTATATATGGGGTCGCCAGGTACACTTGTTCTTCACTCCAGCTTTGAGCTGATTCTTTCATATTCAATAGGTATCTTTCTCACCCATACACCTTTGTAGCTCACCTCACTCTGGAGGTGACTCGGCATTATAGGGAGCTGATTTCTAGGGTGCGAAAGCCGTCATATTTTAACATCCCTGAGTCAGCCCCGACCGCGATGCCACTGCCTCCTGGTGACTCACAGAAGCGTCCCAGGTCCCAGGTTAAGGAGGCCATTAGTGAGGCCAAGAAGGCCAAGAAGGCGGAGACCCGGGCTAAACGAGCGTGCCAAAGGAGGGTTGCGGAGCAAGAACCAGATGTTGCTCCTCCTCCTGTTCCTTCTTTTGCTGAGTTTGAGGCCGCTTGGACACAAGGGCCTAAAGATGAAGGTAACTCTCCTCATTCTTCCATGACTTGTTTGTTTATTTTTGCCACTTTGTTGATCATCTTTTTTACAGTTGCTGGCATTGTTTCCATTGTTGTTGGGCTGGAGGCGGTGACGGGTGCTGTGGCCCGAGGGGGAGAGAAGGAAATCCCTCCAGCCTCCATTGCAAGAGATTTACCTTCACCACCACCCCATCAAGAGATGGAAGGTAACTTGCAGTTTGTCCATAGAGCTCTGTGGCCCATCATGTCTTCAGTCAGGTCTTAACTATTCATTACTTTTGTTTCTAGTTAATATTCAACCCACGACGCTCCCTGTAGTCGAAGCCGTGGGAGGAGTTGCTGCTAGGGAGCAGGCGGTTTCAAGGGAAGAGCCCCAAGATACTCCTCAAGCTGATGCTCCCGAGACAGAAACCGTGGAAGAGACTATTGCTAAAATAGTTGCCCCTTTCAGCAAGGCGCCTGCCCACGTACTTGAAATTCGAGAGCAGGCCGAAGAGTCTTCCTCCTACGAGCAAGTTGACTATGGTGGTGACTCCAGCAAAGCGGATCTCCCATCGATCGACACGGAGACCGAGGATGCTGCGGCTTCTACGACTTACGAGAGTGACTTCTTGACATTCAGCCCTCCAAGGCTACCAGGATTTGAGCAAGGGCCATCATACCCGATTGCAGGAGGAGGGTCGACATCGTCAGAGGCCACTCTTGGAGGCCTGAGTATAGTACCTGTCGAGGTATGGAGCATTCCCCTACCCATCTACAGCCTTTCTTGTCACTTCCAACTCGGCTGGTTGACATATATATATGTGATGCAGGCTGAGGTGGCGCCGTCAACTGTGACAGTGCAGATACCTCTTCCAGATTTAGGCACGAGCCAACCAACTTTTTTGCCAGTTCTGCGGCCCATTGCCTTACGACTTCCACAGACTTATGCGACAGCAGCATCGCTGGAATGGCCCGGAGTGATTGTGGAAGTTGGTGGCCGGACGGAGGTTGCAGCATCTCAACCCTTGGCTACGGACAAAGGATTGCTGCTGGAGCAGAGTAGCCTTCCGGAGATAGAAGTGGGAGAGATTATTGAAGAAGAGGCCGATGCTTCTAAGACCTTGGCTGTCATTGAGGAATCTTCTCCCGTGGAAGCCGGTGGGACTACACGCGAGGAGTGAGTATCCTCGGCTATCGAGATGGCCGACATGGCTTCACCTTAGGGGGCAGGCAAAGAAGTTGTTGTAGTTGAGACTTCTCCAGTTGTATCAGGTGCAGTTGTCGAGTATAGCGCCGGTGCCCCACAAATTCTACCGTCGGCGTCCTCCGGGGTGAGCGATGATATCTGGGCTGAAGTGGACAGCAGGGTGGACTTTCAGCTTCCTGAGACTTCGCCACTAGGTTTACAATTTTCTAGCGACATGGTGTGACAGTCTCTGGATAATCTTCAGCAAGCCATATCAGCTTCCCCGAACTTGACTTATGCGTAGCTGAGGAGTCCGATAGAACACCTCTCTCGCTCACTATTAGCATTCGGGTGCCCAATGGATGATTGGACCCCACAGGTTACAATGTTGCTGAAGTATGCCAACAAGCAGGAGTACCTTAGCCGGGAGGTATCTGATCAGCTAGCGGCTATAAAATTGGAAAAGGCTGACTGTAAAGTCACTGCTGCCTCATTGAGGGGGACTGTGGGGCAACTAAGAGATGCTGCCAGCACTACTTTAGAGCGTTGGTCCTTCCTCACAGTGCGGATAGTGGAGCTACGTGCAGAACTTGCCAAGGTCGAAACCGAACTGCAGGAGACCGAGCGCCTAGAGGTTCAGACTATAGAGGAAGCTGACCTAGCTGAGGGGCAGCTTGCCTCTCTCGACGAAAAATTATCGCAACTGGCGACTACCGAGTCTCGGCTGCAAGAGTTGACTCAATATCCTTCCTTAGGCCTCTTGGAATTGGAAGACATTTTTCGGCGCCCCCTGCCATAATCTTCCCTCTTTTGCTCTTGTCCTTTATTAACTTTTGCTCCCTTTTTGTCATCGGAGCTTATGTATATCGGGGGATGCCCCGAGTAAAGATGTATTCTGACACCTCATATCAATGAAATATCCTCATTTATTGCTTCAATCATGACTTCTTTCTTCCTTTTCTTTTCTTTCTCCCTCCAGCCGATTAGCTCAATCCAGGGATACAAGTTACTAGCGCAGGAGAGTGCTCACGCCTTCAGTGAAGGGGTAAGGTGTTTGCTCCACCGCGGATTAACTACTCCCAGAATAATTGCCGACATCTTTACCAAACCCCTTAGTGAAGACAGATTCACAACATTGAGAAGAGAATTAGGGGTTTGTAGGGTAGATAAGTCTGAATGATGTCACATGCATTCGTGCATAATTAGGACATTGCATCTCATATCATATTTTGTGCATTTAGCTAAACCCTTGACATGCATTTGCATTTTATTGTGTGAAATAATCAAAACAACAAAAATTTCCCCTTGTGTGTCATTGCATGTTTTCTACTATTATTGTACAAACACAATGCTACTTGAAATTCCTATGGCCAAACACATTCTTGAACTATTAAGACTGCCAAATGAGGAGCTAATCGATTCTAAGTCAAAATCCGGATCAAGGACTCGAAGCATCTTATATACTCCCAAATCTCGACTAACGTTCCCCAAATGGATTAATCCCAACATTTTCTTCAAATTCCCTTGAATTCATGTAAATTCTCATTTGGGGACTCGAGCCGGACGATTTATTGAACTCCTACAAACTTATGGCCTTAAAATGCTGAAGAACAGAGTATGGGTCGACCCCTGGGGTCGACCCTCACAGAACCCAGCAGCAAGGGTCGACCCCAAGGGTCGACCCTCGCAGGCCCAGCTGAACCCGGTTCAACCGGTCAGGGGGAGTGAGCCTGGGGTCGACCCCAAGGGTCGACCCAAATCGGCCGGCGGCCCTAGGCGCGCCCTAGCCGTCCAAAGGGGGTCTCCAACCCTAAGTTGGATCCCCCCCATGCCTATATAACAATCACTCACCCCTCTTCAAGCCTAGCCACCATCTTTTGGAGCCCTAAAATCCTTTCTTTGGAAGAAAACCCTTGAAGCCCTAGCCGCGGCTCTCCGGGTGGCATCCGCGCGACCACGCCTTCCTCCGGCCGCAACCGTCCTTCCTTGCATTTCTTCTCCTTGAGGTAGGCTCCTGATGCTTGTGGAGGATCCCTAGTTCACAACTCTAGCATCTCCTAGATCGATCCACACTGTTCTAATCACATCAATGGTTCCATCGGTTTGTGTTTAGATGGCCCCAAAGAGGCGTAGTGTTCGCAGCAAGGGGGAGTCGAGTGCGGCTCCGGCCCGACGAGCACGGGCAGCTGATGTTGAACGTGGTGATGCCCCTTCCAGCAAGATATTAGACAGAAAAGTTCTTCGTCCGCGTTCGGTATCATTTTCTAATCTGAATCGCTATATCCCGGGACTAGTGGATGTCATATCTAGCCAGCCGAACTTGGATCTATTTATGTCAGAATATCGTCGTATCTATCCAAGGCTGGTAAATCAGTTTTATGGGAATTTGAACTTATCCGGGCAGCAACCGACTACAGTAGTCGCTGGGAAGCACGTTCTGCTCACCCCTGCATTTTTAGGCGCTGCTTTTAATCTCCCGACTGAGGGATACACATTTGGAGATTTGATAGTTCCTGATGATAAGGTTTACCCAATGTTAACATCTGAAGAACGGGATGGTCGCTCTCTAGCTGGCTTGAATGCCAACCATTTTCCCCCGTTACAGCACATATTTCATCGGATGATAACCACCATACTATTACCCCGGGGCGGCGGCCATGACAAAGTAACCGAACAGCATATGTTTATATTTTACTGCATATTTGATGGTATTCCGGTCAATTTTCCAGCACTGTTTCTAGCCCACATATGCACAAGCATAAGGCACAAGTCACGCAATCTTCCCTATGCGGCTGCACTTTCTGCAATATTCGGGCAGTTGGACATAAATCTGTCCCAAGAACCATCACAGGATATCCGGGAGGCAGATATTTTTACCATTCATTCCATATGCCACAACATGGGTTATGCGCTTCAAGATGGCATTCTTGTCCGTCAACTAAGGCATGCTGCACACATTGATAGCTCAGATGATGATGAAGAAGCCGAGGCACCGGCTGCTGCACCCCCTCCACCGTTTGCTGCCGACATGCCCTCCGAGGCGGTTCAGCTGATCATGGATCGCTTGGACACTTTTGAGGACAGATTGGACGACTATGGACGGTCTATGGAGTCCATGCAACGTGAGCTGTCCGATCTCACACTTTCCCATCAGGAGCATATCCAGTTCGTTCGGGACGAACTGGCCGATCACGCCTATCTGTTGGAAGAGATTGCGGCCTATATTCGACGCCCGCGACGTTCCCCGCCTCCGGACGATGACGATGGTGCTGCTTAGTCCTCTCTTTTTGGCAGTTATTACTTATCCTTGTTTCTCACCTCCTTTTTGATGTTGCCAAAGGGGGAGAAAACTATCACCGGCTACTTATGTATTGTGTGTTTGTATGCGTGTGAAGCATTCTGCATTAGTTTGATTAGTTTGCTGTTTGGAGTTGCATTTGCATTGTCATTCTGTTGTCATTCGGTTGTCATTCTGTTGCATCTAGTAACATGAAAACATTTCCGACCTGTTCACCTACAACTAGTTGTTGGCACATCTGTGGGATATGATAAGTCAAACATTTTGATGTTCTTTGTTTTCTGGGCTAAATGAAATTGTTTCATGGTGATTCGGGTGTTATACATTTATGAGGTTTCAATTGATCATATGAATGATTTTCAGCCATCCATAGTTAAAACGTGTGATAGCATTTTGTCATCATAGGGGCTTGATCAAGGATAATCGGTCTGTTACTGCCAATGAGCAGCTACGTATGTTCTTGTATGCCATGGGACATGATGTGGCAATAGGAACGTACATTGTGTGAGCACTTCCAACATTCATCGCAAACTATAAGCTTTTATGTTAATAATGTGACGAGGGCGCTTGTGAAATTTAAACACACCTACATTCAACTCCCCACAGCAAGTGTTGAGGTCCACCCGTTGATACGACACCAGAACAAATTCTACCTATTCTTCAAGGTAGTTTACTTGAATTAGGCTCAATTATTAATCATGATACAAATTTTTCAATTACAAAAGTACTTGATAATGGATCTATAGGATGCACTCAGGGCAATTGATGGTACCCACATACCCACGAATGTAGTGCAATCGAAGCACCCACGCTATCGGAGTCGCAAACAACAAGTCACACAAAATGTCATGGCAACTGTCTCTTTTGATTTACAATTCCAATATCTTTTTGTGGGGTGAGAAAGATCGGCTGGTGACCAAAAGATCTTGAGGCAGGCAATAGAGTATGGTGGATTTAGGGTCCCTCCAGGTGAGTTCATTCCTTGGACTTATAGTCAGAATTTACGACAACGACTATTCATTCTACAACCAGAATGAGTTACTTCCGTGCAGGCAAATATTATCTGGTTGATCTGGGTTACGCAAATACTGAGAGTTTCATTGCACCGTATCGGAATGAGCGATATCATATAGCCCTGGACTAAGGCCATGGTAACACAACATATCGTAGTTTACGAGACAAGTTTAATCATTGTCATGCCCAATTGAGGAATGTAGTTAAATGAGCATTTGGGGTTTTGAAGATGCGGCTTGCAATTTTAAAGAAAGGGAACATGTATCCTTTCCGAACTCAAATACTCATGATCGTTGCCTGCTGTGTGGTCCACAACTTCATTCGTCAAGAATATGGTGAAGATTTCTACTTTTTGCATGCTCCGAATGACCATAATGATGCAAGGGATGTAGATGTTGATCCTACTGCACCTGTGGCATCCACGAGGGAGGGGTGCTAAGGGATAATATTGCTACTCAATTATGGCTCCAGAGCTAAGAATTTGTTGAGAATTTTCAGATACTAGCAGACTATATTCAGAACATGGTGATGTTTATGTTTGTATTGAACCTGTCCATTTGATTTAGTGCTATTGCTACTCTCAAATTTTAAATGCTTGCTTCATTAATGTATTGTAATGTATTCATATGGTAAGTTTGCAATATAGTCGCTTTAGTGTTTTAAAGTAACTATGCATGCCCGGTATATATTTACAGGTTTGTTGTGCATCAACTCCAGTGTGTTTCAGCATGTTTGTTACCCTCATTCACCTGTACGAACAACATGGGCAATTGATGGTGGTGGAGGGCATAGTCGAGCAATCCCACCTCACTTATGCATGTTATCTTTATATGGGTTTTATGGATGATGGCGGCATCATGTCATGATCCACCTAGAGTATGGGCAACAATGATTTGGGAGACAATGACATAATTGTTCAATGGTTGAATGTCCGGTTGTGACAACTCCATTTGAATAGATGATAATAATTCATTCCTCCCTGAGTTTAATCTATTTCTTCACCTTCCTCTTGCACTACGCTACATCATGATTTATTGTAAAATTTAGGTACGTAAAATTATCTGATTTTTTCCTCATCTTTGGATATAAGAATTAGTATTTTAACTTTTCAGATTTGTCTCTCATTTTCAGTATGGGAAGTATAACAATTTCATATCAACCCAAGTATGTAAAATTTTAAGATATCGTCCTCATCTTTTCAAATTTTCCCTCATTTACAACATTCATGCTCAAAGGTGACCAAGTATTCTTACTTTGCCTTCATAATCATAACACCCTTATAAAGGTCAAATGGCTTCCTGTTCCATTAATAAGCTGGTACACAAGTTGTTTTTGTATGTAGAACTGGTAATTTCACTTCTGACAGGGATGTATATATATGCAGATAAAGATTTATATTGATCTTCTTCCATAGTTATATCCAGGTGCACCCACTTTGAAGCAACTGGTAGATCAAAACTTCTGGATGGTGTCAAAAGGTGATATTCATATCAGTGTATCTATGACTTCATTAAACAAAGCATTTGCCTAATGCTGTTATTTGATTTGTTTCTATCTAGTCTGTGCTTTCTCAGATCGGTATCTCTTATATGGTTATGCTATTAAATCAATAATTTATGGGAGGAAGTTCATTATCAATAGTGTCTTCTCTTTCTCAAATGTTGTTATTAGTTCACATCTTGTCAATGCGGTTGGGAAACTATCAAAGCAGTGTGGTTAATGAGATATATTTTCGGACTTCAATGTTTCTGTTAATTCATTACATATCTTTTTGCCTTCTCTTCGGAGACTGACATTGAAAGTGTCCGCAAGGGTTTGATTTTGTTGTCCACATACCTCGGTAATCAATCCTTTCCATATATACTTTCTCCAATACTTGTTTTTTTGTTCTTTGACATGTGGTAATCTAGAACTAGATCCACCGTGTCTTGTTCTTTGGTTGAAATGCATCCCATTAGTGATGATGAAGGATGTCCCAAGCTATTGCGTAACATGCTTTTGGTTAGGCATACCCTCGCTCGAGGCACTAAAAGGCAAAAATCAAAGGAGGAAGCTTTCACGCGCTCCTTGTTTAGCTCGCTCGTCGCTTCTTGGCTTCTTGCTCGCCAACTTCCTTCCTTCTTACTTTGTTCTTGGGTTCATCCGTTCCTTCTTGTGCTTGTTGTTTGGGGTTTGAAGACCCCCGAAGGATATTTATAGGGATTGACTTGGGATTAGACCACATCGGACCAAGTGTAAGCCTTAGGCCCACCCAGACCGAGTAGGGGTGGTTTTGGACCCACTCAGACCGGGTGGGGGCCCACTCGGTCCGGGTGGGGTTGGCGGAACACCCATGCAAATCGGATGGGTCGCGAAGGCCCCACCCGAATCAGGTGGGAGCCGCAGAGGCCCACCCAGTCCAAGTGGCTCCTTGTAGGGCCCCACCCGATCCAGGTGGGGCCTTCGTAGGCTCCATGGGGCCTTCGTAGGCTCCACCCGGTCCGGGGTGGCCCAAACGTGTAGGGAGGGGGGCCCTTGTGGCCCTATAAAGCCCTCCCCCCCAATTTTTATTTTTTTTGTACTTTTTCTGTTGCCTCGGTCACGTGGAGGAAGGAACAATGCTCCGAAGGGTATTGTGCTTCGTCTTCTCAACTTCTTCTACGTCACTTCTTCATGGATTGCTTGCACTCCTAGCTTGGACGCTCCGTAAGTGCGGTGAGACTTCTTTTTGATTGTCTGCTTACTGAAAACTTCACCTTTTGTGCCATGAGTATGGCAGGGCTTCTCAGGACTTGGATTCAACCTGTTCTCCCAAGGGCTTCAGCTTTGTTCCATCTTCTTGGTCCCCGGGAGATTGATTGATTTTTTATTTATCTCGATTAATTCAAGAAAAATAACGGGTCCAACGGACACCCTCTCCAAATTTGGAAAGAATGAAACCCAAAGCATTCTCCAATCTTAAAATTGGTAATTCTAAAATCACATTCTACAGTCACATGATTTGTGATTCAGATTACTGTACACCAAACATACAGGGACACCATGGAGAATAGAAAACCAGTACCCAAGTGGGAAATGCTGAAATGGGCATTGTTGTGGGGAGAGGGAGGGGTGCAAAAGGCGTAGTGGACCATGGATTTTTTCTGTATAAAATTACAAAGTCTGCAGCCCAGACGCATAATTCTGATCAAGGTGACAATATTCTCAGAGGAGCCTTCTTCCAATACAAAGAATGTCAAGATTACATTATGCAGATTCTTCTGCAGACATATTCTAATAGGATTCGAGGATAATTCGATAACATAAGGAAGATGAATGCTGGTGACTATATGCTCAGACATATCAAAAGAAATCAAAACGATAGCATGAAGGAGGGTGAACAGGGGAGTTGCAACTAGAAAATCTAGAAAAATGTTACCCAGAAGGAATTTAGCTTGTGGAACGCCACAGAGCTCATTTGCATTGTTTATGTTGTGCTCTACTCCTCCTCCCGGCGAACGAAGAATCAAAGCTGCAGGCTATGACCCACGTTTGTGGCCCTTCAAAATAAAAATAGAATTTGGAATCACTGGCATCTCGGAGAAGTTGGGGAAGGAGAAAAGGGCCAGGGATCTTACCCACAAGAACTTGAGGTGGCAGACCAACTTCTTCAGATCCGTTGAAGAGCGGGGCTGCAGGAGGCGGCTTGCCCAAATCTGCCATATAGAAGGGCTCTGGTCTGGATGACAGTGAGATGGAGAGAGCAGAGGGCACGCGAGAGTGGGGAGCAGAGGAGCAAGCCAAGAAGGTGAGAGCAGGGGCCAAGAGGGTGAGGAGAGAGGAGATAGCGAGAGGGAGCGGGTGGCTAGGTTTTGGCCCACCTGCCCTGATGCCCAACAGAAAAAAGTGTCCAATACTTGTTTTTTTAATTATGTTTCATGAAGAGCAAATGTCTTTAAAATATATTTTAAAAATGTGCACCAAACACCTCTAAGTGAACCTTTTGTCTATAAGAATATATTTTTACAAAAAAGAGCTATTGTAATGCAACCAAACACCCCATTATATACAACATCATACTAAAAGGAAAATAGCCCATTGAAAGCATATGTGGCAAAAAAGGAGAGGGGTGCAGCTACAGTGCCTCCCCATCTTTATGTACTCGGAAAGGCACTGTTTAAAAAAAGAAAGGAACAATTTCACAATATGATCACCAAAATGGTCAAGCATGTTATTCTTCAAGCTTGCTAAAGAACAACTGATTGAAAGCATGCTGACACAGATTCCTAAATTTTTGTCTTACTGTACAGTACATGAAAAGTCTCCCCACCACGAAACACTTCACTACACATCAGGCTGGAAGCCCGGAACCTATTCAATATTGCAAATCTCGAAGTCATCTGACAAGAGAGGATCAGTTCACAATGTGCCGTGTGTGTGTAGAAGCCTTTCCATGCATGGTATACATGTTCCTTCATCAACTTATGGATCAGCTATCCTAGGTAAAAAATAAATTGATCCACATGTGCATATCTTTTGTCAACCATTTACCCTCATATATTTGAGTCTGAAATAGATAAGAAAATCGGATGAGCAGCTTCACCCAAATACCACAATGGCAATGAGATTGTTCGTTCTTGTTTCAAGCCATAGTTATTCGTGCATAGATCCCTCTCAATCATTGTGTGAGCTCATGAATCATATTTGTGTAATTCCCGATGTACCCCCAGTGACCTGCAGCGCTGTGTCATAAAAAGAAAACTTGATGTCCCCATCGTAGCATGTTACTTAGGGTGATGGTTGATACCGTCCAACGAAACATGTCTAAAAAAACAGTCAAGATAAATTAGATTGCTTAAACAACATAAGGAAGGTATATGACTATCTTACCATGCTTCGTTGCTCAAATCCCGGGAGACCCTGTTATCTACGTGGTGATAGAGTCATGAGCGTTTAGCAGTTGGATTCGGCACTGCCTGTTATCAGAGATTCAAAGTGTCGAATCAGGTGGATACTAAATTCATAAGGTACATACTGAGATTAATTGAGTGATTTGTTAGCAAGGTGATGACTTAACGGAACACTTGTTAGTTACTCGATAAATCTCGTAAAGGTCACACGCTCAATTTCCTATATGACTGTTGAGATCGTATGTCGTAAAAAAGGACATGCACTGCTAGCCCTAAATGGGTAAGTGGGAGATGTTAATGGGCCAATGTCCATTTAGTTTTACGCCTATGCGGCCCAGGCCCTCGTTTGCGTGGTGCCGTGTTGGACGTGCGCGTGTGCACCAGTGCCTACCAGCGGGCGTTGAGCCTACATCTGGGAGCGTCGAGCATGTGCCCTCTCCAGCATGTGGCTGCCCACGCAGGCAGCCGTGCACGCACCCAATGTGCGCTGACACGCGCCCTTGCGTGGCGCACCCTCCGTGCTCCACCTCTCTATCTTCCATTTGGGCTTGTTTGCAGACACATGCACCAACGTGGCGCACCCTCCGCACTCCACCTCTCCCTCTCCCATTTCTTCTCCTCTCTCCTCCGTTCGCTTCGCCATGGAATCACTGCCTCTTGCCTCATGTATTCTCCCTATATATGTAACTCATTCACTATAGTAATAGAAGGTTGATGAATGTGAGATTAAAAGGAAAATTTAAGGAGTGAAACAAGAGAAATATTAATGTAAGTGTGAGATGGTGCTGAGAAGGAGACCCTGCTCTTGTGCGTCTTGTTCCTCGTGTCGACATCAGTCATGGAGACACATCACCCTCGTGCTTAGGCTTTGGAGTGTGGGAATCACGAAGATGACTCTAGTAGTCATCTTTTCACCTCGGTGGAAAAACCCATTCTCGTTTTCGTTGTAATTTATGCTCTAGTATTTTGAGCTCCGTTATTATATTGTTATTTTATTCCGGAGTCCACCAAGAGTGGTGTATACCTAAAAATGTCACGAGCATAAATAAACTCTCTTTGGTTAATCATGAGTTAAATGTTTTATTGATAACAAAACTCTCACAGGTTAAGACTAGTAATTTCGTTTGCGTTGTTTCGGGTATGCTAAGTAAAACATCAAACCTAAATGATAAGAATTTTAAACTTGCTCTTTGAATTTGCTTCTACGTGGTTAAAAAGGTATTTGATAAGCACCCAAACAAGGTCAAGTCATGAATGGACTATTTGACAGTTGCCAAGTGTGATTAGTCGATCTAATGGACTGATTACTTACTTGTGTTCTTAAGAGGCCAGTCAAAATATTAACAGAAGAATTGACTTAACTACTCGCGTTCTTAAGAGGTTGGTTGGAACATTGGTTGAAGCATTGACCGACTACTAGCCTTCTCAAAAGGCTAGTTGGATCACCAAGTGAAGGATGAACCAACTACACGTATTCTTAAAAGGTTAGTCAAAACACTAGTCGAATCGTAGTTTGACTATTTATTCCTAGTAAGAATTTGTTGTAATTTCGTTAAATTACTTGTGCTAAAACATTAGCTGGTGTGTATGTCGTTTAAACAGACCAAAAGAAGGGCTATTCAGAGAGATGGTTGCATCAAAGAAGCCTATTCAAAGGAGAATAGACAACAGAGTGCAACAGAGTGCAACTTGCTGCACGCTGCACCCTGCACTCACATCGGTCCACCGATGACCAATCAGACGGCATGAACCCCCACATCACGCAAGCATAGGTATGATTTATTTATTTTCCCCCTTTCTCTCCCCTGATGGTCAAAATGTAAGAACTGTAATGAGCTACACAAGCATCAATCTGGCATGCCATAATCTGAGAAGTAGCAAACTCAAGTTCATCTCTGTATTGACTACCCAACGTACGTGTGGCACTTTCGAACTTCCTATCATCCAATCAAGAGACTGGATTGAAGGAAAGAAATATGACATCTCATGCTCGCACTATCATCACATTGTCGTCCCTCCCAACATAATGAACCGTGGGTAAAGTGCAAAAACATGATACTTCTCCCCCATCACGGGGAGATCAATTCAATCCGGCTCCTCGACATGCATGGCAAGATCATCCACTCTTGAATTAATAATAGACGTCGTATTTTGAGGGCCACTTTGATAAAAAGATAGGTCAGATTAAGATAGATTACTCGGGATGAGATGCCTTAATCCTACTTTAACTCTTTTTATCTTAACCGGAGTCGATTAGACATAAATTTAAATTTTTTCACTCCGACCAAAAGAGTAGAATAAACCACCCGAAATGGATTAAGAGTGGATCACCCGAGATGACTTAGCCGCCCCTAACTAACCCCTTTATCGGTTTATGTGGACCAGCTTGGGGGTCCAGGTTGGTCTGCCTAAACCCCCTCCCCAGGGGGTTTAGGCGGAGTGGCTCCAAGGACAGAGGGGGGGTCCCACCCTATAAAATTTCAAATTTTGGCCTCTTTCTCTTCCTAATTTGACTAAGAAAGAAAAGGACACTTGGATGGGGAGGATACATGGACGCTTTCAAGACTTGTGCGCATTGACTGGAGGGCAAACTCGTCGTGCTGTCACTCCGTGCTTTCGCATGTTGACTCCTCAGACTGGTACGACACATGAACTACGTGGTAGGACCATAGATCAGATGAACGGGTGCTGAGTGGGGTTGTGGGACCACCGGATTGGAGGGAGGGCACAGCCCCTAGGGGTTTCGCCCTCCCTGGGGCGCATGGACCTACCCTAGGGCGAACTACCCTCGGGTTGGACGTAACCCTGGGGGATGGCCCCCGGGGGTCTTCTTGTGTTGTTTGGGGGTGTCCTTTGAAGGACGTTGAGCTCCGGGAGGCTGTAATGGGCCCGTGAGGGCCATCATTCCTCGGGTGGTCGTAGCATCTCGGAAGGCGTTCGGGTAAATACCCGACACACCCCAGATTGCCAACCGACTTGGGTAGATGGCTGAGGGGGCTGTACGGCGAGCCTTATGTTGGAGATAGGAGCTTGTGGGAGCTGGGAGGAGGCATTTTGTAGATGTGGGTCATGCCTCGGGTTGTGTGTCGTATTGTACGACAGGTTGGCAGGGTAGCCTCGGGTCGGCCCGAGTGCTAAAGTTAAGTGGCTTGTTACCACTTGTCTGAGTGTCAGGGTTGGGCACGACTTGCTGGGGAGTCGTTGTAGGACCTAATTAAGGGACTGGAACCATGAGATAGCCCATGATTTGGTGTAGATGGGCTGGCATGTACGCGCCTACAAGGTGTTCGACAGAATGCCGAACATACCCATGCAAGCCATATACGCGTGCGATAGGCCTCCAAAGCCTGCGGTTGACTATGTTAGGTCTCTCTTTGACCTTGGGGGGTTGTCAGGAGTGTTTCAGGGTGGGCCTGCTGCCCTTTTCACTAGGTGCCACATGGCGTGGCTTAGTGTCGGGGTGCCCCCGGGTTGGCCCAGGGGTGATGTAGGATATGGGCAAAGCCTGTATGTAAGTGGCCGGAGTTGACTCCGGGCAGTTGCTTGTGTTGCCGCATGTCACAGCAAACTGGTCAGGGCCACGGTAGGGTCCCGTGGGGTTGTAGAAGGGGCTAAGTAGCCAACGCGTGGAAGGTGTTTGGGGAAATGCCCGAACCCTTATTTCTTATCCTTTTACCAGGAAATAGTCTAGGTACAACATGGCCTAACATGAAAAGAATGGTAGTCGAGTTTGTGAGTCGATGTTTGGTCTGCCAACAAGTTAAGGCCGAGCATCTCAAACTGGCTAGTAAGGTAAAACCTCTCAAAATATCAGAGTGGAAATGGGATAGTATTGACATGGATTTCATAGTTGGATTGCCAAAGACCCGAAGTGGATTTGATGCTATATGGGCAATTGTGAACCAACTAACTAAGTCCGCTCACTTCATACCCATCAAGACCAAATGGACTATGGATGTTCTAGCCGCCCTATATATCAAGGAGATTGTAAGGCTGCATGGTATTCCAATTTCTATTACTTCGGATAGGGATCTGAGATTCACCTCTCATTTCTGGAAAGATTTACAATCTTCTATGGGTACTAGGCTAAATTTTAGCACTGCTTTCCACCCTCAAACTGATGAACAAACCGAGAGGATGAATTAGATTATTGAAGATATGTTGAGAGCCTGCATGATAGACTTTGGTGGTAGTTGGCATGAACACTTAACTTGACTAAATTCACTTATAACAATAGCTATCAGTCTAGTATATAAATGTCACCTTTCGAAGCACTGTATGGCAGGAGTTTTAGATCACCTCTATGCTGGAGCGAGGTTGGAGAGAAAGGATTACTTGGTCCTGATATTGTTCAATATACAACTTACAAAATCCAGTTGATCCAAGAAAGGTTGAAGGTTGCACAATCACGACAGAAGAGTTATGCCGATAATTGAAGAAGAGACCTCAAATTCCAAGTGGGGGAGCACGTCTTCTTCAAAATCTCACCCAAACGAGGAATTAAAAGGTATGGTATCAAAGGAAAACTGTGTCCAAGATTTATTGGCCCTTTTGAGATTCTAGAGAGAATCAGCGAAGTGGTGTACAAGCTGGCTTTGCCTCCTCAATTGGCCGGTGTACATGATGTATTCCATGTATCCATACTGAGGAAGTATGTGTACAATCTTTCGCATGTGATTCAATTTGATGACTTGAAGTTACAGAAGAATTCATCATATGAAGAAAGACCGATCAAGATATTAGATCAAAAATTACACTAGCTAAGGAATAGGGCCATACCAATGGTAAAAGTCCAATGGAGCAAGTGTGGATTCGAAGAAGCTACCTGAGAATTGGAGGAGTCAATCAAGAAGAAGTATCCCAATTTAATCTCAGGTTAGAATTTTGAGCCCTCTATTCGAATTTTTAAATTTCAACTGTTTGATGTGAATTTGGAGGATCAAATTCTTTTAAGTGACGGAGGATGTAGATACCCAACAAAATAAAGAATTCCATTTGAACTTCATGCTTGTTTAACCTCAATACTAGTTTGTGTAACTCCTAAAGGAGCCATTGAAGTTGAATGAGTAAGGTAAAGGTCGGTTACATAAAGGGTAAACATGTGGTTCTGGTTTATTTCTATTAAAACATGCATGCAGATCTTTTTGAATTCTCTTGTCCAACTTTGATATCATTAGCTTTGAACCATGCAAATTGAATAAGGAACCTGTCATGAGGACTGCATAATGGTAGATTCTGAACATGAATATTCTCTGTCTTATGAGATTTGTATCAGCCTGTGAAGCTTCTAACTTTCTACTTCTACAACCTCCACTTTGGCTCTGATCTTTATTCTCTGCACCTATTCCTTCCTTTTTGATGTTGTCAAAGGGGGAGAATACATGTGTATGTGAGTCATTAATTCTGTCAGATATTGTGTTGCATGTGAGTCATTAATTCTGTCAGATATTGTGTTGCATACCCATTGTGTTTCATACTTCATGCCCATTGTGTTGCATGCCCTGTTGGGTCAAATTGATCATCATGATGGTTTTATTGTAATGACTCATAATATTGCCATCATCAAAAAGGGAGAGATTATTGTGCCTTTGTGATTTTGATGATGTCAATCACTATGTCTCGTTATATTTAACCTTGATGATACAATCTTGATGTATGAATTAATGATCTCATCATATATATAGAAGCATGAAAAATAAAAGGTCAACATAGGTCAACGCCACTGTTCAAGAACTAACAACAGAAGCATGAAAAATAAAAGGTCAACACAAGTCAACACAAGTCAACATAGGTCAACGCCACTGTTCAAGAACTGACAACAGGTCAACTGTTCAAAATTGTAAGTCACAATGGTTCCCCCGGCACCCGACTGCCAACCTCAGATGCACCCGACTGCCAGGGTCATATGGCGTCCAGCTCCCTCAGCCACGTGCCCCGGCACCCGACCCCCAGTTTCAACGGTGCTTGCCCAACTTCTGTCCCAGCGGTGCCCATAGGTTCCTAGCCTCACTGACTACACCAGCTTCAGCCATGCTCGATTATCATGCTCTCAACGACGCCCTGATATTCCAGTCACAACGGTGCTAACGGCACCCAACCGCCCAGCTCCTCCAATCACAATGGTGCCCACAGCACCCGACTGCCCAGTCCAGATGGCGCCCAGCTACTTGAACCCAACGATGGTCAGTCAGTCTAGTCGCAATGGTGTTCATGACACCCAGTCACTCCAGCAATAGTGTCTAGGGTACCCAACTGCCTCAGTTTCAACGGCACCTAGTCACCCCAATCATAGCAATGCTTATGGCACCTGGTTGTTCCAATCTCAACGGCACCCATTTACTCCAATCACAATGACGCCTACATTTGTGACACCCAGTTGTTCCAATCTCAATGGAACCTGGCTGCTCTAGTCATGGTGGTACTCGTGCCATCTGGTAACTCTAGTCTCAATAGTGTTCGACTGCCCCAGTCTTAATGGCGCCTAACCGCTCCAGTCACAATGATGCCCATGCCATCTGGTCACCCCAGTCTCAATAGCACTTGACCGCTCCAGCACAACGGTGCAATGGGCGCCCCAACTTCTCCAATCTTGATGGTGTCCCATATCGGGAATGCATTGTGACACCCCTTGGGCAACATCCTTCGGAGTCACGAGTCCTCTGACGACCACTATATACAAAAGTGAAAATATTCGCATTATAATGCAATGACCTTGGGACCGTCACAAATGATGGAATTGTCCTATGGCTTATACACACTTGTAATCGGGCTTTCCACGCCCCATGTAATGCCTTTCACGGTACATAGTGATATAATCCAATTGGGGAATTGATTCCCATCCTCGCCAGCCACCAATCTCAATGCCGTCTAGCAGACTACCATTTGTTTCCCAACTCGGTCCCAACTCCTCTAGCCAGACCGACCCTACACCCAAGCCAGGATCTGCTTGCTTCGTGTCAAGCCAATGTCGGCCACTCCATGCCTAAGTCAGAACTTGCCCGCTCCTTCTTTTGAGCCAATGCCTCGTTCTCATAAACCCAGAGCCCATACCCTCTCCAGTGCCCACACTGAAACCAATCTCTCTGCCTCCAGTCATCCCCGTCGTGTTGATGTTGCTCCATCACTATTGCATGGACCAAGCCCTCCTGACATCGCGGCTCCTGAGCTCTCCTCTTTGGCAGTAGAAACAAAGGTGTTTGAGCTCCACCGAATATAAAATAAACACTGATTACTTGTGGTCGGTGGGGAAGACGTCCAGTACATGAGCCCCCACAATTGCCTCCACTCGTAATAGCGGAACCTCCTTCTCTCCACGTGTCGCCCCACATCTCGTGCCCACGTGTCGTGCCCTGGTGGCACTTCTCTAGTCAAAACTTGACTCCGCAGGTGATCGTCGAGAAATCGAGTGGCACACTCATATTCCATCTGACTACCCCTAACCTAGTCACACTTCTATTTTCACATTTCCATGTCAACTCCCCAAAATCCCGGCGTGCCAAGTCGACCTATCTCGACCTTCAGTAAAAGGTGAGTGGGTTTCACCACTGTGAAAATATAGAAATTTTCGCAAGCCAACAGCAGCCTAGCCTAATACCTAAAGTGAAGAATCAAGCACGACTATCAGTAAGTGGTAGCCAGTCCATACACGCAACACTGTTCCATAAGAAGAAAAGTGGGACAACTCAGTAAATAATAAAAGTCTGACAAGTTGTCATTAATACTCTGTAAAGGAGCCTAAGACATGTCCTTGGGGTAACAAAATGCATACAATCCGGATGACACAACAAAAAAAGGCGAAAGGGGGGAGTACAATCAAATCCCAGGCTTGTTGCCCTCCAGTGCCGCCAAACGAGACTCAGCAGTTGCGAGCTCCGCCTCCAAGGTCGACAAGAGCTGAACACTAGCCTTGGCCGTAGTCTCGGCAGCCTACCACTCAGCTCTAGCGTGCTCCACAGCTCACAGCTGCTCCTCTAAGGCCTTCCTCAAGGCCTCAACCCGGCTCTCCACCTCGTCCAACTGCACGGCGCGGTCCCGGGAAAGCAACACAGTTGCCTCAGCGTGGCCCCTCTGCTCCGCTACGGCTGACACAAGCCAGGCCCGCTGCTCTTGCGCCTCTCGGATGGTTGCCAGTTGTCGAGCCCTCTGCTCCTAACCCTCCCGAAGTCGTAGGTACTCTGCCCAGATCCCAGCCAAACCAGACATCCAAAGCTCGCGGGGGAATCCAAGGGTGTGGTAGCCCTAGATACACTCCCTCAGCCGCTCCTAAGGTCCTCGGGAGAAGGAAGAGGGTCGCCTCGCAGGTAGCCTCGGGCTCGTTGGAGCAAGGCGGCACCCACGCTCGTTTCTAGCAATGGCTTTGGCGGGGAGGCGGGCGTAGGCCACTCGATCCCCAAGCTCAGGGAAGAGTCGCCCATCTCGGCCAGCACACTGGTAGAGCCTGCACAATCCCAGCAAACACAAAGGGAAATAAGCAATACATCCAAAATTTCTTGCGATAAATAAGGTGGAAAACCTGAGAAAAAGTCCCAGTTCTTACCCAGTGTGGGCTCCTGCCACGCTTGTGGCGTCTCCCGCCGGGGTCGGGGAACGCAACCTCTCCTCCACACCTGCGGTGTCGCTCGCCGAGGTCAGAGAAGGCAAGGACTCCTTCACGACGCGGTCGTCCCCAACAGCCATGGGCGGAACGGGAGGCTCTTCCCGGCCACTCTCGTCAGGAGCCAACGTGCGCTCCCCTTCTGACTCCAGTCCTGTTCACAACACCAAGGCATCGGCACCCTGCCATAAAGCTTGAACAAAGACTAAGTAAGGAAGGGGAGAGCCCCCGCGTACCTCTGGAAGCAGCCTCCATCTCAGCCTCCTCGACGGAAGAGGCCTCAGAAGAAGAGGGGCTTGAGCTCGAACTCTCCTCCGTCTCCATGGCCACACTGCCATTGCTCGAAGAGCCAGACGAAGCCTCCGACGAGCTCCCAGAAGTGGTCGAACCAGAGGTCCCTACAGATCAGCAAGCCAAACATGATCACTTGACAATTTAGCCTAATGTAGAGACGACTCTCTGGTCAACGGTGTCGGACAAGAAACTCACCAGCAAGAGCACCCCCTTCGGAAACCCCCTCGATGTCGACGATCTCTTCGTCGCCCCCGGTCGAAGCCGCGGCGGTAGGCTCACCCTCCGCTTCTCCAGTCATGTCACAGGAAAGCTCGCCCTCTTCTAGAGGGGAGGAAGTGCCTGTGGCCAACGCCAAAAGGAGCTTAACATCACCAGGTAAACCAGAAAACCCACTACAAATGGCTAAGGGCTCAGTTATGTACTTGAGGGCCCCACACTAGAGGACCCGACCAGTCCCACGGTATAGGTCGATACCACGGTGGGCAAAGGCGCAAGAGGCATCCCTACCAGTAACTATGGCAGCACACTTGGCGCATCCTCAGCAACAGACGGGGTCGGGCCGCCCACAGTCCCCGGCTCTCCCTTGAAAGAGGGGAGGGCCACTGACTGGCCGGCGCGAACAAGCTCCTGGATTATCTCCGGGGTGGCAGCCGGATCCTCACATGGCAAAAGAAAAAAAAAGAAGAAAAAAACCGCACAAGCAACAATAAACACAGTCAATAACTCTAGCCTGTCAAAACACAATGAAGAGAGGGCAATTCCCTCCACCGCAATTCGACACTTACCCGAGCCATCTCAGGTCACCGCCAATTCTTGCTCTCCAACCTGCGGAGGCACTTCGCCCTGTGCCTCAGAAGGGGCCATGGCCCCCGCCACCTCTGCCGTCCCTACATAAGGCAAGTGGCTATGTCAGTCTCCAGAAACAAGCAAAGTCATAGCCAGTACATGTCCAGAGCCAGAAGCCCTTACCTAATCAGGCGTCCTCTGAAGCCTTCCACGACTCGAAGTCAGGGAACGCCTCGATGTTGGGGGCAACTTCGTCCATTACACGGAGGAACCCCTCCATGTCTATCTCATACTCGACCCCATCATCAGACAAGGGGTCCACCTCCTGAGGAGGCGAGAAGGCCACCTCTGCACCAGTCTCCAATGGAGCTACAAGAAACAAACCCAGCAAGACAGGGTTAGTCAGTCGTCATGGCTAAGCCAACAAGGGACAAAGAGGCAAATGCGGTGCTTACTCAAAGCCGGCTCTGCCTCGATGTGTTCGCCAGCCTCGGGTCCCCGAGAGGACTCGCCGGCACCCGCTGCCTCAGCATCCACACGAGGGCGCTTCCGCCTAGGCTGAAGGCCCCCGTCTCCGCTCCCAAAAGATGTCCCTGTGGAGGGAAGATCCCCCTCTGCGGCAGAGCCTGTCAACAAACACAGCAGCACACAACGTCTCAGTCACGTACCTCAGGAAATGGTAAAGCCGAAACCACACACTAAGCGAAGGATCTCACCTGAGGCCGCGAAAGGGGTCAATGGTAGAGGGATCAGCTGCTCCAGCCTCATTGCCAGTACCCGGGCAGCCTTCGCAACTGCCTCTCGAATGTCCCTCAGAGTGTGAGCGCACTCGATATGGGAAACGAACTCTACGGGTCCGGTCGACCCGATCGCCTGGCCGATGTGTCGTCTCCAGTCATCGGCCGTTGTGTCGGCAAAGCTCCCTTCGGGGAGCACCCGGTCCAACGAGCCCTTCTTCCTGAAGCCGCAGTTGGCTAGGAATTGGGTCCACCAAGTCTTCGGCGCCCTCGGTCGGGACGCCCCAGCTCCAGCCGCTGCAGGAGCCCCCTGCACCTGTCTTAGGGGCTTCAGCGCCCCACTATAGCCTCGACCCACGGACAACAAACCCCGGTTGCTCCGGGGCCACTATTGTGCTACCCGCTCCACTTCCCGGCAAAGCCTAGCAAAGCGGGTCCTCAAGTATTCATCGTCCAGTGGGATGGGAGGCAGATCCTCCCTCAGAAGATGACCCTCCTTAGCCTTCTTGATCGCGGAGGCCTTCTGCCGGTACAGGTGGCTATGCTCGAACCACCACCTAGCGTAGTGGATGTCGAACCGTCCTCGATGCCCCAGTCCTGGTGTTGACAGTTGCTCCGGCTCTCGACGGCAGTAGAAATCCCACCACGTTACAGCCAACAAGTGGGTGTCTCGGCCTCTGTACTGTCGGCTTGTCAAAGGAAACTCTCGGTTCGGCAGAATCCCCTGGTCATACTCGAAGTTCCTTGCGAACCGGTGCGGGTAGTACGGCTCCAAGGAACTCGTCACGGACCGGTGCAGCGCCAGCACCGCCGGTCGGGTGCTCATCACCCACTCTGTGTACAATGCTGCATCCGGCTCCCACTGGTAGGGGAGGGAGCTAGTCGCCCCTCCAGTCGACGTCACCAGGAGCAGGCGAGAATCCCTCGTCGCGCAGTCAAAAGGTAACCCCTCCTCGCCCCTGCCAGGCAGGTAACATAGGGCTCTCCTAGCCCCCTCCAGCTGTGCCGCAACGTCTCCGTTTGGCTGGCAGGTGAAGCTGAACAACAAAGGTGTTGCCGGATTCGCCACGGTCCCCCGAGTCACCAGTCCCCAAAGCAGCAGACCAGCCCACACACTAAGGTAGTGGGTCGGCAAGAGCAGACTCCTCTCGCGTGGCGCAGGATGCGCCGCTAGCACTCCTAGCCCCTGATATATATTGGCCAACGCTGCGTGAGCCAGAGCCAGTCTCCCTCCCTCCGCCAACAAACACGCAGGCCACAATAGCTCAACTCTCAGCAGGCCGTCCTCCCCGTGCGGGACCACGAACGTCGCCAACCAGTACGCCAAATAGGCTACTAAGTGCGTCACGTTTGGCAGCCCATGGGGATTCCACTCCTCCCGCGGCGCGTAGATGTACCGTGAGTACGTCTGGAACCGTACGTAGGGATACCCTAGGAGTCTGTGCAGCCTTCTCTCTCCCAGCTAGGGCTAAGTCCCTCCAAGTCTTCAGCAGGTATCAATAGCTGTAAGGAACTCGGTACTATCCCTACCCATCTGTGTGGCTGCGGTGGAGGTCATCCAGTACTACCTCCTCGTATCCCTCGCCGCTGATTGGCAACCCAGAGATCCGAAACAAAGACCACAAGTCGAGTGAAGTCTCTCCCTCAACCGTCGCCACCATGTTCTAGCGACGGTTGAAGCGCTCCAGCAACGCTTGTAACAGCCCCGTATAGCAGGGGTACGCGTACAAGGCCACGGTCTCGGCAGACCTGATGTCGGCTCTGTCCAGCAGCACCCAGTAGTGGTGTACTACCCCTATCAGCCACTCTGTGGCCCCCTGACGCTACCAGTGTGAAGGAATCACTGCCCAGTGACCGTACCAGTTGACAACTGTCTACCGCAGAATCCCATCCAGAAGGCTGTGGTCGTCATAACCTTCTCCAGCATACTGCAGCCCGAACGGCTCCAGCACTAGCCTAATAGTACCCTCCGTCTCTGTCCGGTGATGGCCATGCAAGTCCCAAGAAGCGGGACCCATCGCTTCGACTCTGACCCCGCACTGGTCCGCTCTGATGAAGAAACCCAGGCACTCAGCACTGGGGAACTAGCATTGCCTCCAGTAGTCTCCAGAAAACACGGGAAGCCGCAGAGAATGAACCCATGCAGGTTGTCCCTGCCTAACAAAATTGCCCGCTCGAGTCAGCGGCGCACTCCAACAACCCGTGAGTCTCCCTCCTCCATGCCCGGCAGAACGTAGCTCGGGATGAACTCAAAAAGGTGGCAAGGGGAACTCCACTGAATAGCCTCCGTTGCGATCACTGGTGTACATCCCACATGCCTCTGAAATCCGGGCCAACTCTAAGGGCCCCAACTCCGCTCGCCCCCTCGCCCCCTCGCCAACAGGGCCCTCAGCTACCACTGTGCGCCTGGAGTCAAGTTGCTCCACACTAGCTGCAGTGACGATTGGCGGCCCCAGAGGAGGCATGAGCCGCTCAGTCCTCCTCACCCAGTAATCCTCCTCCCGGGCCACACGCTTCGGGACCCGCTCGTCTCTGTCAAATCGTACCATAGTTGTAAGACAAAGCACGAAGATGATCAGCACACCAGAAAGTCAACATGTATAATACAATAAAATGAAAGCACATGGAGTGTCAAAATACAACTACAACAACCCAGAATGAGGGGTTCACGGGCCGTACGCCCTCGCCTCAGCTTCTGACGCACGCCTCGTGGGGGGCATTTATTGTACCCAGACAATTCCCCATGAACATTGAATGCACTCATATATAAATGCAAACACCAGACAGAGAGGAAAGATCATCACCATAGGATTTTGTAAATCTCATTCCATTTCAAAGCGAAAGCATCATTGGTGCCATCTTGTTACAAAACACACAACGGGAACATAGAAACTATGACATCAGAGAAAGAAAAGACAAATGAGATCGATAGAAGGATGGGGACTAGAGAATTATTGGCCCCTCTGGGCTTGATTGTAAGGGACACCCACCTAGTAACTAAACCAAGAACCCCTTCTCACATGCGCCAGTTCATCAGCATTTAGAGGGGCACCAACTCATTTGTGAATCAAAGGGTGTCAATTCATTAAATGAAAAGGGCTGTGCTGATTCATCATACATGAAGAGGTTGCGTTGATTCACTTGGGGCATTGAGGGTATTTTAGTAATCTTTGCCATTGCAGTCGTCCCGTTAACCCAGAACCAGTCCAGACGAAGGTTCGAGGTTTGACACAACTTCGGGCTCGACATAGGACCTCTGAAATGTAAGTTTCAAACCCTCCGGACCTTGACTTTGTGATTCTGAGTGGTTTTCGACACATGTTGAACCCATGTCAGATCACTCGGGTTCTATCCTGATTTGGCCTTCGACATTGTGATTTGTGCCATCAGACCTATTTCATGAATATGTGAGGTATCTTCATTGAGTGGACTATCATTCGGAGTATTTTCACCCTGATTGGGCAACTTTTTTTGGCCATTTACAGACCTTTCCGACATGATATGTACCCGAATTAGGTCACTCGGGTTTCCTACTGATATTGCCCTCGGCACACCATTTTAAGGGACCAAGGACATTTCTCCACCTCGGGAGGCTTCCTTATCAGGTGACAGACCACCTGGTGTATTTTTACCCTGATCGGATGAGATATGGGGTTTGTTTGGCACGATTGAGTTGATGTTGGTTTGTCAAGTTTGTTGATCTAGGCTTGTCGTATAGGATTTTTGAGTTGATGTAGGTTTCTTCAGACGTCCCAAGATGATGAATTATAGAGTCCCTGATGCTTCACCAGGTGACCTAAGGTTCAGCAGTCCGAGAGGACCCTTCTGCATGCTTCTTTTAACTTCTTCACGCTTGGCCAGTAATTACCAGCTCTTAGAGCGTGTTTGCCGCATGACGATATTTTAGCCGTCAATAGGCCATCAAAAATTTCTCTTCAAATCTTTATACATCTTGGTAACACTAGGGTGGATAGTATATTTTGATTGGTGAGCTTCTTCTAGAATCTTATTTTTTAATTCTGGACAATCCGGTACACAAGTTCTTTCATGAAATAACAATCTTCCATCAGATGCCATCTTGAAGTCAGGTTGTTGATCAAACTTGCCTTTAATCTCTATTAGTACTAGGTCATCATCTTGCAGCACCTTGATTTCGGAGAGTAACTTCGGATGTAAACTCATATGTGACAGAGTAATAGACCCTTTTCCCTCGTCCATATTTATGTTTAACTTGGAGAATTGCTCCAGCATCCTCCATTCTTGAATCATACAACTGGCTAATAACGCTCTTGGGTTCCGACTAAGGGTATCAGCCATGGAATTACCCTTTCTTGGGAGATATTGTATCGTGAAGTTGAAATCCTTGAGGTACTCTAGCCATCACTTTTTTCTCATATTTAATTCCTTTTGAGAGAATAAATAATTTAGGCTTTTGTGGTCGGAGTACACCACAAACTGCTCTCCATAGAGATAATATCTTCCGATCTTTAAAGAGAATACTACCATGGCTAGTTCTAGGTCGTGCCCCTGGTTGTTCTCTTCATGCTTTTTAAGTTGTCGGGGACAGCAGGCAATAAGCTTCCCTTGTTGCATTAACACACAGCCTAGTCCGACGCCCGAAGCATCGGTATATACCTCAAATGTCTCCCCGTCCATTGGTAAAGCCATGACCGGAGAAGTAGTCAAATGGTCCTTTAGAGTTTGGAAGCTCTCTTCACAATATTCGGTCCATATATATGGATTCTCCTTTCTTGTCAGTCTTGTCAAAGGCATGGCAATCTTGGAGAAGTCCTTGATAAATTGTCGGTATTAACCAACTAGACTCAGAAAACTACGAATCTCTAAAGTATTGACAGGTCTCTTCCAATTCTCCACCGCTTCGACCTTTGATGGATCAACAGAAATTCGTTTCTTCGAAATGACATGCCCCAAGAATGAAACCTCCTCCAGCCAGAAATCTCATTTACTGAACTTGGCATATAATTGATTGTCCCTCAACAATTACAATGCAGTCCTCAAATGCTCTTCATGATCTTCCTTGGTCTTGGAGTATATCAGAATATCATCAATAAATACTACACTAAATTGATTCAGATGAGGCCTGAATATACTATTCATCAAATGCATAAAGGTTGCAAGGGCATTTGTTAGTTGAAAAGACATAACGGTAAATTCATAATGCCTATACCTACTCTAAAAGACCATTTTATGGATATCGACTTCTTTGATCCTCAATTGATGGTATCCCGACTTGAGATCAATCTTCGAAAAATATTGAGTTCTAGAAATTTGATCAAATAGTGCATCGATCCTCGACAGTGGATACTTGTTCTTGATAGTAAGTTGATTCAACTGTCGATACGGAGAGGTTCCTTGGAGGAGGTAACTCCTGGATTGCTTTGATCTTTGCGGGGTCTATTTCAATTTCCCGATATCTGACAATGAAGCCCAAGAATTTTTCACTTGACACTCCGAACGCACACTTTATAGGGTTCATCTTTAGTTCATACTGCTTGAGCCTCTGAAACACAACTCGGAGGTCCTGTAGATGGTCTTCTTTTCTTCTGGTCTTGATCACCATGTCATCTATGTAGCACTCGACCTTGTGGTAGAGCAGTTCATCAAATATTTTGGTCATTACTCGCTGGTAAGTTGCACCAACATTCTTTAATCCGAACGACATCCTTTTGTAGTGATAAATGCCCTTGGGAGTTCGAAAGGCAGTATGGACCTGGTTGTCACGTCCCGTACTCTATACCATCGAGCTATTGTCCGCATTAGCTTATCGGCCTCACGGTTTTGTCCCTTTCTAACAGTGATCGACCCTAGAATGGGAGACTTCCCAGGCAGGTCACCTATCCCAGTGCTACTCCCCATTAAGCACGCTTAACTTCAAAGTTCTTTACCAAAATTGAGCTAATACTTCAAAAGGCGTCTTGGTGATATAGAGTACAACTCAGCTATATTAGAGGGTGTTGCAATCTACCATTCTTATATAGGCGACATCCTCATCGCTGGGCACATATAGCACGTAGTCAAGCCCCTAGGCAGGTAGGATTCTAGAGGTGGCCCCTCCAATAGGGTCAAGCTGAACAGGATCTAACGGAAAGCCCAATGGCTTCAATTAAGTGTGGTGATCTAGCATCAACTGATACCCCACCTGAAGAATTAGAAGGCTCTGAAGCTGGAGAAGATTATGTCCCAGGGGGCTTCGTCGACTTGCAAGAAGCTCCACCCGAAGTTGAAGACGACGAACAGGCCACAGTCGATGAACTAATAGAAGTAAATCTAGGGACTAAAGATGAGCCTAGGCCAACCTTTCTCAGTGCCCTGCTGACACCAGAAGCCCAAGAGTAGTATATATAGTTCTTGAAGGAGTTTAGGGATTATTTTTCCTGGACATATGATGAAATGCTAGGGTTAAGCCCTGATGTGGCACAACATCGGCTAGCAATTGACCCGAAGGCAGAACCAGTGAAGCAGCCTTCCAGACGGATGCGGCCTGAGCTAATTAGCCAGATCAATAAAGAAGTCGACAAGCTCATTGATGTGGGGTTTGTTGAAGAAAATCTGTACACTACTTAGCTGGCAAATATAGTGCCTGTAAAGAAGACAAATGCGCAAATCAGAATATGTGTTAACTTTTAGGATCTCAATAAGGCATGCCCGAAAGATGATTTTCCTGTGCCAATTACTGAGGTGATGATTGATGCCACCATAGGACATGAAGCTTTATCATTTATGGACGGGTCTTTCAGATATAATCAGATTTAGATTGCTGAATAGGACAGGGTCCACACTGTATTCCACACCCCGAAAGGGATATTTCATTATAGAAGAATGTCGTTCGACCTTAAAAATGCTAGCGCTACCTACCAAAGAGCCATGACAAAGATATTCGATGATCTCCTCTTCAAAAAGGTGGAGTGCTATATTGATGACCTGGTGGTGAAGACTAGGAAGAAAGAAGACCATTTACAAGATCTGAGGGTGGTGTTTCAAAGGCTGCACAAACATGAGATAAAGATGAACCCCATGAAATGCACCTTCGGCGTGTCCAGTGGAAAGTTCCTTGGATTCATTGTCTGACACAGGGGCATTGAAGTTGATCCGTCCAAGATTAAAGCTATTCAGGAACTCCCTCCGCTGAAGAACCTGTCCGAGCTGAGGTCCCTGCAAGGCTGACTGGCATACATCCACCGATTTATTTCAAATATGTCGGGTCGGTGTCACCCTTTTCACAAGCTAATGATGAAAGATGTGTCATTCTTCTGGGACGATGGATGCCAAGAAGCTTTCGAGAAGTTGAAAGAATATCTAAAGACCCCTCCGGTGTTGGGGACACCAGTCAAGGGTAGACCTTTGATTCTTTACATAGTAGCCACTCACTGTTCACTGGGGGCAATGCTAGCACAGATAAATGAAGAATGAAAAGAGCAAGCCCTTTATTACCTCAGTAGAAGGTTGGTGAGGACTAAAGAAAGTTATACTTTTATAGAAAAGACTTGTCTAGCACTGGTCTTCGCTGTCAAGAAGCTCTGGCACTACATGATATCCCATGAAATCAGGCTAATATCTGCAGCAGACCTACTCAAATACATACTATCCTAGCCGGCACTCAAGGGTCGACTTGGTAAATGGGCTATAATCTTGATGGAGTTTGACATCTCGTATGTACCTCAGAGGGCTATAAAAGGTCAGGCCGTAGCTAATTTCTTTGCAGAACACCCTGTACCAGAGAACATTCTGTTGGGGACTAAACTTCCTGATGACGAAACACTGGAAGCATGCCAAGCTTAGCCGATTATATGGCAGCTATATTTTGATGGGGCATCGAGAATAGAAACTAATTCAACTGGACAGGTCAGAGTTCGAGCAGGGGCCGACATTGTCCTGAAGTCACCAGAAGGGGAAGTGGTACACACTTCATGTTCCATAAATAAACCATGCACCAACAATGAAGTTGAGTATGAAGCTGGACCAACACACCCCTATTTCCAGACCTTTTCCTTCACATCCAAACTTCTCCCTTGACATAAATTCATTTCCATGTAAAAAAGAAACCCTCCCTTGCGACCGAGCATAACAGGGAGGGTCGCTCGGGAGAGCTAATGTTGAACCAATGCTACATATTTGACGGACACATTACACGCACTTGAGCCGCCCTTATAAATAGCTGCTCCGAGCAGTGTCGAGATAGAAATATTCGACTGCGTTTCAAACCAACTATAGTAGAGAGTTGGAACAAATGAGGCGGGGGTTCCGCTATTCAAAACGTCATTATCAGTAATAAGACCTTCGATATCGCCTCCGGAAGAACAGTCTGCTTTTCCATACAACCAAAGATCATATGTGCCTGAAGTTATTGTTGGTTGCGGTCCTGCGGCGCTAGAGAATTTCAGATTATGTGTTCCGGTTCCCCCATTATAGCTGCCGGCATTAGTCAGATAGAAGGATTCATTCATGCAGGCGACCGTTTCACCGTCCTGCTCATAATTCAGTCCTTCTGTGTCGCAACTGAAAAGACGAACAGTTTTAAACGGCAATTGGATATCCATATTACTTGGAATACAGTTCATGGAGAAACCATAATCGCCGCCATCAGTATTGTCATGATGACATATTCTTTGGCGAATTGAACTGTTGTAGTAATAGAGGCTACCACTAGGAAAGCTTGCGCTTTGCATCGGTCCAGCCGAGTTATGATTATCTGACCAGGTTAGACCAGTAAGATCATTGGTAGTCACCAAAAGCGTATTGGTAACCGATGAGTCCAGATCATTATTTCTTATTGTGTGGTGAAAACCGCCAGGAATATAGAAGTCAGATAGAATATTCGAGCATCCGCTTTCCATATAACTGTTCAGGATGCTGTCCTCTCTCCCAGAAAGATAGACAAGACCGTTCTGACTATCGCACTGAGGATTTGAGAAGAATGTGTTATAGACAGTATCCACGTTGCCGAATGTGTTGTGGGAATTAATTATTCCGATATAACTTGTCTGTCCTTCAAATGTGTTGCTCTCTTTCGCTCCCCAAGTAAATTGATCAGAGCCTTCAATATCAGCAGCTGTGCCGCCGAATTGAACAACATTTCCTGACCAATCACCTGCAAAGCACTTGCTACATTGAAGTCCGATTTGAGAATTTCCCGACACATTCTGCATCGAACAATAAATGTGATAGGCGACGGGCGAGGCCATTGCCTCTTGAGACGTATTATCATCTGTAAATCCGTGGTTCGGGTTGTTCCAACGGATACAGCCTCCAGCAGTTGTCGCAGACGATGACGCGTAGATCGACATATTATAAAAAGTCGGAGCCTGGATGTTACTCACTCCATTTGGATTTTCGAGATCGAATACCCAAATTGGATTTGCAGCACTAGAAGCATCGATGATTGTTGGCGATGGTGTACCAAATCCTGCTGGCGCTGTTGTCCACCCTGCTCCAATATTGGCAACGCCCTGACTTGCAGTAATTTGAGATAAAACTTTATAATGGCCGGCAGGATAAAAAGCTATCGTGGATAATGAATAAGCAGCAGTTTCCATATTCTGAATTGACGTCGTATCATCATGAACATTGTCGCCGTAAGCGCCGAATTGCTTGGCTGTAAGTACGGTAGTGATGCCTAGACGCGTCCAGCATGTAGCGGTAATAGTAGATGGAAACTGTGTGCCACCATCGCCGGCACCGCTGTTATTGCAGGCTCCAGGAGCGAGAACGAACTGTCCGCCACCACCATCATTGGAAGTGTGATAACCAAGGACGGTCCAAACTGAACCTTGGGAGATTTGTGGTACAGCAAGCGCTTCGAGTTGTGCAATACTGGCAACAGTATTGACAGAAGGGATGATGATGCCACCTTGGGTGACAACCTCGCCACAATAGGTTGCGGTTGCTACGTCGTTAACAAAGGCATAGTTCCATTGGCAAGGTGTTCCTTGGCCATGTGCAGGATTGAAAAGCGACGAAAGGCCCATCGCTGCGGCGATTAGGAGGAACAGCGCGGCCAGGGCTTTCATGGCGTGTCCTTAGCTTTCAGTGGACCACTGGAAGGTGATGCGATAGGGCACGGAACGGCCCGGGATCATGGTGCCAGCGGTCCAAGAGATGGTATACTGACCGGAGCCGTTGGGCGTGACGGTGACATTGCCGAATGCTGCATCCCAAGACCAGAAGAGCCCGTTGGGCGGATTGCCACCCGGAAACTTTACGACCACGTTGCCGGTATTGGAAAGGGTCGGATAGAACAGGATGTATCCGACAGTGCCGCTGCTGTTTTCTTTGGAGACACCGGCTGCGCCACCTGTGGCAGAGGCGACAGCCGCAAGGTTGGGCGTGGCCAGGACTTGTTCCACATCACCGTACTGGCGCAGCATATTCGCGCCGGGTGTCCCGACCGGGATGCGAGGCCCGGGCGCGTCCTGAGGCCCGAAGCCCATATTAAGCGACCAGGGCTTCCGGCTTGTCAACCGGCGCATAGGGATGAATGTTGACGCCGAGGTGGGCCTTGGAGGCGGCGACCAGAACGGCTTCGATGGAATGACCATGGGCGACAAGCTGCTTCTGGATATGGAATAGATTGTCCAAAGAAGTCCATCCGATGACAGGTGATCATAAATGTTTGTATGGCATATTCGCTGCCTGAGGATCCACCTACAACCACAGAGTCGGCTGATGATAAAACTCCTAAGACAAACTAAGCTCAAGAACAATGCATGTGAGCTACACTATAAAGAGTGGCCTTGATGAAAATGATAAATGGGGGTGTCACACCTCGGAGGTTCGGTCCCCCTTGTGCAAGCTGATAGGAGCGATTCTTCTTTCACCAATGGGCTAAGAGGAACTTGGTGAAGAACCAAAGCTTGAAGCTCGACTAGAGAGAGCCATCAGCGCAGTGATTCAGATGATAATGGTGAGAATGATGATATATATACATAAAAAAGAGATGAAGGAGATGAAAAGATGACAAAATGGTGATAAGGGGCATGATGATGATTAAAAAAGAAAAAAATGATGAATGATAAAGGCATATCCAACCATCGGCCTCCAGGCCAACAAATGTTTCACCATTGGCGTTTAGGCCGACAAATATTCAATAATATTCGTAGATGTTCCAAGATGTCTAGCAATCGGCGCACAGGTCGATGGATGCTCTACAATATTTTGAAAATGTCAGATATTCAACCATCAGCGTCTGAGCTGATAGATGTTAGCCATCGGCATCCATGTCGATAGATGTTCGATAATCCTCCAAGATGTTCAAGGTGTCTAACCATCGACGTTCAGACCGATAGATGCTCAGAAATATGTAATCACCGGCGTTCAAGCTGAGAGATGTCAAAGGTTAGACCATCGGCATTTGTGCCAGTAGATGTTCAAAAACATTCGAAAATGTTAGATGTTCAACCATCGACATCCAAGCCAATAGATATCAAACATTCAACCATCGACGTCAAGGCTGAAAGATGCTCATCAATATTAAAAAAAATTGTGTCGAAGATGATTCAACCATCGGCGATCAGGCCGATAGGTATTCAACAATACGCAAAGAGTGTTCTAGATGTCTAACCACCGGCGTCCAGGCTGATAGACGTTCAATAGATATTCAACAATGTTCAAAGAAAATTTAACAATACCCCAAGATGATTCAACCATCGGCACTCAAGCCAATAGATGTCAACTATTCAGCCATTAAAATTCAAGTCGACAAATATTCAAAGATATCCAAAGGAGTGCAACGACATTCAACAATGTCCAAAGTTGTACAATAATATTTGAAGGTTTTCCCAAAATGTTCAACCATCAGCATTGAGGCCAGTAGATGTTCATCAATATGAGAAGATGTTCAACCATTGACGATCAAGCCAACAGATGATGAACCATTGGCACTCAAGCCAACAAATGTGCAATCATCGGTAATTAAACCGACAGATATTCAATCATTGGTGATCATGCCAATAGATAATCAACCATCGTCACTCAAGCTGATAGATGTGCAATCATCGATAATTAAACCGGTAAGTTTTTAACCATTGGCGATCAAGCCAACAGATGATCAACCATCAGTGCTCAAGCCGACAGATTTGTGATCATCGGTAATTAAATCGATGGATATCCAACCATCGCTGACCGACAGATGTCCCAACCATCAGTGATCAAATTGACAAATGTCCCAACCATCAGCATTCAAGCTACAGATGTGCAGCCACCAGCATTCAAGCCAACAGATGTCTAGCCATTGGTGCTCAAGCCGACAGATGCGTAACCATCAGTGATCAAGTCGACAGATGCGCAACCATCGATGATCAAGCCAACAGAGTCCATGCCATCGGCACTCAAGTGGACAGATGTCCAAGCCATCAACGTTCAAGCCGATAGATGTCCAGCCATCGATGCTTAAGCTGACAGATGTCCAGCCATCGGCTCCCAAGTCGACAGATGTCCAGCCATCGGTGCTCAAGCCGACAGATGTCCAACCAGCAATGCTCAAGCCAACAGATGCCCAGCCATCGGCATCCTAGCAGATAGATACTCAACCAACGGCCTAGACATTTCGCCTAAGCCAATGATTATCCCACCTTTGGCCCAAACCTTCCATCTAAGTCAATGAATTAAATGACTCCACTTTAGTTAATACCAATCCCTTTTGTCCCACCAGACTCCTCTCAATACATCAAGGCCCGTCCTTCCTTACCTCAGCATCGATCTCATGCTTACAAATAACCAACATGCCGATATTCCCATCAAGCATTTAAACAATAAAAGTTAATGAAAAATAAAAAAAGAATAAAAGAATAAAATAACAATCATAATAGTAAAAATATAACAATTAATAAATAGAAAAACTTCTTCTTCATGATCTTGATCTTGAATGCTTGTTCACCCTGTTTGTGTGCTTGCCTATAGTATAGTTTAATACACTACCTTTGAATCTTTTAGGACTATATCTCCTTGCTAAATAATGCTACCCCAATTCAAGAT
Source organism: Amorphophallus titanum (assembly GCA_024336825.1). Classification (NCBI taxonomy): domain Eukaryota; kingdom Viridiplantae; phylum Streptophyta; class Magnoliopsida; order Alismatales; family Araceae; genus Amorphophallus; species Amorphophallus titanum. The sequence continues at coordinate 47,379,990 of JANBPO010009603.1, read as the reverse complement.
ATGTGTGCATCACAACACACACTAAGGGATGAAAAATCAATTTGCGGTGAGTGCATACGTCTAGGGAAAGAGTCATAGCTATGTTGCTAGCGTAACTCATGACATGCACCCGAGACAAAACTCCCACACTCTGCACACAATGTGAGCAATGATCCTTAGCCATAGGGACGTCATAAATTGTGTCTAGTACTCTATGACTGCTCGAATGCCTACACCCACTATGCATATATGAAAACATGATGTGCCCCGATCAAGTGAATAGCATGAACATGTAACGATATGCAAGCATGATAATATAAGTAATAAAAGGGTGATAAAAGATGTAGAAGAATACCGTGATCGCCACCAAGGAATGACAACGTTGAAGAATATGAAGGAAGATTATGTGCATTGTGTACCTTGGAAAAAAAGATGATCACGCTTAACGAAGAGAATGCGGGGACTTGTGGATTAGCCTCTCCTCGCCTTCCAGCCGGCTAGAAGGTAAGGGCCTCACTTTCCGTATTTTCCTACAAATCAAAACCAAAACAATAGGAAAAACACATTAGAATATGAAAGTGTAGTCTCTATCCCGAATGCACAAAAGGGCATGAAAGATTGAGGGAGAACGCACCAGGGGAAGGTTTTTAACCCCTGTAAAAGGGAGGAAATAATAGGTGTGTATGTTGTGCAATGAGTATGATTGAAATGATGATTTAACACGCTGTAAAACTGCGATGAGAAAGAGCACAAAATGAGCAAAAGTGTAGAAACTGTGAAGATTGTAGAAATGTGTAAACGGTGTAAATGGGGTGCAAAGTATGACGGAAATAATTGAGAACATGAAGCCCTAACATGGAGGGCAGGATGCTAACATAAGACATGAGTGTCGTTCACAATTAGGGATGAAGAACACAGCTAAAGGATGGCTGGACATCATGCATGAACGCCGGAGATTTGGCAAAAAAATGTAGTCTGTGCAGGGAATTACAAAACAGTGTGAAATTGGACACAAAGAATAAGAGAAGTGTTGCAGAAGAAGAAGCCTTAAAAGGAAGACAATGAACCTAATGAAATGTGTGAATATTGTGATGAGATAAGGGTGAAAAGAGGGATTTAAAATGTAGAGAACAACAGTGAAAAATGGGGTGCAATATGCATGAAAATGCAACGTGCAGAAAAAACCAAGTGCAGAAATCTGTGTAAAAGTGCAAAAACTATGAACAAAAAGAAATATGAAAGGGACAAAGGATGGAACCTAGAATGTTGGAGAACGACGTTAATACATCCCTGAAGAGCCTGGAGTCGAAGAAAACGATCGGGGGTGCGGCATGGCTTCGCCCCGACTTGAAGAATGCCCTCTTGTTCGCGAAGACAAAACAGGGCTCTTTATATAGAGTTGCAAAAACCCTAGAAAGTTCACCCACTGATTTCAAGGATAAAGTCAAGAAAAATAGAAGTTTGTGTGATAATCCTTGAGATAATATCTAGTACAAGAGCCTAGGAGAGGTAGAATTTGATCCAGAAGAATAATCTTGAAGTTAACAGCCCCAAAAGATGGCCCCGATGTGCAACGAACAAGAGACATGCGACGCGTGGACTTCTTCAACCAAGAGAGGAAGACGCGGTCGGTCGACCGACCACGTTCAGGATTTTTTTTTTTGCTAAATGGGGAGAACGTGGTCAACCTGTAGACCACGACCTCATGGTCACGGTCTGCAGGGAGACCGCGACTAGGGGCTTGTAGGGTTTCAAGTCGGATGTCCGTCTAGCCATCCAAACTACACCAAATGGATCCAAAAGTAGGGTAATCAAGGTAAATGGCCTCCAAAGCTCAATGGGCTCAAAAAATGATCAAGAATAGGCTCAAAACACGATCAAGAAATGCTCCAAAATAATAGATAATTCAGGACATCATGGAAGATGGATAAGAAAAATAACTCGACTTGTAAGCTTAAAATAGGTGTCAACAGTGGAGGCCTGTCCTCACAAATGAAGGCCCAGCCCAAGACCACGCGGTCTGGCAATATGGTCACAACCTCGCTGTCGTAAACCTTATATCGTTCGAGAAAAATCACGATAAGCTCATCTGGAACCCTCGACCAAAAGCTAGGAAAAACACTTTGAAACTGCCCGAAGAACCATGAAAGAACTCATCTCATGTGATAGGAGTACTATCCACTAGAAGCAAGGATGGATGCATCGCCTGATGACTTAGTCTGCGCCTCAAGTGTCTCCCTACACTTTCCAGGTGGACACTGAGACACTGTACTAGTAACCACAAAACTTAGAACAAGGACTAGCTGGGGTCGCACTTGTCATCTTGGGTCTGTAGCCCCCAGCCACGTGTGCACACACAGACTATGCGCTCTAAGTCAGGTCCCCTAGCTGATTTTTCCCCCCAGCCCAGACTCAGGGTGCAAAAACAAGGGGTCCTATGGTAACCAACTTAAAAACTGTCTCTCTCGGGAAAGCCGCTCTACCACTCCTGGGTAGGTCAGCACACGTGTGCCGTAAAAAGGCTACAACTAGTAGGGGTCACTAAATAGACAACTCTCGATGGAAGCCACTGAAACACTGACAGGCTACACTCTAGCCTATCACACGTAGCACGAAACACGGGTGGCATAATGCCACCGGACTATAGGCAATCCACTAGACCTATTAAACCCAACGGCCCTTGAGTCATGATGCGCTTGACACTCGTCGTTTAAAAATGTCATGCCACAATTTCAAAAATAACCGAACTCCCTCACTAAAAAGATATAAAATTTAAATAGAGTGGTAAGTACGGGTCGATCTCACGAGGAGAAAAAAATCTTTATAGAACAAGTTGGAAAAATATCCTTATACTTTGATTCAATTTCCTGCTACTACCAATTGGGCTTCTTCAACTCCGAGATCGGGTGCCCACTCGGGCTCGGACTTTTTCATCTGCTATTTGGGATCTGGGTGGAAAACATAAGAAAATCTCAAATTCTTGCTCGGGTTGTTTCTTGGCTCCCTCTAGTACTCAGTTTGCTTCAGAGGGGTATGACAAACTATGTCTCTTGGACAAAGTCGTGGTAGTTCTACGCCTAGTTAGTATGGCAAGTGGGCAATCATTTCTTCTCACAAATTTCATTTGGGAGTCACGAAATGGCTCATGGGAGTCCTTCACCACTATAGTACGTTGTTGGAGCTTGTAGGCATTCGTCATGTTGTGACTGCTACCCTACACCGCTATCCCTGCTACTGCGGGCTATTGTAGGGATTGACTGAGAGATTCAACCGCCGATTTAATACATTTGCTATAGCCGAGGGGGAGACTTCACTTGATTTATAGAGCTTTCACAAGATCTCTAGCCTCCCTATTTCCGGACACCCTTATGAAGAGGTGTCTCTTGATGATCTTCACAGGAACTATTCTACAAGCACAGGAGAATATGGGCTTCCCTTGAGTTTCAGGTACCTAATGAAAGTTTGGCGAGATCTAGCCCGTTTTGGCAAAAGAAAAGCACCCTCAACATCTGTTGGCGCCGTGAGAGTTCGTTTAGATGCTTGGGTACAATATTTTTACAATGGGCCATTCTGCTTCCATGAAAGATTTGCTGAAGATGATAGACCTCTGAGTTGGTACCATCAGCTGATTTTGCCTCCACAAGAGAATAAACGATATTTACTTGGCACCAGAGAATGAGGGGTGGAACCCCCGGAGATTGCCAGATCAGACATATCTTGCGGCATACCTAGTTTATTGGCTAGCCACATTTGTTATTCCATATGGTGAGGAGGGTCTGGTACGACCTGAGATCATATACCCCGCCTGCCTTCTTGTTGATGGTCATAGACTGGCGATTGCCTTTGCTGCCTTGCCGAATATTTATCATGGCTTGGGGAATTTGACAGCGCACAGCTCTCCCAGAGATAGGTGTGTGCATGGCTACCCACTACTTGAGCGCATGGGCCGGGCTTTAGCTACCATCACTATGTCAGAATGTACCAGTCGAAAATTCGGTGGCGCCATTGATTTTCCTCTTTCGGAACCGCCCTGATCAGAGTCAGCATGAGCATTTACTAGGGGCACGGAGAATGCTTTCATTTGTGCCTATTCAAGGGAAAGAGGGGCTGCACTTTGCTCACAGCTCTTATGACTTTCGGTTTTCCATTGAAGGTTGGAATGGGTTATCTTATAGTCTCCCTCATCATCAGGCGACCAGCTTTACTTTTTATGAGGTCTGGTTACGCTGTATCAAGCCCAGCATTCTTGTATTCAGAAAGGGCAGCACGACGATCTTGGAGTCGTATTATCCTCGTCGCTTTTCATGGAACTTTGGCTACGGCCAGTCAGTTCTCCCTGACGTAGACTTTGGCATAGATTGTAGGCTTTGCAGAAGTCATGACTCTCACCTTGTTGCAGGCAGTTGGTGGGTTTATTTTTCTAGAAACGAATCAGAGGAGCAGTACCCCTTGCCAGAGGGGAGGCAAGTTGGCTAGATTGACATTTACTATGCCTGCTGGTGATTTAAGCATAGCAATATTTTCAGGCAACCTTCACAGAAACTAAGGGAGGCCGAGGAAGCCCGATTGGGAAGGATTGACTTGTCACCCCTGATTATCGAAAATTCATTTCTTTACGTACAAGTCCCCAGAATTGCCAGGGTAGTCAGAGACTTTCGCTTGCAATGGGAAGCCCAGAATGGGGTGATCACCATAGACCGTCGTCCGTATGCAGGGGCAATCAAGCCCTTGAGGCACCTAGCTGATACTTCTTCGGGGCAAAGCAAGGCCCCAACAGATCAGAGAGTGTATTCCTGGTGGGCACATTTCTTATCAGATTGTGGTTACCCTTAGGCTGCTCCAATGGACACTGCCCTCCACCCTGAAGGCTTTACAAATGACTTATGGCCGAAGTGAGAGAGACATCTAATTGGCTTCATCATCCACATTGGGCTGTTTGAATATGCAACCCTCATTGAGAGCAGCACCACCCTGAGAGACTTTTGGGATGGCTTGTCCAAGGCCAGGAAGGTGGTCGGCCTACAGCCAGAGCAGGTGGTGCTGCAGCTTATCTTCTCACCAGCCCCAGATGGTACGTAGTTCAATTTCCCTTTTTTTTAGCTATCCTCACGCTTATTTTGATTTGAATAAATCTCAACTCTTTGTGTGTTTCTTTCTCCTTTTTTGTAGTGAGCTTTATTGTTGCGAAAAATGTGCCCAATAAGGGAAAGAAGACCTCTTCCCAGAAGCGGGCTCGGCCTAGCGAGGACTAGCGTCCCAGTGCTCGAGCTTGTCGTCCCCGCACGGGAGGAAACGCCTCAGAGGAGCAAGCATGTAATCCTCTCCTTTTCTCTCTCTCTTTCTCTCTCTCTCTCTTTTAAACTCCCTTGTATAGCCTCTGAGATGTGCCACTAAATTCTTTGTGTTCCAGGCCCTTCGGGTATTGGGGAGATGGGTAGTATTCCTACCATGGATAACTCCCTCTCACCATGGGTACCAAATGGTCAATGCAGCATATAACATCCAGTTTCAAATGAAAAAATTGGCAGCCAATGAGCAGATTTCTAATTTTTCAAATTTTTAGTGTTTTTTTATGCAATGCATGTAATTAATAAAAGTAATTAAACTATATACAGAAAGACATGATAATACCAAGGGATCCACATGCGAGTTTATGCAAGAAGGAGATGAACTGTTGTGGAGCTCATGCACGCTAAGAATAGGAGCTGAGGCAACGAATAGCAATGGAGAGGGATTGCACAACTCATTAACTAGGCTCACACATCAGGGTTTTTCATTTGAGGAACCAAAATTCTCCTTTTAGAGCAACACAGTTCAAGACCATGATAACAACTATGGTTCAAAGTGTATTAGCCTGAAATCTGAGTGTAAGAACCCTGAAGATATGTTCTTAGCATATTAAATAGAACTCAAACGGATTCTTTTAAGATCAAGAGCCTCTCCCCCATTCCATTTCCTCTTTACTTAAAGATTTCATGAGACACCCTTTAGAAAGAATTGTAACAAGTATTGAAGATAAACATCTTGAGGTGCAGAATTCTCTTTAGGGTCAGCCCGATGAAATTCATTTTATTGGAAACCAATTGCTTTCACATTTGCTCATTTTACAAGGAACAATCAGGTTTAGTTTGTTCCTTTGACACGAGGAGACACATTGATTAGATGCCAGACTCCTCGGTTACTCAGAATTTCACTAACCATCTTGTCTCAACTTGAACAGAGGTAGCTTGTCATATCATGACACAGTCTACATCACTCCTTTGGTGAAGGGACATGGTTTCTTAATGAGCTTTTGCCATTGCTCTGTCTTAGTTTTGATTTTGCTTAGAAATCTTTAAATAGAGGTAACTAGACCTTTACTTCATGACATAATACCCATCACTTCTTTGGTAAAGGATCCATGTTTCTCAGTTGGTCGAAGTCATTACTCTGCATATGCATGTTTTCAAAGATAAGCATGTTCCCTTTAAAGGAATCAGACCATTTTCAATGTTTAAAAATAATACTCAGTGCACAGTTCTTTAACAAGGGTGGCCCCACTACCTTCAATTTTCAGATCAAGGGAAGGGATTAGGGCACAAAACCTTATCTCTGTTTTAAGTCTATTCCATACACTGAGATGGTCATTTTCAAGACCCTTAAACCCAGATTTAAGGTTTATATACTCCAAACCATTAATAAAAATAAGCACGATCTAGAAGACTAGCATGAAGCTCTTTAGAAGGCCATGGAACGCGAGGGGGCTTGGGGGGGGGGGGAGTGAAAGAGCTGATTAATAGATATAAGGTTGATATCTTTTGCATCTAAGAGACCAAGTGTGAGAGAGATGGGGAGTCAATCATGAGGGAGATTGGTGGTGCTAGGCTATCCATGAGCCATCTTCGTACACTTCTGAAATAAGGGATAGTTTTTCTTAGGACTTCACGAGGATGTATGGCCCTCAAAGTTGGGAGAAACGACTTTTGTGAGATGACTTGGTTTGACATCACATATCCTCAAGGCAGCCTTGATGTGTAGGTGGGGACTTCAATGTGGTGGCTACCCTTTGGGAGAGGACAGGAGATAGTATGTATACAAGGGACATGGAGGACTTCACCAACTTCATTGAGGAAATACCGTTAGTGGACACTGGCAAGGCTCATGGTCAATTCACTTGGTCCAACCTACGGGCTAACCCTTCATGCTCTAAGTTGGATAGATTCCTGCTTTTGATTGCTTGGGAGGATCACTATCCTTCTATGTAGGTGCTCATGTTGGCTAGATCAGTATCGGACCACAAACCCATCCTTCTGAAGATCAGCCGTTCGCATACTAGAAGATGGAGTTTCAGATTTGAGAGATTTTGATTCAAAGAGACATATTTTATGGAGACGGTCCGGGAAGCATGGAATGAGCAGGGTAGAGGAAGATCTACTATGGCTACTCTGGTCTGGAAACTGAGACATATAGCACAGGTTCTCAGAACTTCGGGGGCTGATAAAACCCTACGGGATGGGGCAACTAAGGATAGTGTTCTCCAGTAGATTGAGGGCCTAGACTGTAAGGAGGCGGCTGGACTTATGGATGAAGATGTCAGGAGGCTCAGAGACTCTTTGAGGGGACAATTTGATGAGATTTATACTCGAGAGGAGATCTACTGGAGACAGCGATCGAGAGATAGATAGATTAAAGAAGGGAATAGGAACATTGCCTACTTCTAGTGCATTACTTCAAGGAGGAGGAGAGTTAATACCATCACTTGCATCAAGGTGGGTGAGCACTCTTCTACTACAAAGGAGGATATCAGGGGTCAGGCGAGAGACTTCTACTCCAGATTGCTGATAGAGGAATAGTATAGGTCGAGAATTGCTGAGGATCTCCTCCCTCGTCTTTCTGTTAAGGATAGGGAGGTTCTCTCCTATAGCTTTTCAAAAAAAGGTCCACCAGACAATCTTCTCTCTTGCAGGTGACAAAGCTCCAAGTCGAGATGACTTCCCGCTAATCTTTTTCCAAAAGTGTTGGGATATCATCAAAGAGGATCTTGTGGCAATTGTGAGAGAGTTTTAGGAGGGAGGGCTCACTTGGAGGGTACCAATAGAACTCTCCTCCCCCCCTCCTACTCCCGAGCCAAGATTAGGCTCGGTCGAGTAGCATTTGGGGCAGGTGTAAGTGGTTCAAGCTGAGTGGGGATTTTCTCTGACAGGGGCCACTTGATGCGGTTGTCCTGGAGATACGAACGTTATGATGATAATTCTTGCGAATTGATGTATGGAGCCCCCTTTTTGAAGACTGGAATGTCGCGTTGCTTCCCTTGGGGGGTTTATAAGCGTAGCGTGTGTCGTCATTCCTAACCACCATCGCCTAGGGCTTTTCCTTCCATCATCTTTGCTTTCGCGAGAGGCTCATGCGCCGCGAGGTTAACCCAGAAGGGCAAAGAGTGGCGGTGGCCTTCGCGGAGCTTGTAGAGGTTACGGCGGTGGCGATTCGCCAACTTCTGCCTCCCCCTGAGTCATCCAGCACAGTGTCCTCTTCTTCCTCTTCCAGTTCTCCAGATTGCTCCATGGCGCGCCAACATCCCAAGGCCACGGCGCATGAAGTTGAGCGGACTTCCTAGGCTTTCACGGCACCGGTGGAACCTCTGCGTAGTGAGCTGATTGAGGACGAGGTGAAGCGACTGGAGTGCCGATATGGGCTGCCATGGAAGTATCAGTTCTATCCCATAGAGCCTGATGAGTCTAATCTGGATACTCGCTCCGGCTTCTTCTATTCCTTCCTCTTGGCCTGGAAGTGTGGGTTCTGCCTTACTCTCCATCATTTCGTCGCCGAACTGCTTCGGTTCTACCAATTGGCTCCAGTCTAGTTGGTCTCTAATTCTTATACTTTTGTGTTCTCCTTCACCTTTTTTTGCCGTTCATGTGGCATCGAGCCTTTGCTGGATCTCTTCCATGCTTTCTTCGAGTTGAAGGAGCATGCCCACGTGGGTAAGGGCTTCATCTTCCCCCAAGCGAAGAGGAGAAGGAGCTGCGTCACCCTCTCTCCCAGAGATTCTTCCCACAAGGGCTGGAAGACCCAATATTTTTGGGTGGGCGCAACCTTGGGCAACGGGGCTTAGAACGTCCCGCTGATCCCCAATTTTCACCCTAACATCCCTCCGAAGCCAGCAGTGATTTCCCCAGAGGTGGAGAAGAAGGCTGCCCTTCTTCAGGAGAATTGCCGATCCACCACTGAGTTGATGACTAAGGCCAACATCGAGGAGAATCCTTCTCGGATGGTGAAGCCTCCAGGTAAGGGCTTCAGGGCCTTGTGTTGATGTTGGGTTAGACTAGCCAGCTTCTTTTCTGATAGTACTCTTTTGTCTGCTCAGACTCGAGGCGAGTGGCTGATGAAGAGACGTCACCGGCTGAGGTGGTCATCCTAGACGAGGAGGAGAGGCCTGCTCCTGGCAGACCTCAAGCGTCCGGGATTTCTTCCTGTGCCCGAGACAAGGGCAAGCAGCTTGCTCAGGATGGATCTTTCAAGCGTCGCGGGACAAGCGTAAGGACCCCGTGGAAAAGATGTTGCAGTCTTCGATGAGGGTGCGCAGTTGGCTCTCTTGACTGTCGAATCAGAGGGGGCAGTCGTGGCAGGAGGAGTCACGACTGAGGCGGATGCGTTCCAGGCAGGGGTGGCCGACGCTGGGGCGCCCACTGAGGCTGATGGGGCACAGGATGACGGAGCTCGATCTGAACCGGTCGAGGCCGAGGGGTCAAGAGGTGGTGCGACCCCATCCCAGCAGATCGAGGCTGTGGATGCGCAAGGCGAGGCGGTCCGCTCCGAGCCAACCGGTGGGGCCCCAGAAGTGGGGGTACTCGGGGAGGATGTCCCAATCCCGACTGTCGCAGAGAGGACCTTCCCTCCCGCAGTGGGAGCCTTCGCCATCTGGGCCTCCCTGTATTATAGATGCTGTTCTGCGACGTCGGAGGCGATTCGAGGAGACCTCAGATGCAGCTCCCCTTTCGTGGTTCTCGAATGAGTCATGGAGGGTGGCTTGATCATGGCCTAGCTAGGGGCTGAGATGGTCGATTTGTACGCTCAGTTAGAGTCAGAGAGGGAATCTCTGTCTTGGGCCCGCGGTGTGTTTGACCGAAAGGCCGAACGCTTAACTGTCGACCTTGAAGACCTCCAGCGGGAGGAGACTTCGCTCAAGGCGCAAGTAGGTTGAGCCGGAAAGAGGCTCGGGAGGTGAACAAGTAGCTGACTCATGCCCGCTATATGGTGGGGCTGAAAGATAGGCTTCTGGACGCAGAGTGCAAAGTTCAGGCCGAGCATGATGAGCAATGGAAGGCCGAGCATAAAGAGCTTGAGGGCCGAGTCCGAGAGGCTGAGCGACAGCGGGTGGAGGCCAAAGTCATGCGAGTCGAAGCGGAGCAGAGGCAGTCTGAGGCGGAACGGAAGGCGGCGGAGCTCGAGGCGAAGGCAGAGCTGGCCGGGTTGGAAGCGCTCGAGCAATACAAATGCTCGGAGAGTTACCAAGCGGCGCTCTAGTAGGCTGCCTTTGCTTACTATGAGTTGGGTTATCATCGAGGCCTGCAGAAGGGGTTTTCCCAAGGCTATCATCGAGCAACCACTTTGGCCTATGAACAGGGGCACGGAGAGCTCGATTTTCCTTCCGGGCAATGCTATGACTCGGACGAGGATACCACTGATTCCTCCATTCAGTCGCCGAGCGAAGGCGGAAGTTGAGGTGCCTCTGTTTCATCTGAGCGATCGCCAACTTCGACAGTCTCGGGAGGGCACACGATCGAGACAATTTCCACACTGGTGGGGTCAATGTGTGGACCGGCCGTCATCAAGGGTGCGGGGGGTGAATCGCTCGCTGCTGAGGATCCTTCATCTACCGAGCTTCGTAGTGGGCCTGAGGCCTAATGTGCCTTTTTATTTTTTCTTTTTCTTTTCTTTAGCATGACCATGTAAAACTTTCCTTGCATCCACAAGTTTTGGTAATAGTAAATGTTGAATTGACTATTCCTTATCGCCTTTGGCGCAACTTGACCGTTATACTTGTAGTTGTTGAAAAGGTGGTGATTCTTTCTGTGGATATCTTGCGTGTCGATTGGTTGGCGTGACGCTAGCACCTGTCCATCTCCCATGCTTTAAATGACTTGCCACTTCACGTGTTTCCATCGAAGGGGTGTTGGTGGAAAACGAGGTAACTGTCTTAGGGAAAAGGGTTTCTGCCTTTCGTGATTCTTTAAGGGGAAAATCTTTTAAGGCAACAACTCCCCTTCGGCCTATAAAAGGCTCCGAAGGGCATTTCCTTCTCTCTTCACCGCTTAAGGCTATCCCTGCAGTTTCTTCTCTCCACGAAGTGTTGTGTTGTTAGTCTTGGTGAAGCATGGAAGATGTTTCAGAGGATGAAGATGTAGACGACAGGAGAGAGGAGGGTCCTACTACTCTAACTTGAAAGAGGGTCTGTCAGTTGACGAACGGCTAGTAAGAGGGTCCGTCATGTTGGAGCATGTCGCCTTCATACTGCTGGATGGCCAGCGCTACCTTTAGAGGAAGATAGAAGTGCTAGGACGGATGGGGGCATCTGACAATGTCCCCTTGTCCTACTCTCTCTCTTCCTCCTCCCCTCCCCCTTCTGCCCTCTATCTCATCACCTCGGGGGGGTAGCTCTTCAAGCTTCCTCCTCACCTCCCCTACCTCCTCCGCCCTCCATCTCATCGCCGGTGGGGGGGTGGTTTTTCCTCTTTTGTTCTTCAAGCTTCATTCTTTCACTGTTCTCACATAGCCCCTCCTTTCTGCTTGTTGTTTCCCCTCTTTTCCTTTTCTTTCACTCCTTGGAGGATGCCCCCTACCATTCTCTTTTTTATCATATTCCATTGGAGGGGGTTCTTCCAAAGAGTTGGTAGATGAGGCCCTCTCTTGTTTGGGTGGCATCTGGGCATTCTCTCCTCTTCTTCTCCACTTTTTCTGGCACTTGTCCCTCTGAAGTTCCTGAGTAAAACCAGGTCAGTCATCCCATTTTCTGAGCCAGTTTCTTCATTGGTTAGAGTCAGTGGCCTGCCTTGGGAGTACCAGCCAAGTTCGCACCGAGTAAGATCGAGCAAACAGGTTGTACCAGCGGATAACGTACTTTTCATTATTTCTTTTGATCTATACTGTAATGGCCTTGGCCCATCCGATCTATCAAAGAAGTATTAATAAGGAAAAGATGACTTACTTTTGCTCTATATTGCTTACATGTGCGCTTTTGGAGAGAGGCTCAAAAATAAAATTTGCGTAGTGTTGTCGCGTTCCATGTTCGAGGGTCGTGCGTTCCTTCCATGGTTTCCAGTCGGTATGCCCCTTTCCCGAGCATCTCGACCACTCAGTAGGGACCTTCCCAATTAGGGGCTAGCTTGCCCACCGCTTCCAGTGGTCAAGAGACTTCGACTTTTCTTAGGACGAAGTCTCCTGGCTGGAAGTGTCTATCTCAGACTTTGGCGTTGTAGTACTGGGTGAGGCGTCACTAGTATTCTGCGGCTCGGATGCTTGCAATCTCTCAGATCTCGCTCGCCAGATCAAGGTTCTCTAGCAATTTTTGCTCGTTCACCTCAGGCGAGAAGTTGGTGATTCGGAGAGAGGGGTTGTCGATCTCCAGCGGGATCACAGCTTTAGTGCCATACACCAGTTGAAAGGGGGTTTCACCGGTGGCCGTTCTTGGAGTAGTTCGGTGTGACCATAGTACGCTTGGTAATTCCTCCAGCCAGCTGCCCTTGGCCTTACCGAGCCTGGATTTTATGCCTTTTAATATAGCCCTGTTGGCATTTTCAACCAGCCTGTTGGCCTGAGGGTGGGCCACTGAAGTGAAGTGGTTGTAAATATTGAGGTCGGCACATCTGTCTCTAAAGTAGAGAGAGTCAAATTACCGACCGTTATCACTCACAATCACTTGGGGGATACCATAATGACAAATGATCGACTTCCACACGAAACTCCAAACGATCGACTCGGTGATCCTGGTAGTGACCTCAGCTTCAATCCACTTTGTAAAGTAGTCGATGGTGACGATGACGAACTTCTTCTGGGCTTGAGCCATAGGGAATGGCCCCAAAATGTCAATTCCCCACCGAGCGAAGGGATATGGCTCGGTAAGAGTAACGAGCTCCGAGGTAGGCTGGTGGACCAGCTGGTCGAAGCGTTGACATCGGTCACACCTCTGCACGTAGGTCGAACAGTCGCACTGAAGGGTAGGCCACCAGTAGCCTCACCGAAGCAGTATCCTGGCAAGTGACCTTCCTCCCTGGTGCACGCCGCAGATGCCTTTGTGAACTTCTTGAATTGCTCGGCCAGCTTTGTCGGCGCTAAGGCACTTAAGGAGGGGACCGGAGAAAGACCTTTGGTATAAAGCGTCGTGATGACGAAGCATCGGGCTTGGTACTTCAATCTCTGAGCTTCCTAAGGGTCAGCAGGCGCCTGGGAGTATTGGATCCAGGAGACGTAAGGGGTCCGCTAGTCGCTCGGGGTAGCTGGGTCAATGATCATGAGCTCGGCATCGATGCTTGGTCGTTCTAACTCTTCGAGGAAGACCGAACGGGTACCCTCTGGGCCGAGGGAGGAGGCCAGGCTAGAGAGGGCGTCCGCTCGGGAGTTTTCCTCCCGAGCTATTCGGACTACCTCGAAACTCTCGAATAGCTAAAACACTGTGTTTTTCCTGTGCTTTATTCTGAGTAGCCATAATGGTTAGAACTTGATGAATGAACGTTAATTTTAGAGTTATTTCACATCATGGTCCCTTGATCATCATTGTTATCTCTTGATTGTACCTTGCAAACTAGTAGATTTAACGCAACTTAATCTGTTCATAACCTTGATAAATATTGCAATACACTTGCTGTTATTGATTAAATTACTAGGTTGTTTGAGGGTCATGCCACTCCGATGGTAATGGCTCACCGTTCATTCCCGTTTTTCGCATTTTCCACACCTTCAATCTTGTGATAGTTGGGACTCTATCGGATACTCCTTCCGTCGGTCTAGGACCGCTATTACGAGGCCGCCGTAAGACTCCGCGAGTCTGGGATTCCCACTAGGACGCCAAGCAGGTTGTACCCTGAAAATTTGAACCCAACGATTCGACCGGATTTTGTTTTAGGGTAGTCCAAGTTGTGACTGTTCTGCCCTGTCACAGTCAGAACGCGGCCCTACTGGGACCGCTACCATGAGGTAGTCATGGGCGGACCGCTTTCTGCCGTCTGTTCTGCTTCTGTTCTGACCGATGCGCCAATTCTGTCCAGTCAACTTAACTTGTTCTAAGTCGACTTAGCCCTGATTAGGTCGACCTATGTCACCTCAATTGACCATGGTTAGGTAAACTGAGCTCTGTTTCAGTCCAGCCATGACCCCAGGTCGACTGAGGATCTTGAATTGGTCAACTGAACACTCTCTGCCTTGCCAGATCTGGCAACAGTTCCCCCGGAACCGCCACCGTCTGGTAACGGTTCCCAGTAGACCACGTTCTTACCTGCCTGTTGTGTGTCGACCCGCTGATCCTTTGAGTCGACGTAGGCCTGGTTGCCACTTAATGATAGCTGTTCTCTCGAGACTGCTTTCTTCTAGTAGCGGTTCCGAGCTGACCGCGTCTTCATCCAGTGTTCCGAAATTTTGATTTTTTGTGGTTTTTGCATGTTAAACCAATACAGCCACTTCAGGCTATAATACCCCGTGAGTTTTACCTCATTAGGTCAATTCTCAATCATAACCCTATAAATCATTCATATCATTCATTAAAGTCATTTTCGTTAAATAACTTTTCCCTTGATTAATGAGCTTATGGTTGGAACTCCTAAAGAAATCCATATTCCTACGCATCTTACTTTGGCTACATAGCTTGACCTTGGAACTCTTGGCCATTAAATATTGTGGATGTCTAAATTTCGTGGGATCTCTGATCCAACCTTCAATGCCAACGCACCAAAAGGAGCCCAGTCTGGTCCTAGGGAGAGCGCCCGAAAAGTTCTAGTGCCCATGGAAGTTTTAATGACATGGTAAGACATTGTACCGAAGTACTCGCTAAAGTGTAAGTCTACGACATTCCACATTCCCGTGAGACTTTGATATACATGCATGAATGCGTGAAAGTACTTGCATGACGTGACTTGACTTGTTAAATAGCCAACTTGCTAAATGACGTTCACTTATGAATGATCAGCTACAATTTCACGTGATACTAGTTCATTATGCCTTGACTGAAATTGTGTACATGATCTCTCCAATTCAACCCTCTACCATTCCTGCTGATTATGATTCTGTTTGTTATCGTCACTTAGTTTTATTTGTTTTGTATGGCTCATGCATATAGTTCTCTCCACACTATTAAAATGTTAATTACTTAAATCCCGCCTGGCGATAGAGATATAAATCCTACTGAGCTTCTTGCTCACTCCCTTTTTAACACTTTTCAGGTAATGCGATAGCTGGAGCGCACGCAATTGGGAATGGGCCGGAGCGATCGAGTGAACTTGGTCATCTCAATCAGTAGATGGAGTCCCTATTTTGGTTCATATCGTTTACCCTTAACTCTCCGCGATGATTTAACCCTCCACGGGACATTTCATTCCTTCAGACTGGTGATTTCATCATAGAGACCTCCGTAAGTATACTGTAGCCTTAGATTCTCTCAAGGCAGCTGAGTAAGTTGTACCATAAAAACCCTATACATTGAGTCACTGTCGTGTCCCTCTGAAGAAACATGACAATCTATCCCTCATAAAGTGTTGTTTTGGCTTTTATGAGAATATTGTCACTTTCTGAAAATTGCATCCAGTAAAGTAGACGCCATTTGTGAATAGCGACCGCGTTGGCAGATGCCAATTCTTCATGCCTTTATCTATTTTTCAAAATAAGCAACCACCGGAGTGGACGCTAATTTGAATTTGCGGCGACCATAGTGGACGCCATTTACCCAGGTTTTTATGTGTCTCAGATTTCTAGATAAGTCATCTCTACATAAATTCTGCCCTTGAATTTCAAAGTTTCCGAGAATCTACCTTATTATCCTACGAATGTCTATTCCTTTGAAATTCTATTGGCTACAAAACTATAGTGGATGTCAAATTACATGACCCAATGCCTGTGCATATTGGGCCCGATCTGGTCCTAGGAGGAGCACCCGAAAGTACTTGTGCCCATGGGAGTTTAATGATCACGATGTCGCATTGCACCGAAGTGCATGACTATCTTGATTTATGACGTTCCACAATCTCTCTCGTGCTTGATATTACTTGACATGACATGCGTGGCCCGGCATGGGCAGAGCTTGAGATTATGCATTGATTACATATAGCTGAATCAAGTGATCATCAAGAATAAATATCCATTGTCTTGGATTGATAATTTGTTTGACTAGCTTTAGTGAGCTCAGGTGTTTTCAAGGATTGATTTGAGATCAGGGTACTATCAGCTGGGGATTAGAGACTCAGATGTAGAGAAGATAGCTTTTAGTACTAGATATGGGCATTATGAGTTCCTGGTGATGCCATTGGGGCCAACTAATGCACCAGCAACTTTCATGGACCTATTGCACAGGGTGTTCTGTCCTTACTTAGACCAGTTCATGGTGATGTTCGTGGATGATATCCTTGTTTATTCAGTGTTAGAGGAGGAGCATGATCATCATTTGAGGATCCTATTGTAGACCTTACAGGACCACCAACTGTATGACAAGTTTAGGAAATGTGAATTTTGACTACGAGAGGTGCATTTTCTGAGGCACTTGATATCTAGTGATGACATATCTATTGATCCAGTCAAGGTAGAGGTAATAGTTCAATGGGAGAGACCCAAGATGGTGTCAGAGATCAAAAACTTTTTAGATCTTGCAGGTTACTACATGAGGATTATTCAAGACTTTGCACGGATTGTAGTGCTGATGTCTAGGTTGAAGTGGAAGGATGTGTCTTTTACCTGATCCAATGAGTTTGAGCAGAGTTTTGTGGAGTTGAAGAGGCTACTTACCACTGCCCTAATTCTTCTATTGCCTTCTGGGTCGGGTGATTTTGTCGTTTGTACAAATGCATCCAGGGTAGGTTTGAATGCAATGTTGATGCAGCATGGTAAGGTGGTGGCATATGTATCCTGTCAACTGAAGCCACATGAAGAAAATTATCCTACCCATGACTTAGAGTGACATCCATGATATTTACCTTGAAGATTTGGAGGCATAATTTGTATGGAGAGAAGTTTGAGATTTATACTGACCACCAGAGCTTGAAATATGTGTTCATACAGAAGGATCTCAATATCAGGTAGAGGAGATGAATGGAGTATATGAAGGACTATGATTTTGATATATCTTATCAGCTAGGGAGAATGAATGTGGTAGTGGATGCACTAGGTAGGAAAGTGATGATCAGTCATTTAATGTTGAAGAGGTGGAAGTTATACCGGGAGAAACATTCAGGCTTAAGGTTCCACGAGATTGAAGGTCAGCCATTCTTGCCAGCTTGATTGTCACATCAACCATTTGACGTCAGGTGAGAGAGGCTCAACATGTGGACCCTGAGTTATCTCGCATTCTGATGATGCCCAAGTTAGAGTTTTGCGATGATGAGGCTATGAGGTTCAGAGGCAGACTATATGTTTCTGGTGAGGAGCAAGTGAGGAGAGCTATCTTGAGGGAGGTACATGGCTCTCACTATACTGTGCATTTAGGGACAACAAAAATGTATCATAATCTAAAGAGGTAATTTTGGTGGCCCGGAATGAAGAAGGAGATAGCAGAATTTGTGGTCAAGTGCATGATTTGTCAGCAAGTGAAGACCGAGCATTAGCGGCCTAGGAGTGCATTGCAGCCATTAGAGATTCCTGCTTAGAAGTGAGACCATGTAGCGACTGATTTTGTGATAGGCTTTTCGAGAGCTCCAGGTGATCATGATAGTGCTTAGTTGACGGTTGATAGATTAACAAAGATGACCAAATTATTGCTAGTCAAGGTTGGTTGGGGAGTTCATAGATTATCTAGATTACATATGGAGCATATTGTTCCCTTGCATGGGATTCCTATTTCTATTGTGTTAGATCATGATCTCCGCTTCACTTCTGGCTTCTAGAGCAATTTTCAAAAGGCCCTGGGTATAGAATTAGCTTTCAGCTCAGCTTGTCACCCTTAGTTAGATGGAGAGTTCGAGAGGACCATTCGAACTTTAGGAGATACGTTGAGAGCTTGTGGCCTAGAGTGACACGGTTCATAGATCTATCGTTTGCCATTGGTGGAGTTTACTTACAACAACAACTACCATTCTAATCTCGTCATGTCTCCTTACGAGGTTTTGTATGAACGATCGTGTTGTACTCCACTAGATTGGTTTGAGGCTGGTGAGCAGATTCAGATAGGGCCAGAGCTTGCGCAGTAGTGCATATAGGTGGTTCAACTTGTCAGGCAGAGATTGCAGGCAGTGCAGAGTCGGTAGAAGACCAATGTAAATCGATGAAGGTGACCTCTTAGATTTGAGCTGTGAGATCGAGTGTTCATGAGGATCTCCCATATGAAGGGAGTGATGTAGTTTGGTAATCGTGGGAAGTTGAGTCCTCGTTACGTTGGCCCTTTCTCTATTGTAGAGCGCATTGGCCAGGTGGCATACCGATTGCAGTTGCCCCCGAAGATGAAAGCGGTGCATGATGTATTTCATGTCTCGATGTTGTGGAAGTATATGCCAGATGATTCTCATGTCCTTGAGGATTCTGCATGGACCGAGGTTGTGCTAGACTTGTCTGTTTCAGAGTATCTTGTCTACATTGAGGATTGGCATGAGCAATACTAGAGACACATGGTCATCCCCTTGTCAACATGGTCTAGTAGCATCACTCAAGAGGTAAGGCGACATGGGAGCATGAGGATATGTGATGCGACAGCAGTTCTCTTATTTATTGGACCCATTACACTTATAAATGCTCAAATACACACCAATACACTCGTAATAAACATAAAGAAACTCAATACCCAGGTGAAGACTCTATGCTATCACCCAGCCACAAAGAGGTCGGCATCGCTCGAGTCGTGCTACGTGTCTGATAACGACGGCTAGCTCTAGTGTCCTCACCAGTAGGTGAGGTGGGTGAAAGGTGCAAGCCCTCCTGTCCCGGTCAAAGATCACTCTCCTCTCTTCTAGCCACGTTTGTCCTAAAATGATGCATGGACCAGCAAGTGTGTCGACCGTACACCATGCTCTATCATGATATAGAACGTGGCCGAACCTTCATTGGAACTCTACGAAAGCTAAGCCACCGTTGAGAATAATCTCCCCGGTCTTAGAGAGAGACTCAACAATGTCCTGTGAGACACAATTAGATGACACCCTAGTGATGAAGTCGATCTCCGTATGCAACCCATTAGGTAGAATGGTAGTGGACACTATAGGGCACTGGAATGACTCAGTCATCTGCATAGGGGTCGGGTCCACTGGTGGTTGAATGGTAGGGGCGAGACCTAGGGGTCGGGCCATAAAAGCCTAGAATTGGGCAACCAGGGCTGACCATTCTGATACATGGTCTCTAGGAATTGCCATGGGACTAGCAAGTAGCTGGACATGTAGACAGTCGAGGCATGCAATGACACAAAAATTGAAATGCACTGACTAATGCAATGATACTAGGTAGGAATTACACTAAGCAAGGTGAAATGGAGAACCTAGACTCAAACCAGTCTCAAGTACCTGGCGGAGATAGTGGTCCGAAGGCCTAACTCATGCAAGGAGGCTACTTTATAAATACGTGTAACCTATCGTTCTGATAGCGCCTTTTCATATACCGATAGAGGCATGAGGTGCAACACCTTAGACTAACTTAGATCGTGCTTTGGTGACTATCCTAGACTCAAATTTGCTCTGATACCAATTTGATGCGGGACGGATGACACGACCGGGCAAAGATGTACGATAGCCTCTATGTGCTGCCAGCACTAGCACGCTAAGGTAAGCCTGGTGGCTGACCACCATAGTGTTCTCCAGGTGGAGACGTCTCTCAATAGAAATTCACTCTAGCCCGATGATCGTCCCTTGCGAGGGAAAAGTGGGATCGCAGTGGTTAAGGAACCAATGTCGCCTAGGGTGTGTAATTTGACCTCAGTGCTCGATTGGAGCTAAGGAATAGGTTCTCACTCACAATCGCAGTGATTTGTATTTGGCTATGGCCCTAATCTCACAAACACAGCATGTATAGTAGCATACTAGATAAGCAAAATGCTGGGAATTAGGAACGTGCGCGTACCTCCACGACTAGCGCATGGGGAAGAAAATCTCGGCCGAATCTGAATAACCCCGAGACACACAAATAATTAATTGTTATAACTTCAGAAACTTCGCCCACTCCACTCAGGGAGGAAAAGGGATACAACAGTGAAATTCGGGGCTGCTAGAACACGGGTTGATGGGTCGCACTCGTAGGAGGCGAGGGTGGCGAGTCGGGGCCGATCGGGTGAGCTGATTGAAATTTGAGTGGTTCTGCCCACGCTGGTCACCCGGCATAGCAAAGATGCAAAAGTCGGTACAGCTATATCCGATGTTCGATCAGGGTGCCATTTTTTGGAGAATATTGGCGACAGGATGAAGAATGCCTCGACCAAGTGGTGTGATCAGATCTGGGCAAGATGGCACCTGCACTAGGCCTCTGGTTCTACTTACATAGAACTGCATAGATAGATAAATAATTATTGAAAAAATGATTCCTGATGTCGAAACTGGTCGCTATTTTTTGCAGATCATCGACGACGTCCAAAGGAAGACCCATACTAAAGGGATTTGTCAGATCTGAGAGGAGGGAGATGGGGTAGCTTCTGCAAGTTGCTTCTGGTTTTGGATTGGATTTGCACAAGGTGGTTGGCGCAGTCCCATGAAACAATCAACACAAATCTCCGAATGATGCGAGGTCGGTGGCATTACGAAGAAGACAAGGAGAGATACGACCATTGAAAATCTCACATTTAATGGATCTGAGAGTAGATCTATAGAATTCTCATATCAGAGAATTTGAGATTTGGATAGCAGGCTCGGCCAGATCTGCACGGCTTCATGGCATGAATTCTTGCTGGTGATCCCGAGCTCCAATTGATGCAATACCAGCACCAAATTCTTCCTGTCTTGTAGGATTAGTTTTGATAAAATTGCCAGAGCCAGATCTACTCAAGAGAAGGCTGGAGGTGATTTGCAAATCATGGATGTGAATTTGAGATAGTAGATTGAGATCTGCTCGTGAGCGCATATCGACCGATAACTTCGGCGCCACACCAATAGGAACGGGAGTCGCACCCCAGCTAGATCCTATCGCAGGATCTAGGGCTCCTGAGCTTCACACCCAAGAAAGGAAGAAGGAATCACTCACTTCTACAAATTTTCTCTCAAAACTTCAAATTTTCATTCTACTCTTCAAGATTACTATACATGGCTTTATATAGAGGATGGCAAGGGGAGAGTGGGTTGGAGAATAGCATGGGGAGAGGGGGTAGGAGAATAGCATGGGGAGAGAGGGGAGGTGTTGTCTAAGTGAGAGGAGAAAAGGTGCAAACCTTTCTACAAGTTGAGCAAGCCCGGAGTAGAATTCCATTGGGATTCAAAATGCCAACAAACTTTTGAAGGATTAAAAGAATATTTGGCTAATCCACCCGTTCTCACTCCACCCACGCCAGGTAAACCTTTGATTCTTTATGTCTCAGTTTTGGATGACTCCGTGGGAGCCGTTTTGACACAAGCCGATGAAGAGGGCAAGGGAAGGGCAACCTATTATTTGTCTAAACTTCTAAACTCCTGTAAGCAGAAGTACACAACTATGGATAAATCCTGCGCCGCTCTTGTATGGGTGGTGCAGAAATTAAAACACTACTTTTTAGCTCACGAAGTTCATCTGATTGCCTGAATGAATCCTTTCAAATTTCTCTTAGAAAAAGCTATCCTCACAGATAGGCTTACACGTTGGCAAAGCTTCCCCTCCCAATTTGACATCACCTACATCCAGCAAAAGGTGATTAAGGGCTTTGCCATAGCCGAGCATCTCGCCCATCATCCTCTCCCTAAATTTGATCCTGTCCAATTAGAGTTTCCAAATGAGGAACTAATGTCCATCAACGAGTCAGATGATCGCATGTGGACATTACATTTAGATGGAGCTTTGAATTCTCAAGGAAGAGGTGTTGACATTGCCCTCCTGTCGCCCGAAGGTGCCATCATCCCCGAGGCATATCAACTCGCATTCCCAATCCAAACAACATAGCTGAATATGAGACTCTTATAACTAGCTTAGAAGTTGCCCAATCTCCTCGTGTCACCGAGCTGCAAATTGTAGGTGATAGTCAACTTGTTCTCCGCCAGGTGCTTACCAAATATCGCACCCTTGATCCTAAGCTGAAGCCATATCAAGAGCTAGTTTCTACTTTTGCCAAATTGTTCACCAAGCTGATTTTCGTCCATGTCCCTTGCGACTAGAATATTCTGGCTGATACCCTCGCCCCCTTGGCATCATCTCTAAGGTTCCCTCTAAGAAGGTGGTTCAAGTTTATCACCGTTTATAAGCATCTCACTCCTGCTATCCAAGACGTTTCCCTCCTGAGAGTCAAATAAGAAGTAATAAGGAGGGTCCATGAGGGAGATGTTGTGTTCCCTCTGGTTTTGATGCTGGCACAACTGTGACGAATTGATTGACACTGGCAACACTGTGCTGATTTGAGTCTTTTCTTAAAATCAGAATATGTCTCTGCTCATAGTAAGGTCGATGCATCTCCCATAGCATAGAACATCAAGTCGATGCATATATGCATTTTGGTCTAAAAGGTCGATGCGACTATAGAACTTATGCACTATCAGGTCGATGCACATTGTACACAGGTCGATGTCGCGATGTACTATATGCTAGCTGTTGCATCATTAGGTCGATGCATATATGCATTCTGGTCTAGAAGGTCGATGCAGTTGTAGAAGTTGTGCACTATCAGGTCGATGCATGTTGGACATAGGTCGATGCCATGATGCACTATATGCTAGCTATTGCATCATCAGGTCGATGCACAATATAGATTGGTTGATGATGTTGCTCAATAGTAAGCCAGTGATTGCATTATAAGGTCGATGCAATGAAGGCTATTATGTTTATAAAGTCGATGCACCTTGTGCATCTGCTTGGAAGTCAGGTCGATGCAGTAATGTCTTGTGTTGATGTATTAAGCATTTCATTATATATCACTAGGATAGGTCAACATGCCTCAGTGGCACGTCGATGTTGTAGTACATGAAGTGCAGACCTGTGCATTGACAGGTTGATGCACTATGCATTTGCATCGATGCAGCTATAGTATTTCTAACTGCATAAGGTCTACCTGTGTGATATACATGTCGATGCTTCATTATAATCTTGCTGCATCCTTTCTTCACAGGTCGATGCGCCTTGTTTGTGCATCGATGTATATGCTGATCTTCATGCATTCATTCACATGATTCTTTCTGTCTTTGTGATATGCTTTAATCTACAGTCTCTAATTAGTCATTATGATGAGTTACATAAAATTTGAGTTCTATGGTGAATCTTTATTTTTGTTTTGATAGGAACATCATAGTGCGAATAATCAGAGTGACTTGGAAATGATTCAAACATCTTCATTGCAAAATTCAAAACCAACCTTGCCAAGTTAACTTCACTCAAAATCTTCTAAGTACAAGGCACTCTTGCTACTGAGTTAGCTCAAAGGAAGCTAACTAACTGAAGTGTTAGCAAAGTCACATGGTTCAAAAAGTAAGTTATCTGGCACGTGATCCAAGGCTAACAGCTCAGTGGAATATTCTACCATGTGGAATAACCATCCTTCTGCATCTGACACGTGGATCATTTGAATTACATTTTTATAAGAATGCCTTGGGCGAGAGCACTCCTTCCACGCGCCCAATTGAAATCTTGTGGGGACCACATGATTCAAGTTTACAGGGATAAATAGAGATCGAGCGTATGAGTTCCAGTAAAAAAAAAGGAGATAGTGGATCTACAGAAGAATTCAAAAAGAGTAGAGGAAAGAGGAGAGAGCTCGAGCGACAGGCGGAATTCGTGAGGGCCACGGTGAGTCTGAGCGAGAGAGAGAGTTTCTGAGCTGAGAAAAGTCTGAGAGAGAGAGCTTGCTGTAGAAATGAGAATGCATGAAGAGAGCAAACCCGAAGGGGATTTATTGTTGATTTTGTCATCATTCTTCTTATTTATTTGTAGAGTGACCATGAGTTTGGTGCGATGAAGAGACAAACTATCAGCCAAAAGAAGAGGCAAGTAGCTTGCTAGAGTGGCAAAGATTATTAGGGGATGGCACATAGTGAAGAAAAGGGATAGTTAAAAGGGGGAAAATGGAGTATGGAGTCGACTCAATGAGCATGGAGTTGACTCAAGGCGTGAGAGCTGGTAAAGGGGCAGGCAGGGATGATTTGATAACGTTTGGCAAAGCCTGTGGATAATGGTGAAAAATAAGATTTAAGGGTGACAGCTATGTGAAGCGGTGACAACTGGGGGGAAAAGTTAATGGTGATAAATATCCAACATCGGTGACAAATAGGCTATAGTGTTGAAAAATACTCCCATTAGGGTGACAAATAGGTAGAATGGCGACGGCTAAGGGATAACAGAGAAAGCATGGAGGAAGGGTGATCTAGCGTGGCCAATGGCGTGCCAGATTAACCTGCATCGTTTTAGAGAGGCGAGGAGATGGGAGAGGATGAGGCCAAAGGAGGAAGTTGATTTGGCGCGGGGGCTTGCGCGTCGGATTAGCCCATGCTTGGTGGAAGGGTAGCGGCATCGATTGAGGGGAAGGTGACACCAGTTGAGGGGATAAGGTTTTCAGACTTTAAATAAACTCGTTTGAGGCCTAATCCAAACCCCGGGCTTCCTTTTTGAAAACTTATGATTTATTCAAACTTCAATCATCAAATTCATTAAAGCAAAAGTTGATCAATCCAATTTCGTGTGAGGTTCATACTCAAGTACAATTTTATTCTGGTTCAAGGCGGGCAAACATGCACTGCGCCGTATGATTATTAACAGAATCGCCCCACATTTGTTAACCATTATAGGTAACTTAATTACTTGTTAGCATCATCACTATTAACAGAACGATCACATGAGTTGGCAAATCGCGGGTAAATTTTGGCAGTATTTCCCCTCATACCGGAGGGTCATGAGGGAAAAAGCGAAGGCTCACCCACGGGGTTCCCAGGGCAAGTTCCTAATTACCGGGAGGCTAAACATGGCGATCGACGAACCCAAATGGACGAAGATCCTGAGGCCCAGCCTACGAGGGGTATCGATAATCCATGGGTCATCAACATAATTTCGACCGAATAACCCAAATGGGATGGAGACCCCGAGGACTAGCCTACAAGGGGTTCCATAGGTCCATGGGTCGCCACAATTCCAATTGAGGAATGTGGACTCAATTTCTATCGGACGGGATGGCCCATTTATGTTCACTCTTGGGGACATGCCTGGGCTCATCTTACAAGGGAAAAAGCCCCAGAGTCCATGAGTGGTATGGAAGGAATGTAATCTGAAAGACCGAGTAGATAAGTGATGTTCCTCTCCCCGGTAGTGGATCCAAGAATCTGTTGAGCGGTGATTAAAACGACTGAGCAAATCTGACTGTTGCCTCTAATAAAAAGAACTATGGGTCATGCCAAAGAGTTTAGCGGACCTGCACCCTTGTTGGGGACCGGGGAAACTGAGATCAAAGGGTCTGCCAGCACAGCGTCATGTGTGACCATCTCAATAGGATAGCTTACAGTAAAAGTTTGGGGAATTCGAATCCAACTGGCTGGGGTATTACAAATTATGAAGAATGAGCTGTTGGGCCCATAGTGGGGACAAGGGTGTAGAAGCATACAACAAAGGGGTTTGTTAAGGGGCCAAGTTCTCACGAGCATGCGCATGAATACCATGAGGGGGAAACTCACACCACCGAATAGTAACACTTGTTGGGGAAACTAAACGAAGGGGAACCAAGGTAGGTATGGGAGAGAGTCATGACTCCAACAATCTGTAGCGATGGATGAGAGGCTGAGTGACCGCCTCCATATCTAGTGGGAGATAGCGACCATTACCTTAAAGCTCAATCAAAATAGAAACCATGTTAAATGTAGGAATAGACCACAGCCTCAGCAACCTATAAACCCGAGTGAGGGGACATACGGCGAGATCCACATTGACCACTGATATAGTGGATACCTTAACTACACACGGAGGGGAGCAGGGATCAAATGCGTGGGAAAAGAAAAGGCTCGTATGTATTGGATCCACTGAGAACCCCAGGAGAGGGGAGTGAGAGGATTTGCTATAGTCCATCAAAACCAGAGGGGCAAATTATTCTGGACAGACTAAACTCTAGAGAAAACAAAGGTGAAACGAAACAACGAAAACGCCGCTACGCCTATGAACGAAGGGAGAAAGGGGGAAGGGATTCGTCCACCGTGTTGACGGCTTTGGGATGGATACATGGGAGACACATAGCAACACAGTAGCATACAAAATGGGGGAATCCAATTAGCGAGCAGGCCTATATGCTGTTTCATCACAATCAAACAAAATATTTACTATGTGTAAAGAGGATAAAGCATTTATTGCCCGAAGGGCTTTTAGAGGTAGACAACATCATGCCCTGATAGGGAAACTAAGAGAGGCGCACAGATTAACAAGAAAGGGAAAACTCAAAGAAGATAAGGTGTTCAGACTCATATCACTACCCTTTACATACTCAAAGTCGAAAGAGAATCAAACTATGTGACTGGCACACCCACACTATGATAAACTGATATAAAAGATAAATGATACAAAGATGCAATAGTTTTAAAATGATTAAAATGTTTATCCACAAGTCTGGCACACCCGGTGGGACTAGGTTACCGCTTTCATCTTTTTTCCAGGACTCAGG
This sequence comes from Amorphophallus titanum, assembly GCA_024336825.1. Classification (NCBI taxonomy): domain Eukaryota; kingdom Viridiplantae; phylum Streptophyta; class Magnoliopsida; order Alismatales; family Araceae; genus Amorphophallus; species Amorphophallus titanum. Next base: position 47,353,133 of record JANBPO010009603.1, on the reverse strand, counting down.
GCCCTATGGCCTCTTCCTAAAATTCTGACCTCCTTCGATTTCAAATCACAGGGGGTTGAATTCCAATGATCGTGATGACTGTTTCCTTCAGACCGCTTGTCATCGCCAGCCATGCCAAGCATGGCTACCTTGCTATGCCGATCAAGTTCGGCGATTTCCCGTCTGTTGTTGGCTTCCCCAACTTCTTGGGGGTGGTCTTCATGGGCCTCCTGGACGTCCAGGAGATGAAGGCCATTGCCATTGCAACGGTGACACTAAAGAAGATTGAAGCAGTGGCTTGTTATGTCCACCATGATGACTTTCGCACTTCAAATGGCAAGAAGCGCACATTGACTGCCAGGAGGGTGACCAAGAAGAACACCGACACACTGCAAAGCCGGCTCTCTACTTTGAGAAAGTCCATACTCGTTGGAGGCATCCGAATCTTTCTGAATGGCCAATAGGCCAAGGTCACACCCGATAGGGTGATTTTCACGGTGCTGGTGCGTAACTCCTTTCAGGCGCTGGACCAATGAAGAAGGGACCACTTCGAGTCTAAATCAGAGGGAGGATCGTCCCCTAAGCCAATCAGATTTAAATAGATTTAGGTGCCCAAGTAGGTACGGCCCCGACTCCAAGAAGAGAAAAGAAGCCAGAAGGGAAGATCGGGGTGCTAGCCCAGGCATCTCAGAAACCAGCACTCCGGCCCCACATTCGTCGGGCTAACATTTATTCACGTGATGAAAAGCATGGTGGGATGGCCAGACAAAGCCGCCTCGCCTACAAATCTTCGACACGAGCCACCGTGCCACCGATTATGATCTTCCCCACAGGCGGGCGAGATGATATTATTCAGGTTATCCGAGGGCATTCCCACAGCTTCAAAAATACCGCCTTGGGGATGTGGGAACCCTAAGAAGCTGTAAATGCTATGGGTAAAGGCTAGGAGCAGCAAGCCATGATACTCACTTGCAATATGGCTGGGGTGACCGACTGCTATGGGGCTTCGCCTATAGATTATAATGAGGTGGCACAAGCCCATGCTAAAAAAATAAATGCAGATCTGGTCATAAATGTGATCAGTACCGAAGATGATGGCGAGAGAGAAGCACCTTATCTGGATGCTCCAGTGGAAGGGGGAGGTTAGGCTCCCAGCTCTTCTACTCCTGATCCCACTATAATGATGATGTTGCTCAAAAAATACCAGTAAGAAGTCAGAAACACTGAAGAGGCAACTCAATGAGCTGAGCATGCATGCTTCAACTTCAAAACAAATCGAGGTCCTTCCTGAAGCTTCACAGCAAGGCACTGATGAATTGGAGGCCTCACCTCAGATGATGGCCTCTCAGCTGACATTCGATTACACTGGGACATGACCTCGCAACCTACTCCTTAGCCCCAATGGCCTGCTACCATATCTCAAGCAGCAGTGGCAGTGACGTCGCAGATACGGCAAGCCCAACTCTGCCCAAGTCCGGTCGACCTGACGATGGTGAATAAAATGATGATAGAACAAATGATCGAGAAGAAGCAGGCTGACAGAGGCAATGATTTGGTGTGTACAAGGTACCTTACCCTGTCTATCATGCTACCAAGAGATTGCCTCTAGGCATGAACAAACCACTGAAGTTCGATAAATTCAATGGGCAAGGCTCGCTAAAAGAATATATAGCCTACTACATCAACGTGATGGGTGATCTAGCGACCGATGAGTCCTACCTGCTCAAGTTCTTTGGGTCCTCCCTTATAGGACTTGCTTTTGAATGGTATTTGAACTTACCGGCTAGATCCATCAATGATTGGCTGGACATGCAATGATAATTCTGGGAGCGGTTCCACGTCACTGAAAGAGAAGTGACTGTGGCTGAGTTGTATGCTTCAAAGTAGAAGAATGATGAAACTACTTTGGAATATATCAAAAGATAGTGAAACCTCAACATGAGGTGTAGGCGCCCACCACACTAGGAAGATGTCGTGCAAATTTACAAGCAGAACCTAAAGCAAAAAATTCTCGAGAAGATGATCAGGATTGAGATTAGGTCTTTCGACCTGCTAAACAATGTGGTGGCAAAGATCGAGACCTTCCTCTCCTGTCACACCTCTGCCCTTGTTGCTACAAATCAAAAGGCCAATTTGATTGATAAGCGGCCATCGCCTAAGGAAGTTCACGCAATTGACTTCAAGGTGTTCGAGCAGCTAAAAGATAAAGATAAAGAGCTTGCTAACCCTCTTCCAGCTAAGCCAGCTGAACAATAGGAAGGCCCTTCCTTGAGGGCCAAGATGAAGAAGCTTTACTCCTTCCCCAAGGATAGAGCCCGGGTCTTGTTCGAATGCGCCACTAAATACAATAAGATTACTCTTCCAGAACCAAGGAGGCCGGGAGATGCTAGAAGAAAAGATGATCCCCACTTTTGCCTGTGTCACCAAATGATTGGGCACCCCATTGAAGACTGTTATCCATTCAAGGATGCTATCGAAAGTAAGCCCTCCATCTATTTTTAGAAATTTTATCTTCTTCCCAAGATCTGTTCAGTCCCCTGCTGTCCAGATCCGACACCCAGTCCGTATAAAATCTCCAACAAATTGAAATCTCCACAAAACCTTTCACAAAAAATACTCCCGTCCTCCTTATTCATTTCTCCACAACTTTCATGAAGAGCTCAAGGTCTGAATCTAAGGTCTACCCTACAGTCAATGGTAGTTCTCAGGAAACTCCATTGCTACCTTGAGATTTCAGGTTCTGTCTAATAGCAGCTTGGAAATTCGGTCAAGGCCAGATCTGGAGCAGTCAATTTTTTCTCTCTGGTCTTATATCGAAGGACTTCGAAAGAGCTTTCCAACGGTACCTCTTGAGCGTCAAACCTATGTCGGGAGTGATCGCAGCAGTGATTCTCGCCGGGTCGCGCGCCTGAGAATAGAAGCAGCAGATCCGTGGGCACCCTTTCCGACCGGTGACGATCGGAGCCGCCCGGCCTCCGGCCGACGAACCAGCGCACCACCAACCCAGGGAGTGCCCCTCCAGGAGTCCCCACCATAGTGGTGCCACCCCGGTCCCACACGACCCCACTGACCAGCACGTGGGCCCCACGGTCACGAGTACGTGTGCCACCGAAACTACACAAGAAGCTGCCCGTTAACTCGAAACCGCTACTCCCAGGAAGGGAATGATCGCGTCTCATCTCTGAAATGAGAGATTATGTGAGTTCTTTCTTCCTCTTTCTTCGGTCGGCCGACGAAGAGGGTTTTCCTTCAGGTTACCCTTGCAAGAAAGACGAAACCAATGGCAAATAGATTAGAATAGAAATAGCATAGTATCAGTCCCTTAAAATAAAAATGATGCAATCATGATCAAACACTCACCTAGTTGGTGTTATTTGAAATCCCATTTGAACATAAAGGGTAAACAAATGATATGATGAATGAAGATTTGTACAAGAGTTGCACTTAGAAGATGATTACAAACGAAAGTAGATAATGTATGCGAAAGCTATATGAATAAACAAGAAAGAAAGAGGAGGTGAGAAAAAGCTTATTGGTGGCGATGGCGGGTTTTTGAACGAGCTCCAGCAGCATGAGGATGGCGTGAGCGCACGGTGTGACGGAACGGCCTTCCTCGTGCATGTAAACACCTGGAAACTCGACAGAACTTTGCTTTAGAACTTCACGAGCTGAGGAACAAATCGGACCAAATTCCCCTTTCTTCTCTCAAAGTTTGGGGCACCGTGGATGCAGTGTGAAGGGCCTTGAGTGAGAGGGAGAGCAAGAGAGCGAGAGAGAGCGAGAGAGAAAGAGCCCTTTTTTATTGTTTTTATTTTTAGATGGATCTTTAGAAAAGATAATACAAGTGAAGAGAAAAGATAAAAAAACAGAGAGGGTGGGAATAAAGGCTTAATAACAAATAATAAGAGTAGGGGGGAAAAGATAGAAATGGAGAGAGGAATGAGGGCTTAATAATAATAAGAATATATATTAAAAATTAAATGTGCACATGTGATGGGTAGAGAGAGATATAGAAGAGAGAGAAGGGAGATGTGTGGGGTGTGTGCATGGGGAGGTCGACGCGATGCCGGTAGAGAGACGGATGGGAGAGGGGAAGCGAGGCCGTGACGGAGGGAGAGAGGGAGCACGCAGTAGTGCAACAAGGAGGGAGAGAGGAGTTGGAGTGGAAGAGAGGGAGAGGACGCGGTGTTAGCGGAGGGTGCACGTGGGAGTTCATGGTGCTGGTGGTACTGGAGGGCGTGAAGTGCAGGCGTGAAGGAGAGGGGGCTCGGTGCAGACTGTGTGTCAGAGAGATAGGAGAAAAGAGAGGAAAGGATGACCGCAGCAACGGTGGCATGGGTGAAAGTCGGTGGGAGGAGAGAGAGAGAGGGAGATGGGATGAGAGAGAAGGAGAGAAACAGTCGCGGGGGTGTGGGTGTAGGTTAGAGGGAGAGAGAACGGCTGGGAGAGGAGTGTGGCGAGAAGGCGGGACTGCCGCGGCTGGGTGTGGGTGTGTGTGGGTTAGAGAGGGAAAGAGGGTGAGAGGGAGACGGCCGCGGTGGCTGGGTCAGAGAGAGAAAGTGAGAGCGAGAGAGATCGCCTGGTAGTGCGGAGGTTTGGCGGTGGTGCTGCGGTGGAGGTGAAGGCCGGAGAGTGAGAGAGATGAGTGGGGGAGCAAGAGAGCTAGCTGCCGCAGTTATGTGTGTGAAGGTGAGAGGGAGGTGGAAGCCGGTTAGTAGAGAGAGAGAGAGAGAGAGAGAGAGAGAGAGAGAGAGAGACCTTGAGAGAGAGGCTCGGTGGCGAGGGGCGGTGGCCGCGGTGGTGGTTGCGCCAATAAATTTATCACCTCGGTGACTGGCACGCCAATAACAAATTATCAATAAACAGTTAAAAAAATGCGTCTCCAGGCGCTAGGGCTGATAACGGGAAAGCTTCTCTTCCCCACCAGTCAGGGTGGTCTTTACCTACTCTCTAGTAGGCTACGAAATCTTCCCGCATCAATCGGTAGTCAACCCACGTTTCCAAGCCGGTGGCTCGACACCTCCCAGCCTCCCTCTACATCACTGGCTCTAGTCTCTTGTCGATACCAACCAGCACGCTGCTAGTCGCTATGCCAGTACAATCACTCTCCCTTTCCTATTATCCCTCCCACCAAATCTGCCTACCTCTCTCTTCCCCCCTTCCCAAGTTCGACCAAACCTCTCCTCCTAGGACTTCCCACATCCCCACCTTCCCTCCCTTTCTCCTCCTTCCTCCCCAATCCCACCTCCCATCGCAACTCCCTGCCCCCCTTTTCCTCCCACCTTTCCATAACTCACGCAAAAATTCAAACAGTTTCCTCCACCCATGCTAGATTGCAGGCCCCTTCCCCTCCTCCTCTCCCCAGCCCCAACCACACCCAGGCCACCTCCCAACACACCACCCCTCCTCTCCCACGTTCTCCCATTCTCCAGGAAGCCCCACGCCACACCAAAAACCTTCCTCCGTTGTCCATCGCCTCTGAGTTGCATATCAATGCCGACAAGTCCTGTGAATCCATGAACAGAGTCTAGACTTTGTTGCAGATCATCTCCTGGTGTCTCTAGGGTGCCCCTACTCATGTCAGTTTGTGGATTTTACCCTCTCTGAGTGTACTTCACAACAAGAGCAGTCTCGTCTCTTTTTGACTTCGAAGTAGAGCGTGGCGATTGGTCTCGTGGACCTGCGCCGACCCTGGAACCCCTATTCACCCAGAGTGCGACTGCAAGTTGCAGAGCCTGCCACAACCACCCTGCTATACTTCCGACCATGCTCTTTCTTGGGGACATTCCCCTCTACGTTCTCGACCTCCTCCAACTGATCTGATCATGTTTGGAGTCCCGAGCAAGCCACACTGACCCGTGTCGTGGGACTGCGCCAGAATTGTGACCTAGTTTCTAGAGCCCTACTTCGAGGATGGCTACACCTTGCACGGTCATCATAAGAGTACCATTTCTTCAGGGTATGTCAAGGCCTCAATCCTCATTCTTCTCAAACTAGTTTCTTTCCATCCTGACATTTGTGGAGTCCATACCATTCCTGACAAGAATCCAGCGCAACACTATTCTGTGAGGCAGACTATCATAGGTCGGCTCTTTCGGCCTCCACCACCTCGCAGCCGCATCATATTGCCACCAGATCTTCAGGAGCACGTCTGCACACCCTCCTCTACATGTGAGTGATGACGGCACCTTCATCGGATCTCTGATTGCGGCATGATAGCCGAAGCATTGTGGTTCTATCCTGCAGAATAGCGCACAGGGCAATCAGCCACTTTCCTCTGCCCCGTGCTCTCCCCTCCTGCAAGAGGGTAAATTTTGTACCATGTACTCCCGCCTGAGTTCCCCCTCCCTATGAGGAGGTTTGATTTTGGTTGTAACATAGGTTACATCTGAAGGCGACACCGACGATTTGCTGGCTGGGTGTGCAAGCTCCCATGCGCATAGCCGTCTCGCATAGGTACAACCTGAAAGATTCACCTCTAACTTACATGCAAATAAGGTATGCAAACTTCAGAGGTCTATTTATGGATTGAAGCAACCACCTTGGAGTTGGAACGTAAGATTTGATGAGACTATGAAAACTTTCAACTTCATTCGAAATGAAGATGAATCTTGTGTTTACAAGAGGGTCAGTGGGAGCTCTGTAACCATTTTGGTCCTATATGTTGATAACATCTTATTCATTGGGAATGATGTAGGGATGTTGATATCAACTAAGTCTTGGTTATCCAAGACTTTCTCCATGAAGGATTTGGGAGAAGCATCCTATGTGCTGGGAATAAAGATCTAAAAGGATGATAGGATTATCCCAATCTATGTACATAGACACTATCCTCAAAAGGTTTAGGATGGACAATTTCAAGAGAGGTCTCATTCCCGTGAGACACAAAATTTATCTATCTAAGGGGATGAGCTCTAAGATATCTGAGGAGATGTTGCACATGAATAAGGTACCCTTTGCTTCGGTCATTGGGTCAATCATGTATGCAATGCTATGTACAGGGCCTGATGTTGCTAATCCCATGAGCATTGTCAGTAGATATCAGGCAAATCTAGGTGAGGAGCACTAGAAAGTAGTAAAGAGCATCCTTAAGTACTTGCGGAGGGCTAAGGATCTTTTTCTAGTTTATGATGGAGAGGACCTACAGCTTAGAGCTTACACAGACTCTAGTTTTCAGTTAGATCCAGATGACTGCAAGTCCATCTTTGGATTTGTATTCATGTTGAATGGAGGGGCAGTCAGTTGGAGAAGCTCTAAGCAAGATAAGACTACAGACTCGACGACAGAGGCAGAATATATTATTATGGCTAAAGCTACTAAGGAAGCCATCTAGATGAAGAAATTCATCTTGGAACTCAACATAGTTACCCAGATATCAACTCCCATCCCATTATTGTGATAATAATGGGGCCATCGTCCAGGTGAAGGAACCAAGGTCTCACTAAAGGTCGAAGCACATTCTAAGGCGCTTCCACCTTATTTGGGAGATTGTTGATCATGGAGATGTAGTGCTAGAGTGTGTACCGTCTGAAAACAACATAGCAAATCCATTGACTAAGCCTTTTGTTGTGTCTCCTCTGGCTTTGATGTCTAGTTTTGATGCTGGCAATAGTGTGAATGACTTTGATTGATGGTGGCAAAATTATTTAGATCTAATAATGTGTTCTAATAGGGTGTTTGGTTGCTATTTTTTTCACTTTTTCTCTCAAATTTCCATGCACATTGTTCGACCAAGTCAGTGCACATTCCCTTAATCAAAGTCCATGCATGTTTTCTTTAAAACCCAAGTCCGTGCATCATAGAGTCCGTGCATGTGCACGTTTATATGAAGTCCGTGCACCTTTTCAAACTGAAGTCCGTGCACTTAACTCCGTGCATGGTTTGCTTGGAATGAACCCAAGTTTGTGCACACCTTGCTTCATACACTAAGTCCGTGCATACTAAGTCAGTGCACGTAGTCTCTTCAAAGCCCGTGGACATTTTCCAATGTCCATGCACGTTTGGGTTTGTGCGTCGCATGTCAAGTCCGTGCATGTCTTAGCATACACTTAGAGTCAGAGTATCTCCTGTAGCAAGTCCTTGCATACATGGTCTTAGGCTCAATCCAAGTCAAAGCACACACAGTAGCAAGGTTAGAGCACATCTGCCTTAGCTATATAGAGTCCGAGCTCCACTTCAACAAGTCTGTGCATGGTCCGTGCACACACATGAAGTCCGTGCACATTCCACCGTCTCGCATGTTTAAAGTCCGTGCATGGTCTGTGTATTTGATACACGACCTACACTCCAAGTCCGTGGATGGTCTGTGTATTTGATGCATGACCTACACTCCAAGTCCATGCATGTTACTCTTGTTAAGTCCGTGCACACTCTTCCAAGTCCGTGGATGCCTTAAACAGGTTCGTGCACGTTACTCTTCCAAGTCCGTGCACGCCCTTGTTAAGTCCGTGCACGTTACACTTATTAAGTCCGTACACGTTTTGACTCTGCTTCACAAAGCCCGTGCACTTCTTCATCAACCAAGTCCGTGCACATTCACTCTAGTCCGTGCACGTCTCTGTAAAGTTCGTGCACTTTGTGTTGAGCTAAAGTCTGAGCATCTCAATGTCCGTGCACTTTCTCTTCTTTGGACAAACGAAGTCCGTGCACGTCTGAGTCATGTCCGTGCACACTAAAGTCCGTGCACTTTATGACTAACCAAAGTCCTTGCATGTCTTCACAAATCCCATGCATGTTTCTTCATGACTAACCAAAGTCCTTGCACGTATTCACAAACCCTGTGCATGTCAAACCCCGTGCAGGTTTCTCATTGAAAACAAAGTCCTTGCACGTCTTCACAAACCCCATGCATGTCTAACCCAGTGCATGGTTCTTATTGGAACTAAGTCCTTGCATATTACTATAAACCAGTCCGTGCACGTCTCTGCACGCCTTGTAACTAAGTCCGTGCATGTTGTGCACATTTCACTCTTATAACGTCTGTGCATCTTTCAGTCTGAGCAAAAGTAACCACATGCATGTTTCAGAAGTCCATGCATTTTTTAGTTCTGCACAAGTAAGCCCGTGCATATATCCATACCCCGTGCATGTTAAGCCTGTGCATATTTCCATACCCCGTGCATGTTCTAGTCTTCTGATTACATAGTCCATGCATATATAGTGATACCTCGTGCATGTTTTGGGTCTTGCAACCCCGTGCATGCACAGTGGTACTCCATGCACCTTTTCTAATAGACTTTGTGCAGTTCTTCCCTTAGGTCATATAGAGTCCGTGCATATTCCTTTACCCGTGCACAATTTGCTTACAGAGACATTAGCCCGTGCATAGTCTTCTGTCTATACATATATAGCACTCCTATCTGAATGTTTAACTAATTGTTAGTATTTTTTTTGGAAATGTTGTAGGTAAAGGGATAGATGGAAGGGCACGTGATCCGAGGAGGCTTCCAGCCTCAGATGCTAACACGTGGAAAAGCTTCTGGGCGGGAAGCATGGTCTCCACACTCCAATCCCTCAAGTCTGCCCATATATATAGAGGTGGAGCTCGTACGATGAAGTAGCAGCATGGAGAGAAATAGGGGAGGTAAGAAGAAATCTAGAACAGGTTGATCATGCATAATTTCCAAAAGAGCAGAAGCAGAGAAGCTTGAGTGCGATCCCCAAAGAAGAGAAATAAGAGAAGAAGAAAGAAGAATTACCAGAAAATAGAGCAGTAAGAAAGAAAGAGAAAAAGAAAGAGAGACAAGCTGAGAAGAAAACAGAAAGAAGAAGAGAAAGGCTTTCCTGAAGATCAGAGTTGTATTGGCCTCTCGATCAAATCCAAGCCAAGTTGCTCCTATGGAGCTATATTTGTTTCTATTTTGTTTGTTCTTACCATTTTCATTTGTGTTCTTTCGATTCTCTGGTTTTAGATCGGTGTTCCTCCTATGGATTCAGGAGAAGAGAGATGTGGGTCTCTGGTTGCTAGTGACTGAGTGTCACTAGTGTTTTCCATCTGGTTCAGAGGAAGGGAGACTTGGTGTCACCGGGTTGCAGGTGACTTAGTGTCACCTGTAGGTTCCCTCTGTGTGGAGGAAGAGAGGTCTGTGACCTCTGGTTTGCAAGTATCTGGGAGTCACTTGTGGTTTCCCTCTGGGTATCAGAGGAAGGGAGGCTTCGGTCTCTGGTTTCTAGTGGCTTGGTGTCACTAGTGGTTTCCCTCCGCTTTGGAGGAAGGGAGATTTGTCTCCGATTCTAGTTCTGTGAGTAGCAGGACTAGGGTGCTGATCTTGTGGGTAGCAAGATCAGGTTGAGGGATTTGTCTCCCTCAGTCCAAGCTGTTTGGCAGCGTCTGTTGTAGACTGAGTCTGCGGTTCTTACTTTTGCAAGGGAAGCCTCACTCCAGTTTGGGGTGAGGGGTGGACGTAGGTCTGGAGGAATGAACCACCTTAAAAATCATTGTGCAGTGGTCTGCTTGTGGTGTGCACATCCCTATCTTCTACCCCATTGTCAGGTTCTTTGTGCGTCTATTTTAGAAGCAGTCTGTATGATGTCTGTTCGTATTTGAAATTGTTGCTAAGTGTTTGACTGTATGCCTGAGAGATACATTTTGTACTGAGAGCTTCCTGTTCCTTGAGCGATCTAGTGTCTGGAGTCTGTGTGTTCACCTGGGCTATCTATCTATAGCATCTTTAGTCTTTCTGAGTGACAGAGTCTTCAGTTTTCATCAGCCATCTTTGAGTGTAGTAAAAAGCTTTATTCTATTTTTGAAGGGGATTCATTCACCCCCCCTCTAAATCCTGCTCTATTGATCCTATCAGAAATGACTCCTCACTGAACCGAAGGCTTAGAGGACGTAGAAAGACTTCCTCCCCGGCTAAACTTTGCTTAAGAGTGCAGTAGCACTTCGACGCAAAATTTGGAATCTCCCCCCCCCTCGCAACCTTGGGCTAAGGGTGCTATTTATATACCCTTGAAGACCAGCTCAAGTTAAGAGATTTTCAGTGAAAATTGGCCTTTATCTCCTAAGGAAAATCCATAGGTAATATTCCCAAGAGTCCCCAGGATCAAACGGCACTCCATTTGGCTCAGAATTCGTAGAGAAATCAGTGGAGCAAGCACCCCATTCGCCCACAGATGGAGAGAGAAAACCAATTGAAGCAAGGATCTCAGCCCTGGTATGCGGTCTCACGATAGGCCGCCACCGTCATAAAACGGTCTATTTGGAGACTGCCTATAAGGTGCCGGTGGAAAATAAATAATAAGATAAATAAGGCCATTTATCTGAAGACCAAGCCAAACCAACCAACATAGGACTCTGAATTTAAAAATGGTCCTTCAATAGACCGCCTAGCGAATTAAATGGCCCATCTCAAGACCGTCCCATAGGTGTTAGTGGAAAATAGTAAAAATGAGATAAATAGTCATATATCCGAAAAACAGACCGACGTAGGACTCTGGCTCATAAAACGGTCACGTGATGGACCACTGCCCTCACTAAAATGGTCTAAATGGAAACCGCAAATAAGGGCGTTGGTGGAAAATAATAATAAGGGATAAATCCCCATTTTATCCAGAGGCTAAGCCGTTGAAAGATCCTGGGCCATCAAATTGTCTTGTAATAGACCGCCGACCCTCACTAAATGGTCTAGTGCTAGACCGCTTTTCAGGCGGGCAGTGGAAAACAATAAAAATGGGATAAATAAGCCCATTTATCCCAAAGACCAAGTTAAATCAAGGCCCATTAAGCCTAAACTCAAGGAAATTCAAGAGCAAGTCAAGATAGGGAGAAAATACCCATAAAATAAGCCCAATGAAATGCCTAGAAACGGCCCAACGAGTGGTGGACAACTTGAGGCATAAAAAATGAGGATATGAAAATGACTCAACTCAAAAGTAAAAAATGGGTGTCAACACATTCGTCTCCATATTACCCTCAAGACAACGGTCAAGCCGAGGCTACTAACAAAACCCTTCTTAAAATCATAAAGAAACGTGCGAATCTCACAAATTCTCTGATTGGCCTGAAAGATTAGTGGAAGCTCTATGGGCTAACCACACCTCTGTCCGTACTCCCACAGGGCAAACCCCCTATGCTGTCACTTACGGGATGGAGGCAGTGCTCCTCTATGAGATCTTGATCCCTTCCCTAAGGGTGCAGCTCGATAAGGAACTTAATCTCGACGAACGTCGGGAGGCGTTGCTCGTCCAATTGGAACTCTTGGATGAGAAGAGGCTAAATGCGGCCGATCACGTGTCAACTTATCAAAAGTGAATCTCACGCTATTTCCAAAAGAAGGTAATTGAACGTAAATTTTAAGTAGGTTATATAGTTTTGAAACGCAAATTCATTAAGTCTGGAGGTCCTAGGTCTAAGCTACAACCTAACTGGGAAGGGCCATTCATCGTTAGAGAAGCTTATACAGGGAACACGTACCATCTACTTAACGCAGAAGGTGAGGAGCTATCTTATGCTTGGAATGGGTTGTATTTTAAGTGCTTTTACCCTTAGAGTCAGGCAAGTGCCAACCCGATAGCGAGGCGTCCCTCCCCTTGATCATGAAGGAGGACCCCGAGCATGTCAATCACACACTACATGACAAGTCTAGTCAGGTTTCCCTCTACTATGCGACACTATCTCTCCTTTGGCCATACCTAGGGGAAGTAAAGGTCCCTGCTCTTCTCTCGTCGGCCTGGTGTAGGAGCATGGGGTGAATAAGGGGGAGACGACCAACCTAGACACCCCAATGAGAGGAGGTCTTAAATAGGGGCAGTCTGTTATGACCTGATTCCATAAGAAAAGAAAGAAAAATAAAAAAAATCAATCAAAGAAAAGGAGTAAGGAAATCAAGGCAAAAGCCAACACATCTATCAAAGCACAAAGTGCACTGCCAAGTTGCTCCGAGAAAAATAAAGATTAAACTAGGCATGGCAAGAGTGGCAGTATAGTTTTCCCACGGGACGTCATGAGCCCGGCCGTATGCATGCCTAGAGTGTATAAGGTTCGATGAGAGACATAAAGTCCCAGCGCAACAGACCAAATCTCTAACCGGGTCATCATGGGAGAGATTCGAGCCCTAAAAGCTTCTATCCTTATGCTAGGTTTACCCCCACAGTCTCTTCTCTTTCTCTCTCAAAGAACTAGAGCATACCTAGGATATGGCCCTCGGAGACGCACCGTCATGTGGGTGAAGTAGGCTCGGCTAGGGATCGTCACTCTTAATGCACGCCAACCTCGGGGGCTTCCTAGTATAATAGGCAGGGCTCTCGTTACCAGGGCGGAACTAGCACATAGTCCGTGCACTTCGTTTGCTTCATTGCATTTAAAGTCCATGCATGTAGAAGTCCGTGCACTTTGCTCATACAAAGTCCGTGCACATTTCTTACTCTAGTTGAAACAAAGTCCTTGCACGCGTCCTGCATCTCTTACACAAAGTTTATGCATATTGCACGCTTTCAAGTTAAGTCCGTGTAGGTTGTAAGTCCCTGCATGTTTCAGGCACATGAAGTCCGAGCAGGTTTCCTGCCTTGGGACACTCACTTCATCTAATGAAGTCCATGCATCTTTCATCTTGAATAGAACTAAGTCCATGCACGTTGTTCTATCCAAGCACAATTTCTTCAATTCAACCTCGTGCACATTGCTCGTACGTACACCTTGAGTCTGTGCATGTTTTTATCTAGTGTATAAGGAAGTCCATCCTAACCACAACAGAATAGTGTTGTAAGTCCGTGCATGTTGTCTCTTCCGCACATGAACCTCGTACACACTAGTCATAAATACAGTCTCGATGCTAACTAGGTGCTCGATCAAATGACAGGGACTTCCTGAGTTGTTGGAGCAGCGAAAGGGGACGTGGTCTGAGATGCAAAGACTCTGACACGTGGCAAAAAGGGTGAACAGTTTCTAGATGATTCCCTGGGCGGGAAGTGTGATCTACACACTCCCATTCCTCAGTGAGCTCCTATATAAAGGATGCTGCTCGTACGAAAAAAAGAGAGGACTGAACCGGAGAAGAACTGAGCTGAGTGAAAAGGGAGAAAAGAGAAAGAAGAATCCAGTCCTCCGTCTCGTCTGAAGCCTCCACATCTAAAAGGAAGAAGAGTCCTGTAAGGAGAAGAGAGAGTCTGATTGAAATACTCTGCTTCTACGGAAGCTACATTTTCTCTCGAGTCTGAGAGATCGCTCGTGTGTTTTATTTTTTTCATCTCTGGATTTTTTTGTTCATTTCGTTTATACGTCTTGTTACCTTCTGAGGTATTTCAGAGGAAGGGAGAAGTTCTCCAGTTTCCCTCTAGTGTGCTAGGAGGAAGAGAGGAACGTTCCTCTGGGTTGTAAGTTGCTAGGAGCAACTTACAGGGTTCCCTTTGTCGGTTGCAAAGGAAGGGAGGTTGGTCCTCCAGTTGGTACTTCTGGTTGTCAGAAGTTCGAGAAAGGTGTTCCTCGTGAAAAGCTGTTCGGTAGCGGCTATTGGCAGACTGAGTCTGTTATTTTTACTCATTGCTTAGTGCAAGGAAGCCTTACTCTGCAGAGTAAGGGGTGGACGTAGATTGTGGGTTGCAATCAAACCACCTTAAAAATCCTCTGTCTCTATTTGGTGGTTTGCTATTTCCATTCATCTATTGCTATCTGTGCACATCCATCGCTCGATCTCTTGCAGCTTAGATCATCGTCTAGCTATTTCTCTTCTGCTCTCTGCGCTTTCAGTGGTTGTTTCTATTAAGAATTTTTATTGGGGTGATCTATTCAACCCCTCCCCTTCTAGCTCACCTTCCGCATTGTTTAACAGAGACAACACCCAGCTGCTCACAAACCCAAAGAGTTAGAAGTCTCTCTTCCTCTGAGACCTCAGAGGGAACCCAGAGATCAGCTCTCCCTTCATCTGATCACTCAGAAGGAACCCAATCCCTAAACAAGGGATCAAAAAGATAGTAACAAAAAAAAAATTAAGAACTGAGAAATCAACACGAAAAGATAATCGAAAACAAATGAATACAATGTAGCTCCAAATGAGTGAACTGACTCTGGATTTGATCCACGAGACTAGACATCCATTGATCTTCAGAAATGCTCTGATCCACTCTAATGTGGCTCTCTCTCTTCTTCTTCTTCTCTCAAACTATTTCTTAATTTTCTCTTTGATCTGAACTACTCAGATGCTCTCAGATGGCACGCTCAGTTTCTTCTTTCCTCTTCTTTTCTTTCTATTCTGCTCTCTTTAGTATCTGTCTTCGTCTCACTGTCTTGTTCTCTTTTGAAAGAGGCGGACAAGCTTCTTTATATCACCCAAGAATTGTGGATTTTCTCCTTATTGATTTAATCCTCGGATCTGAATCTTCATTGGTCTAGGTGCCCAAGGGAGTGGTCTTTAGATCTGAATTCCATGCCCTAGGTGGCCATCAGAATATTCTTTAGCAGAATTCATCTTGAAGGGTTGCCATGTGGCCTGAGATCACGTGCCTGATTAGTGAAGTTGATAACACATGACTTCATTAAGGTCCTCATGTGCAAAGTGGATAGGTCGTGGCACCTCTCTGATGTGTAGATGTTGCTGACTCTCAGAGTTGGTTCTGAGCTGAATGCATTGAGGCATGAGGTTGATGCATCGGTGCATCACTGAACTGCTTCAATGTTGTTAACTATCAAATCCAAATATAGAGCGAAATGCATCGAGGCAATCCTTCGATGCGTCAGTGCAGTTTAAGACACAACCTTTGGTGTAGAAGTCTTGAATGAAGCTTTTGGCTTGATGCGTGGCATCACTTATGATGTGTCAATGCAAGGTCCTGATGCTTGAAGCAGACCTTCAATTTAGTTCTGATGCCTCGATGTGCTAAGTTTAAGAACAAGCTTGGACTATATGCATCAAGCATCTATCTTCTGCGTTGACGCAGTGGTGACTCTTGGCCCCCCCTCTCGCTAGCTATTTCATGCAATCCTTGCATCATTTGAGTATGTTAAGTATTTCATGAAATTTTGAGCATATATCAACTATTTCACACTAAATTTGATCAACAACTATGTTAGAACAGTTTTTCCATTTTTTCAGATTTTTTGGAAGTTTTTTAGACTTTGTTTGGACATGCCTATCACCAGCTGAGTCTACCGACCGGCCTAACTCCAGGATCGGTCTGGGATTGGGCCGGATTGGCTGATCCCACCGATCTGGATTGGTTTGGGACCGACTGATCTGATCCCAATTTCCAATTCCGCCTTCTTTGGATAGGATGCATACCATATCCCAAATATGTGAAAGATTGCTGTGATCTCCCAAACTCCTAGTGGATATGATTCTTGTACCCAATATCCAATGGCATAGATCCCAAGTCCACCATGATGCCTGTTAGAACGGAAAGTCCAACTAATTGCAGAAACTTTAGAGGGAAACAACACCTCCAGCATATGGCTATGTGTGGAATTGAATTCTCTTTTGGTGAGAAATCTTGCGGACCTTGGTTTATACATGCCTGCACTTAGGGCCGCTTTGGTAACAAAATAAGATGATGTATTCGCTGGTGTCCTTCCAATTTTCTCCCTTGTTCGTCAGTTTTAGCTTTGGTCGGCTTTGATAACTGTCAATCCTAACATGAATTCACATGTAAAATTGGGATGTTTTGGTGAACTATGCCAATCGACCAGGCCAGGTGAGTTGTTCGCCATTGATCCACCCAATTAACAAAGTGGCATTTAGTATTTCTCCTGCATCATTTGTGATTCTTGTTAATGGGAAGTTGACTTCTTTCTTTCTCAATGGCAGGGGGCTCAGGCAGAGAGATTATATGTCTCCTCTTCTTTTTGTGCCTATGGCTGCTATTCTGAGTAAAGTAGAACAAAGAGCAAAGTCTTCTAGTTTGATAAGGGGATTCCAAGTTGGGAGAGGTGATTTCTCGGTCACCCACTTGCAATATGTTGATGATATCATCTTGTTTCTGGCAGAGGATGAGAGGTATTTGTATGTGACAAGAATCTTGTTGGAGTTCTGGAGGAGGCTATTGGCTTGGTGGTTAATTTCAACAAGAGTTTGATTGTTGTGGTCAACATGGAGGCTAGATCACTTCACAGAATCGCTCGCATCTTGGGATGTTAAATAGGGGCTTTCTCTATTTCTTTCTTGGGTCTCCCTCTCATCTCAAAGGCTCTTCGGTGTGTTGATTTACTTCCTATTATCGAGTGGTATGAGATTAGACTGATTAGTTGGAAGGTGAAACTACTATCTTCTGGGGATAGATTAGTCATGTGCAGATCGGTGTTGGACAGTTTACCTATCTATTATCTTCTCGTGTTCTGCATCCTGAAGACTGTGTTGAACAAGATCAAGGGCATTCATGGAAGATTCTTCTGGCATGGGAGTGACAGGAAGTGTAGGGGTTAGCACGACATCAGGTGGCAGAAGGTGGCTGCTCCCAAGTAACAAGGGGTTATTGGGATCAAGAATGTTGGTGATTTCAATATAAGCCTCTTGAGTAAGTGGATATGGAGGTTGGGAGCAAGGGATGAAAGTTTTTGGGCACAACTCATCAGGCAAAGGTACTACAGCAGAAGGAGAGTTTGGGACTTGGACTTTCCAGCTCTAGCCCAGACATCTCTTGTTTGGCGAGGCATCTTCTCTTGCAGGGATTTCATTTCTTCCGAGGTTCAGATCCGTCTAGGGAAAGGCAACCGTTGTCTTTTCTGGGCTTATAAATGGTGCGGCGACTTCACTTTGAAGGTCTCCTAAACTTCTTAGTTTGTTCACAATCTCGGCTGATCCTCTATGGTCGGTTGCTCGACGTTTGATCCCCACGTCTCTGGGGGCACCTAGACGCCAACTTTCAGGAGGGATCTCTGGAGTGCCAAGTTGGAGTAGTTCCAAGACCTCCTCTTGACCGTCCTTTGACTTTGCCCAGCACCCCCTCAGGGAGGATATGTGGAGTTGGAGGTGGGATAGAGAGGGAACCTTCTCTATTAGGTGTGCTTACTTCATCATCTCTAACAGTGGGGTGCGACATAGTTTTACTCTCCACATGTGGAGACTGAGGAGTTCGTTGAAGGTGAAACTTTTGATTTGCGGGAGGAAGCTTCCCATCGGAGACAAACTCATTCGCTTCCTATCGAGTATCCAGCCAACTTGTTGCTTGTGTGGCCCAGAGGACGAGTGCGTGGACCACTTATTTGTAAGTTGCTTCTACTCCCAAGCAGTGTGGGAGAGTGTGGCTACGAGAGTCTGGTGTGGACTCGGCTGGCAGACTGACGTGTGGTCCTTCATCGGGTCTTGGGGTAAGAGTTGGCCCCTCAGAGGTGATCGTGCGGTTTGGTGACTCATCTTGTATGCCATCATTTGGTCTCTGTGGTGTGAAAGGAGCAATATGATCTTCAAGGGGGGATGGTGGGGACACCCGAGCATTGGACCGGGCCGATCGGGTCCAAGTTTACCGCAGACGGAGGCGACGAGCAGAGACTACGGCGTCCATTTGGCTGGGCGACTTGCTCCCGTGTCACTAGCATGTTTATTTTATGAGTTTGGGCATTTAATTGATGTAAAGAGCGATCTCGTACCCCTCACTCTTTCTCCTACTCTCATTCCACCTACGCTCTATCAGTTTGCTGACTTAAGCATCAGAGGGTTTTTCCCGGGGTTCCAACCCTGGGCTCCTCTGATCCGCTTCCTGCCTTATAGATCTCTCGCTAGTGGTGACGACAACATGATCGTGTGGCTCAGGACCCAGCATGAGATCACCCCTCTTCAATATCCATACAGGATCTCACCGTCAATACCAACACCTCTCATTCCTTGGATCCACCCCCCGAAACAACTACACCGACCAAGGTCGGTCAACTCCGAGCGTCGCACACTCACACCATACAACTGGCCCCAATGGCCATGACCTGCCTCAATACCAATCGCCAAGTGACTCCACCTTGAGCCACACAACACAATACATGGGATAAACTGCCCCAATACTCATCCTCATCTGACCATTCTCACCACTGAGCTCTTGATTCTCAATTCTATGAGCGCCACTCAGCATAATACCGCTACTAACGCCTGGCAACCTAAGGTCATTCACACGGCCAATACAACCTTTCTCCCAAAGGTAGTTCTCCATAACCAACTCCAGAGCCTCCAGGACACACATACTATTTGGAGTCTGTGGGTTATGGGCCCACCACAGTTTCACTGTGCACTCTGCATCGAAGACATTACAAAGATGGAGGGGAAACTGGCATCCACCATGACCCAGCCTCCATCCAAACTAACCGAATCTAAAAATGGAGATGGGAGAACCCACACTCCTCGATCCCAAAACACAAACTCCCTTCCTCACTTGGCAAACCACTTACATGCCCAGGTCTTAACATCAGGGCACCATGAGAGAGCACAACATCAGCCTTAAACATGACAAACCATCTTGGTTGGTAATTCAGCATGCATAATTCAGCACGACCTCAGCAATGCTTACTTGCCAAGACACAAGGAGGGATGAACACACAACCCTCACAGGTAGCACCACTATCCTCACATGGACATTTTCAGGGACTTCCGAACACACATCGAAAAAGCACAAGCATAAGGAAGCACAATTATAATAGAGAAACAGTGGAATGGAACACAAACACAATACACAATAATCGAAAAATTCACATGTACCTCCCAAGAGATGGGCATAACAACTCCGCTCGGTCAAGTGCCTTGCGAATGCTGGGATCCATGACTCGCCAGGCTAGTGGAACGCTGCAGAGATGGCTGGGACTGGGGTGGCCGCCATGGACACTTGCGAGTAATATGATCGACCTGACCACACCTGAAGCACTCCAGCTTAGCTTCATCCATAGAGCATGGCCTGCCCTCGTGAAACCCCACATCTCGGACACTCTCTTGGCTGCTCGATCATATCATGACGCCACGATGGTCGATCCTCCAATCGTTGATCTGACACTGCCAAAACCTGCTCATCCTGCTCCTAGCGCCTCCTACCTGACTTGATCCTTTTGAACAACCTTGATACCCGATTAAAACTCAATCTTGGATGAGAAGAACTCATGCCAGGAGGTGGAAAAGATGCCAATTCTGATTGCTTCCAAGACTGTTGGAAAGCACGCTACTACTGGAGGGTCCTCTGTTGACCCCAACTTGACTAGGACTGCCCTACATGGGCCTGCTCCTGGGTCCTCAGCCAATCCTCCTCTACATCTGTCACGGATTGATAGGCTGATTCCATGTCTACCACATGGGTCGTGATCACTAGATGCCTGACCTCTGGCCTCAATCCTCTGACAAGCTGCTGAGTCCTCAGCTTCTCGTCTGCCATGATATGGGGAGCATAACGACCCGACTTGACAAATCTAGATCGATGCTGCATCACTGACATATCTCCCTGAGACAGCTCCATGAACTCATACATCCTCCTCGTCCTGACATGCTCTGGGCTGAAAACTCACTCGAATGTCGCAAGAAACTGCTGCCACGGTATCTATCGAAGGGGATGAGATTGGAAAGCTGACTCCCACTCTGTAGACCACCATGATAGAGCTGATCTTTGCAATTGATAACTCGCCAGTAGAACCTTCTCATCCTCGGCACACTCCATACATCAGAACACACGTTCCACGACATTAATCCACGATCTCATAGCATCAGGATCCGACTGGCCTTCAAATGTCAGTGGGTGAAACTGTAGAAACTCCCGTAAAATACGTCCATGGTCACCATGCAATGAACTGTCATTGCCAGCCTCCTGACCATAACACTGTTGACTCCACTGCTGCGCGAAAAATTGATACATACCAGCATAAAACTCGATTTGACCCGACTCATCGGGGGCCGCTACCACTAGGGGAGACAAATCTCTACCCGGTTCCTCTTTACTCGACTCTTCTTGGGCCCCCATCAGCACCTCAGGCAACGATCCGATCCGCCTCCTTGGCACCATCAAATCCTTAACACAACACGGAAAACAAGGGGAGGGGTGAATAAAACAAAACACTCTAAGCTAGCTGTCAACTGTATTGGACTCTTTGGACTCTTAAGCACTCCATCGTTCTAAATTCTCATGCATTTCCACAACCAGGCTCTGATATCATCTGTAACGACCCAAGATCTAGATATCGAGACAAGCCCGATACCATTCAGATCCTACGCCGCCACCCATGAGTTGGAAAAGCCTGCCGGTAAGTTGCATCCTCTAGACATTCCCAAGTGGAAGTGGGAGGATATCGGTATGGACTTTATAATGAGTCTGTCTAAATCTAAAGGGGCCTTCCCAGCTACAAGGAGAAGAGAGAAGAGAGAGGGAGAGGGGCGCCCTAGGCTGGTCTCAAGAAATTCTTGCAAATTGTGTTCATTAATTCCATCAAAATGGGAAAATTACAACATATATAGACCTCTTGCCAAATGTAATCTCCACCCTTAGATCTAGGGCTGGAGAGGGGAAGGGCCTAGATCTTCTTCCACATATATTGACCAAAAAAATAAAAAAATAACACTCTTTGAATGGGGTGGGGCGCCCTTGGACTTGTCTCCTTATGAAAGGGAGAGCAAGTTGACTTTTATGTCACCTTGTCCTCTTTCCTTCTCCATGAAGGAAAGAATATTCACCTAAGATTTGACCAGCCCTACATGGGCCCTTGGGTAAAGGTGGACCAATGGGAAAGAGGTCAGGTGGCCCATGGGTCCCCGGTGGACAAATTGCAAATAAGCCCCTCTTACAATCCAAATTACAAATCGAATAAAACTAGATAAACACACGTGACACACAAACAAAGTCTAAATAAAAGTGATAAATGTCAAGACTCAAGGGGGAGTCTTCAGACTATCTTCGAGCCATATGGAAGCTGATGTGGCTCGCGTGGTGCTCTGCGTACGGTACCGGTGGCTCGGTGTATCATGCTTCTCAATCGTGCGGGTGTCCGCACCAGGAAAGAGTCACTTTGGTATGACTGGGTTATGAACAAGTATCTTCATAAGAAAAATATTTGGGATTATAAGCTTAAGCATTATCACTCCTCGGCTTGGAAAGGGGTTCTGCAAGCCAGAAGTCTACTTAGGGAACACATTACTTACCAAATTTCTAATGGCCAAGATACCAATCTGTGGTCGGATCCATGGATTAATGGAGTCTGTGTTAATCAACATTATGGTGACCATGTCAGGGAAGATCTTGAACTTCCCAAAGATGCTAAGGTGGAGATACTAATTTCTGAAGGAAAATGGAGTCTGCCTACTACACTATCCAACGAAATGCTTGAACTATGGGATAGAATTGATTCAATTCCTATTCATAATGGTGGTCGAGATGTCATCAAATGTATTCATCATGTGCAAGTAATTAAAACCAGGAATATATGGGAAGTCATTAGGGAAAAGAGCTCTGACATTTTATTCCATGAGTGGATTTGGAAGAATCCTACTGCTCAAATGGCTTCACACTACACTTCGCAAGCTGCTCTTCACAAACTGCCAACTGCAGATAATCTTCAGTCCAAGGGATTTCATCTACCCAGCATGTGTCTTATGCAGAAATGCAAGTAAAACCCAAGAACATCTATTCTTTGAATGCCCTTATTCTAATTAGATTTGGGGGAACATTCTTCTTCAGTTTGATCTTCACATGGAACCACTTATAGGTCTTCATCGGGAAATAATGAAGCTGCAGTAGGAATTCATAGGACTTTCTCCTTTGGTCAAGCTAATTAGAATTCTCCTTCGGTTCACCATTTGGAAGACATGGAGGGAGAGATGTTTAAGGATCTTTGAAGAATCAGCTGCCACTTAAAATATTAAGCTCTTCTTAGAAATAATTGAGGATGCAAGAAGCTATTTAGAATTTTTTAGGTTTAATAGCTTATCAAAGAGGAGCAAAGTAATTTTCAACAAGTTTAACTTTAACTTTAGTTAACCGTAGAGCCCACAATCTGTGTGGTCTGAAGGTTCTGATTCTCATTGCTAGCTAGTCTAGCATGATTATGTTGTATAGTTTTTAGCTACTTCAATACTATGTAGATTACTTACCAAAAAGAGTATGTAATCTATTTGCTAAGTGTGCAAGTTGTAGGTACCCAAGCTTCCTTACTCTTTATCTTTTGCTCTGTTTCCTGTGTAGATATATTTAATCTATTCTCGTCTCTTCAATTTACACTCTTGATCTGTTCGAAAGCTTATGTCCTTCCCAGCTTACCTGCTTGATCATATCTCCTTGAGAGGGCATTTCCTCAAGATTTTGAACGCAACGGTTCTGCTTCACCTGATCTTGGGCTTTGGTTGAAGAGCATATTTGTCACCTATCTATGTCCCGCCGTGTCACTGTCACCCGTGTCTTTGTCTCGTTGTATTGTCATGCATGTCTTTGTCCCGTCGTGTCGTCACACAAGTCTTTATCCCTCCGCCTGGTCACACGTGTCTATGTGCCACCATGTTCTTATCCCATCGCGTATGCTGTCCCACCGTGTGTGTGTTGCCCTGTCCCACCGTCTCTTCAGTCACATGCATGCTTGCCATTTGTTCTTATGGTGTTTGTTGTGTTGTTATGTTTTTGTCTCATCCATTTTCTATTATGTCCATCTCTATTGTGTTATATTTCTCATTCATATTCGTTCATGTTCATGTTATTGTCGTGTTTGTGTCTTATTAAAATCCCATAAAAATTAGAAAATCAAATCTGAAAAAATACAGTTTCACTTGGTGGGTAAGTCAGGTATGACTTTCTTTCCCCTCTCATTGTTGCATTACTATATGGTATCTACGTTATTATAGCCTCTCAATGACCGGCTGGTTCTAGGGCTTTTCCCCTTTGCTGCACCGGTACTCTGAGAGAATCCATGTGCCCTGAGAGTGACTTGAGGGAGTGGAGGATCGCAGAAGCTTTTGCAGAGTTGGCAGAGACCATGATAGTAGCGATCCATCAACTTCCTCATCCTCAAGAATCTTCTGATTCCATAGTTCTCTCTTCTTCCTCTTACTCTTCTCATTCCTCCATGGCAGAGCACGATCCAGCGGTTAAGGTCCGAGAGCCCGAGCAAAGTGCAGGGGGTTCGGTGCCCAGTCATCCTTTGCGCAGTGAGTTAGGCGAGGCTGAGGTGAAGGGGATCGAGGTCAACTGCGAACTGTCATAGCGGTATTTCTTTTCTCTATCCAAACCTCACAATTCTAGCCTAGATACTCATTCGGGCTTCTTCTGCATTTTTCTTCTGGCTTGGAAGTGCGGCTTTCGCCTTCCTCTCCATCCCTTCGTTGTGTAGTTGCTGCAATCTTACTAGCTGGCTCCTGTCTAGTTGGTTTCCAATTCATATACTTTTATCTTCTCTTTTATTTTTCTTTGTCGCTCATGTGGTCTCAACCTTCTTTAGACCTTTTTCATGCTTTCTTCGAGTTGAAGGAGCAAACCCATGCAGGGAAGGGCTTCTTCTATCTTTAAGCAAGGAGGAAGAGGAGCTGCATGACTCTCTCTCCTCAGGATTCTTCACACAAGGGGTGAAAGACTCAATTTTTCTGGGTTGGGGCTAGTAAGGGAAATCCCAACTGGGGCTTCCCTATCCAATTGAGCTTTCATCCGATATTTCCTCCGAAGTAGCTGGTGATCTCCTCGAAGTTGGAGGAGGAGATTAGGGTTCTTCAGGAGAATCGCCGAACCACTGTTGAGTTGATGACTTTAGCCAACATTGAGGATTCTCCTCATCGAGCACTGCCTCCTGGTGGTAAGGACCTTAGACTTCCACTTTGGCACTTTCTTATTTAAGCTAGTCGAGCTCCTTGCTGATGACTTGCTTTTTGTTAAGCAGAAATAAGGTGCAGTGGTGGCGAGGGTTGGCCAGCCGATCGAGAGGTCATTGAGCTGGAGGAGACAACTCTCTGGACATGCCTCAAGCTTCAGTAGGTCCCTCTTCCACCTGGGAGAAGGGCAAGCAAATTGCTCAGGGTGATGCCTCCGAGCGCCGAGGGTCCAAGCGGAAGGATGCCCGGGAGAGGCTGCTGTTGGCTTCCATGAAGGCTCTGACCGTCGAGAAGAAGCGGTCGAAGAAGGTGAAGAGTTCCCGCTCGATCGAGGAGCTCGTAGCTGAGGGTGTCCATCACCCGAGCCTTTTTTTGACCGAGCCAAAGGTACCCGTAGCAGTTGAGGGGGCTTCCTCTAAGCAGGCAGGAGCACAGGGGGAGGAGGTCAGCTCTGAAATCCTGGTTGGGGCTAACGGGGTGCATGGGGAGGAGGAGGATGTCGAGGTGTGGATCTGGGTCGAGCTGAGCTTCGTTGTCCCAAGATTGGGGACCGGAGAGGACACACCGACTTTGGCTCTCCTGGAAGAGGCTCCTCCTCTTCAGCAAGGGCCGTTAGCCATACAGGCCTCCTTGTACAATTGGTGTTGAGATCTGGCACCTTCGTCTGTTTGGGAGGAGTTCTGACGATGTTCTCCTCCCATGCTCCTCGAAAGGGTCATAGAGGGAGGCATCTTTATGGCTCAACTGGGAGGTGAGATCTTTGACTTCATGGCGTGGTTGGTGAATGAGGGAAGAGCTCAATCCCAGGTTCATGCTGAGTCTGACCATAGGATCGGTCGGTTGACGTCCGAGCTCGGGGTGCTTCGGCAGGAGGTGGCCGCATGTCCACGATGGCCTGGACCTTGTCGAGGTTGGCTTCGATCCCTCGCTGAGTTACTAGGAATCCCAAGAACTTCCTGGATTTGACTCCAAAGGCACATTTAGCAGGGTTGAGCTTCATGTTGTACCTCTGGAGAGTGTTGAAGGTCTCTGCCAGGTCGGCGAAATGGTCTTCAGCCATGGGAGTCTTGACGAGCATATCGTCAATGTAGGCCTCGACGTTCTCCCTGATATGGTCTTCGAAGATGTGGTTGATTAGCCTCTGATATGTGGCTCCAACGTTCTTCAACCTGAAAGGCTTGCGGGTGTAGCAGTAGACGCTGAATTCGATGACAAAGGCAGTCTTCTCGGTGACGTCGGGGTCCATTCAGATCTGGTGGTATCAAAAATGTGTGCAGAAAGCTGAGAAGTTCGTTACCCGAGGTTGAATCAACTAGCTGGTTGATGCTCGGTAACGAATAATAGCCCTTTGGAGTGGCTTTGTTGAGGTCGGTGAAGTCCACCCAGATCTGCCATTTGCCCGAAGCTTTTGGCACCAAGACGACATTTGCGAGCCACGTCGGGTAAAGGACTGGACGAAATAGTCCACTTTATTTCCTTTATTAATATGCTTTTTGATGATCGCCTGCTTCTCTAGGGCATGCTTCCTTCTCCACTGCTGGACGGGTTTCACCGATGGATCGAGGTTGAGTATATGCATCACCACCTCTTCGTGAATGCCAGGGAGATCCTCACCAGACTATGCAAAGACTTGAATGTACTAAGAAATAAAATTCTTGTATTGCTCTTATACATCGGGCAGTTTCCACAAAATTGAGATTCTCTTACATCATTGAAAATAAGAAATATTCACGAAATATTCCTCATAACATAAATTAGAAGTAAGAATATAAAAATATTTTTAAATAATTATTTTCTCTCTCTCCCTCGCATGAGTATAGACATCCATGTTGGAAGGAGAAGCCTCTCTCTTGATGTTGGAGGGAGAGGAGAAATCTCCACCGACTCTTTTTTTCTTCTTTATGCTTAACAACTTGGTACATTGATCTTCGGATGTGAAATATTGAGATTCAAATTCAACGATATCTAGCTCATGTGAATTCATTTTTCTTAAGACTAACAAATCCTGAGTTTACATCTATGTAAGATTAAATGTGAGATAAGTAAATTCTCCTAAGAGTCGAACTCAGAGACTTCTGTATCATAAAACAAGTCTATCTCGGTGGACCCACTTGGAGTCCTCAATCTCCGACAACTCTCTTTCTCTAAAGGTGAAATAGTCATTTCTCTCATTCAGTAGCAATGATTAATATTACACTATAATTAAATTGGTAGACATAGATAATAAGCGATTGACAAATTAATTAAAAATCTAGATTTTTAGTGTTCGGGTTAAGCAACTAGCTTCGGGAGTTCAAAGTTAAATACGATACTTCACGGAGACTAAAAAACCCTTAGCTTTATATGTGGCTGAAAACTTGAGTATGTGATATCGTACACCTAAAATTACTCGCCTATGACCCAAAAATGCAGCGTGTTTCGTTTACAAATATTCCTCTTAAATTAATTACATAAAAATTCATCTAGCATTTACATTGACAAATATATTGTCACGCTATTGCTAGATATATATTTATTTGTATACTTTTGGTTACGACATTATTCTTCGTGATAATATATTTGTTTAACATGAATATATAAGGAGCCGCCGAGATTCGGCATCTCGATCAACGAGTTATAGTCTCAAGATTTATTTAAGTGAGAGAGGTGGATGATGTCACTGGAGGGATCCTGCAATCATGAACATACGTCATAATGAGCTTTGGGAGATATCCTAAGGGATAACCCTTTGATGCCTAACTCAGACAATCGACCGAGTAAGGGGCGAGCGCTCTAGGGGCGAAGGTGGAGTGCTCGAGGGGAGGAGCATAGATCAGTCAAAGAGAGAGAGAGAGAGATCTGGAGCGCAACGAGTGTTGCATATCTCTATGGCCGTCGGATTAGAACCCTATTTATAATATCTTCTTAGGGTTTACACGTTGATCTTTGCCTTTTGACTTAGGGTTGTTGAGGTTGTCTTGGTCGTGGAGACGTGGGACGCTCGCCTGTTCACCTGTCAAGGTGCTAACCTACCGTTTCTTCACCGGAGGCATGGTCCCCGGCCTGTCACTCCGTTGTCGTCTGGTGGTTGCACCGCCATTAATGTGATAGGGCTCGTCGGAGACGTGCACCACTGGCACAAGATGGCAAAGGCGCACGTGTTGTACGAGTCTGGACTTGGGTCAGTCTTCTGGCAGGTACTAACGGATCGCATGTTGGACCGTCAGTTGATTATTGTTGGGCTTTGGATCGTGGGTCGGTTAGAGAGAGGCCTTGAGCTTTGTTGATGGGCCAAGCAGATTTTTCCTCCTCAACAAGTAAACGCAAATAAGGATTTGCCAGCATATTTTTTTTAACAAGAGTATATAAGTAAATACAACTCAAGTCTGTTGACTTGCACCGTACTGATTCAAGTCATCTAATTACTTGTATGGTACTTTGGGGAACTGAGGTTGACATGTCTTTGGTATAGAATCAAATTAAGTCAGTTGCCCAAGTCGCGACAGAGGTTGAGAGAGGAGCAAGAGGAGGAGGCCGCAACGAAGGAGAAGGGGAAAGACGTGGTAGAGAGGGAGGAGGCTAGAAGAGAGGGCTAAGGGAAAGGTTGCGGCAATAAAGCAGGAGGACGGCGAAGGAGGGGGGGCGGGGACCTCGATGAGTGGGAGAAGGGGGAGGCCAGATGAGAGAAAGGAGTCCAACAAAGGAAGAGAAGTTTGTGACGGAGAGGGAGTAGGGTGCAGAGAAGGGAGGGCCAGACAAGGGGGACCGATGGGTCTATGTGACTCAGTTTGAGTCAACCCCCACTCGTATTATACTAGGCCAATCTTAGTATGGGCCGACCCGATGGGTCGATGAACCATGACGCAAATACAAGCCTATTTTGTATAATTAAATGATTTAGAAAGAGGTATTTATGTAAAAAGTTTAATTTGATTACATTATCTTATTAGGGTCACTTTGATAATAGAATAAGGCAAGTTAAGATGAGTTATTCATGAATGGGTGAATAATTCAAATTTAAAAAGTGAAATACATCACTTGGAATCAAACAGGGTTAAGATCTTTAACCTGGAGTTAACTCATTTTATCTCTCTCACAATAATATCCTATACGAGTCGGGTAAGTATAAAATTAAAAATATGAAAATTTAGAAATAACACATCAGTTATGTTATCCTAATCTATTATTAAAGTGACCTTTATAGGGTGTTTGGTTGTTCTTTTTTACCTCTTTTTTCTCTCAATTTTAAAAAAGAGAGCAAGAGATCTTATAACCATGTTTGGTATGTCTCTCCTAAATTTTAGGGAGAGAATCTACTCCACCCGCAACCGGGTGGGGAATGATATTATTCATTAAATGGAGATACTGGGGCATGATACAATCTTAGGTGTCTTCCATTTAGAGGCGGGAACTGAATCTCCCCGCGGTGGTTAACAATTATATAGGCCCCACCCTCGTAGACTTTTTGGACTACATAGGGTCCAAGCCAATTCTCATTTAGCTTGGCCTTTGGGTTGGCAGCCATGATTTCTCTTCTTTTGACCATGACAAGATCACCTTTCTTGAATTCGCGGTCCTTGTCGAGCTTGTCAAAGGCACGTGCTATTCGAGCCTGATAAACCTAGATGTTCTATTAGGCTTGGAGCCATTTTCCTTCTAAACTGGAGAGTTCTTCGCGTCTTCGCTCGACATTAGTTTACCCTTCGCGGACCAGCTAATGTTAGATCGCGACCTTTAGGGAGGGTATCTCCAACTCGATGGGGACAATTACTTCCGAGCCGTACACTAGAGAAAAGGGTGAGTAGTCTGTTGGAGTCTTGTACACAGTCTCGTATGCCTATAGTGCCTCGTACATTTTCTCTTCCCAGTCTCTTTTGTTGGAATTGACAATCTTGGCTAAGAGAGTGCAGAGGGTCTTGTTAAAAGCCTCAGTCAGGCCATTAGCCTATGGGTTATAGGGAGTTGATGTCCTCCAATCAATCTTGTACTTTTTCACCAGCTGGTAGACCTTCTGGTTGTAAAAGTGGCTATCATTGTCTGAGATAATTCAGTCGGGAGTGCCAAATCGGAATATGATGTTGCGGTGGACAAATCTGACCATGATCTCCCCGGTCACCTCCTTTAGCGTAACAGCCTCTGCCCAGCGGGAGAAATAACCAGTTGCCGCCCGGATGTATTTGCACTCTACTGATGAGGCGGGCAGTGGACCTACAATGTCTGTTCCCCATTGAGCAAATAGCCAACTGGGTACTGTTGGATGCAGCGGCACAGACGATCTTCTAGGCACCGTCGCGTGCTCCTGGCACTTCTGACATGACTTAGCATACTTACAGCAGTCGTCAAACATTGTCGGCCAGTAATAGCCAAGCTTCTTTATCTTAATCTTCATTATCAGTCTCGCCTGGTGTGCACCAGCCGTCCCGGCATGGACTTCCTTCATGACTCTCCAGGCCTCTTTAGTGGATAGGCATCAGAGGAGTAATTTATGTTTGGCATCTGCCACAACTCAGAATAATATCTCATTTCAGATCTCATAAGAGTCCTTTGTCTAGATCAGCGTGATCTTTTCTTCTCTTTGTTTGGGTAGTTGCTGGTATTGGAACTAACGGATAAGCGGGGCTCTCCAGTGGGGTAGGCCGACGGCCTCTACTGTGGTGACCTCAAGTTCCTCTTCTTCTAGTTCTTCTATCATGCTAGGCATTTGGTGCTGATTTACCACCCGGATGTTGAGCGATCCATCTAGCGGCACTGCCAGTGAGCTTGCCAGTTTTGCCAGTGTGTCGGCTTGTGCATTTTCTCCTCTGGCGACGTGGCCTATTTCAATGAGGTAGAATTGCTCCATGAGCCACTTTGCCTTAGTATGATAAGGGAGTAGCTCGGGTTTTTAGACATCAAACTATCCCTGGACTTGCTTCACGATCAGCAATGAATCATCGAACACTTGCAGCATTTTGATCTCCATGTGCAAGGCAACTTGGAGGCCAATAATCAGAGCTTCATACTTTGCTTCATTATTTGTGCAGGTCTTGCTGATGGAGCATGAAGTGTCTAATACTTCCCCATCTGGGGATTTGAGTACGATGCTGGCTCTAGCTTGCACTTTGGTGTGCCCGGACGGGGTTGTTTTTGTTCTAGAAGCCCCGTCAAAATATAGCTGCCAGATGGTCTGTTGGACTTGATCCACCTCTAGTATTTCATCTTCAGGAAATTCTGTGGCGAATGGGGAATCTTCGGGCATGGGATGTGCTGTGAAGAAATCCACGACGGCTTGCCCTTTAATGGCCTTCGACGACAGATAGGTGATGTCAAATTCCAATAGCAGTACGGCCCACTTGCCAAGATGCCCCTTCGGGATGGGCTGGGAGAGAATGTGCTTGATAGGATCAGCCCTAGATATCAAGCTTACTTCATGGGACAACATGTAATGCCTCAGTTTCTTGACTCCGAAGACTAAGGCAAGGCAAACTTTCTCGATTGGAGTGTACTTGATCTCTGCTCCCACCAATCTTTGACTGAGACAGTAGAGAGCTTGCTCCTTTCCCTCATCATTGTTCTGGGAGAGCATTGCCCCCAGTGAATATTCAGTAGTCGCTATATAAAGGATGAGCGGTCTTCCCTTGACAGGTGCCCCCAGCATGGGAGGGGTGTTCAAATAGTCCTTCAATTGGTCGAAGGCTCGCTCACACTCCTGACCCCAACTAAATGGTGCATTCTTCATCATCAGTTTATGAAATGGCTAGCAGGGTCCCGACGGGTTGGAGATGAACCTACGGATATAAGCAAGCCGGCCCTGCAGGGACTTTAATTCTCCAAGATTCTTTGGCGGGGGCAGCTCTTGGATAGCTTTTATCTTGAAGGGGTCGATCTCGATACCCCTGTGTCGGACGATGAAGCCGAGGAACTTTCCACTGGAGATGCCAAAGGCACACTTCATCTTGAAGGTTGAGAAATCAATAACATGTTGGCGTAGTAGACGCAGATTTGTCTGATGGTCTTGCATGGCAACAGTTTTACTATCCATTAAGGTAGTCAATTCTATTATGACGATGTCACATGTAAAACTTTTTATCTGTTTCATGAGGAGCAAGATGTCTGTGAATTAGTAGTCCCAACTTATCTGCTGATTGCACCTTACTTTCGCCCTGAACTCCGTTCTGAGCAATGACATACAATTGCTTTTCCTATTGAGGAATTCTGTAAATGGGAAGGAATGCTAATGAGTGCCTCTCCTCTTAATCGGTGCTATTTCGCGCTATCGCATATTGTGCCCTATAACAATGCACATTTTATCGCAGTTTGTGGAGAAGTTTCAGTGGCCAAACCAATGGCCCCTCTCTCCAAATATCAATTACTACTGTCCGCCTCTCTTGCTCCTATTGGTATGCATTCGGACAAAGATATTCATTTTAAGCTGGCACGATGGGCGCCTCCTCCTCCTAAGGAACCACAACTACTCCGACCAGTTGCGCAACGGGTGAAGTATAGTTCGTTTATTGTAAACGAATATCCCCTCTCTTACTTCCGCCGACAGGATGATCCATTATTGTATAACAATTGCTTCATTGCCCGCGGACCCATTCTATCTCCCAATTCTACAGCAAATGTCTTTTTGTAGATTAAAGGGTTAGATGTTGGTCCCCGCAAGTATCATGCCTATGCTTTTGATCATCTGAAAAATCTACCTGCTACCTTCCTGGTCATAATTTACTTTGGGTTGGTAGAGTTGAGACGTGGCATTGATGGGGATTGTCGCGCTTCAATGGAACTAGAGGTCGATGACAAAGCCGGGTTGGTTGTCGCAGACGCACCTCTAGTCCCTGAAGTCCCCTCTTCTATTCGAGACAAGGGCAAGCAGGTTGCTCGGGAAGGGGAACCAGAGTGATGTGGGTCTAAGCATAAAGACCCAGGGGAGCAGTTGATGTTGGCCTCGATGAAGGCCCTGACTACTGAGAAGAGCAAGTAGAAAAAGATGAAGGTTTTTCGCCCGACAGAGGAGTCTCCGCTTGTGGGCATCCATCACTCAGCATCTTCAGTCCCCTCACCGGAGGTGTCGGTCTCAGCTGAAGGGATCCCCTCCGAAGTCATCGGAGTGCGCAGGGAGGAGGAGGTCAGTTTTGGGATCCCGACCGAGCCAAGCGTCATAGTCCCGAGTCTGGGGACGTCTGAAGGGGCAATTCTAGAATCAACTCCCCCAAGGGGGAGTCCCATCTTGCAACAGGGCGATTCGTCATCCAAGCCTCCCTGTATAAGCATTATTGAGCTTTGGCATCTCCGTCTGTTCAGGACAAATTCATGCGTTGCTCCCCTCCAATGCTCCTCGGAAGGGCCATAGAAGGGGGGTTGTTCATGGCTCAACTAGGGGCCGAGATTGCTAATTACTTGGCGCAGATGGAGAGTAGTGAGGCGGCCAAGGCCAAGGCTCGTGTCGAGTCTGACCGGAAGGCTGGACAACTTTCCTCCAAGCTTGAGGTTCTTCAACGAGAAGCAGCCTCGTTCTGATTGGAGGATCAGGCGAGCCAGGAGAAACTACGATCAATGTTTGAGCAACTGTCCCAGGCTCAATATATGGCCGAGCTAAAGTGCAAACTCCTAGAGGGGAGTGCCAAGTTTACTCAACGAGCTCGAGACAGTGTGGAGTCAAGCGGGATGAGCTTAGGAATCACCTCCTGGAGGCAGAGTGGGCAAGGAGAGAGGCCAAGGTGAAGCGAGGTGAAGCTGGCTGAGGCCAAAGCAAAGTTGGCCGATCTCGGGGCGAAGGTAGCAGAAGCTGAGGTGAAGCCAGTCGAGCGGTATCTAGGTTCGGAGGAATATCACAAGGCCTTAAAGAAGGCCGCCTTCACTTATTACGAGTCGAGCTATCGGAGTGGGCTGCGAAAAGGCTTCACACAGCGTTTCAAGTGGGCAGTAAAGCTAGCGCAGGAGTAGGTTCTCGACGAGCTCGTTTTCATCCCCGGGCAATGCTATGACTCAGGAAAAGAAGGCTTAACTTTTCCTTCTTCATCAAAGTCAAGCAGCGGAGGGGAAAGCGAGGACACTTCTACTCCAATGGAGAGAGGATCACCAACTCTGGCTAATTCGAAAGGGCGCATGGTCAAGGCAGTTCCCACACAGGTGGGGTTCGTGCCCGAGCTGGCCATCATCGAGGGAACCGGGGGCGCGCTGCCTCCGACTGCAAAGGCGGTGCCGGGCGTCGAGGGCCTTCCGACCTTCGAGCTTCACGGAGGATCACAGACCTCCCACTCCTCTCCTATCTTCATAGATTAGGTTTAGCTTGTACTTGCTTTGTTTCCCCTTCCTTCTTTTATTTTTGTTAGGCCATTTGGAACCTTTCTGTATAATACATTTTTTCTAGATAATGGCAATGGTGTTCAGAGCATACTTAAATGCTTCTTACCACTTTTGACTGAGTGCAATTCACCATATCCATAGACATCAGCAAATTGAAGATTTTGTATGATTTTCTTGGCAAAAAATTAGGTCACGCACTGATCGGTTGATTCGCTGGTATTAATCTAGTATCTATCCATCTTCTTAAGCCTTGAAGGACCCACATAATTAGAGTAAAAATCTAATCTTTTGACCGATTGATTAATGTTGCAAAGGAGATTGAAGACTTCTTCGCAAGATATCCCTCAGTTTCTATCATCTCAAATCATCAGGCCAGGCAGGTTAATAAACAGACGATGCTGAAAGCCATCCATGCTATTAGTCTCGGGGCGAAAAGGCATAAATGGGCACACAATCCTCATCTCAAGGAACCTGTCGAATGTCAAGGGAGGCCTCCTCAGCAGAATAAAGTAAAGAAGCTCTATGCCTTTCCTAGGGGCAAGACTCGAGCATTGTTCGAGTGGCCTGTCAAGTATAACAAGATTACTCTTCCGAAGCCAAAGAGGCTTGATGATGTCAGGAGAAGAGATGATCCTTATTTCTGTCTTTACCATCAAATTCTTGGGCATCCTATTAAAGACTATCAAATATTCAAGGATATCATGCAAGGCTTAATAAAAAGAGGGGAGTTACAAATAGGGGAGCACAAAGTCGATCCCCTGCACCCTCATGAAATGCCTGTTCTAAGGGTCTCAGTCAACATGATATCCATATGCCGACAACTGCCTGAAGAAGTGCCTGAGGCTTGCACCCGGCACACGTATGGAGACAACATCTCGCCACATGAAAAGGAGCAAAGAGACTGGTAAGCAATGCCAGCAAGGAAGAGAACAAGACCAGCACCTCACTTGGCCCCGGAGGTTTGGGTTTGTGGAGCCATGACCCGGCCCACTCTGCCCCTATAGCTCTTATCTGCCATCAAACAGCCCCTCCAACAACCATTAGAAGGCCAGTGCACAATAAGAAGAAACAGACCCCATCGCAGCCACATGAAGAAGCTAACTCAACCGAGGAACAGCTACAAGCCATTATAGATGGGCCTGATAATTGTGAGCTACCCAAGAGCCAGCTTTTGCAGCCAAAGAAGCATGCTCTTCAAAGATGCCATAAGTCTCAAGGGTCAACAATAGCAACTGAAGAAAAAGCAGAGATGCTAAACGCACCAAATAGCCCACTATGGGGGTAGAGACCAATCATGAAGAGAAAGAAAAAGAAGAATGCAGAGGCTAAAAGGAGGAATATTACTTTCTCTTGCAACACACTGTCAGCATCTTCCAGTGTGGCTCAAGCCGCTGATGAAGAAAAAGAAGAAATTTACTTTGTGCCAAAGGAAGCAACCCCAGCTAAAGCTCCCGCCTCTCACCCATCAACCGGCTCTGGGAGAATGCCGAAGCAACACCCTCCACCCACAGGCATGAAACACAAGGAGTTCGTCCCGGAGGGGCTGGCTGCCGACAAGGATGGCAGGTGGCCATTCAACTCATGCAAACCAGAGGCGGAAGGCAATAGTAGTCCCAACCACTTCTTACAAGACCCTGCCATGCTGGCACTGTTATGCCAGAAACAACAGGAGATTGAAATGCTACGAAGATAGCTGAGTGAACTGAACATAAAGCCATTCATGCTGCGATTGACGGGACGCCTATATGAGGCAGCCCGAAGTAGTGCTAACTCACCTGAAACTTCAGCATGGCCAGCCATGCCCCGAATAGTACATGATCATTCAGGGGGCATCCTCCCTCAACCACTCCAACACACAGTCTCCTGGGCAAGTCAGGGAGTAACTAAAGCATATCTGACAAAGGCATCAATGAGGCCATGTATGAAGCCAACTGCCCTACATCCGAGCTCAGCGGGTCTGGCCATAATGGACAAGTCAAAAGCAGAACGGACAATGAATATGAAGATGGCCGAAGAAGAAGTCACTAAGGCCGAACTACAAGCAACTAAACAGAAAAATAACGAGTCCATCAAGGACTACATAAGCAGATGGAGGAACCTTCATGAAAGATGTAGGCATCTGCCAAGTTACAGGGAGTCTGTCCAAATCTACAAAGAGAATTTGAAGATAGAAATTTTTCCATGGCTCATTAACTTTGAAGTCACGACCTTTGAATATCTGAGCGACATCGCAGCTGAAGCCGAAGTAGTCCTTGCAAGGCTTTGCCCAACCTCCACAAGCTCGGGCCCAAAGCATAAGCTAGCCAGTAAACAACCAGCACAAGAAGTTGGCACTTCAAATTATGAAGCCTTTGAGCAGCGAAAGAGGGAAAAAGAAGAGGCAATTAGCCTTGCTTCCGCCGAGCCGGCAAGACAAAGGTCCTCATTAAGGGGCAAAATGATGAAGCCCTATTCATTCCCGAAAGATAAGACCCCAACTCTCTTTGAGTGGGCCATGGGATGCAGTAAAGTGGTACTTTTGGAGCCGAAGAAGCAAAGCAACATCAAGGGAAAAGACGATCCATACTTCTGCCCTTATCACCAAGTAGCGAGACATCCCATTGAGGATTGCTACTTGTTCAAGGACATTATTGAACGCCTAATCAGGAAAGGTGAATTACAAATGGGCGAATACAAGGTGGATCTGCCACGCCCACATCAAATGCCCGTCTTCAGACAAGCAGCCCCATGCGGCATCTCTGCCTCCGCTATTCCTCACAAATTCGGCTGAAGCCAACATCTAAGCCGCATCTCGCAGCTTGAATGTAGATATTTACAAAAAAAATAAAAAAAATAATAAACTTATAATATTATAAAAAAGGAAAGTTGGCCGATTTTGGGCTTTCGAATTCAGGCTTAATGGGCCTTGATGTCACTTAGATTTTGGGGTAAATGGGCTCGTTTATCCCATTTTATAAATTTCATACGCCCAGTCGTTGCGCGGTCTATCATTGGGCCATTCAGTTACGGAGCGATCTATTTGGAATCATTTAATGATTTATTTAATTTTCTAAATTTTCACCGGCAAGCCTTTGCACGGTCCATGTCTAGCCGTTTAAGCTAATTGAACGGTGTGTCGTAGGATCATCCAATTCGTAGAGTCCTAAGTCATTTTTTCCAGATAATTTCCTATTTATCCTATTTTTAATGATTTATCACCGACAGGTTCTACACGGCCTCCACTGGACTGTGCTACTCATTGAGTGGTCTAGAAGTAGACTGTTCTATCCAAGAGGGTCCAGGGCCGTGATGGTCGGTTAGTTCGATGGATAATTGGATAATTTAGTGATTTATTTATTTTCCACCGATAGCACTGAACGGTCTGACATTAGACAGCGTACTGTGCTGGGCGGCCTATCGCACGACCGCGTACAGGCCCGATAACTATGGAATTATTGAGTTTTCTCTCTCTATCCGTGGTTAAACCTCCACCTTCCTCCACCATTTTCTCTGCGGATTCTCCACCAAATGGGGTGTCGTTTGATCCTGGTGGGAGATGGAGATATTATCTATGGATTTTCTTTTATTGTCTCAGCCTAATATCCAAGGGAAAACCCTAATTTTGACCTAGACTTTGGGGGGGTCTATAAATAGAACCCTTAGTCCAAGCTTGAACGGGGAGAGATCTAAGGTCGACGGTGAAGCCCTGCCAAACTCTTGAGCGACCTGCAGCCAGGGAGAGAGGCTTTCTACGTCCTCTTAAGCCTTTGGTTTGGGGAGTTTTAGTTTCCTTGAGTCATAGTCTAAGTGGTTAACCATCTTTTTATTTCATTGCATGCTTGTTTTCATTGTTTCTTCCGGCATTTCTCACTATTACACCATCATTTCCATACCACTTCCATTCTTTTCCACACCCATAGGGGTTTAAAAACCTCCCAGGTATCCCCCATCCTATGTCATTACATTTATTTTTCATGCCTGTTTATAGTTGCTACGCTTTCTAGTTTTAATTTAGGTTGTGTTTTTTCTGTTCTCCACGTTGTTTTGCAGGTCAGCATCAACACAGCATGAGGCGCATCCCCTCTGGCCGGCCGAAACAGGTGGAGGATAAAGTCCCACGACTTGAAGGTTGGCGGCACTGCCCGGTCTTCTTCCATCCGTCTGTAGAGGAGAGCGGTCGTCCACAAAATGTTCTGGTCCTGTCAGCAGCCTTTCCTGAACCGCTCCGTCACCAGCCAAGCTTCGTCTCACTTCCCTTTTCAACGTTGGAACGTTGTATCGAGCAGTCGTGCCATCCACAGAGCGGCCTGTCCTAGACCGTGTACCAGCGTTGCTTCTTCTAGGCGAGTGTCCTCCCTTTTCCAAGGTACGTTGTGCCATCTTGTGGCATATGCGTGTCTTGGTGGTGATCACATCCACACACATCCTTCTACCCCTTTAGCATCACTTTTCATTTTTCATACTAGAAAGGTAGAAGAGGTGCAAAGAAAGGAAAACATGTCTACACCCCATTTTTTGGCGATCACAGTGGGACACCTCGTGCCCATCGTGCTGTTGTGTTGCTGACCTCTATTCTATGCTTGGTTAGGCTTTGTTTAAGTTGTTTCAGGTTGTCATCTTGTCCACTTCGTGTTTCTGTCCCTAGAGACACGCATGGTTCACGCAGAACCATTCCAGTCGTAGAGCGGTCGGACGATTGGTCGTGTTGTTCTGGTCCCGGTGCTAGAATTCCTATGAGCCTGTTAGTTTCAGCAGTTCTCATCGGACCGTTCATTGGCTTCCACGATCTGTCGATAGGCCGTTCACATTTGTGGGCTCAGGTACGTCACTGTTCTTTTGTGGTTCTCACTGATCATTCTGCGGTCTATCAAGGGCTGTTCTAGAGACTGAATGGTCGTTCAACAGACCATCCTGCCAGGTACGCTTCTCTTTGCACAGTCCCTGTGCGTTTCAATCTTCTATGATTTTGTTAGTTTATTTTGCTACTCCATGCTACTGCACGGCCCTACCCTGGGCCTTCGAACTCCCTGTGCAGTCTCCCACAGACCATTTTCCTCGTGCTACAGTGCACCCGGGACTACCGCTTTGATTATTGTTCCACATCATCTCATACTCATTTGGTGCTATTTTGATCTCCCCTTTACTATCATTTAAGTATGCATGATTGTTTCCATGTGTGTCTTAATTTGTTAATCATTGTTTGCTAGTCCTAGGCTAGATTTTGCATGCACTCTGGTGCACATAGGCCCATGAATGTTATCACATTGTAGTTGCATTCCTACCTTGGTAGGGGAACCTCTCGTCTCCATATTCCTTGGAGCCGACTAAGTGACCTTACCCGGGACCTCCGTAAGTCCCCGCGAGCCGTGGATTCCTACACGGACGTTGGGCCGGTTATACCTTTTCCACCCCATAGCTTTTACATGTTGCATATGTCGTGCGAGAGTTAACCATAGATTAACCTAAAGTTTAGACCTTATTCCTTATAGGTCTCCTATCTCGAGGGAATTAATCCTGATTAGAGCATGTCGTACCATAAGAGAAAATTTGATACGATACATATTAGTAGGAAGATCAGTCAAGTCGGGTCAAGTCACAATGAGAGATGAAGAGAAGAGGAGAGAGAGAGAGAAGAAAGATCATGGGCTATCCATGGAGGTGGGGGTGATCGGGTGAGAGACGAAAAGGCTGTCAAGATGAGGGCGTGTCGGGGTGGGAGAAGAAAGTGTTGTGGGGTTGGGGTGAGTTAGATTAAGTCTGTGTCGGACTAGGGTGATCCCGATTGAGTGTGACTCACCCAGTCGACAAATCATGGTTAGAACCTCCCTCTCTCACACTAAGAAGGGGGATGCAATTTCACCTCCCCCATAAGAAGTTTCAGTGCTTGTCCCCCAAGTCGTACATTGGCGGAAGCATCTTCAAATTCGTCATGCCGAAGGAACTGGATGGGATGGAGGGAAAAATTGAGGCATATGAACATTCTATCTCTTTTCCAACTCCAACATGAAGTACAATAAACCAGTTAACATATATATCCTCGCAATATATAAATTGAGGCACTGACATAGCAAAAATGACATCCGACAAGTGATCAATGGAGGCTTCGAAAAATACATGCAATGCCTATAGACGATGGTCCAAAATGAGCGAAAACTCCGAGGTACAACCAAAACTCATGCTCCTAAATGCTACTCCCCTACATAAGTGATTCCTCCTAAGCAAAGCACACAAGGTGCACTACTACCCTTTTCGAAAGGGGTGAGGAATGTAAGGGCGATGCCCTCAAAAGATACATAAAGGTAAGAGATACAATTAAGCAATAAGGAAAACAAGACATAAGGCAAAAGGACATGACATAGAGATGGTAAAAACAAAGATAGAGGCTACAAACAAGGGGGTGAGTGAAAAGATGATGAGCCTACAAACCATGGGTGTTCTCCCTTAGTCAAATTAACTTCCTTCGAATCCAACGCACACTATTGGACACGGAGTAGTAGTGACGTCGAGAGAGATTTCTTGAAGTCGATCCGTGACATCACGGCGCAATTGATCTTGAGTTTCAGGAAACTCCACAAGTTGATCATTACATTGATTAAAGAGAATAAGATTAATTCCCTTGCCCAACAAGGGATGGGTGCTTGGACTCGGGGGTGTAGGTCAATATGAACTCCTGATTGATGATGTTCTACTAATTACTATTTTTCTCTTAGAAAACTGAAAGAGAGGACTATTCAAGAAGAATTGTTGCATTATATGAAGTCACTAATTATCCCACAAATACACCTGATAGTATTCAAATATGTGTGTTAAATAAACAAACAAAGATTTGTGCAATTTACCGCCGGGGCACGAACGCCACAACTGGGCTTTCCCTGCCTCGAGAATGGGCCCGCTATTCGTTCTCCTGGGCCTTGTTCGCTCCAATGTGATCCAAGTCCAGATCGCAGGGTCCAAGATCCATCGCCCGTCACAAGGCCTCCCGCAAAGGGTGCAGCTTAAGTTAAAATGCGGCGCAGAGGCACTTATGCGACTATTAAGTCGCCTATGCAGTGTTAAGGTTCGGCTGCTGCGTCCCTTGCTGAGCCGCCGTCTCCGCCGGACGGAGGTAGAAACCCTAAAATCCTCCCTGTCTCATCTCCTTTCTGATGCGCGTAATCTGGCCCTTGTTTGATTTCAGCAATCGCGCGGGAATGCTATTTGTAGGTTCTTTGTTCATTGTTTTTTCGTATGTGTATCTGTAAATTATCTCCCAGATCATACATTTTCTATTCGTTGATGTCTGCCCTTTGCAAGTGTTCTTGTTGATAAGTTTCTGTCAATGTTTCTGCTGTTATTTTCCATCCATCGGAAGTTCTGGGCATTCGAAGCATCGTGCAAGTTTGTGTTGTTATTCTGTGGGACATATCAATTTGCTGCAACTCTGTTTTGAGCCAACATTCGATCTGCACGCTATGACATGCATAGAAATACGTCACCTTTGTGACACCAGCCCGTGAGCAGGCTAAACATCCAAATGCGTAGAAATATATGGCGTTGCCATCGATTACATACAAGTAATTGCTGCATTTCTAATCGAGCAAAGGAGAATTACTTATTGTTCTATAATTTAAAGGCTTTTGCCACATGTAAATGAAAAGAGGCCTACCGTATCATCGAATGGGATGGTTTTTACCCATAGCGTTACCCCTAAATGGTAGAATAGTAAGAAAGTTCATGCGTGTCGCTCTGCGTCATTAGATATGTTTGTCAGCTTGCACGCTGGATTTGGAGAAAGGACTAAAGCAGCCATAAGTTTGGCAATAGCAGTTAAAGCCATAGTATCGCAGGCTTGTAGCTAGATGATTGTGTTGCATGTACATTTGGCCATTTGCATATTTTATCTGCATGGATGTCTTGCTGATTGGTCATATGTTATGTTTTATGTGCATAGCTTCTTGATCATTAGCTAAGTAAGCTTTAAAATCTGGATGGCCAATTGTTGTATGCACCGAAGATTTTCTGGCATGTTTGGCTGCAGTGTCATTTTTGATGGCTGATCCTCCGATTCAGCGGAGGATACATTATTATCTATATGTATCTGTTATGCTAAATATATGGCTTCTCACTTGTTAATGTTTGTTTATATCGACCTCATAAGAGTAACAACAGGAGTAGGAGTAACAATAATGGAAGTAAAGAGAAAGCCATACAGAACAAACCATGACAGCCGATAAGACCTTGGCCCTCTAAAGTACTCCTAATTGATAAGAACACGGATTCCCAAACGCACAGTCAGGAATCACCAAACTGACACAAAGAAACTCCAATTACATTGCCAGAACACGTCCTGCTACAACAGACATGTAGGCTTCACATCATGACCTCTCAGACGTGGGAAAACACTACCCTAAACACCGGTGCACACATGACCTCACCGTCGTGTACGCTACACAAGCCATGGTAAAGCCAGTCACAGGCTACCCGAAGCACTACGTCAATAACGATGGAGAACTGGTCACAAAATTACAAGCCACGTGTCATGTGACAGAAGCACCTCCTCACTATAAGCAAAGCCAGATGCATCCACTAACGTCTTACACTGCTCCTCAAGCGTCTCACACTCGCCTCGAACACGGTGACTAAGACACTGTACCAAGTACAAGTAACAACAGTAACGAGTGACTAGCTAGGGTCACACCCATCGACGCTTGTCCAAATGCCCCTGACCACGCGTGCACAACAAGCCCAATGTCTTGAGCCAGGCCTCTAGCTAGCTTTCCCCACAGTAGGATGCTACTGCAAAGCATGGGGGCCCACGAAAACTAGCTTAAAAATCGTCTCTCCGGAACTCGCCCCGCCACCACTCCCCAGTGGGCCGACACGCTGAAGTGTCGTCAGGCTATGACTAGTGGAGGCTCACTAGACATAGAGACTCAAAATAGAAACATCAAAGTACAGACAGGCTAACACATACCTGTCACACATACTACGAAGCACAAAGCAGCACACAGGATGGTCGCCAGACTCAGAACAAACAACTAGATCTATTCACAATGATCCTTGAGTCACACGACTCGGGTCAAGATCGTCGCACATCACGGTAACATACCGTTAATCAGCCTAGTCGCTAAGCCAAATCAGAATAAAACAGAAGTCCTCAACCCCTAGGCTGCACATAGGACTCCCAATTCTGTACAATACAAACCATAGAACATGAGGGAACGTCAAAGCCCTCAGACTACATAGATACGTAAATCAAGGTAAAATGATACCTCCAAGTGTCCAAAACTAGAGTCTTGATCCTCACAGGATAACCGAGACACACACGAGGTCACGTGTCGACCATTGTCACAACCAAGTTGACCAGAAACCATAATGACTCTCGAAGTGTGCAAAACACTGCTCGATATAATGGCACTTTCGAACACCCTATAACACGGTCACGGCCCTCATAGGACGTCCACAATATCCACGTACAATGGGCTAACCAAAGGGTCGAAGCTAAGCCAATCGGAAGCCAACTAACATGAAAGAAACACTACACATAGCTCAAGATAAAGCCCCTCTTTCGAGATCCCTTGACACACATATGACTCTTATGGTACACCCAAGCCATCCATCGAGTCAAAGGTCAACATGACATTAAATCCTGTGTTCACCGGAGCCCGAGACAACTCGAATAATACTCCAAAAATAAAAGGCATTAACATGCCTATACCCAGCGTCACGATGGTTAACGTGCCCCTATAGAGGGTCGCGATGTCATCAAAATGTGCCCAACACCTGGGTCATGATCATGCACAGACGCGACGGTTACCTAGGTCGCGTTAATAAATACGGCAAAAACCTCGAATGTAATAATACATAGTCGTGGCGGCCTCAGCTTAGGTCGCGTTAGCATAGGATCGCTCCCATCACAAGGGCCGCATTCCTCACCGCCAACTGTTCATCTTCTTAGATGAACACGACTGTACGACACTATGCATTTAACTGAGAACGCGCTCCCTGAGAGTACCGCGTTAAAACACTGAACTCAGAAAACACTAAAATCTGTGAAAAACACACTTCCACGCCCCAATCATCTCCAGAACGATGGGGAAACATCCCTAACATCGATATCCACCTTCCACAAGCCGAAAGGGGTCAAACCATGCACAAAACTACAAGAAACGGGTGGCTCCCATTAACTTACCCAAAATGACTCATGTGGGTAACCGGCCTCCTCCCAGCCCCAAATCATGGTCAAACACAATAAAACTAGCGGGAATGGCATCCTAACATGCAAGGGGCTCATTTCCTACCATTTAACATGAGAAACATCATGTGGAACGGCGATTCCATCGCACACCCCAAAACTTACTATAATTTCAAAAAAAATTAGAAACCCACTCAAACTTGTGCTAATCAGCATAGAATTCAAGGGCAAAGCAGAACAAAAGGAAAGGAATCTACCCCCCTACCTCCTTCGCTGATCGTCGGAGCTGAAAATGCCGAAACCATCACACGAACCCATGCCATGATGCTTTGAATCCACTGAGAGATCTCGCCAACGCCAAGCTCCGATTCTCACACCTTCACGCTCCACGACACCTCCACACCGTCTCCATGTCATCCTCGGAGCCTTCTCCGTCTGCAGTCAGAGTAGAGGGGGAAAGAGGAGAGAGAATGGAGAGGGAGAGAGTGAGAGAACGTGAGGAGAGATGTGCAGGTTAAAAGAAAAGGAAAATTAGTGAAATTTCCTAAAAATTTGATTTTCTGCACCAAATTTTTAACGCCTAGGTTTTGGGTTAGACTTCGGGCCTCTAACAGGATATTTAGAGCGGGTTCACCCATTGGATGCATATGTGGACACTTGGCCCTACCAGTGATGCACCCCAAACCAGTTGGTTCGACGCAAAGGAGGGTGTTGTGTTTTATTCCCATATCAGATATCCCTGAGAGTCTCACCTCTATATATG
The DNA here is from genome assembly GCA_024336825.1 of Amorphophallus titanum. Lineage (NCBI taxonomy): Eukaryota > Viridiplantae > Streptophyta > Magnoliopsida > Alismatales > Araceae > Amorphophallus > Amorphophallus titanum. Next base: position 47,308,306 of record JANBPO010009603.1, on the reverse strand, counting down.
TAAAGAATTCCCTCAACTCAACGCCTAGGTTTGGGTTAGAGTTCGGGCCTCTAACAAGAACAATTCCATGTCTAAATCACTTCATGTTGCCGACGTTGCCTTCTCGTTCGAATTGCCAACTCAACCCTAGACAGCCCCTCCAATGCTATTGACCGCTTCTTCCTCGAAGTTCTTCCTTTTTTGGAAGCAATACCAGTCTCTCCACTAATGTTCTCCCCTACTTCTATCAGTTCCAGTGTTTTCTACTGCTGCTGTTGGCTGCTGGCTGCCAGCCATCGTCACCCAGACCACCATCTCCGGCAATTGTCATATCCTCAGGCTACAAGTCCCCACCCTACTCACTTGCCGCCAACTAACCAGGCGAAGAAGACATAGTAGGTCCTCCCTGACCTGATACAGAACATCCATTTGTTTAAGTCGCCTGGATCTTGCCCGTTGGTCCGGATCCATTTGACTAAACTCTGTGAACAGGCCGATTCACTTTTCTTCTTCTTTCTTCAATTAAGACCAGCAAGCGGCCAGTCCTTTGAATCAACAATTCACTTTTCTGGCTAGCAGTCCATTGTGCCCATCCATACAGCCATCATCATCTACATCGATACGGTATAACATAGAGACATCTTTTATATCCATCTGGGGGTTTTTTAACACCATGATGCATCCGCATAGTCCTTTCATAATTCAACATCATTTTTGGGATGTTCTTCAGTTGTCTCCATGTCATTCCTGCCCAATATTCCCAAACGGGTATTCAGCTGATTGTGATCACCAGTTATGCCATTTGGGATGCTACTTTATGCTCCAAACTGTGTATTACAAAGCTATGGGGTTATGTTGATGGCTCCCTTACTCCAGGTACTGCCATGCCCTCAAGATCCATCACTGTGTCAAATTCCTCCACTACTGTCACACGCGCTGCGGTGACCACCGAAGCTGCTTCAGGCACTGTAAGTCTTATTGTCCCCACTATGGCGGCTGCACTCACCTTTCAAGTTGGAAGGATACAAACTAAGTCATCATGAGCTATATCTCATTATCTCTTGCTTTGTTGATCCTTTCATCAGTCTAAACTTGTTAGAGCTCACGACTTCTCAAATGCCATGGCTTTATCTAGCCAAGTTCAGACCAGTGGTGCCCACAAGTACTAATGGCACAATGAACTGGATGGTCTTCATCAGGGTGAGCTCTCCGCCCAAGACTTCTTCACTCAGCTTCATTGCACCAAGTTCGAACTAGATGTAATGCATGTTGTTGGTCGGGTTACTCATTGTTCACGCAGTATGCAAAGTGATCACCAACAAGTCTATCATTTTCTGATACACCTCCAACCTGCATTCAAGCCTTTTCTAGCATAGCTTCTTCTTTGCTCTCCTCTACCTACTCTGGATGATGCTCTTGCTGAGATCGTTGCCCAGAAAATGTGCCTTTGTGCTCTTGGCACATTCTCAGCTTCTTCTGAGACAGTCCTAGCAGCATCAATACAACCATCTCGTCAGCATACTTCTCAAAACTCCTTCTAGAGACACTAATGGCTCTATGGCTGAGCTCTTGTGTTGCTATTATCATGCTGGTCATCTTCAGGATGCCTGCCCAAGCTTATTCGTCATCAACAAACTCGTCAAATTTGCCATATACTGCCATCATTGAAGTTAAGCCCTCTTTTCTGGAGACACCAGCCATGACTAGTGCCACTCTTGATGTGGCACAATTGGCCTCTCAACAAACTCAACTTGCTTCTCAGCTTTAGCAGCTCCTTCAAGCCATTGGTCTCTTCACTAAACCCTCTGCCATGTCTGCCACCACCGCTACTATCTCTACTTGGGTTTTAGAATGTGACTTTAGATAGCTCATTGCTTGTCAATTGTACTCCTGTTCCCACTCACTTACAGATTTGCAATGTTGATGGCACTCCTCTTCATGTATCTAAATGTGGTACCATCACTTGCCAGTCTGACCCATCTGGTCGCCCAACCCTTTCTCTCGTGTTTCATATTCCTAAACTTTCCATAAATTGAACCAGTCACCTTGCTAATGTCGAATTCACTATCTCATTCACTACCTCTTCTAGTTTTGTACAGGATCTGCATACAAGCTAGAGGATTGGAACCACTCGTAGAGTTAGCAGCTTGTATTGAAGTTCCTACATCTTCCACCATTAACCATCACCTTATCTCTTATTCTAGCTCTACCTTTTCTGTTGCGGACTTGTGACATCATCCTCATGGTCATCCTTTAGAAGCTCGAGTCTTTGTTTTAATCTAGTGTCTTAGTCTCACTTTGATATGGAGTTAGATTAAAGGTGGGCTAACTCAACCTGATTAAAGTAGTCCGGAGTTAACCCATTTTTGGTTTGATAGGAGAGTAGTTAATCTGGGAATAAGGAGGTGGGGTAACCTATATTTAATCCAATGTGATTTGATAAGAAGTGGGATCTATTCACCCCCCCTTTAGATCCCTACCTTGCACCCCATTAGAAAATACAACCAATTGTCCCTTGAATATTGAAACCATCAAACCTTTGGCAGCCATATGAGTTAGTATAATGCGGGTGATGAACCCCTCTTGACTAGCAATCTGAACTGCAATGGAGCGAGAGGTGATAATAGCATCAATGGTAAGACCTCTGGTGAGCAAAGAGATTGTCGTCGACTTCACTCGGGAAGAAACGAGCACTAATGCAACGGAACTCTTTTTGACAACCGTCATGGGAAATGCAGGCTCATCATCCCCAAAATAGCCAAGGACTGGAATGCGGATCGGCATGCGGCAGATAAAATCCTGAACCATTAAATGCACAACTGGCAATGCATCATCCTAATTCGGCTCACAATCTCCCTGGGGACCAGACCCAAGGGTACCAAAGGCAATGCACACTAGCTCCGTGGGGTGGAAGTAGATGGAGAAGTGGAAAGGATAGGTTCGGAAGATGTGGAGGCTTGAACGAGGATGGTGACGTTGAGTGGTGGCAAAGGCAATGCGGGTGAAGGCGGAGGTAAAGGCAAAGGTGGAAGTGTAGGTGGGGGTAAAGGGAATGCGGGTGAAGGTTCCAGCAATTGTGGCGAAGGCGGAATGGGAAAGGCAGGCTCAGGTGTGGGTGAGGGTGAAAGCGTAGGTGTAGGTTAAGGTTGCTCAGGTTTGGGCAATGAGGGTGATGGACAAGAAGGCAAAGGATGTAGGGATGGTGAAGATGAAGGCGGCGATGATGGCGGAGATGGTGGAGAAGACAAAGACAGTGGAGATGACGAAGACGGTGGAATGGTGAAGATAGTGATGGTGATGGAGAAGGTGAAAAGGAGGATGATGGAGAGGGAGAGGGGGAGGGAGATGGAGAGGAAGAGGGTGAAGGTGATGATAGTGGAGGAGGTGGAGAGGAAGGTGACAATGATGGAGAGGAGGAAGAAGAAGGTGACGGCGATGGAGAGGAGGGAGAAGAAAGTCGTGGTGTCCACCGTCGATGTATCGACTCGACGCGTCGGGTGGTGTTAAGAGTAGAAGTGGTGGAGGTAGTGGGAACAATGGGAGTAGAGGAGGAGGAGAAAGGAGCCTGAGCAGAAGCTTGGGGGAATTTGTGAAGATGGCATAGGAGGTGGGGTAAGTGGAGATGCCGCAGGAGTGGGTGGTGAAGGGATAGGTGATGGACCAGGTGGTGGAGGAAGTGATGGGATAGATAACGGGGCAAGTGATGGAGTAGGGGACGGAGTGGGTGCAACATTAGATTAAGAATCACAAGGGTGCCCCTGGTCTTGTAGAGATGGAGACGGCTGCCAGGGTGGCGCATGCTGCTGCTGCTTACTGCGAAGATGTAGAACAACTTTATGGATAGCCGGCCAATCAACCATCATCTTGTCTTCCAGCTCATAAACAAACTCCCAGAACTCGGGATAATCCTCGACCAAATGCCCCTGCTGATGATGGTATTCATAGAATTGAAGTAAATTCCAAACTGTGGGTTGGCAAGGCACAATCGGAGGAAGCTACAATGAGTGAGTGGCCATCAAAGCTCTGAAAATATCTTTGATACACTCTAGCAACGGAGGATGAGGAGCCTGCTTCGGGCAAGGCAAATGCCGAGGGATATGAGAAGCTAATGGAGAGGGTTGTGGGGGTTGTGTAGGCAAGGGTGCATGACGACTAGTGGAGAGACTAGGTGAAGGCACATGATGAGCGGGGTGGGTAGGTATGTAGTGGACGGCATCCACTTACTCGTGGTTTGACGTTCCCTTGACCAAAGGTGGAGACACAGGTGGGTACGAGGAGGCAGAAGGTTGACTCATGGAGGGTTGATATGTGGAAGCGTATGGCTCACACGTGGAAGGTAGGTGAGGGGTATATGTGGCGAAAGGATTTATGGAGGGTGCGTAGGTGGCGTAAGGCTGGCTCATGGAGGGTGCATAAGGGGTGCAAGTGGATGGCGAAGTGGATGGCGAAGTGGATGTGGAAGGAGAAGAAGACTCGGGGCAAGGGAACCTTGGAGTTGTTGACAAATGAAGTGGACCCTATTATAAAGCTGTTGTCAAGAGGTAATAACATTAAAGACCAAGATGAGCCGATACTCGGGCGTTGCATTAGAAATCAGTATCTTAATTTGCTCCCCCTCTGGAATGTGCCCCGGAACATGCGCATGCAGCCAGGCAACGCCAGCGGTCAGCAAAGGTGCTGATGTGACACCACCTTGGGGGTGATAGCCACAAGACCGAAGATCCCTCGGACCTAGCTAGCAAGCGATGTGCGGGTCGATGACTTCACTCAAGCGGACTTACCTGCTAAGCGCACTCTCATATCTATAGGCAATCCGACGATGGTAGTGAGGGTCCAGGATAGAACCTCGCTGCTCTGGAAGTTGGCTAGCCTAGGATTGAACCCCTAAGGGCCAGGGATGCCCCAAATCATGGGTGGCCAACATGCCAAGGGTGTGGGTTTAGTGGTTACTCTCACCTCACTCCGCGGTGGCCACTCAAATGACAGAAAATTTGGATCGAGCACTCACTCACCGTCCGACGGAGCTAAAAGATAATACTAAATGAGCAATATTAAACCAGCAAGAACGCCAGCCCAGCAAGGAGGTGAACATCATTGAGTTCACCCCCTCTGTCAAAGCTAGCAAGGAGGTCAGAACAAGTGGCTCTGACAAATAGTCAGCAAACAAGCCGGTCACTCCCTCCTTCTCGGAGCGTATGAAGACACCCTTCTCCTACAAGAATGAACATACGAGGATGCTCTTCAACCTTTGTATAGCCCAGAAGATTGTCGAGTTGCCCAAAGTACGCAAGCCGGATGAGGCACAGAAGACCGACGATCCCACCTATTGCCCATATCACCGCATGCTGGGTCATCCAATTGAAGATTGCTACATCTTTAAGACTCAGGCACAGAAGCTGATCTGAGACGGCCTTGTTCAAATGAAGAGTGGTCTCATTGATTCCCCACAGCCACACACGTGGTCCAGACCAGCCAAAGCAGTGCGTGTGGTTCACTATCCGGCTAATGTGATCCACATGATGGCGGCATTTTCTCTTTTTGATGATGAAGAAGAGGAGCCCAGCACTAGCCGAGGAGAGCGTTCACTCTGGTATCAAGGGTGGAGGCCCTGGCATGATCACAGATCTCTCTCCTTCCCCAGGGAGAGGACCCAGTGACTCTTTGATGTTCTTGTCGAGAGGGGACAAATCATGCCCCGTGACTCGTCGGCAGACTATACTCACTGGGACTTTAATCACCCCTAGTACTGTCCCTTTCATGCCAGAATCTGCCATGTGATCGAGTCCTGTGAAGAAGTCCAGCACCTCATCCAGGAACAGATTCAGTGGGAGCAGATCGATGTCGAGGGAAATTTCATGGCACTCGTCAGACTCTGACAAGCCGTCAAAGAAACCCTGAGCATCGCCAGAAATGCACCAGAGCAGCTAGATCCTCCCAGGAAAATGGGAAAGGGCTGCCCTACCAGCATACTCTAGAATGGCTCGAGTTTCAGACTGACAATCGGGAAGCACTCGAGCGATTACCAAGGTGCCAGGAGCAAGACGCCAGCCAAGAGATGGGGCCAAGTAACTTCTCGATCAACATCATCCATCCGCCTGCTCCCTGGGCCTCTCCTGATTCCCCGACATCACCAGTCGGCCAGCCAGCCCCTACCACTTCAGCCATACAATGGCGGCCCTGGTAAGAGTGGAGTCTCTCCCTTTCTCAAGAGAAGACACTGCCAGGCTTCTCCGAATCCTCCTGGGTCAAGAGAATGTCTTGGTGGGTGAGATGACGATGGGCTCCGTAAGCTCCTCTCATCGTTCCCCTACCCCACCTCCATCTCCGACATCTGGGGATAAGAAGGGGAAGCAAAAGTAGGGAGAGGCATCAGCCTGACCAGGTCATGTCCTCTCGGTGGGTGAGCCATCAAGTCTTCCACGCTTGTCCTGCAACCCAACCTAGCTTGCAAGAGCAGCGCCTTCAGAGACTTCAGCTACACCAGTTTGCGAGTCAGGTTCGCCACCACAAGGGCCACCCGACCGCGGAATCAAGATAGCTGCCGAGGGTAGCAATGCCCCGAGACACCGTCAGACGTCATCCGACCGTGCCCCCAACTAAACCATCAAGGCAAGGCCAGGAAGCAGGATGTCAAGCATGCTCCCTAGGCCGCTCCTCAGCAAAAGCTCTAGCCACTGCGGCTAAGGCATCAAACCGCGCCTACGTCTTCGGACGCTGGCCCCAGTACACCTGCTCGGTGGGAGATACCTCCCTCGCCACCACGGATAAGGCATCAAATCGTGCACACGTCCTTGGACGCCAGCACCAGTCTGTCAGCTCATGGTAAACCTCCCCAGCCACCGTGGCAAAGGCATCAAACTGCGCATACATCTTTGGATGTCAGTCCCAACATTCCAGCCTATCAGGAGCTACCACTCGAGGACATCAAGCAGGCGATCAATGCTACGTTCCAAATACAACAATCGGAAGGTGTCGAGATTGAGATCTGGGCAAAGAGAAGCCGCCAACCTCGCCCTATAAAGGCATCAACTCAGAAATATCCCCATGGGGATCTGTCAGCCCCAACTCCACTACCTCCTCCTCCTACTCCCCTAGTGATGCGGGACGAGCCCATCGGAGACTGGAGTCTAAAGCCAGCAAACTCGAAGAGCATGGACGCCTAGAGGGAAAGACAACTGCACATGTGAAAAGTGAACTCTTCAAGGGTAATGAAGTGACGGCTAGGCGAGCAGCGGTTCGAGGGGCATCGGACATGGTCTGAGCTGTGAGGAGGGTGGTGGAGGCCACCTGGGGAGGGTGGGTTGGGCACCGGATGCAATCGGGCAGATCGATATCGAGGGACCTATTCAAATGTCACTCTCCTCACTAGTAGCAAGTTCACTCACTATAGTGGATCATTTGGGGATGAGCACTTATCTCACCGGCGTTACATAGGAACCAATACTAGAAAAGTAGTAAAGGAGTGGTGACCGAACGTGCCTAGCTGTACCCGAGGGGTCAGCTCCGATCAGAGACGTGGGCACGCCGGGGAGCGTACGCACCCGACGAGCACGTTGCGTCGATGGTGCTTCCAGACGAACCTGCTAGTACAACCACAAAATAACCACTCCATGCAGGGAGGGGGAAGCTAGGGGGAGGGAATGACCAGTATAAAACTACCCTCACACAGGAGGGGGGGACGCCCTACCCCCACCCCCGCGAAAATGCATCCCAGCAAACCGCCAGAGGCTACTTCACCCTCCCAGGGCAGCCGCTCATCCGTAACAGGTCAGGAGGACCTTCAGACGCCCCTCCTCTAGAGCAAGAGGTCTCCTCCATGCCAAGAGGGGCGAAACATGGGGGGCGCCATCCGCGACCAGAGACTGAAGTCCCCGGGGAACATTAGGACAACTCGTCGGCACGCCCCAATAGCCCTTCAGCGCTACGATAACCAGAGTTGTCCTTCTAACTGCAAGAGTTCAATAGGCGCTTCGCAGAGCTGGAGTGCGCCCTACCTACATCAGACCCCTTCAGCAGAGGACGAGGAGAAATCCCCATTCTCTGACTGCATCCTGAAGGCAGAGATTTCTCCCATAATCTCTATTCCGACCTTCAAGTCTTATGACGGCCAGGGTGACCCGGTCGAACACTTCAATAGCTTTGACGCTCTGATGACCCTACACGGGGCATCTAACACTATCAAGTGCATAGCCTTCATGACCACCCTGGTCCAAGGAGCCCAAGCGTGGTTTCGAGCCCTCGCCCCCAGATCCGTTCGAGACTTCAAGCAATTCGGGCGAGTGTTCAAGGAGAGTTTTGCCGGCAGCAGCCCCCCAAGGTCAGTAGCAGGGCTGTTGGCTCTTAAACAGGCGCAAGGGGAGAGCCTTCGGGCTTATATCAACTGATTTAAGTCGGAAGCCCTGTGGGTCCCCCACCAGGACGTTGCCTCAGCCATAACAACACTGACCAGAGGCACCTGAGACGAGAACCTCCGCCGTGAACTTGTCCTTCACCCTCCCTCGACCCTTGCCGAGCTAGTGACTTTGGCTTTACGCCATGCCGAGTGCGAATAGGTTCTCAGCGTATGCTGAGGTGCAATCGGCGTGGGTGGGGAGGGGGACAAGAAGCAGGTGTCCGAGCCAAGCTCGGGGCTAGGGAAGAGGCAGAGCCGAGACAGGGAGCACAAAGAGCTGTCCCGGAGGTAGGAGCGGTGCACCCCATTAACTGCTCCGATGTACGAAATCTACGAAGACATCAAGGACTCGGGCCTCCTTTCTCAACACAAGCCAATGAAGTCGAAGAGCCGCAATCACAACAGCATTGCCTATTCCATAGCGATCACGGGCATCATACTGGCAATTGCCGCCAGCTCCAGGATGAGATCGAGCGCCTCGTCCGCCAGGGACACCTATCCCAGTTCATCGCTGGGCACAAGGAAGGCCGAGGCACTCCAGAAGAGATTGACAACACCCCCCGTAGGGTACACATCAGCGTCATCACTGGAGAAGATGCATCAAGGGGTGATAGTAGCCGAGGAAGGAAGCGTCATGCGGTACGGGCAAGCCGAGCCATCGAGCCCCCGAAGGCCCTACCAAGTGAGACACAAGTCATCATCTTTTCAGACCAAGACCTTGAAGGGCTGACCACCACGCATGGCGACGCCCTGGTTGTATCAGCTATAATAAATCATTGTAACGTAGTTAGGATTCTTATTGACAATGGTAGTGCCCCCGATGTATTATCTTACAAATGTTTTCTTATGATGGGGGAGAGTCCGTCTAAACTCCGCCCGATCCGAACCCCCCTTTGCGGGTTCAATGGCCAGGCCATTTATCCCGAGGGGCCCCTGAACCTGCCAGTTACTCTTGGCACCCCCCTAAAACCATTACGGTTATGGTGAACTTCATAGTGATCAAAGGTATGATGGCATACAATGTAATCTTTGATTGGGGAATCCTTAGCCAAATGAAAGCAGTGCCGTCTACCTATCACCAAAAAATGAAGTTCCCCACTAAGCATGGGGTGGGGGAAGTATGGGGAAACCAGGCATTGGCCAGAAGGTGCTACAATATCTCGGTTGAAGCCACAAGGCCAGACGGGAAAAATAAGGGCCCATGGGAAATCGAGGAAAAACTTGCAACATCTGAGCCCGGCAGCGAGTTGCTAACAGTTTTCCTAAATGATGACCCGACCTGTGGAGTAAAGATTAGAGCTAACCTACCATCTGAGGTTTAGCAGTAATACAATGATTTCCTTTCCGGGTACATCCGAGTCTTTGCATGGTCTGATGATCAGCTCCTTGGGATACCGAGAGAAACGGTAATGCATAAGCTCAACCTCGACCCGACCGTGAAGCCCGTACAACAACGCAGAAGGAAGCATGCACTGGAGAAGCAGACGATCATCAATGAGCAAGTCGCCAAGGGACAAAAAATTGGTCTCTTTAGATTAGTCCTGTACCTAACATGGCTGGCTAACATCGTCTTGGTGCCTAAAGCTTTGGGGAAATGGAGGATGTGTGTGGACTTCATCGACTTGAACAAGGCTACTCCAAAGGATTGCTACCCATTGCCGAGCATCGACCAACTGGTTGATTCAACCTCGGACAACGAGATACTTAGCTTCCTAGATGCCTATTCGGGTAACCACCAACTCAGAATGGACCTGGAAGATGTTGAGAAGACAGCCTTCATCACCGACCTCAGCGTACACTGTTACACCCGAATGCCCTTCGGGATAATGAACACCGGTGCCACATACCAGAGGCTAGTCAACCATATGTTCGAGGGACAGCTCAGCCAAAATGTCGAGGCCTACCTAACCGACTAGAAAGGATAGATTTCTCAAGGAGATAATGAATAGGGTCCATTCTAGAGATGAGCTTAATCTCGTAGGCTAGAAAATAGTGCTTGAGCTTCTGAGATACCCATACTAGCGCTGCACAGGTCTTCTCCACGGTAGTATATTTTGATTCAGCTGGATTAAATAACCTAGAAAGGTAGTATGCTGCCCTCTCTCTTCCTTTGTCATCCACTTGGGCCAGGACAGCTCCTAGGGAGTCCTCAATTATAGAAATGTATAGAATCAGGGGTTTTCCAGGGACCAGAGGCTGCAAAACGGGGGGATTAGAAAGATAAACCTTAAGATCCTCGTAGGCCTTTTGGCACTGTTCATTCCACTCAAATTTGGCTCCCGCCTTCAACAAATCGTAGAATGGGCGGCACCTCTGAGAGTGTTGAGATATGAATCTCCTAATAAATTACAGACGCCCAATCAAGCCTCTGAGTTCTGTAATGTTCTTTGGCAGGGGCATGTCCATTACGGCCTTTGCCTTATTTGGATTGATCTGAATCCCCCGTTTACTAACTATAAACCCAAGCAACTTCCCTGATGTAACTCCAAAGACACATATCTTAGGATTCATTTTTAACTGATGTTCCCTAGCCCTTTGCAACACCTTAGCTAGGACGGCGGGGTGTTCTTCCTTCGACCTTGATTTCACCAGGATATCATCCACGTTGGCCTCCATGTACACATGCATCATATCGTGAAAAATAGCCATCATCACCCATTGGTAGGTGGCACCTGCATTCTTCAATCTGAAAGGCATAACAACATAGCAGTACGTGCCCCAAGGTGTGGTGAAGGAAGTCTTCTCTTGGTCTTCTGGAGCAAGACAGATCTGGTTGTAATCGAAATACCCATCCATGAAGGAGAGGGCTTCATACCCAGTCGTGTTATCAACCAAAACATCAATATGAGGAAGCGAGAAATCATCTTTCGGACATGCTTTGTTTAAGTCCCTGAAATCAATGCAGATCTGAACTTTACCATCCTTTTTCATCACCGAGACTATGTTTGCCGCCCATTGCGGATATAAGACGACTCTAATAAACCTGGCCTTATGTAACTTGTCAACCTCTTCCTTCATCTTTAAGGCCATTTGAGGGTGGAATCTTCTTAATTTCTGTTTGACGGGTGTTGCCCCTGGTTTTAAAATGAGTCGATGTTCAACCAGAGTAGGGTCAAGACCCGGCATGTCCTCGTAGGACCAGGCAAATGAGTCGCTATACTCCCTCAAGACTTTGATCAACTCCTCTTCAACCTGAGAAGGGAGATTAGCTGAAATAATGATTGGCCTGGGATCCTCTTCGGTCTCTAAGTTGATTTCCTTAGTGGGTTCATCCACTACTGACGAAGGTTCATCAAATCTCTTCAACCCTTGTGCATATTGGTCAGTAATGTCGTCCACGTCCCTTTCCTCATCATTGGCTGGGTCTTTCTCATCCACAATCTCATAAACGCCCAAACCGTCATTGCTCTACACCCCGCCCTCTAATTCCTCATCATCCTCTGTGACGATGGCGGTGGCTATGAACTCAGGACACTTAAGGAGGGCACAACATCTACTGGCTAGATCCTAAAGGAACCTATCTGGGATGGATTTTGAATGACGCGTCATAGGGAGCGTCACAGATGTGGAAGGACTATCAATGCTAGAACAAACTTCTACCCCAATTGACTTGACTAACTTAGGAGGTTCTGCAGGATGTACATCTAACCTAGGGGATAGAAAGTCTATTGGGAAGGAAGCAAGGGGTCTTGTGCCCCTGGGGAGGAGGTGAACAAAAAGTAGCATAATCTTCCACTGATATGAGCGCTTCAAATTTGGCATTTTTTTTGGTCACACTCAGTGGTCAACATGCAGCAAGAAGAGGAATCTGTAGGAAAAGGAGGAAGAGCCCGAGGGCACAGAGTAGGAAAGATCACGTCGAAGAATAGGTCTGAGGATCGAAACTACATGCCTGATAAATCTGCAGGTCTGTCGGGTGACCATCTGGAAACCAAATTAATTGGTGGGCACTCCCTGCAAGGACAATTAACAATTAAATACTCAATCGGCCTCTCGAACTGAAGAGGAGACCGAATCATGGATGGATCAAAAAGAAGAGGAGGAGAACGGGGAATAAAGGTCAGCCTATGAAGAATGGAGATGAGGCGGGGAAGGGACCAAGTGGCAGTTGAGCTCCCCATTCCCGGGGGAGGTAGGGCTGGCTTCTCAGAAACTCTCTTTACAACCCATAGCTCAGGTTTCTTCAAACTTTCTTCTTTCTCGGTAAATAGCTTAACCAAACTGACAGAATAATCTTCAAAATCATCGACGGCCCCATTATTGACACCCGTTTTTTGCCAATAAGTCGAGTCAATCTTCTTACTCTTATTTTATTGATGCCTCGAGTTGTCCGTTGTGTGTCAGGTTATTTTTTGGTAATTTTTGAGCTTATTTGGTGTAAGGTCTCCCTCCCAGGCTGAGTCCAGTTCAATTCAGGGCTTAATGGGCCTTGGAATGGCATTTTGGTCCACTTTATTAATAATTCCAGCGTCTAGTACTTGTGCGGGTGGTATTTGACCACCCATGTTATTTTGGTTTTTGTTCTCCGCATTTGGACTTCCCGTCCGGGCGCGCCTCCGCACGATTCCGGCGCATGGACACATTCCTCGCCAACCTGAAGAAGCTCCTCGAGATTTTCGTCAACCAGACCTACGGCACGCCGCTTTTCTGGGGCGTCCTGATCGTCGCGGTGGCCGCGTTGTTCTTCGCCGCCGGCATGATTTCGCGCACGATCTTCGGCATCGACGGCGGGCTCGTCCGGACGTTCGTCGCGGAAATCCTGATCGCGATCGTCTTCCTCGTCGCGAGCACGGCCGCCATCACATGGATTCCCTGGTGCGCCAATTTCCCGGCGGCTTCGGTCATCGGCGGCGTACTCGCGGCCGGCACGCTTTACGGACTGCGCAAAATGCTCGGCGGCAAAACCGGGCCGGCGATCGGCATCACGGTCTTCTCGCTCGGTCTCTTCGCGCTCGTCGCGCACTTCGGCGGCGGACTCGCCACCTCGCTCGCCAGCAAGGCCGAGACGCTGAAACCGGCGAACGACCCGAAGTTCGAACAGGCGAAATGATTCCCGCGCGAAAGTCTCTCCGGAGCTTTCGCCTTTTGATTTCAAAATCCGGCCGGACATGACCCGCATCCGCAAAATCGCCTTCGTGGTAAACCGCGACAAGGCGCGCGCCGACGAACTCGCCGGCGTCCTCATGGCGATGGCCGAATCCCGCGATGTCGAGGCCGTCCGCGTCGAGAGCCGGCCGGTGCCGGAAAACGGTCTCGAAGGCTGCGACGCCTGCTGCGTCATCGGCGGCGACGGGACGATCCTCGGCGCCGTCGGCGAAGCCGCGCGCCACGGCGTGCCGATCTTCGGCATCAACCGGGGCAAACTCGGTTTCCTCGCGAACTACCCGGCCGAAACCGCCACGCACGATTTCGCCGCCGTGCTCGACGGCGAATACGCCCGCGCCGAACTTTCCCTTCTTGACGCCGTCGCGCCGGACGGACGCGTCCACACCGCGCTCAACGACATCGTGATGAAGACGCCGGACGTCTTCCGCATGGTGAAACTCTCCGTGTATTCCGGCCGCGAATTCGTGAACACCTACCGCGCCGACGGCCTCGTGTTCTCCACGCCCACCGGCTCGACCGCCTACAATCTCGGCGCCGGCGGCCCGCTCATCATGCCCGAAGCCGGCGTTTTCGCGATGACGCCGATCTGTCCGCACACGCTGACAAACCGCACGGTCATCTTCCCGGACACGGCGGAAATCCGCATCGAGAAGGAAGACCGGGACGCCCCGGTCGTCGTCTCCGCGGACGGCCTCGATCCGCTCGCCGGCGATCTCTTCCCGCTCACGATCCGCGTTTCGCCGAACCGGCTGCGGATTCTGCGTCCGCGCGGGCTGTCGCACTTCGACATTCTCCGGGCGAAGCTGAAGTGGTGAGAAGGAAATGCGGAATGCATTTTGCCTTTCCGGCCGGTTGACACGTCCCGGTCGCCCGACAGCAGGAGGAAGAAATGACCTCCGTGGTGAACGTTGAACTCCCGCTGGGGAAACTGATGCGGAGGAAGCAGAGGGCACCCATTTTATAGACAAGAAGCCTGCGATATATAAAGAAAACTCTGCAGAACCATGGACACAGTGTCGCCCGTGACCCTTGGGAGTTTGGAAAGCAGTCAACGGAAGCACAGGAGGGCGCGTGAAAGGTTGAAACAGTCGGAGATGACAAGGCGATGTTAATCGGTGCTGAGAAGACCAGGCAGAAGCTTTCGAACAGTGATGAGAGGACCAGGCAGAACACTGGGACACCGTGCGGCCCTCGGGAGAAAGCAGCACAATGTACCCTTTTCCTGGCGTTCGGTCACCCTGCGGAAAGCGGCTCGGGGAAACAGGCAGCGAGCGGATCCCCCTCGAGTGAACTGTGCTCCGAATCGGGGAAACGGAAAGGATAATAATTCCGCTCACCGGGGAGGAGGAAGGGAGATCCCCGCCGCGTCCCGAGGACGGCTCACCTGGAAGAGGATGAAGAAGCCGTCGCGCAGCCTGGATCGTCACCAGGCACCCGCGTTCGTGGGAGATCGCCGTGGTTTCCGCGAACAGGGGTATGGATGGAAGGCGCTGCGGGAATTAGGGCAACCAACCGCGGGCTCACCGGGAAGAGGAAAGGAACCGTCGCGCGGCAAGGATCGTCACCAGGCACCGCGCGTTCGTGGGAGATCGCCGTGAGGGGTATGGATGGAAGGCGCTGGAGGGAGTTAGGGCAACCAGCCGCGGCACAACTCATTCGAGGGGGGAGGCTCGAATGAGTTGTTCGCCCGAATACAGGGCGTATCCCAACCGAGGCCAAATGAGTTATTTGCGACGCCAAAGTCGCACAAGTCATTCGAGCCCGAATAAATCCGGATAAATGACCTTATTCGATTATCAAAGCAGGCCAAAGGAAATTAAGGAATAAGTAATGTCCTGTTAAATGCAGTTCCTCGTAGTGTTCATGATTCTGCACGCAACGAGTTGATCAGCTTATATCCTTCTCCGAAAGGCTAACGAGAGGAGTAGTTGGCAATGTGACGTGAAATTGAGATTGGATCACCAATATCATAAAAGATAAGTGAAGATAAGCATAAGTCATTCTAACCCAAAGCCATTTGAATTTATAAGCGAACAAATATGTTGTACTGTTAAGAACAAACGGAAAATGGGTTGGGCACAGATCATTCCACTAAAATTATGGAATGGGTATTCTCAAAATTTTAACTTCAAATTAAAGATAAGGGGAAACGGGTTCATCCTTTTTTTGGTCCTTTCTATCTTCAATTGTGATGACTTATATCCTATCTATCTTAAAACCCATATCAAACAGGGTCAAGGTGCATATGGCAAGTTTTATGCATCAATCGACACTGTGACAGTTCATCCTGTACAATTTTAAGACTTGAAAAAGGCATAATTATCAAGCTGTGAATTGTTTCCAGGTTGCTAGCGAGTGCAGTTGCCTGGCCATAATGTACTACCTAATGTCTTGTTTGGCAGGGCGAGGGTGATGGGGTCGTATCGGGGAGGGACTGGAGCACGACCCATACCTCCGCTCCTTGCCTCGCCAATAGACGGGGATGAGGAAACCCTGATGACGCAGTCCCTTGAGGTTGACCCTTCGGAAGAGGGAGAGACCTTCCCCGCGCGCCTGCGGTGGAGGGGGTTCCAGAGGAATACTTCTTCATCTTGTGTCTCTTCAACTGATGGCATAGGTTGTTTATTATGGTAGGCTTCCTGCAGGGCTGTAGCCTTGATGGGGTCGTCACCGAGTGGAGCCGAAATCGATATCACGTCGGCCTCGTAGTAGTCTTCCGGTGAGAAGCCCAAACCCAGATACTTGGTAAATTACAGCAGCCTCTGCTCTAGGTTTGGTGGGTTCCACATCTTTTCAAATATCTCCTTCTGGCTGGAGGGTTGATAAAGAGGAATCCTTTGTCTCATGATCATTTCGACCGTCCAGTCAGTCATATGAGGGAGCCCCGAGATCGGGACGTGCGGGTCATGCAGTTCGTTAGGGAGTCGGCAATCATCATCTCCTCTGATTGGCTGTTCTTTGGCCACATAGAAAATAGTGGGCGGGCCTTCAAGATTCGGCACCTCGAAGGTCCTCAGTTGCTCGGTCGCTTGGCAGTCGAGCTCCGCTACTGGCTTAATGATTCCTGGCAGGACTTTGACACCCTCTAGCAGGTCCTCGAGGTGAGGTGCCCCCAGTGTGGGATAGATGGCGAGGGGAAATGCCTTAAATATCCCTTCTTCTTCTGCAATAAACGGCACATGCGGAGGAGCCACATAGCCTGGGGGTGGCAGAGGAAACCAGCCATCTGATTTTATTTTCTTCTTGCCTTTGTCCCGGGCAGCTTTAGGAGCCTGCTTCCTCTCTTCCAGGTACAGATTAGCATCTGACAGATGACACTCGAACACCTCGAACGGGTGGAGGTCAACAAAGATTCTGACTTCTTTTCGCTCACAGGGGTACTTGATGCACTGGTGCAAGGTGGATGGCACCACTCTATTCTGGTGTAGCCAAGGCTGACCAAGCAATGCCTTGTAGGAGGTGTTGGAGTTGATGACATGGAACTGGACCTTGGTCTCTGTTACCGGAGTCATTTACTAATATTTTCAGGACTTTGATGGCCACTCACATGGTGCAACTCTCTTTGGTTGTGCCTTGTCGACACGTGGTGGAGAATATGCTTTAGTTTTCTGAATTTCACTACTAGCAGGGGCATTTGGTCAGGATTACCCCGAGTTCTGGGATTATCTTTATGATCCGGAAGATCAGAAAAGGATCAATTGGGCCACCATGCATAAAGTTATTTTACATCTTCGCAATAAGCAGCAGCAGTAGCAAGCACTGCCTAGGCAGCCATCTCCGTCACTACAAGACCAGGGGCACCCCTGTGATTCTTTGATTAGTGTAATGCTTGCTCCATCACCTGTTCCATCGCCTACCCCATCTTTATTTCCACCTACCCCATCCTCATCTTCACCTATTCCTACTCCGTCTCCAACACCTCCACAGACCCAAGCCTCTGCTCAGGCTGGTGCTACCTAGCCTTCCTCCATTCTCGCCACCGCTTCTACTCCCAACACTGCTAGACGCATCGTGTCGATGCATTGAAGGTGGGTGCCATGACCCTCCACTTCCTCCACCTCACCACCACTTTTGCCATCTCCATGTCCGCTATCCCCATTGCTCTCATCTCTATCTCCACCCTCCTCACCATTGCCTAACCCATCACTGCCACCTTCACTGCCTCCTCTCCCAAAGACCCCTATTCCATCACCTCCAACATCTCCACCGCCTTTGCTATCTCCTTCACCATCGTTGCCTGAACTTGAGCAGGCTATATCTGCACCTTCACCTCCACCTTCACCTTTATCCCCTCCTACACCTACACCTCCACTTGTGCCTTTGCCTCTACCTTAGCTTGTCATCGCCGCTATCCCTCCACTACTCGCATTACCTTTACCCCCACTTACACCTTCCAAGCCTTTTATACCCATCCCTCCATCTATTTCCACCCCTCGGAGTGGGTGTGCACTGCCTATGGTGCCCCTTGGGTCTGATCCCCAGGGAGAGCATGAGTCGAGTCAGGATGATTCGATGCCGGTTATTCATTTCAAGATTCAAGATTTCATTTGTTGCATGCCGATACGCGTCCTAGTCCTTAGCTATTTTGTGAATGATGAGCTTCCACTTCCCATGACGGTTGTCAAGAAGAGTTCCCTTGCCTTGGTGCCAGTTTCTTCAAGAGCCAGGTCTGTGGCAATCTCTTTGCTCACCGTAGATTCTATTATTGATGCTGTTATTTCCTCTCGCTCTGTTGCCATTGAAATTGCTGGCCGAGAGGGGTTCCCCACCTGAGTTGTGCTATCCCATGCGACCGCCAAGCAGATTATAGATTTTATGTTGAAGGGGCAATTGGTCGTACCTCCAACATTTTCAAAGGACATTCTGCACATTTTATACAATCTCCCTCGATTTATCAGTAAGTCGGCAACGTCAACGTCGTGCATTACTCTCCCTCAATTTCATCCTACTCTACTAGCAAGGGAGTTATGTTTCAAGACCGATTGCCAAATGGAGTTGCCAGAGCTCCATATCATGGTGCCAAGAGACAAGACTCTGTGGTTCCATGATGTTCAACACTCTGAGGAGTTATCTGTTCAGGAATGTCTACATGTTGTTAGCACTGGGTGTCTAGAGGCAATCATCCCGATGAAGCTACATGTTCACAATCAGGCCAGGCCGTCTGCCAGATGGGCCTGTTACTTGAGAAGATATTACAAATTGAGAAGCCAAAAGGTCCGAGTCTACTCCAGGCAGGTTCATTTCCAAGATATCTCTGCCAAGAAGAGACGGCGGTGTGGATATAAGAGCCGCGTAATGTGCACTCAATGGTCCACTCTTCCTCGCCTTTCTATTTATCATTTCTTCTACTCAACTCCCACCCTTGGGTGATGTATCTTCCCACTTCAGATCCTGCTTCTATGATCTTCTCTTCTCTTCTGGGGTCTGCGAACCCCCATTCCTCTTCTTCTTCCCATCCGGGGCCTCTGGATTCTTCCTCCTGTCACAATTCTAGGCCTCAGCCTATGCCTGTCTTTCACCCCGGCTTTGGGACCTCTCCTGATTCTTCCTCTTCTCATTCGGAACCTCCAGATCCTTCCTTCCATCCTGATTTAGGGACATCTTCTGATTCCCCGGGACTTCCGGGTGTTGTTTCTGATTCCTTTCCGGCCCTGTCGAATGTCTACACTTTTCCTTCTCTGGCCTTGCCAGATGCTATTTATGATTCTTCTCCGACCACGTCGGATGATTAGTCTTCTTCTTCTTCATCTTCACAGCAATCTCCTCATCGTCTTTCTACTCTCTCCCCCTCACCCTTTTGGGGTTCTTGCCCTTTTTCATACTATTTTCGAGGCTTTAGCCCGCCTTGATATCAATTAGTCTCCATTTATTCTATATCTGGTTCCTTGTTATCAGGGCCTTGGTGCCTTAACGAGGGAGTTTTAGCTCTTGTCTCTCTTCCTTTTTATTGCTCTTTGTCCAGTTTGGTGTCTGTCACTCCTCCATGTAGAGGAATCTTGAATCCTTTGCTATCCTTTCATCTTGGTCCTGTCAAAGTAAGGAAAACGAAGCTCGATGACCAAGCTCTCACTTCAGAATGTCGGTTTCCACGTTATGGATTTGCAAAGGTAGTAGTGTCTGCATAGTTCTGCGGCCTCCGCTCGTCCCTCCTCACAAATGTGCGATAGGGGCAAATCAAGTCCTTCTCAGCCCACCAGCTGGTTGTTGGGGTGCCTTCCTCTTCTGCCGGTAGCGGATAGTTGATCAGCTCCAAGCGGTTCGATCTGATGCGACAGAGGTCCCGCAGGGTCTTCTTGAAATCATCCTTCGACACTGAGGGCAGCTTGGCCTGTGGCACCGGTTTACCCTCTCGGACTGCCTTACGAGCAATCATATAATCGGCCACATCCTTGCTTTTGCCACGCCACAGGGACAGGAGGTGCTCTGGGTCGAAGTCAAGAATGGGCACGGGCTGTCGGCTAAAGAATCCCCTCTCTGCCCTGTCCTAGTAGTCGGTCTTATGAGACCGATAAAAGGCCGTGTGGGCATTCCACCACTTCACGTACTCAGGTGTCACCCGAGGGACACGGCCAGGAGCTGGTACTCTGAAGGTAGCAGCGTCTGCCAGGTGGAAGAAGTCCCACAAGACTCTGGCGTTCTCTGCAACTAAGCTTCCCGCAGAGCCCCCATTGCCAAGTAGAACTGGGCACTGTATACATGAATGTGCTGGTCGTAGCCAAAGTTTCGGCCAAAACGGAAGGGGTAATATAGCTCCAGCAGTAACGTCTCCCCTTTCCTGAATGCCAGCACGCTGGGACGGATGGACAGCACCCAGTCCCTCAATTCAAGTTCTAGCAGTGGGCAAATCACGTTCACCTGGCTAATCAGGTGGACGTACTTCTCCACCTAGTCATCTTTGCACTCTCTCTTACTGTTCACCAGAGGGCTGGAGTGCGTAGCCAGTGCCCAGAAATGAATGGTCTCGGTGGCATCTTGAGGGACTGTGGTCAATCGGCCTCGGATATTGTACAACCGCAGAGAAGTGGGCCCCGACTCAGCACTGGCAAATTCAAGTATCCACGGCACGAGCCCCCTGTCTTGAATGGCACGCGGGGTAAACTTCGGGAACAGAGAACAAACCCACGCATAAAGAAAATGCAGCGGGCACACATACTGGGCCTACCGCAGGAACTGATGAGTGCTGACATCCCCCAGAGCCTTGTATATTAGGCAGAGGGTAGCTAGACAAAGAGACAGCTTAATCCCCCCTGCCATCTGGCACGCCGGGTAAATTACATCTGGCCGGATCACCGTCTCGTCCCCGTATGGCATCACAAATGAACATAGCCAGTAAGTCAAATACGCCGCACAGTGCGTCAGCGGGTCAACCGCCATCAGGTTGGGCCCGCTCTGCGGCCCCTTGGAGGGGATCTTCGTGTCCTTCTTGGGCTTTGCACGTTTCTTGCGGGTAGCGATGGTGCTGACACAAGGGAAGTCCTCATGCTACTTCAGCCCATCATAAAAATACTGCAGCCACAGGGCCATCCTGACCCTCTTCCTGTCCCCGCGGTGAGGCTGCTTCTCACCATGGGCCGACTGATACAACTCTTGGTACACCTTCATTAGGTACCGATATGAGTATCCTAGAGAATAGTAGCCATCTCCGTCAGTTTCATCTTTGATCAGGTCCGAGAGGCATACCTCTTCATAAGGCTCCCCGTCAATGGGCAAGCCGCTGAGCTGGCTAAGGCTCCATAGATCTAAGGACATCTCGCCCTCTACTGTATAGAACGTGTTGGTCTCCGCACTGAATACTTTTATCATTCCAAAGTAGAGTCCCTTGGAAATTGGATAGTCATAACAGGAGGCGTAAACACTGTGATATGCGCCGGCCCAGATAAGTATGGGGGCATAGTTGAACAGCACATACTCGGTAAACTCAACTGCTCCTTCCCTGAAGCTGTGTGCAGTCTAAAGCTTCAGCTCCCCGAACCAGCCCAGTGATAGCTCGTGCTTGAATCTGATTGCCAGGTAGTCCAGAATAAATGGCTCTTCTCTGTAGCCCCACTTTAGAAGAGCCAAGAACAAGCCCGAGCGCTGCTTCTCACCGTGGACACGTCCTGCAGCTGTGTCCCACTTGGCTGGAATGAAACCCAGAGTCTGCATCAATTTGTCCTCCGCTGGCAGCACAGCCTCTAGCCCCAACACGGGCTCCCATTCACGGGCCTCGCCCACCAAGTACATTGGAATGCTCCTGGGAACGACATGGGACAAGCTATCCCGAGCCTGTAAAATTGCACGCTCCTTCGCCTTCACGACCCACGGCTCTTGCCTCTCCCGGGACCGTGACTGCTTAAGAAAATAAAGCAAGTGCTTATCCTTTGGAAAATCTACTCGGTAGTCCCCTGTGGCACGATCAAATGTGAACCCTTTCTCAGCCCTGGCGAGTCTTCAGACGTCCATACTCTCAGTGTCCGAGCCCAAGGAGTCGGCCAATGCTGCTATTTCTGCATGGTCCGGTCCAAGTCCTCCACGTTGAACCAGGTGACAGTCAGCACTGAGGACGAAGGAACACGTCTGGCACCAGCCATGGCGGAAGTAGAAGAACCACTCGGGGCAGCCATTGATCTGCAAAGTGCAACAAACAAAGATTAGAATGAACTGTAGGCGATGAGAAATCAAGAACTATGAAGGGGGAGAAGGCTCCACTGTAAGCAAAAAGGGGAGGAAAAGAAAGAAGAAAGAAGTATGGCCCCATTCTGACATTTTTATGAGTAATTAGTCTTATTAAAGGTAATTACATAACTTATATAAGTCTTTAATTTCATTCCAGTAACTAATTATCGTTTAAGTATAACATAGGCACAACTAAAATAAACTAAGTCCACATAATCGATTATCTTCTAAAGCTAAAGTCACTTAGTCGCCTATCTCATCAAATTACGTCGACTATCATACTTAAGACCGCCTATTTTAACTCACATAGGCTCAAGAATCGTCATCTATCTCAGCGCCTATCTCAACTTCAACTATGTCAATGAATCAGCCATCCCGAACATTAGCTACCTCAACGTGGATTTCAATGAACATCAGCTATCTTAGCACTTATCTCAATGAACATCAGCTATCTCACCACCTATCTTGACATTAGTTATCTCACCAGCATCTATCTTCAAAACTTCAACTATCTCAATGCCTATCTCAATAAAACATCAGCTATCTCACCAGTGCCTATCTTCAAAACTCTATCTTAATAACTATCTTAATAAAATATTAGCTATCTCGCCAGCACTTATCTTCAAAACTTCAACTATCTCAGTACTTATCTCAATAAAATATCGGTTATCTCACTAGCGCCTAGCTTAAAGACTTCAGCTATCTCAACTTAGATTATCTCACAATGCCTCTCTTTCTTTCTCTTTCTCATCATCCAATACTACATCTTGTTATCTAACATTAACTTTCCAATTAGTCTACTTTCACCTCCTTTGGATATTGATATACAAAGTTATGCTTAAAATAATGGACTACTATCCTAAAATTATGAATTTTCTTAATGGGCTCAAATCCACTAAATGGGCCAGTTTAATTGTTAGTATTGGTGTGCTACAGGCCAATTTAGGGTCAGGTAGGCCTGATAGATGTACAATCTTGTTCATTATTAATGAAGTGATATTTGAGCGTAAATATGTGATTGTATATTACTTTACGATATCCCTAGGATATGTGGTTGTAAAGTCAACTCGAGATGGGATCTCGATCATGAGACTGACTTTACATGGATACATGCCTTAAACTATTCCTAGTTGGAGGGTAATCACTCGGGGACTTTGATTACCTATTATACCAGTACATATGATGTGTGCGGGACCAGACTCATGGTCACTAGTGTGGGGCACCAACACATATGTGTAGGTGTACATGCTAGGAGGATGTACACCGAACTGATCCGCTATTGGATCTTCAAATGGTTGATTATACCTAATGTCAACTGAAGATCCAACTGTCTCAGTACCATCGTTGATCCTTTGACCTGAGACATTGATTGGATCTTACACGAGGACCGGAATGGTTTAATGAGTTGGCTAAGTGACTTTAACTATAAGTCATGAATTACCAAGTCATTAACCATTTCAAGATACGTGTGAAGATAACCAATGGTCAAGAGGGGATCGCTCACTATTGGGTATATATCAGACAGTTAATGGGTCATAACACTGACGCTCCACTAAATCCCTGGCCAGGGTCGTGTGAGTGCGTTTAGAACGAACATCTTACACTTTAAGGAGGTCATGGTCGAATGGCACGATCATGGGGTTTGACAGTTACCATCCCCTCGATCGAACCAGACTCATAGAAGGAGCGAGTGATTATAGCGATGCGACAACTGTAGACTTACAAGTACCAAACAGGGTGGTTTGAACCCGGCGTCCTCTAGGATCACGCGGATTTGCTTAACCCAACGTGATCAAAGGTTTGGAATAAATTAAACTATCATTCGGCTCTAGTAGAAGTGAATAATGAGTTTAATTTACTTCTAATTAGGAATTAGAAGTTAATGGGCCTTAAACTGGAGTGACTATGGGCCTAGAGGATCACACACAATGGATTCTCGGGTGATGGGATATTATTGTACAGAGATATATATTAAAAGCCTTCAATTCTTTTTGGAATGGAATATAAGAAGGGCTTAATATATATGTGCAATAATATGTAAGGATATATATGTAATATTAGTTCTTAGGGGCTCTTTTGGAAAGGGCCCAACAATTATAAATATGCATCCTACGGAGGAAGAATGGCCTCTTCTCTTCTTTAGCCAAGCATTATAGAAAGGAAGAAAGGCTTCTCTCCTCCTCTCTTCTCCCTCTTGGTCTCTCTCTCTCCCTCGTTGGTCTCTCTCTCTCTCTCCATCTCAAGGGTGAAAGACCTAAGGAAGAAGAAGGGGGTTTTAGGCACCGGTGGTTCGTATGCGGGGGAAAGAACAGGTGGACCCCATCATCGCATGAGGATCCGTGCAAATCAGCTTTAGAGGTTGTACATCTATGCGGCTCAACGTTCGTGAAAATTGACATTGGGGGTTGCGAACAACATTGCTCCGCACAAGGTAAAGATCTACAACCCACAGTTAGGGGTTGGCTAATTTTATTGCATCAATTAGAGCACGGTTCTAAGATTCTAAAAGGGCCTGAGTTTGGGATTAAAATTTTATTATCCGTTGCGTTGCCCGAACCAGGCTGACTGAATCTTTACAGGGCGCCCATGGCTGCTCCTTGCAATTTCACAAAATTTCACTCATTAATTTCCCATAAAGTTACAAGAGAGATCTTATACTAAACCCTAGACCTAGGAACAAAGACATCCAAACCCCAAGTGCACACCCCCCATAGCCCTAACCCTAGCTGCCCCCACCTCAACCTCTCACGCCCTAGCCCCTTCCAGCTCCCTCCCACTACTTCCCCCACATCCCCATCTCCCAAGTTCATCCACAGTGACCCCGGAGGTTCTGCAACGTCGCCCTTCCCTCGGCATAGTGGAATCATTGATCTGTTGCTTACAGATTCGAGTCTGGTTCTGAGGCCCGGCTTGCAGAATCTACCACGACTCTCGCGGAGTGAATCAGCAAAAACTCACTTCTGTGGGATTGTTCTGCTCCAAGTCTGATTCACTCCAGAAGTGATCCCGCCTTGTTTTGACCTCAGCACGGATCGCGTCGTCCATTGTCGCACAACTGCGCAAGATCTGAGCCTGCACCTAAGTTCCAACTTGCCAAGGCTACACTATCTTCCACAGAGCGATTCAGTGAAAACTCTCTTCTGGGGGTTGGTTATTCTTCGATCCCTCTACGTTCCAGAGGTGGTTTTGCCCCATTCAAAAGTCGGCACAGTTCGTGGTGTCTGTTCTCGTGTGACTGTGCAGAGCTGGTGCGAACCAGTCTGCCCAGAGTGTGCAACTGACTAGCAGAATGTGTCACGCCTTCCCTGTCGATCTTCTAGTTGAGCCCTCTTCTTTGGATTTGTACCCCTCGATGTCCTGAAACCAACCCAGGTGGTTTCGTCACGATTTGACCTCCGTGCTGAGCGTACCATCCCGAGCATCCTGCCCCTGTCCGCCTGCTCGCCCAGAAGATAGGCGCGTCACAGAGGCGACCACAACCAACCCCGAGCTCCGATGGGCATCAAACTTGGCTGGCGCATAGAGCTCCCTGTTCTCCAACCAACCATGCTGGTCCTGCCTCGTTCGGAGGTCCCCGATGGGAGTTCTTCCTCCTGCACAGCAACTACGCCAACCTGTCCTGCGAGACAGAATTGCCCAGGCTAGCTTGTCGGCTCCGCCCCGCCCACCAGTGACCTCAAATCGTCACCAAACTTTGCAGAGCACTACAGCACTCCTCCGGCGACGTTTTGGCACAAGAGGCACCACTTTTGGGGTGCTATGTACAGCGTACCAGTCTGGGTTCTTCCACTCTGCCCTACAAGATAGCAAGCGACGATTCACTCGAGCATTCGCTCCCCCGTGTCCCCCCCTCCTGCGTGAGGGTAGTGCTTTACCGTGTACCCCTCCCAGAGTTCCCTCTCCCTACGTGGAGGTTATTTCATTTCTTTGTACTAGCAGGGTTGACCGGAAGCT
Source organism: Amorphophallus titanum (assembly GCA_024336825.1). Lineage (NCBI taxonomy): Eukaryota > Viridiplantae > Streptophyta > Magnoliopsida > Alismatales > Araceae > Amorphophallus > Amorphophallus titanum. The sequence goes on along the minus strand of JANBPO010009603.1, from coordinate 47,282,220 downwards.
CTATCGATGCAGTGTGTTTGTCGGGTGCGCATGCTCCCCGACGTGCCCACGTCTCCGACCGGAGCCGATCCTTCGGACGGCTAGGTACGTTCGGTTGCCACTCCTTTCCTGCTTCTCTAGTATTAGTTCCTATGTCACCTCGGTGAGATGAGTGCCTGTTCCCAAATGATCCACCTAAATGAGTGATCTTGCTACTGGTGAGAAGAGCGTACATCTGAAGCTGTCCCCTCGGTACTGGTCTGCCCGATAGTATCCGGTGCCCATCCCATTCCCCCCCGGGTGGCTTCCACCACCCTCCTCGCAGTTCGGACCATGTCCGATGCCCCTCGAGCCGCTGCTCACCTAGCCACCACTCGGTACCCTTGAGGAGTTTGCTCTTCGCATGTGTGATCGTCTTTCCGTCTAGACGTATGTGCTCACGAGTTTGTTGGTTTTAGGTCTCAGTTTCCTATCTGGGCTCGTCCCGCATTAGAGCTGGGTATGTGCAGGAGGAAGCTGAGACCCGAGTAGGGGTACATGTATTCAACTGGTTTCATGCTGCATGAGAGCCACGTGGGCTTTACAGATGGGCCAATGAGGCCAAAGCACAATTGGCGCATGCCACGGGACAATTCCGACGCATGGGTCGGGCCCCTGGTCAATGCTGGATAAGACGGATATCCACATGCTTTATAGAGGCTCTCCATGAGGAGATTGAGACAAGCTCGACTACCTAGGTGGCAGGGGCGGTTGTGGGCTAGCGCCTGAAGGAGGCCGGATGCGGCTCGAGATGAGCGGTCGGGTCCGGGCCTTGGAAGGTGAGCGTTGTCATGCTGGGGAGTCGAGGCCGGTCCTGGGCATATTACCCCCGGGCCAGTGGTCTGGCTAACTCGAGTCATCGATCAGAGCAATCGGTGATGAGCTCGGGGCGAGTGATGGGCACGTGGTTCTGTGACAAAGGTAAATGCGGCACCATAGCGTATGCGTAGCCACCGTGGGCTGTCATTCACAGGTGGACCCAGGAGGCGTGTGTGTTCACCGTTATCATAGCGCCTTATGTGTGACAGAGATGGGCTCGTGTAAGATGGCTAAATGCTGCATGAGAGGAGTGTGAACGACATACCCTCGACGTGTGAGTCGATCAACAAGCCAACCTCACATGCACACTTAGCTCCTCACGTCCTTGACCCTTGCCAGATGCCTGCGGAAGTTCGAGGGGGCAGCAGTTAGGTCATAGGTTCTTCCATGCATGCCTGTGTGTATCTGTGTGTCCCTTGAGCTTCCAAGGGGTGCAATTTACAGGGAAGTTGAAGGGGCAGAGAAGGGTTTAGGCGGACCTAGTTGAGGGCCCAACTTGGTCTGGGTAAACCGAGGGTCTCGGTGTTCGACCGACTGACTTTCCCGGGACAGCCACCCAGGAAAGTAATTCGAAGAAACAAGAAGAAGCAGATTTTCACCTGCAATATGGCCGGAGTGGCCAGTCGTTATGGGGCCCTCCCCGAAGACCAAGATGAAGTGGTCAGGCTTGCCGAAAGATCGGGTCCCGTCACCGGAAGGAGAAGAGCCGCAACTGAGATAGTACAAGCCCACGTCGGCGAAACAAGCTCTGATAAGATCATCGTGGCAGCAAATGTAATTACCACATAAGAGGAAGAAGAAAGGCCGGCACATTCTTCGGAAGCTCCGTTGGAAAGGGGAGGCCGAGGCTCTAACCCGACTGCCCTTGATCTGGCAATGATGATGCTGCTTCAAGCCTACAGGCAGGAGATAGAAGCCTTGAAGAGACAAGTGAGCAACTTGACCATGCACACTTCTACCACAAAGCAGGTCGAGTCCCTTCTTGAGACATCCCGGCAAGGTGCCGACGAGTTCGAGGAATCACCCCAGATGGCGGCCTCACAGCCTATCCCCCACTACACTGGGGGCACGGCCCCAATTCCACTTCTGCCTCCTCAGCATCAAGGAACCGCCCCTGTACCCCAGGCGACGGTGCTGACGCCGCCGCAAATGCAGCCAGCTCATTTTTACTCGGAGCCGGCAGACCCGGCATTGGCAAACAAGATGATGATCGAGCAAATGATCGAGATGAAACTGACCGATCAGGACAGTGATGAATACTCTTCTTTCGATGTGTACAAGGTTCCCGGCCAAGAGACTGCCTCCCGGCGTCAACAAGCCACCCAAGTTTGACAAATTCAATGGCCAAGGTTCGCCGAAAGAGCATATAGCCTATTACATCAACGTGATGGGCGATCTGGCGACTGATGAATCATACCTCTTGAAATTCTTTGGGTCTTCACTCATAGGCCTCGCCTTCAAGTGGTATTCGAACCTGTCGGCCGGATCCATCAGCGACTGGCCAGAAATGCAAAGAAAATTCCGGGAGCAGTTTCACGTCACCGAAAGGGTGGTCACTGTGGCCGAACTTTATGCTACCAGGCAAAAGAACGATGAAACCGCCCTGGAGTATATCAAAAGGTGGCAAAACCTCAGTATGAGGTGTAGGCACCCACCACACCAAGAGGACGCAGTCCAGATTTGTAAACAAAACCTGAGGCGGTAAGTCCTCAAAAAGACGATCGGCATGGAGATCAGGTCTTTTGACCAATTGAATAACGTGGTGGCGAAAATCGAGACTTTCCTCGCTAGATATTCCTCTACATCAGCTGCTTCGAGCCAAAAGGTGAAATCGACCGACAAGCGGCCTGCACCCAAAGAAGTCAACACAGCCGACTTCAAAGCCTTCGAGCAACAGAAGAACAAAGATAAAGGGGTCGCTAGCACTCCTCCTGCTAAGTCGACCGAACCGCAAGAGAGCTCTTCCTTGCGGTCTAGAATGAGGAAACTCTATTCCTTCCCGAAGGAGAAGACCCGGGTCCTCTTCGACTGGGCCACCAAATATAAAAAGATCACTCTCTCGGAGCCGAAGAGACCCGACGACGCTAAGAGGAAGGATGATCCCCGATACTGCCCGTACCATCAGATGCTCGGGCACTCTATCAAAGATTGTTACGTTTTCAAAGATATCATTGAAGGCATGATCGAGAGAGGGGAGCTTCAAATGGGCGAATATAAGGTGGACCCACCTCGCCCTCACGAGATGCCTGTGATGGGGGCGACAGCAAATATGATATCCCTATATCAACAATTGCCCGAAAAGGTGTCAGAAGCCTGCACCAAGCACACCTATAAGGCATTTATCTTGGACCCTACAAAAGATCAAGAAAGTTGGCACGTGGTGCAAAAGAAGACAAGAAGAAAACCGGCATCCCGCCCTGTCCAGGGAGGCCGAATCCATGGTGTCATGCCTCGGCCGGAACTGCCCGCTATGACCCCAGTTTGGCACGAGGTGGCCCCTCACATGGTCATCCGAAGGCCGACCAGTAACAAGAAGAAGCAGATTCTTCTGCGAATACATAAAGAAGTCAGGCCGGCCGTTAAACAATTGTAGGCAATTATTAACGGGTTGGAGGAATATGAACAGCCCAAGCTTCAGCCAGTGCAGCTGAAGGAATATATCTCTTGGGAAGGCCTGGAGTCTCTCAGTCTCAATCAGGAAGATGCGAAGGAGATTCGGGGAGAAGCTTCCTCGGAAGAAGCCTCAAGCCAGCAGACGCCGACCGTAAAGCAGAAGAAAAGGAAGAAGTTGAAAAACAAAAAGAAATGCAGCATGGTGTCATGTAATACTCTCACGGCCTTATTCAACATGGCCTAAATTTCCGAAGAGGAGGATGAAGAGGTATGCTTCTCGCCAACCGAAGCAAATCAGGTTGAAGCTTCCACTTCTCAGCATACTACGAGATCTGGAAGGAGTGGGGATGCTTGCCCTCAGCCAATCACAACATTATCTTCAGGGGTGAGCAACCATACCAAATCCCCGAGCCCGAGGTGAAAGGTGCAAGGATCCCGCTGGTGCGGACACCCGAGCACTTGACCGGTCCGAGCGGGCGAGCCACCGGTACCGTACGAGGAGCACCACGCGAGCCATAGTTATTTTTAACAAAAATATTTTTAAAGATGGTAGAGGTTGGATTCGAACCGTGGGCGCCTATTTAAACGACATATTTAACCAACCGAGGCTACGGTACCGACCCGTCCCGTCCCGGGCTGTGACCAGGATGGCCGAGACGGACGGGACGACAAACCTTGATGAAAATAAATAAATAGAATACACTGCCCCTGTGTGTGAATAGACAATGAAATTTAATAACCTGAATGACGATAACAAAGAATGGCATAACCGCGAATGTTTCGAAACTTTCGCTCTCCCGGACCCGGTGTGGAAAGAATATCAATGACGCCCCACTAAGTCGGATGTGGACCCTGGGAACCATCCCGTTATGACCATGATTTGGCGCTGCCTCGGGCCGATAGTTCGTCGAACTTGACTCATCTCTACCGGGATCTAATCTCGCATTATCATTAAACTTGCCATGTTCATGGTAGACATCTGCGCAGTTTTGTCACCGTCTTTTATGCTACAAACATGGACTTTTGTCCGAACATGAAATGGTCTACATGTGTCCGACATTGTCTATGAATGTTTGCACCCCAATGCGGGGTCTGTCTAAACGCAGCTTGAGATTTTGTTTTGTCATTTTGTTAATCTGAATTTCAGGCCATAGGGCCCCTTTTCCTGGTGACTAATCAAGGGTTTTCCCCTCTCTGAGGGGATGTAATTAACGTCATGACCTTTAAGGCATGGAGGGTTCTTTGTCCTGACACAACACATATAATTATCTGACTAGTCAGATCGAGCACACCAAGGGCTTCCTTGAAGCCCGAATAAATCATCACCTAGGTACCTGGCATGCCCTCGCACCCAATAATCTGAATAAATGAACAAACAAAAGAATAAATGAATAAACAAAAGAAGTGCTCCAAAGTCTACCACGATTGCTAGCAGGGATGACTCTCCTGCCTTTGCCCACCGTGGTGTAGGCCTATACCGTGGGACTGGTCGGGTCCTCTAGTGTGGGACACTCAAGTACGTGACTGGAAACTCAGCCACTTGTGGTGGGCTTTCTGGTTTGCTCGTTAATGCTATGCTTCTTTTGGCATTGGTAACATGCACTTCTTCTCCTTTGGAGGAGGGTGAGCTTTTCGGTGTTATGACTAGGGTAGCGGAGGAAGAGCTTGCTACCATGGCTTCAACTGGAGACGACAAAGAGATAGTGTACATTGAGGGGGTTTCTGAAGGGGGTGCCCCAGTTGGTAAGTTTCTTGCCCGAACCCCTTAACAAGGGAGTTATCTTTATACAAGGTTGGATTACATAGTGACCTCATTTGGTTTGTTGATTTGCAGGGGCCTCTAGTTCAGTGACCTCTAGGAGCTCGTCGAAGGCTTCATCCGGCTCTTCGAGTAGTGGCAGCATGGCCATGGAGATGAAGGAGAGTTTGAGCTTGAGCTCTTTCTCTTTTGAGGCCTCCTCCACCGAGGAGGCTGAGATGGAGGCTACTTCCGGAGGTACGCGGGGGTTCTCACCTTCCCTGCTTAGCCTGTACTTCGGCTTTATGGCAGGGTGCTGATGCTTCTGTGTTATGAACAGGACTGGAGTCAGAAGGGGAGTGCATGTCGGCTCCTGGCGAGAGTGGCGGAGAAGAGCCTCCCGTTTCGCCCATGGTTGCTAGGGACGACTAGGTCGTGGAGGAGTCCTTGCCCTCTCTAACCCCGACGGGCAACACCGCAAGTGTGGAGGAGAGATTGCCTTCCCTGACCATAGCGGGAGGTGCCACAGGCATGGCGGGAGCCACACTGGGTAAGAGCTAGGACTTCTATCAGGTTTTCCACCTTGTCTATCACGGGAAATTTTGGATGTATTACTTATTTCCCTTTGTGTTTGCTGGGATTGTGTAGGCTCTACTGGTGTACTGGCCAAGATGGGCGACTCTTCCCTGAGCTTGGGGATCAAGTGGCCTACATCCATCTCCTCGCCAGAGCCATTACTGGACGCAAGCATGGGAGCCGACTTGATCCAACAAGCCTGAGACTACCTACAAGGTGACCCTCTTCCTTCTCCCGAGGACCTTAGGCAACGGCTGAGGGAGTGTACCCAGGGATACCACACCCTTGGCTTCCCCCGTGATCTTTGGATGTTTGGTCTGGCTGGGATCTGGGTGGAGTACCTGTGACTTCGAGAGGCTCAGGAGCAAAGGACTCAAAGGCTGGCAGCCATCCGAGAGGAGCAGGTGCAGCGGGCCCTGCTTGTGTCAGCCATGGCGGAGCAGAGGGGCCACGCTAAGGCAGCCGCGTCGCTTTCCTGAGACCGCACTTTACAGTTGGGAGAGGCGGAGAGTCGGGTCACGGCCTTGTGGGGGGCCCTGGAGGAGCAGCTGTCGGTCGCAGAGCGCGCCCAGGCTGAGTGGTAGGCAACCGAGACTATGACCGAGGCTAGTGCTCAGCTCTTGTCGACCTTGGAGGTGGAGCTCACAACTGCTGAGTCTCGTCTGGCGGCACTGGAGGGGAGTGATCTGGGGATTTGATTGTACCCCCCCTTTCCCCTTTTTTGTGTCATCTGGATTGTATGCATTTTGTTACCCCAAGGGCATGTCTTGGGCTCCTTTACAGAGTATTAATGACAACTTGCCGAACTTTGTTATTTCCTCCCCTCCCCTCTAAGGTGTGACGCTCTCTATCTCTCCCTCCCTCTTCCTCTTCCTCTAGGGTGCGATGCCCTAGCCCCATCCCCATCTTTCCTTGCTGCACCAGCTGCTGGGAGGCGACCTCCCCAACAACTCCCCAAGCCCAGAGTTCAGAGATCGTGGCCGTGCTGCAAGCGTGGAGGAGATAGATCCCTGCTGCCCTGCGCACTTCTCTGGTTGTCTGTCTACATGATTAAGCCCCGAAGATCAGGTTGGTACACCCAGTTCCCATCCTTAGAACATGTCCACCCCTTTAGAGGCTTTGTTCTTCGACATGTCGCCCACGTTTCCTGAAAATCCCATGCCCTAATTTGTTTAGTAGCAAAAGCTACCTTTGTAAGCCTTTTCTCTGCGCAGGCTGCCTCTGTGCAGATCTGCAGAAAATTAGAACCCTGAAGACCAAGTTGGTACGCCTTCTTCCCGTCTAACAATCCCCTCCACCCCTTTATAACTCTTCTTCCTCTACGTGTCCCCCATATCTCCTCAAAATCCCACACCAAAATTCATTCTGTGAACAAAGTTGCTTTCATAGCTATTTTGGCTGCACAGACTATCCCTGTGTAGTCCTACCGAGATAGTGCCCAAACCCCTCCGAAGGGACGTCCCCAAAAACATCTTCAAATGCCCTAAAATTTTGAGCACTGCCTAACCATGCCAAAAACCTTCCCCCAAAATTTTCTTTCAATTTTATTAGCCCCCTTTCCTTGCTTATCGCGTCCACCTTCATAGCCCTTAGTTCTGACTACACTAAACTGCAGAACTGAGCACCACTTGTTTTCACTTCCCACGCCCAAAACCACAATTGCCTGCCACCACGCCACTACTTCTCAATCATCCCACGATCCTCACCTGTCCACCAGAGAAAACCCCACCCCATTTGCCACCTGGAAGCCCTGGTTCCAGCTAATTCTTCCACCCCCTATCCTACTGCCTGCAGACAGTCCAGAAGCGCAGGGTCTGCTCCAACAATTAGCCACGGTCTCCACGGTGTTCGGTTGCAGTTTATACTCCAATGGTGTCCCTGGGATGTCCCCACCGGTGTCTACACCAAATTTTGTGAACAACGGATGAGCGAAAGGCCACGTTCCAGGCCCTCCTTCCAACTACTTACCTGCACCGACACTGACTGGCCTGCAGTCTACCCACTCGTTCGAGGTCACGCTGGAGCTTCCTTCCAGCGCCGTCAACTTCCAGCATCATCCGGTGTGCTCGTCGTCCCTTGCTACCCACCTCCAGGGACCTCTGCTCCCTCCTTGGTGCCTGGGACTTGCCGTCCTTGCTACTGGTTCTAGATCAGTCCGTGGTGGTAGCTTAGTCTGACCAGTTCACCGCAGCACCATGGGCGACGAGCTTCACCGACCCAGTACCCGTCACCCCACTTCGCACGACCCCCAGATAGTGATGTATAGCCTTTTACCTCCCTGCGAGGAGTGGGCCGTGTTTGACTTGTAGCTCTTGTACCTAGTGGTTGTGTGACTTGGCTGGGCATCTTCCCCCATGCCCTGAGTGTGGAGGTATGCATCTGCTTCCTTGCTTGGTTAGCTTACTTATTTAGTATGTACTCTTGAGGTCGCTGCTTGTATGCATATTAGGTTCCTAGCCAGTGCTTTATATATATACTTCACTGCTGCGGTGAGAGAGTGTGACTGTCCCATGACTCATCTGAGTCACGAGTGTGGCGTTGCCCACCCTAGACTTGTCGATTTCTCAACCGTGCGGCGCCGTGCGCTTCCCCTCTCTTGGGACGCCTGTGAGCTATAGTTTCTTCTTGGAGGGTGCAATTTCTCTCTTGAGAACGTTAGGTGTTGAGCGATTTCTACCTGAATTATTGAACCATTGCTGGTTTAGTTATCCGTGTGTCTTGTCATCACCTAGAGTCCTAGCTTGCATAGCGTCCCGCATCAAATTTGGTATCAGAGCCTTAGGTTTGTCTAGGGTGCATTGGAGAGGATGGTTTCTCTCTAGGATCATGAAGAAACTTCAGGCTCGTGGTGCTAGCCCCTTTAGAGTTTTGAGGCGAGTTGGGTCCAATACATATGTTGTAGATTTACCGGAGGACTATGGTATCAGTTCCACACTCAACGTCTCAGATTTACTCGCATATAGGGACCAGACAGTGATCCCCAGTGAGTTGTTTGGGCCTTCTCCACCCCTTGTGAGTGAGCCCTCCATTGAGAGTCCACTTCCTGCACCGTCACCTTAGCAGCGTGAGCGGATATAGTCTATACTGGATGAGCAGGTGACTACCACTAGGAGTGGCACGTATCATCGCTACTTGGTGCGTTGGAGAGGACGGCCCACGTTTGATGATGCATGGATCACCCAGGCAGAGCTTGAGAGGATAGATTCGGACTTGCTCGAGCGATACCAAAGCAATAGAGACCCTTACTCGACGTGGTTGAATTTCTCCCACCCGGGGAGAAATTGTGAGGACACCAGAGCCATAATACGGCTCGACTCAGTGACCCGTCGGTACCGGACGCGCAGTACGACTCAGTCGACACTGACCTCGTTGTGGCTTGGGGACACTCTAGAGTCTCCACCGGAGTTTTGACACTTAGTACGTATTTTTGTACAATAACATCAGGCTTGTCTAAACTTTTGCATCCAATCACACGGTCAAGATGGGCCATGGAGATTAATTGGGTTGAGATGACAAGATAAGAAATATATGAGGTTGGGCCCAAAACCATGTTCTAATACCATGTTGAAATCCACAAAATCACAATGTTAAGATGCACAGGCGCAGGGTCATAAGCACATGAATCACAATCCATTTAACTAATATGGGACTATCATTCAAGAATTATACTCAAATTCTGACGTTTACCTGATACTCTAATAAGTACCAACTTGTCACTCAAGTTTAGAAAAGCATGCATGGGCACCACCGAATAAGAATAGGTTCATTCTTTCCTCCACCTGCTGTTGCTTCTTAATTAGGCTTTGTGTAGAATCTTTGCCATCATGCGCTCTCATGAATTCTGGACTCTCACCATGTGGACTCAAGCACCTCAGGTTCGTGAAGTATTAGGATTCCCTCTTTTTTTTTTTAAACTTTCGCTGTCTGCTTTATTGGATCTGTTCCTTTTTTGGTGTTCAAGTTTTCCCATCTGTCCCTTTGTGCAGCCTCAGAATTGATACTCCTCTTCCCGGGTCCTCTCAATCCTCTTCAAAATCGAGAATTACGTGTATTCACATCAGCTCTAAGATTGTGCAATTTTTTTTGTCGTGTATGTAGGGGGAATCTAGTTCCAATGAACCATAAGCTCTGGAGCTGAAAACCAGATGAAGTGACCAGAGAATCTTCAAATGAACACTCACACCAAAGAAAGTCGGCATACATTCTCAAATGTGAAACTTCTTTACCATCTGCATCTCTCTAAAACCTAAAGCTATGTTCAGAGGATGACCTAGAACATTATTTGGCATCAATCCCTCATGGTTGTGGAAAGTGAGGTTTCATGGATGGTTGCTCTTCAACAAATATTTTTGACGTCTACAAGGGGATTAAAGGCTTTTCTTATAATGTATATATATATTCCCACATCATGTGAAGATAAAAAATGAAACGAGACCCCCTCTCCACCCATTGCCTTGAGGTTGTGAGTTGGATGGTCTGATAAATTTCAATATGTTATCATGGTCTATCGTTCTATCTAGGCCACCTTTTATCTGTCATAGTCCATGTGATAGAGCTTAAATCGACCTGCACGTGAGAGAGCATGTTAGAATATATAGTCCCCCATCATGTAGATATCAAAATAAAACGAGAATATAACATGGAGTCTCTCTCCACTTCTTGCCTTCAGGGTTTGATTGTGATGGTCCTATAAACTTCAATACCCTTCAATACGTCACAGATGGGTCTTGATTGAAAACTATATAGAAACAGCAACCGTCAAAAACTTTTCTGTGCATAGATGCCAGAATAACAACAATTGTGGAGAATCTGAAGCTCCATGATTGAGAATGAGAATCCTGTCAATGACGCACATTAAATACCTCCACAACAAGCAGGTTGAACTCCCCCACATCTCCATTGTCTTCTCCCAGCTCCTCTCATAAGCATAGGAGCTCTCCTTCTCTCCAGGTATGAACACGCAGATGGAGACTCCACACTTCTCCAGTGAGGAGAGCCTGATGAGCACAATCTACCCATCCCTTGGATGTTACTTCTCTAACTTCCCAAATTCTTGCTCCTATGTGGAAGGCATAGGACACACAAAGTTCTCACTTCCAGCTAGTACTCTTCAGCATCTTCATCACTCATCGAATTTAGATCAAATGGCTGGCATGAGAGCAAACCCACGTGGAAACTCAGAAGCTGATACATGTGTTCCATTTGCTGTCCACTGGCCTTCACAGGTGAGACTCCTAGGGGGGAGAAAGAAGACATGGTGGGTTGCCCTTCATTGCTTGAGGGGGTGGGTTCATGCCGTTGTGTCTGTGCAGATCAGAAATCATCCTTCGTGCACTGGCATCCAGACCTCTGCAACTGAGAACCCCTTGCAGTGTGGAGGAGCAGCCCCGGGCAAGCGGCGGATCAGATGGACTCGGGAGCTCCATGACCTTAACATTTTGTTAGATATGACAATATCTTCGGGGAATGGCATCCTCACTCGCTATAAACTCCATATGAATGATTATGAGCATGAAAACTTCATAACATATTGAGACATACACACAATTACCACTCACATAATTTTTTGGAGTAGCCTGCCCTTTTACAGTGTGCCTCGAGCTTCTGGCGGCTACACATGCACGTGTTTTGATTTTTGTTGTATGTTTATGTTTATGTTTTATTTGTGATTGTTGATATTTAGGTGGAATGGTTTAACCCTGTTTGTAACCCCGATATCTCTTGTTACCCCATTCCAGCTAACCCCTTTATTGCAACTCAAAAAAGGTGAACTAAACCAGAAATGAGGTCACAGTAGGGATAACATTGGGCTATGATGATGGGAAGGAGCCATTCATATGATGACGAGTACTGTGGGGGCATCTCATTTCATTTCCTTGGTTGTATGTCGCACCTACAGTAGGTAGGACGGTCTAAGGGCTGCCCCTACTAATGGTGAGATTTACTACAGGTGACTTGGGATGTGAGTGCACATATGTTCTCCAATGAATCTGTAGACATGAATGAGATGTATCTGAGCCTAAGACCACCACATATAACATTCTGTGTAATGCAATTGATTTAGAAATTCAAAATTTGATTTTTAGGGTAGAATGACCTACCTCCGGGTCTTGCCCTCGTTTCTTCTTCGTCGGTGGAATGGCCTCTCCTTCAGCACCGGTGGCATCTCCAGCTTCCCCCACGACTTCCTCTACTCCTCCTGGTGCCGTGGGAGCCTCCTCCGCTGTGGGATGGGTCGCCGCCGCCGCCACCATTTCTTCGTCTGTCGACGGGCTCGCCGGTGGGGAAGCCACGCGTTCCGCCCTCCCCTTGACCTTCCGCACCGCCTTCCTCTTCTTCCCCTTCTCACGAGCCATCGTTGGCCGGAGGGAGCTTCACCAGAGCTGGTCGCCGGAGGGAGGAAGAACGAGAGGGTTTTGGAGGGGTTTTGTTTCGGTATGAATGATTTGAACAAATGGGGAAAATGAGGGGCCCGTTAGTTTTTTAGCAACCTAGAGAATTTAACGGTCTGTCGAGCAGCCGTTATATTGGGCATAACGCATGTCATCTAGTCCACCATGTAACTGGGTTGTTAAACTGTTGAAATCTTGGTTCAGTGGGCTATAACGGGTTCCCTCACATCCGTTATTTTTAATATATGGTGCACCTATATAAGTCCGTTAAATGGTTGGCTTATGCTTTCATCTTGTTGCAAGATTATGCCTTGATTGATTAAATTGCTGTCATTGTTGTTATTACTATTGGCTAACCTTGATGCAACAAGCCAAGTCACGAAAGCCATCATGAAAATCATCTGCTCGCCCGCTCAGGTAAGGCAGGCATTGTATCTCATTCCTTTATCCCTCAAATACATTACTATATGTTAAATACGATATATAATCTCGAGAACCGACTGGTCATTCATATGCCCTAGGATCTGATGTTCCCCTCAAACAAAAATGATGATGATCTAGGCACACATGTTTAATCGTTGGATAGGCCGTTAAGTTGAAAAAGCTTGGGGACGATGGTTCTATCTTGCACGCCGTGGTTGCAGATGGTGTCCTGACCCTAGTTTCTTTAGGCTAGCAATACTATTCTCAAGTATCTTGTTATCTTATCCTTTCTTGGCATTCGTTTTAAAGATTTTTTTTTCTTTATCCCAACATGCATCATACACATCTTCGAGCATTACTGTGCCTCATCTGTCTGAGGTATCTCAGTAATGGTGAATAGCTATGTCTGTAATCTCGAGTAAGAAGAATCATTCCACTCTGAATCAGAAGGTTTTCGTCGTTCCGCTCACTCGGTCTGGTTAACTGAAGGTTCATGTCTGGAGCTTAGTTAATTATCTCTTTCCTTTCCGTTGCTCCAGCCGCTGGCCTTGTTTTCCTTTCCTTAGTTGTTAGTTCCTCCAGACTGGTGTCATTTGGTCTACCCTTTCCTCGGTGATTAGCCCAAAGTTTCTAGGAGATTCCTATCGCTTGTTGGTTGAGAATGGGTGTCATTACCTTAACGCTCACTTTTCAATGCACTTCACGTCATCTCCGCTTCATCTCTATGTTCCATTTCGCTTGCGCTACACCTCCGCTCGCTCCGCTGCAAAGAGAACGTTAAGGAGGGGCATCTGTTGACACCTATTTTATGACCAATTAGTCGGGTCATCTCCTTACTAATTTTTAAAGATGCTCCAAGTTGTTCACCATTATCGAGTCTTCTTGGGTAGTTAGAAGTCTCTTTCATGGGTCATTACCTTCCTTGGTTGGGTCTTGTCCTAGTTTTGATGCTAAGGAAGCACTCCCGGTTCATTTATAGCCCTCTTGTGCATAACGCATCCTCAATGGCACGTTATTGGTCATATAACGCCCCTCATAAGGTCTATTATATTCCTCTCACCGTCTTAGCTTACCGTCTCTCCCACCGTCTCTTCTTCCATCTCGTTTAGTGTCTTTGTTGTTTAATGGATCTATGTTCAGCCGTCATACTGTCGCATAACGCACATACCCTGGTCCGTTATATACCCCCTAAGGTCGAGTCTATCACCACCTCCACCGACTTCCGTGTCATTCTAGCCACCGTCTGCCTCGACGTATTCATGTCCATAACGGACTGTCTTCCATCCGTTATAGTTCACCATAACGCCCTTGTTCCTAGCCGTTATGCTCGCCAGAGTCCTAAGTCTAAATGTTTTTCCTATTGTTCATATCTTCTGTGGATAAGGTCGCATGACGGACTGACGAAGGCGCGTTATGTTCACATAGCGGTCTATCGCAGATGCGTTATGTCACACGGAGGAGTTTTAGCAGAACTATTCTTCCCTGCTACTCTGTGGACGGATTACAGAGTTTGATATCTTGATTTCTCCCCCAAATCTGATCCTTAAAATCTTTTGTTGGTTTCTATGGACTCTTGGGAGCATTATCTTCAAGAGTTTGTCCACAATCCTCCTACTTTCTAGCTGTTCTCTCTCCAACTCGTCCCAAGACTTGGAGGGTCTATAAATAGAACCCTTGTCTTCTTGGTTGGAAGAGGAGATTTTTCTAGAGTTCCCATGAAGTGCTGCTGCATCCTGGAGCTAAATTCATCCAAGGAAGGCTACATCCCACGTCCATCTACTGCCTAAGTCCAGGGAGTATTAACTTGAAGTGGCTAGTTCAGCAAAGTTCATTCTTTTAATTGATTTCTCACAGGGGCGACGGCTCCTTGCTCTTCCCCCTCCCCTTGCTACATTTCATTCTCCCTCTCTCTTACTCTCTCGTTCCCTGGTGGCTGCCGAAGGGGGGGGGAAGCTTCTGCTTCTTCTTCTTCCTTGTCTGCCATCTGCCTCTTCTTTGTCTCCTCCCTTCTTTTTTTTCTCTGTGTGTGTCTGTCCCCCCCTTTTACCGTGGAGAGGAGTCTTTTTATACTTCAATGGCACAGGGCCCTCGAACGAGGGGCGACAGAGGCGGGAACATGGCTCATTAATTGGGATTTGACTTCGGTTGTCCCTTGTTGACATGGAGTAGGCAACGTGTCCCCCTCCCCAGTTGACACCTCAACCACCCCACTGTGCGCCAAAAATTTGTAGGGGAATGGCATAAGATCTTCCCTGCCGGACGTGTCGTGGGGAGAGCGTGCCACTGAAGAATTAGACCCTACCGTTGAGGGACATTTAGCCATGCCATTAGAGACAGGTGGCCTGGGTGTACCGCTGAAGGGCCTCATAGGCATGCCATTGAGGAGCTTCACAGGCGTGCCGTTGAAGGCCTAGCCAGGGTGTGTCGCTAAAGGCAAGAAGGCGTGTCGTTGAGCAGGAGCAGGGGCATGCCGTTGAAGGCCACCGCCACCGTGCCGACGAAGGTGCACGGGGGCGTGACACTGAAGGGCCCTATGGGCGTGCCGCTGAAGGGCAGCATGAGGTGTGCCGGCGAAGGCCACAGGGGCGTGCCGCTGAAGACCACGCTGGGCATACCACTAAAGGCCCGTATGGGCGTGCCATTGAAGGGGATTTGGGCCCATTTTGAGCCCAATTGACGATCCACCTAATTCTCCTCGAGGGCCATGAATTGTGAGCCTCCCGGGGGTTGATTTCTCTTTCACTGTCGTGACTCTGAGAGCGGTTCCACGACAGTGTGTTGTTTATTCGGAGGGTCCGGACGGGACGTGTTCTCCGCAATCTCTTCAGTTGAAGTTGTTGTTGACGCTGAATTGGTCAGGATGTATGGACGTGCAATTTTACGCATCCACAATATAAAGGCACTCCTAGCTACCTTATAACATGGTCATAGCCCTCATAGGACATCAAAGACATCCACGGGACAACGGGCAAACCACAAGGTTGAGCCAAGATAATTGGAAGCCAAAACATCGGGAAAATCACACTCTTGGGATAAATGGTCGATCGCTTGACCGCTAGGTAAGCCAAGCAGTTAGCCAAAGGGTCGCTAACCACACACAGAGAACACAGACACTTGGCGGTCATAAATAGGGCCACAAGGTGACTGTAGCGGTCATACGCTAGGCCGCTAGACCCAGTCAACCCTCGAACCTACTTAACCAGTCAAACCACCAAACGGTCTAATATAGGACCATTTCATTAGCCTAGCGGTCTATAAATGGGCCGCTAAGTTCACCAACGCGAATTGACCTAAAACATTGACTGATGTCAAACAGAGCCTAGCGTTCTACTAATGGGCCGCTAAAGACTACAAACAGTCGGAGCTAGACCGCTAGCCCGAACCGACCTAATACCATTGACCAAATTCAACGATGCTTAGTGGTCTACTAATGGGCCGCTAAAGCAAGTCATACGGTCTATCGTAAGACCGCTTAGCCAAACCGGCGTACCACTAAAGTCTAGTGGTCACCTAATGGGCCACTTGACAGGGATTAATGGTCCAACAATGGGACGCTGGTCAGGAAAAATGGTCTATCGTATGACCGGGATGACCTGAACCGACATAAGACAAAACGGTTGCATACTGGACCGCGTAAGAAACGAAAACGGTCTCTGGAAGGACCGCTAAGGTGTTACGATGGGAAAACCAGGGGAATGGCCGAAATTCGACCTTTCCACGTCCCGTTCGCTCTAAAACGAAGGGGAAACAATCCTAACAACGAAATTAACCTTCCACAGTCCGGAAGGGATCAAATAAACGCATAAACGACAAGAAACGAGTGATTTCACCGAATCGACCCAAGACGAGTCACTTGGGTTCCCGGGCTCGTACCAGTCTCAAACGACAACCAATCGTGATAAAACTAGCGGGAATGGAATGCTAACATGCCAGGGGTTCCAATGATACTAATCTAGTAAGAAACCTTCGCCGGAAATGGCGAACTTGTCTCACACTCCCTGAAGCATGCATCGCCCTAAATGAAGTAAAACTCGCTCATACTCGCACCGTTCGGCTCCAAATCGCGAGGGAACGTAGAAGAGAAGTAGAGTATCCATCTCCCTACCTCCATCAAAGTTCTAACGCACCGAAACGGCTAAACCATGCCGAAAATGACACGATGATCAAACCACGCCAGTTTGAATCCACCGAGGGATCGCGCCAACGCCACGCTCCAGCCTTCACTCCAGCACGCTCCACGATCACTCCACAGCGTTCCTGCCTCGTCCACCTCGCCACGGTCGCGCGCCCCGCGGAGAGAGGAGAAGAGAGGAGAGAGAACGAGAGGGAGAGAGTGAACGTGAGAATGAGAGAGAGGAGAGAGGAGAGAGGAGAGAGGGTTAAGAAAGAAAAGGAAATTAGGAATTTCCTATTTTTTGAAAAATCTGATTTTTCTCTCAAAATTTCACTAGTTTAGAAAAATATGATCCTTAATCTCTTCCTTGCCCAGCTTGCCCCTCTCCTCTGCTTCGTCTTCTATAGAGATGCCCTCCTCCGACTCATGTGTGCTAGGGACGATCTCCTCATCTTTTGTTGAAAGGACCCCCTACTCCCCTATTGCCATGAGTTGGTTGGTCTCTGTGGGTAGGTCGCTATGACCGTCAACCCATGCTCGGATAGCGCCACCGCGGTACAGACGTCATCGGCTGTCCGAACGTCTCCGCCCCTTTCACCTACCTCCAATCAAGGTTTGCAGTATCGATACCAGTTTCGGTATTGGTCAGGGGTGGTGCTAATACCAGTACGGTATTGGTCAGGGCTCCGATTCCCCTCTCACCCCACCTAGTTCCCCATTCCCATTAAGGCTTGGGTCTTGGGCACTGGGCCAATTGAGTGCTGTACAAAAACAAGGAGAATTGGGCCCGGGCAACTTGGCTCGATAAGGGCCTAGTTAAGGTGAATAAAAGACCCCCCTCCTAGCGGCCCAGCCCCATCGCATTTGAACCCAAGCTAGTCTGCCCTAGCTCCCTGTTGAATTCCGATGGTTCTCACATCTCCTCGACGGATCGACGACAACGGCTATCTGTAGATGACGGCGATCGACGATACTCCTCTCTCTCTCTCTTGACCTTTGCCTCTTAGTCAGTCTATGTCTCGATATCTCCCTCGGTCTTTCTCTCCCACTCTCAACCTCTCTCCCACTCTCGACTTCTCTCTCAGTCAGTATTGGCTGGTACCGATATCAAAAGGGCGGAACCAGACCGGTCAGGTCCGGTATCGAGATGTATCGCCTGGTACCGGTACGTACCAGGCAGTACTGTGAACCATGCCTCCTACAGCAGCGGCTTAGGGAGTAGATCAGACAAATGCTCAACCTAGTGGGGTTTGGACCCTTGGGGCTACTGCAATGGCCTTAGGACGGTGATCCGCTACCTGTTGAGGAAGGGGTTAGGTAAAGCTGCAGGCCGGGGAAGAGGTCCCCGATTAATGGTATTCTACTGTCGGCTCGTGGACGATGGTGGCTTCCCTCGTTGCAGTAGCATCCGTCGACAAATCACCCGCTGCGCATCTCTGAGACACCAACGGACAGTGGGGCGTCGCCGGTGCCAGATCTGGCTCGGTCTCCCTCCATCTTGTGGCCGTTGCTGATCGTTCGCCGGCTTCTATTGTTCGGTTTAGGTGACAATCGCTGCAAGTGTTCTATGCCGAAGTCAATGGCATTGTCTTCCGCCAGGGTGGCTAGGACCGATTGTGTGTTGGCCGCCCCCACCGCAATAGCAACATCTACTTTGAAGTCCTCTGTACTCCCGACAGTCGGCAGGGCATCGCTGGTGCCAGGCCTCACCGATGCATTGTCCCCTGCACCCAAACCCTTGTTGGCCAGGTGGTGCTCACTGCTGATCAGTTCGGGAGACAAGCTTTGCGGAGCGTTGTTAGGGGGCCTAGCAGGTGGGGAAGAAGATTACTGTCTGTACAATCTGGCCTGATACTCGAAACCCTATTGGAGTCAGTAAGTGATGGTCTTCATCGGGCTTGGACTCTTACCCAAACGCCCACTTGGCCCCGCTAAGTTCCACTGCCCGTTCGACCCGACCTTTGGCTTGCCCTAGGACCTGCAACTCGCCTGTTTGAAGTTTAGACCGGATTGTAGGCCGGGTCTATACGCGCCTTCAACCTCTAGACCAGTCGGACCCCTACTGCTCTCCTCCTGCTGCCGGTGGATGTGGATCAGAAAATTGTGGTTGCTGATGTCCGGAGATGACCGTCGGGATGACCTTCTCACCATTGACTAGGACGGCTGCCTCCACCACACTGAGGTCCCCGTCCGGCCACACCTTGACGGAGCTTGGCTCCATTGAGCCGCACTTTCGGATGATCAGAGACACGCCGACTTTGCCACGGAACACCAATGGGGTTCCGACCAGTCGGATCGTACATCGGCAGCCCTGGGTCTGGATAGGTGCCTTTTCGGACGGACCACCTAGCCCCTCGAAGAAGAATACTATCGGCCAGAAGGAACCCTACCCCCATAGTTGCCTCCACTGCCTCCGCCGTAGGATTGACGGCCAAGAAGCCTCCTCGAAGCACCCTAGATATTGTCTAGCCTTCCGCCCTAGCATCCCCTTCCTCCAACATCTGCCTGACCCCTACCTCCGTCACCCTCACCTCCACAACTGTCACCTACGCGCGCCTATCTAACCATTAAAGCCTGGCCTACAAGAAGTCCGCTGGAAGTCGGCGCATCCTCTTCTAGTGGTCCGCACTTCAACTCCAGTTGGGAAGCTTCTTAGGATCTCCACATAGGAACTCCGGAGGTTGGTTCTTTGCTCCTACCTTGTCGGCCACCCCCCCTCTATCGGATAGGCACAAACCTGCCGCACATGTCTGGCTTTGCCACACTGGAAACACACTGGCCCTATCTTGTGGGTAGAAGTCGGGCTTCCCAGAGGTGTCCGGTTCACACCGGTGGCCACCTCCGGGACTCCTCCCCTTCACATTCCCCGGCCCCTCTCCTACTTTGGTTTCCTCAGAGCCTCTCTCTCTAGAAAAGTCTAGAGAGAAAAAGTAGATGCTAACATGAAAAAGCAGCACCAAAATCCAATTGGTCAAGTACGTGCACCCCATCAGCCAAGAGAACGTGGTTCGCCCGTTGCTGGAGCCCGAGCTCAGGGATTGGGCACTGTCGATCCGACCGAGCGTACTGGCCTTCAGGAAGGGGGAAAGCCTGCTGTTGGAGCCTTATTACCCCTTCCGTTTTGGGTGGAACTTCGGGTATGATTAGCATATCCCTCCATACAGTGCCCAGTTTACGCTGGCAACACGAAATCTTCGGGAGAATCTGACTGTTGAGACCACCCGAGTCTGGTGGGATTTCTTTCACAGGGCAGACACGGCCACCTTCCGAGTGCCAGCCCCCTGCCGGGTCCCGCGAGTAACGCCCGAGTATGTAAAGTGGTGGAACACTCAGATGGGATTCTACCGGCTACATAAGACCGACTGCTGGGACGGACCGGAGAGGAGGTTCCTGAGCCGGCAGCCTGCACCCATCCTCGACATCGATCCGGAGCACCTCCTCAGACTGTGGCATGGCAAAAGCGACGAAGTGGCTGCCTACTCGATTGCACGCAAGGAGGCTCAGAAAACCTGGCCGGTGCTGCAAGTGAAGCTACCCCCAGTAGCGGGGGATGACTTTAAGAAGACCCTGTGGGACCTTTGCGATGTCGGGGGCGAACGCCTAGACCTGATCAATTATCCACTCTCGACAGAGGAGGAGGGCACTCTGGCGAAGAGCTGGCGCTCAGAGGTCGACCCCACTTGTCCGTATCGCACCTTCATACGGGTCGAGGAACGGAGGCCCGAAAATTATAAGGACACGACCTGGATGTATGTCCTTCTTCAGGTCCACGGGCTGAAGATTGAAGACCCGGGGAGGGCCATCTTGAACAAGCCGCTACACCTAGCCTACTATTATGCCGACGGCTGGGGAATGGACTATTTCAATTTGCTATGCCATCTGGGTGCCAGGAAACATGTGGACTTAGCCGCCCCTGCCGATCGGTGCCAGAAGGTCGGGGACGTATGTTGGCTGGTTCGAGAAGCGGCCCGCCGGGACCAAGAGCCCTCCCTGACCTACTGGCCAGTCTCGCTTCGCCTTTATACCAGCCCCCACGGTACATATTATCACGCGCACATATTATATTTTCTTTGCCGGTTGTTGCTGCGTCGTTCAGGGTGTTGGATGGCATCTAACCCCATGCTTCTTCTTCTTTTTTTTTTTGCATCACAGATCATCCGGACAGCACTCAGCTGGCGACATATCGCAACCTTCTCCGACAAGCCGAGAAGCTGACATACTTTGAGGAGGTGCCAGCGGCCCCGACCACAACTCCTCTGTCTCCCCCCGCAAAGAGGCCCCGAGCGCGGTCGCCGGTGAAGAAGGCCTTAGGTGAGGCGAAGGCTGCCAGGCGGCGGGAGGCCAAGCGTCGAAAAGCAGAGGCCGCCCAACTTTCAAGGACTGTTCCTGCGCCGGCTCCCGTCCCGTCCTTTGAAGAGTTCGAGGCTGGCCAGGCCGAGCCAAGCTGACCGACCAGTAAGATCTCCCTCATCACGCTTGTCCCTGAAACAGCTTTATCTTTGCTTTAGCTTGGGATGCTCATACCCGGGCACCTTTCATGTTCATCAGCTAGGGAGGGCCTCCGCCTTCGCCGGTCCACGCGGCGGGTGAACCTTGGGCTGTGTCCGAGCTACAGTCAACCCCTGCTCGTTCGCCCGGAGGTGCAGGGGAGCTTTAAGAGAAATCGCCAGTGGAGGAGGCACTGGCTGCCACCAGAGTGACGGCGCAACGAGAGGTCAAGCGGAAGAGAGTAGAGGTCCTTCGGGCGGCCTCAACTTCTCCACCTCCGTCGATTCCCTCTTTCGCAAAGTTCGCCACGCCCCGGGTCGAGCCGAGCCGCCATGCAGGTGAGACCTTTAGATGTTAACGCTTTTTGGGGTTCGGTCACCCTCCCCGAGAAATCTTTTGCTCTTGTATGACATGCATGTGTTCTTCTCCCAGTCGCAGCGAAGGGGAAGCTTCCCGTGTGGGTCCCTTCTGTGACCATCAGTCCGCAGGAGCTGGCAGAGAGGAAGGTCGAGGCCGAGAGGTTCGTGGCCGCATGCGCCGTTGCTCAGGCCGAGGGCAGCCAGCCCATAGGTGAGGTTCTTGTTTTGCTTAGCATCCTTTCGCCTCGTGAGATAAGGCTTTTCATGTGGATTTCCTTTCTCCCAGTCCCTGCAGAGGAGCCCGCGTCGACTTCTGCCTCGGTCATAGATGAAGCTGGCGCTCCTGTGGTCGCGCCTTCCGCAGAGGAGATGACCCCCAGCCCACTCCTATCCGCGGAGACCGAACAGGGTAACTCCTCTCACCGACATGGCTGGTGTGTTTTCTTTTGCCATTCACCGGAAGGCTAGTAACTTTCGTCTGACTCAAACGCTTCCTTGTTTGGCAGCTCCCCTCGGTCCCCTCCCTGAGCAGATAGAGGCCTGGGGGATCCCCGCGCCGACGCTGATATACATGAGGAGGAGGCTGAGGTCTGGGGTATCACCGTCTGCCAGCCCACGCAAGGAAGAGGCCGAAGGCGTCAGAGCGAGGGTTCCTTCTCCGGCCAGGGAGGAGCCTGCCTCGGCCGAGTCTTCCTCCAGTGAGAAGGTAGACTACAACTACTCCTCTGACGAGGCGGCGATCCTCGAGAAGAGCACAACGCAGTGGTAACGTCTCGGTGTCGGAGAACGCAATGATTCACCCTATACGGGATTCCAAAGGTCCGACAGATAAAAACACGCATAAACCACTAAACTCGATCCAGGACCCATGAAAAATATCCAAAAAATATCTAAAAAATCTGGGGCATTACATCGCCGCTCCTGGTGGACACTTAATTAATGCTCGCTGGGTGGTAAGGTCATGCAAGAGAGGGTTTTCTCTCTCAGGGAATATGGTGGTGTGTGACCTCTCTGTCGCAGTAGTAATACAAGTGGCTCTATTCTTTGTGTAGGACTTTTTGGCAGAGATTCCACCATGTCCTTTCTGCTCTGTTGATGTCCCTTTTATATGGGATTGTCCTGGACCTGAAGGCCTATCCCTTGACAGGGAATGGCGTATATAGTGGAGCAATGTCTCCCGCGATTGTGGCGGGAGTTTCCCGTTGAGCGGCAAGTACCCCAGAGTCGGCCGATCCCTGGGTGAGTCTTACGGCACTCGTGGGACGTGCTCGCCTCTTATGGGATAGGAGCCAACATCATGAGGAGTACCGATCGGTCGTCAGAGAGTCCTCAGGCAGTCATTGCGCCTGGGCCGTTGCCTCCTTATAGCTATCGAATTCGATGTCGAGTTGTATTGGGCCACGCTCCTTGGGTTGCAGCCGTCTCGGGCCCTTGTGTGCGTTAGCAGGCCTGGACCAATATGGGCTTGCAGTAGTCGGGTCTATTATGGGCCGAGCTAGATTTACCTTTCTTACTAGCCCCTCTACTCTCAGTTGCTGAGCACTTTACAGGGAGCTGAGAGTTGAGCAGGACAGGGTCAATTGCCTGGGTAGCTTCCCAGTGCCATCAGAACTGGTGGTCCCAGTAGATTACATAGTGCGCAAGGTGCCTCTGGCAGCGAGGAGCGCCACTCTTGTAATCATGATGTGGACTCGTCGTCCCGGGGCGTGGGCATCAAACGGGCGCCCGAGCCTAGCGGTCGTGCTGTGACAGTGACATACGCCTTTTCACCTACTCTACGGCTCCGAAGTGGCCTCCTCAGGGTATGGGAGAGGTCCGGAGGGACCAAAGGGAATCCCGGAGGTGCTATCTCATCTCCACGTGCGAGCAACATCCAGAAGAGACACAGTCCGAGAAGAAGGCAAGGACGCAAGACCCAGGCCCTAGCGCGAGCGCTTCGGCAGAAGACCTATTCCTCATCCAGGTGGGGGAGAACCCGAGCAGGACACTAAGGATAGGTGCAAACCTATCCGAGCACGAGAGGCAAACCTATGCAAGCTTTCTCACAGCCCACCAGGATGTGCTCGCTTGGTTCGAGGATGAGCTCCCCGAGATCCCACCAGAGGTTATTACCCACCAACTAAGGCTGGACCCCGCTTGCCACCCAGTTCAGTAGCGTCGAAGGATTTGCAATCCCGAGTGACAAGCGATCATCAAGGAGCAAGTAAGCGAGAAGCTACGCTCAGGACTACTCAGGCCCACCCAGTACCGGGACTGGGTGGCCAATGTCGTCCTGGTCCTCAAGAGCAACGGGAAGTGGCAGATGTGTGTTGACTATAGTGATCTCAACAAAGCGACACCCAAGGACAGCTTCCCCATGCCGCAGATTGACCAGCTAGTGGATGCAATGGCCGGGCACGAGATGCTGAGCTTCTTAGATGCTGAGCTTCTTAGATGCCTACTCCGGATATCACCAGATCAGCATGCACAAGTCTGACCAGGATAAAATGGCATTCGTCACCGACCACGATTTATACTGCTACACACGGATGCCATTCGGACCAAAGAACGCAGGAGCGACTTACCAACGACTTGTCAACCGCATGTTCGACTCTCAGATTGGCCGCAGCATGGAGGTGTATATCGACAGCATGCTCGTCAAGAGCCTCCAGGCCACCGAGCACTTGCACGACCTGGTAGAGACCTTCGCCGCCCTCAGAAGGTACCACATGAAGCTCAACCCAGTCAAATGTGCGTTCGGAGTACGGTCAGGGAAGTTCCTCGACTTTCTCGTCACCCACCGAGGGATCGAAGCCAACCCCGACCAAATCCGAGCGATGTTGGAGATGCAGCGACCAGGGCACGTAAGGGACGTGCAATGTCTCACCAGACGCATCGCGACGCTGACCCGTTTCCTATCCCGGGCGACCGAGCGATACCTTCCCTTCTTCCGGCTGATCAAGCAAGCCAACCAGGCACCGGAGAAGAAGGGACGGATCGCTTGGAACCAGGAGTGTGAACAAGCGTTCGAGGAATTGAAGCACTATTTGGTGTCTCCTCCGGTCCTCGCCAAGCCCCAGAGGGGGGAGGCGCTGCTCCTGTACCTCTCGATGACCCCGAGCACAATGAGTGTCATGCTCACGTGAGAGGAAACGGGAATAATGAGGCCCATCTACTACGTCAGTTGAGCACTACAGGGCCCAGAGTTTTAGTACTCGCGCACTGAGAAATTCGTCCTCGCCCTTGTTATGGCTGCTCGCAAGCTGCGGCCATACTTCCTGGCTCACCCCATCGCCATCCTCACCGACCAACCCCTACGACAAGTCCTCCAGAACCCAGATGCCTCGGGCAGGTTGGTCAAATGGGCTATCGAGAGTGGTGAAGAGGAAGGCGAAACCCGCACTTCCAAGCCAAGAGAAAGGAGCAGAAGAGGCCGGAGCGAGTGTCTAGACTGGACTCATGGGGCTCCACCGGAGAGAAATGATACTTCCATGGTAGCCCATACCGACGCTCTAGCCACTTCACCCCATCCTCGGTCAACTCACTACGTAGAGGTCCCGCTGGCACCGTAAAAGCCCTAGAAGCCCGCCCAACTTTTCACGCCTCGGCCTCAACATGCTGGTCCGCCATGGAGCAACCAGGAGAGCTGGAAGAGGAGGAAGAAGACACCGTGCCAGATGACTCAGGGGGAGGCAAAAGTTGGCGAATCACTGCCACCGTAACCTCTGCAAGCTCCGTGAAGGCCGCCGCCGCTCTTAGCCCTTCAGGGTTAACCTCGTGGCGCATGAGCCTCTCGCGAACACGAAGATGGTGGGAAAGGAAATCCCTAGATGATGGAGGTTAGGAACGATGGCACGCGCTATGCTTATAAACCCCCCGGGGAAGCGGCCCGATGTTCCAGCCTTCAAAAAAAAGAGGGCCCCACACATCAATTCGCAAGAATTATCATTATGGGCGCATCCCTAGGACAGCCACAGCAAGTGGCCCCTGTTGGAGAAAGTCCCCACTCGACTCAAACCACTTAAACCTACCCCAAGTGCTACTCGACCGAGCCTAATCTGGGCTTGGGAGTAGGAGGGGGACAAGTGGAGAGGGGGATTTCTACTACCCAATTAGAGCGGCCAAACGAGGTCTCAACGGATCAAACAAGGCCTAGCTCCCACAAGTGACAGCCCCTCTGAGGGCCCACTAAGCCTAATAACTCACTCGGATCAAGTACTTCCTAGGCGACCTCCGGGTTCGGAAGTCCGAGCGTCATGTCGATCGGGAGGTCCCTCCGAGGCCCTAAGCATCCTGCCCGAGCCTTGTGCCTATCGCTCGGGGAAACCCTTGAAGCTAGCGCCACATGCTCAGACTGACTGGCAGAAGCTTATCCATGCAACCGTTGCATGCCCATTAAGAGCTGGGAGATCATGGGGATAATGACGATTAAGAGCCCTCGTGCCTTAATGAGCCCACGAAGGAGACGTAACCTCCCCTGACACTCCTCGCCTCGCAGGGCTCTTACGATCACGAGTCGCTGTGCGGCGAAAGGTAAGCATTGTTAAGCGATATTAACCTGAGCTAGAGCCACTTCACCACATGGTGGAGAGGAATCTCGCGCCCTCACCCCCTTTCCCTTCTCCGTTGCACTAGAGCTCTACTGACTTAGGCATCAGAGGGTTTTTCCTGGGGATTCATCCCTGGGCACCTCTGACTCGTTTCCCCCTCTTGCAGTTGTAGCGTCGTGGTCATCATCCTCAGCTCAGGCATCGCGCGAGATAACCTCTCTTCAATTACTATTCATTCTCGGTGGAACAAAGCTCTGTATGAAAGCAATCATGTGTCGATCTAGTGGGTGATGGGGTGGATACCCCCCAGATCGGTCATATTTGTAAAGTCCTCCTCGGCAATTGATCCGGGCAACATCAACCTTACCCTCCTCATGGGTGACAACCTCAGTTTGGCCCTCAGCGACCTAGGAAAAGTCTCGATCAAACATGTCGAAGCTGCCCGAAGCAATACGACGAGGCGGCAGAGGAGGCATAGGCTGGCCGGTCCGTCGAACATAATGGTCATTTGCCCCGACCACTCTCGGCCCCCGTGTAGCACCTCTGCTCTGGCTTTGACGGGCAATGTCTATAAAGTCCAAAAATCACAGCGAAAAAAAACAACGTTAGATGAAGCATGGTTCATACAATGAAACTCCAATTAAATGCAGGAGCTACGCTCCAGATGTGAGTTCCCCAGTGGACATAGTGCAAGGGTGTATATTAAAGCGCACGGGCCATTTGCCCCCGCCTCCGGCCGTCATGGATGCCCCGCGGGGGGCACTTGTGTCAACCAAAAATATTCCCTACAATAATTGGGACGGAATACAAAAAAATTATCCCCAACCCAACGTGGATAATAGTTTCCGTGCGATGAGAGGTTGTGGGATGGGCGTAGCGCCACCATACGGAGGATTTCTGCTGCATGTGGGTTCCATAACCCGAGCATTGGCTCAGCCCAATGCGCTTTGCAGCGAGGAAATAAGGGCAAACCGAGATAAATTCATGGAGACCGCTAGGGTCATATGGTCTCGGGTGCTAATCCACACAAAAAGGATAAACTTGCGGCAAAGGAGGAACGAGAAAAGTGCTATTCACACATCTTCTATAGTCCCAACAGCGTGTACCACGTCTCTCGGGATGGAAGAAAGTTTCCGCCCTCGACGAACGGCGCAAGGAAGACGACGAACAAGCATGGAGAAGGCTCCTTTCTCTTCCACGTGGCTGCAGCGAGGTTCAAACAATTAAAAAATCCTTTTGTTGCGGGTTTATAAGGAGTGGGTTAACCCACCCGGGGTGGAGAGACCCGCCCGGGTTCGGCCCACCCCGGGCCGGTCCCTCACCTTCTATAAATAGCCCCTACGGGACTCACTTGAGGAGTCTCTTTTTGGTGGAGAGAGAAGAGGACTTTTTCCGGAGAGAAGGAAGAAGGCTTGTGTTCGTTGTCTTGGCCCACTTGGGGTTCAACAGATAGCATGTGGTGTCAAGCATGCTGCCCTTGTCACCAGGCAAGGTGAGGTATTCACTTGGGGTGAGAAACCAGGTGGAAGACTAGGCCATGGGTCTGACACAGACGTTATCCATCCTCAACTTGTTGAGCAATTGGCAGTCTGCAATGTAGATTATGTTGCATGCGGTGAGTATCATACATGTGTCGTATCTGTTTCTGGTGATCTGTTTACCTGGGGAGATGGTGACCAGAGTACTGGACTTCTTGGTCATGGGACTGATGTCAGGCACTGGCTACCTAAAAGAATCTCTGGACCTCTAGAGGGTTTTTAAGTCTAGTCTATTGCATGTGGTACTTGGCATACAGCATTGTCGACTACCTGTGAAAAATTATTTACATATGGTGATGGAACGCTTGGGGCTCTGGGCCATGGTAATCGAGAGAGCATTAGCTATCCTAGAGAGGTTGAATCTTTGAGTGGCTTGAAGACCATTAAGGTTGCATGTGGAACATGACATATTGGTGCCATTATTGAAGTTATGGGACAAGGTGGTGTAAATGTTGTCTCCAAAAAATTGTTTACCTGGGGGGATGGAGACAAAAATCGCCTAGGTCAGGGAGATAAGGAGCCAAGGTTGATTCCCACTTGTGTCCCGTCACTCATTGACTACTATTTCCATCAGCTGGTCTGTGGACATACCATTACCATTGGCCTGACAATAACAGGACATGTTTTTATGATCGGAACCACCATACATGGCCAGCTTGGAAATCCATAATCTGATGGTAGTATGCCATTCTTAGTGCAGGATAGGCTTGTAGGCGAGTTAGTTGAAGAAATTTCTTGTGGAGCATACCATGTTGCTATATTGACATCGAGAAATGAGGTGTATACGTTGGGAAAAGGTGCCAATGGTAGGTTGGGGCATGGAGATACACAGGATCGCAAAACACCTACACTTGTTGAGGCGCTAAGGGATAGACATGTTAAAAGTATCTCATGTGGCTCAGATTTCACAGCAAGTATTTGCATTCACAAGTGGGTATCTGGTGCAGACCAATCAGTCTGCTCAGGTTACCGACAAGCATTTGGGTTTACCAGGAAAAGGCACAATTGTTATAACTGTGGACTTGCACACTGTCATGCTTGTAGTTCCAAAAAGGTATTGAAGGCTGCATTGGCGCCAACCCCTGGCAAACCACATCGTGTATGTGATTCCTGCTATGTAAAACTTAAAGGGTCAGAAGTTGGCTATGCCCCTAGTTCTAACATGAGGCGCATGGTTCCTCATCGCTCCATTGATAACAGAGAGAAATCAGATCGTGGAGAAAATAGATCTTCATGGTTTCTATTATCACCTAGAACGGAACCTGCCAAATACCTCGAGGTTAAATCAACCAAGCAATGGTCAAAATTTGATACTTTTTCTTAGGTTCGTGCCCCCCAGGTTCCATCATTTCTGCAACTCAAAGGCATTACTTTCCCAAGTTCAATTAGTGCCATTGCAGACTACGCTCATGCCAGTTGCCACATCAATGCCTTCTCCTCCTAATTCAAGGCATGCATCTCCTTATTCAAGAATGTCGGGACCAAACCAGTGTACTCCAATGTTCCCAGAAAGCATCATTGATAGCCTCAAGAAAACAAATGAGCTTCTGAACCAAGAGGTCCTGAGGCACAGGCCCAGGTAAACAGTAATTTTTTTTCTTCTGAGTATATTTTTTGACCCTATATTGTATTATAAATTTAATTCATTTTCTGGACATAAATCTTTGTAGGTTAAAGGTTTCCGACAACGATGCGGGCATAAAGATGTTGAACTGGAAAAATTTGAAAAGAAGGCTCAAGAATCTGCTTCAACAACTGCAAAAGCATCTTCTAGATATACTGCGGCTGTTGAGGTAATTAGATATCTTGTTGTCTAGGTAATTTTAACTCAAGACTCCCATATCTTCTTATAAGTTTTTTTGTCATGCTTGTAGTTCCAAAAAGGTATTGAAGGCTGCATTGGCGCCAACCCCTGGCAAACTACATCGTGTATGTGATTTCTGCTATGTAAAACTTAAAGGGTCAGAAGTTGGCTATGCCCCTAGTTCTAACATGAGGCGCATGGTTCCTCGTCGCTCCATTGATAACAGGGAGAAATCAGATCGTGGAGAAAATAGATCTCAATGGTTTCTGTTATCACCTAGAACGGAACCTGTCAAATACCTCGAGGTTAAATCAACCAAGCAAGGGTCAAAATTTGATACTTTTTCTTTGGTTCGTGCCGCCCAGGTTCCATCATTTCTGCAACTCAAAGACATTGCTTTCCCAAGTTCAATTAGTGCATTGCAGACTGCGTTCATGCCAGTTGCCACATCAATGCCTTCTCCTCCTAATTCAAGGCCCGCATCTCCTTATTCAAGAATGTCGGGTCCAAACCAGTTTACTCCAATGTTCCCAGAAAGCATCGTTGATAGCCTCAAGAAAACAAATGAGCTTCTGAACCAAGAGGTCCTGAGGCTATAGGCCCAGGTAAACATCAATTTTTTCTTTCTTCTGAGTACATTGTTTGACCCTATATTGTATTATAAATTTAATTCATTTTCTAGACATAAATCTTTGTAGGTTAAAGGTTTCCGACAAACAAAATAATATATGTTGCTAGCATCAAAACTAAACAACATATAGTATACTTGTTCCCTAGGGGACACAACAAAACCTAGATAGACGCAGACCCAGACGACACGACCAGAACGTCGTACACACTGTCCCACACATGACTAGAATGTCATGCATATGACAGGACACTGACCTCGAGTACAGCCACGAGAGGGCTGACTCGGGAGGTCATGATGCATAAGAACCACGAAGAGAACGGCGAAGAGCCACGTGCCACGTGACTAGAGTGCCTCTCACTAGAAGAATAGCTAGCTGCATCCACTGACGCCTTATGTTGCGCCTACTAGTGTCTTGTCCACCTACCCTACCGCAAGGACTAGGCTGAGACCAAGACACTAACAGAACTAGAACCAAAGTACCGTCGCGAGTGACTAGTCAGGGTCACGCCTGTCGATGTGAGTCCAAAGCCCCTGACCACGTGTGCACACACTGGCCCACTG
Organism: Amorphophallus titanum; assembly: GCA_024336825.1. Lineage (NCBI taxonomy): Eukaryota > Viridiplantae > Streptophyta > Magnoliopsida > Alismatales > Araceae > Amorphophallus > Amorphophallus titanum. Next base: position 47,251,617 of record JANBPO010009603.1, on the reverse strand, counting down.
CCTAAGCTGGCCTCTAACTAGTATTCCCCCACCGAAAGATGCTACGGTTGGACTAGGGGCCCATGGAACTAGCTTAAGAACTATAAACCAAGAAAATGTCCCGCTACAAGAGCCGTCACGTCGTAACGTAATGTAAGGCTACGACTAGTGAAGGCTCACAAGACATGGAGACTCAAAACAAGGGTGCAGAAGTATAGACAGGAAAGAGAGCTCCGTCACACGTACTTCGAAGCACCAATGGTAGCACAACCACTGCCAACAAACTTAGGACAAGGCAACTAGACCTACTCACGTAACAATCTTTGAGTCAGACGACTCGGAGGCAAGATCGTCACTGATGACAGAACGAGCCGCCAATCGGTCTAATCCTAAGCCAGAGAAAATGATGCTGGCAAAGAAAATGACACGTGGAGACTTGAGGGAACACCGAGAACCCTCAGCACACCTGGACACATAGAACGAGGTAAGATGACACCTCACTGCAGCCAGAACCATGTCTCGAATTGGACAGAACTGTCGACACACACACATGGTTACGTATTAACCACTGGGTGACCCCAGGTTGACCGGAACCAGACAATGGTGACTCAACAGTAGGAAAGAGAATCCTACCGCAAGCAAGAGGACTCCTGGCTACCTTATAACGTAGTCTTGGCCCTCATAGGATGTCAAGAGACACCCAAGTGAACACGAGCAGACCACAAGGATAAGCCAAGATAATAGAAAACTAGAACACAAAATATGACACTGGCAGTTCTACATTGAATCATTAGGGAACTATCGTAGTCAGGGAAAAGATCGCACCTAGTCACCTAAACCGACCTATCCAGAAACCACTGACACACAGACACCGCCCTAGACCATAAACCTGAGAGAGATGAACACGAGACAAGCCATCATGGCCAACAAACAAGATGACAGACTCAACTGGATAGGCGGTCATAATGTGGCCACATAAGGGGATGAACAGTCTAGAACTGACCACACAACCCAGGATGAATGGTCCGGACTGGACCACACAATAGGATGAATAGTCCGGACTGGACCACGAAACTCAAGCAGAGATGAACGGTCACAAAGGGACCACACAAGAGGATATGTGGCCTATCAGGCGACCACACAACCACAGGGATGGACGGTCACAAAGTGACCACACAAAGGGATGAACGGTCTGAACTGGACCACAAAACAGGATGAACGGTCTGACTAGACCGCACAACCCAATGGGGATGAAAGGTCCATGATGGACCATACAACGGGATGAGTGGTCTAACGGGCGACCACACAACCCAAACCAACACAAGATAAGCGGTCCGAAACCAACCGCCCAAGGGGGATGAGTGGTCTATCGAGCGACCATACAACCCCAACCGACATAGGATGAACGGTCTGAAACCAGCCACCCATACACATGTGCGGCCTCTAGTGTGACCGTTCAAGCGTTATAGCGAGCAAACCCAGGGATTCGTCCGATCGTGGCCTTTCCACACCCCGTTTTGTCCCTAAATGAAGGGGATACATCCATAACCACCCTGACAATCACATAGACTCTGACCGGAGTCAAAATGACGCTCGAATCGTGAGAAACGAGAGATTCTAACAAAATCACCCAAAAAGGGTATCCGGACTTCCCGGAGCCCTATTGGTCAAACGGGACTACCAATCGACACGAAATTGATATCAATGGAACGCTGACGTTCCCAGGAGTCCATTGACTCCAACCGATCACAGAACCGTCGTCGTTTTCCGGTGAAGCCTACGAAACCCACGAAACTCCAACGAGCCTAAACTCGCCCATTCAAGCACCGTAAAGCGTAAAACTATGAGGAAATAGCACAGGGGAGTGAGTGATCCATATCGCTACCTCCATAGAAGAAATCGTGCATCGAAGTGACTAATCCATGTCGAAAATCACTCAGAATGTGAACAACGCCTTCTTGGAATCCACCGAGGGATTGCGCCAGCCACGCTCCAATCGCCGCTCTATCCCGTGAACCGATCTCCTTGATGCGTCCCCGCCTTGGTCAGCTCCTCAACGGTGCGCGCCCTGCACCGAGAGGACCAGAGACGAGAGAGAAATGAGAGAGAGAAGGGAGGGTGAGAAATGAGAGGGGAGAGAGGGGGTTAAGGGTTTAAATATATCTAAGAATATATGATTAACCAACCTCATGCACAAATTTTTTTCTAATTTGTAAAGTCTCAACGATTCCATGGACAGAAGTATATGAGAAATTAATCAAATGCCCATCATCAACAGATCAAACCTGATCCTCAGCATGTACACTTCCTTTTAAAAGACCAATCTGGCCGTACAGTACAACCCATCTAATTGAGAACGATGTCAGTTAAGACACCATAGTGTTACAGAGTATCTTTTTCTAGCTTACAACCAGTCAAAACCCAGCAAAGTAATCTCCCGTGTGTAGGAACTAGGCAGCCATGGACCAGCCTCTGTCAAAGTATATCCAGAACCAAGTCAATCTCCGTAAACTCCCTCGATCAGCATCCACACTCCCCTGCGATCGATCGATCACCACGGGAAGAACCAGAACTGTCGTTCTTGTAGGATTACGAACTCGGCAGAGCGATGGGGCGTGCCTTTCCTCTGGCGAACCCTGAAGGAGTCACGGCTGTTCACAATCACGCCATTGGCCTTGGAGTCTTCATGCTCCCTTTCATTCTTCTCCTCCTCCGCCATGAACGTTGTCTTCTCCTCCTCCTCGTAGGACGCCCTTTTGTTCTTAAGAGCAGGCTCAGCTGGCGATGTCTCCAGGCTAGCCGTGTTGCTGCGGACTTCATCGCGTGCCCTCTTTATGCCATGGCTGCCAACGCAGACACCAGCCTGATCTCCTGGGGCTTTCTGTGTGGTGACAGCCTTGCGGTCGAGGCGGTGTAAGGGATCTCCCCTCGACTTTACGACGATCCGCCTCCCCTTCAAGCCATACCCGATGCTGACTGCAGCGAGCGGAGGTTTGGAGGATGATTTCGGCAGCAGCTGCATTTGATTCCGATCGAGATGAGCTGGGAGCTGGCGCGCGAGCTCGCCGTTAAAACAAGAAGAGAGGGAAACAACGTGCGGGAGAGGGGATGGAACAGGGTGTTGGTACTGCTGCATGCATGCTTCTTTTACGCACCTTACATCGGATGGAGCAGAACGTGCTCCCCTGGGCGATGCCGCCGGGGAGTCTCCATGGGCAGGCGGCACAGAGCGAGTCGTCCCTGCAGGGGGGCTTCCTCTTGGAGCCGTCGTCCAAGCCCCTGCCGCGGAGGAAATGGATGGTGTAGCCGTTGATCTTGAACTTGTGGATGCCCGCCGTGTCGATCAAGCGCTCGACGTCCGCCGAGGCCACACTGCACGCACCGGATGCAAGCCGAACCTGCAAGGCCGCCGGCCGGGAAGAACGTGCGGTGAGAACTCCCCCTGTCTGTCGGGTCCGAATGGAGGAAGAAGCACCCATCTAATTGAATGGATCAAATTAACGTGAATGCTCACCTGAAGGAGGTAGTGGCCCCCATGCTGCTGCGACTTCCTGCAATACTCGCAGATGGGGCCGAGGCAGTCCACGCAGAAGAAGTTGCAGCGGCAGCTGGTGGTGTTCCTCTGCTCGTGGGTCTTACAAGGATTGTAATACTCGGTGTTCAGGAAGGTCTCCAGCCATCGCTCCAGGGGTGGTACATTGGGGGGGCTGTTGTTCGCATCCATGGCGGCCGCCACAAGTCTCCAACTGAGGAAGATGAACAGAGTGATCAAGCTGTAAACCTGAAACCTGGGCTTCCAGGGGGGGAGAGAGCACAGAGGAAAGCGTGATAAGATAAGAGATTGAAACGGGGAAAGGTGAGAGACCTTTATTATAGTCCCTGCAGAAGTTTCGTGTGCAGACTCGAAGGACTCATCCTTCACGTTGGGGTCGGATTCGGAAACAAGTAGTGGTCGGATTCGGAAAAACTGGAACAGCTGCCGAGGGCGAACAGGTTCGTGGACTCCCCTTCGTCGGAGGGCAGTCGGGGTCACGCCCGCTCGGAGACGGAATTCTCCTCCAATCCGACTGTCGGAACGCATAATCCCATGACCGGTCGGAATTCTCCTCCAATCCGACTATCGGAACGGATAATCCCACGGCCGGTCGGAATTCTCCGCCAGTCCGACTCGATCTCGGGCTCCAACACCGTGGCTTGCTGGCCGTGGGAACTCTCCGCTAATCCGACTCGATCTCGGTCTCCAACACCGTCGCTTGCTTGCCATGCTTGCAGTGCTCACTCTGCTGGTTGCTCGCTGCCGTATCCGTCGCCCTCGCTGTCGCCGCCCAAACCTCCATCGGTGCTCGTCGCCGTCGTCCCCTCGCCGCGTCATCATCCCATGTCCTTGCCCCACCCCTGCTGCGCCCTCGCTTATGACCCCACCGTCGCCGCCATGCTCTCTGCCGCAGTGCTCTCGCCGTCGCCGCCATGCTCACCACGACCGTGTGCTTGCCCCCACTCCATGCCTGACACAGCCTGCTTGCCCCAACTCCATGCCTGACACGGCCTCCGCCATGGCCGTTGCTGCCTTTCCCCTCCCCACAGCGATGCCTCTCGTCCTGCTTTCTTCTGCTTCCCCTGGCCTGGTGAACCTAAGCTTCATAATCGGGCAGTTGGGAGGGAAAAGTTCGTCAGTTTCTTGTGGTTTGTACTGGTTCTGATCAACGTCCAACGAGGAGTTATGGGTTTCGGTTGGGTTCTCAAGACCGGAGCTTTTCTTTTTTGTGCTACAACTTGATAAGATCTCTGGTTTTATGTTGCCCGGTAGAAGAGGTATGTCTTTCACATGTTGTTTCATGATGGAAAGATCTCTTGTTGCTTTATACCGCTTGCTTGGATCTGGGCACGATTCAACTGGGTTTCTCTTGTTCGGGGATTAATTCTTTCCCTCGGTTGCTTTCAACTTATAACCTTCCCGGCTACCTCTGTTCTTGATTTGAGCCGAGAACATCGGATGGATTAGATGGGGAAGGAATGAAAGTAGTGGATTGGATGTGATTGGAGAGGGAACGTCCGGCTGTCAGGTGGAAGAAAAAAAAACAACATTGCCATCTTTCTACACTGACGTGCCCTACATGTCAGTGGATTGCAGCTCTTGAAAAATAATATGGAAAATAGCTTGTTCCTTTCAGATGTAGATAAGGAGTCCATCAGAGACAGAAACACCATGATTTGAGAATTTGAAACCACCGGCCTACTGAGAGCATTGACTTGAGAATAGCGATTTTTTGCTAAGACATGACTGGCAGAAAATTTGGATATTATATGTACCATAGCCTTTGGGCTGTCTTGATATCATACAGAAAGAATATACAGAATGGTGGCAACTGTGATAAGATAGTTTCTCTATCATTTACTGTTACACTTCTGCATAGAAAGTGTCAAATGTCCTAGCAGACAGACAACCAATGGATTTCATATGATCTGCTAAACAGTCGAGCACAAAGTAAATATCACCTGTGATTCTGTTCCTCTTGTCATCAACCATAAATTCATATAGGTGGCCATCAACCTCCACGGAGCTGGTTGCCCAATCCTTTGTTATGCCCCTATGCTCCATAAGCTTTCTCACCTTTTGCACATATTCCCACTTATGGGCCTCGCCATATGCATTCGCTAGAAGAACATACAGCCCTCCACTGTCAGATGCTGACTCCAGGACCTGCTTCAGTACCAGCTTGATAATCTTCAGATTGCCATGAACCTTACAAGCACTAAGGAAAGCACCCCAAATAACAATGTCGGGTCTCATTGGCATGCCCTTTATTATCTCGACTGCTGACGAGAGTTGGCCTCCTTGTCCTAAAAGATCTACCATGCAAGCATAATGCTCAACTTCAAGTGGGATTCTGTATACATCACTCATGGCCTTGAAGAAGTACTGGCCGACTTCCAAGAAACCGACATGGCTGCAAGCAGACAGCAAGCCAACAAAGGTGTATCCATCAGGGTGGATGCCTTCAGCTAGCATCGCTCCGAAGAGGTCAATTGCCTCCGTAGCACGACCGTGCATTGCAAGAGCCCCTATAATCACATTCCATGACACTACATCCTTATTAGGCATTGTGCCGAAGAGATCCAGTGCAATGTCAACAAGACCACATTTTGCATACATGTCTACTAGGGAGTTGAACAGCGTGATGCAGGGCTGTAGGTTCTTTCGAAGAACATAATCATGGGTTTTCTTTCCAGTGATCAAGTCTCCAAGTTGGCTACAAGCTGACAGCACACTGGTCAATGTTGCCTCATCGGGCTCCACATTGGCAGTCTGCATTTGTCTGTAGACATCCATGGCTTCATGACATTGACCACATTGGACATAACAAGAGATCATGGAATTCCAAGAAATAACATTTCTCTCAGGCATCTGATCAAACCAAGATCGAGATAGCTCGATTTTTCCATTATTGGCAAGAGCACTCACCATTGTTGTCCAGCTGATCACATTTCTCTCGGGCATATGATCAAAACAGATTTGAGCAGACAACAAGTCCCCACATTTTGCATACATGTCTAGCAAAGCGTTCCCCAAGATCACATCGCTATCAGCACCACTTACCTGAATGCGGTGATGCACAAGTCGGCCCAATTTGAGGCTCCGAGTTTGCGAACAAATTGCGAGCAGGCTGACTAGCGTGAACTTGTCTGGCTTCACACCTAAACAGTTCATATTCTTAAATAAGCAAAATGCTGCCTCAGGATCACCTGCCTGGGAGTAACCACCGATCATTGAATTCCATGAGACAATGCTCTTCTGAGGCATATCATCGAACAATCGTTGAGCAAGAGCAGTAGACCCACATGCCATATAGGAGTATAGAAGGGCGTTCTGCACAAACACCTGAGCTCCGTACCCAAGCTTGAGAACCAAAGCATGAATCAGAAGAGTCTCTTCAAAAGCCAACTCAGACGCACACGACTTGAGGACAAACGGCAACGAGAACTCGTTGGGCAGCAGACCGCTGCCCAACATCCGGCGGTGGAGGGACAGAGCCTCCTTGGGGCGGCCGCGGGCCGCGTGACCCCTGATGAGGCTGTTCCACATGAACCTGTTGGGTTGGGGCACTCTGTCGAACATCGCCCGTGCGTAGCAGATGTCGCCTGTGGCGTACACGGCGCAGAAGGCGACGAGCTTGCCCACGACGAGGGTGTTCTTGGCGAGGCCGCCGGTAACGACCTGGGCGTGGAGGCGCTTGAGCTCTCGCATGGAGGAGCATCTCTCCACGAGGGAAGGGAGTGCTTCGGCGAAAGCATGCTGTGTGCAGAAGGCGTGCAGCTGCGTAGAGGCGCTGGAGGTGAAGGCGGGCATGAGATAAGAATTGGACCCATCATCACACAACCCCGCCCAAAGTACCTGACCAGATCCGGACAAGTTTAGATCTTCCCGGCACTCTTTTCAGCCGTCTGATCGGTGTCGCCTATGCCCCCCCTTGATGCGGGGATATCCTCTCGGATAACTTCTAATTTATCTCTTCTTTAATTAGATAAGTCAAAAAGATTAATCAAGTCAGGAGAGATGACTCTCATTTAACTTGGACAGATTGTTTCACCTCAAATGATGGGCCTATATGATTATATGGTGGTGTATATCATCTCGAACAGGAGCAATCTTGAAATTGGTGCATTCAATTGAGGGGGTGCGTCAATGTGATGTGTTTGCTTCACGACGATTGAGCAGGAAGTGCCAAGACTGGAGCAGTGGTGAGATGTTCCTTAAGTGTTTGGAAACTTTTGTCACAATCTTTCGTCCATATGAAGGGATTTTTATTTCTTGTAAGTCTAGTCAAAGGGGCGACAATTTTGGAGAAGTCTCTAATGAATCGTCTATAATAGCCAGCCTATGACGACCCGGGATCCAAGTACCGGAAAGGAACCGACGCGACTCGAATCTCGGCCCGCCTCCCACGAGCCGGAAGACTCAAAAGGGAAAAGGGGATGGTGTGAGGGTGTGTAAGAAGATAAAGTAACTACTGAGATAGAACAATATACAACAAAATAATAATGTAGAAATCAAATAAATAATTAAACTGCTACAAAGTCCAGTACATCACATGTCTAAATAAAAGTACAGTCAACTGAAAGAAAGGTACAAGTACAAAGGGAAGGTACGAGTACACGGGGCATACCCCGGCTCTGGCAACTGGCACTAATCTCAGCTACTGGAACCACGCTGAACACCTGCTGCACCACCTGAAGTGCCGGCCTCACCTGAAACACGGTGAAAACGCACAGGGGATGAGCCTCATTTCACAGGCTCAGTAGGGATCCCTCGAACCCTATCTCGCAGGACAAACAAGGCAGGAAGAAAGAAAGTAGGAAAGTACTTTATCTAATAGGAGTGTGGTGGAACCAACAAGCAGGAATAAATAAATGAAAAAAATCATCTATTCTAACAGTACCGTACTACTGAACCTCAGTTCGATAAAACTTGAGTCCACACCTGCCGGCAGACATGAGCACCTCCCACTAGAAGAACCACCAGATGTGTCCCCTGACGTCTTACACCACGTCACAAGTGTCTAGCTACAATGCCCCGGGCACGAGACTCAGACACGTACAGTAACTAAATTACCACAAACAAGGACTAGCTGAGGTCACACTCGTCAGCGCGGGTCCGAACCCTCAGTCTCGTGTGCACACTCAGACCATATGCCCTAGGTCTATCCTCTAACTGGTAATTCCCCCACCAACCCAGACTCGGTGGTACAAGGGGGCCCTACGGTAACCAGCCTACTCACCATCTCTCTCGGGTGTGCTACACCAGTGCTCCCAGTGGACCGACACACGCGTACCGTGGAAGCTACAACTAGTGGATGGGTCACCAGAAGTATAGACTCTCAAGTCATGGAAAATGACTCTGGACGTAGACGAGTACAAGGACCGCTCCTCGTACAACACCGACTCATGGTGATGTAAGCTGAAGACGCCACATCCCGGGACCCCCACGATACCTTACACTTGGTCCCCACATGATGCCTAGCATCAGTCAGATCACGGATCAGCATGTGGATCGAGGTCTACTCACTCGGGACTCAAATCAACATGGAAGAAACCACCGGCTAGGCCACAGATGATGAACGGTCCATCATTGGCCGCTCAAGGATGCACGGCTAAGTCTCAGCCGCACGTGGGAGAAAGACGGTCCAACCTGGCCGTCCATCAATCCCAACGGTAAGAAACATGAACGGTCGGACACTAGCCGCTCAGGGGAAGGGCGGCTAGGATCCCGCCGTTCCAAGGCATGGGCGGTCCCACCTGGGCCACTCATCCACCAATGGTACCGGAAGATGAATAGCCAGACCATGGCCGCTCATGAGGACATGCGGCTAGACCCCAGCCACTCACCCCAAACACTACGTAACGGTAATAAACAACGGTCGAAAACTCACAGGATGCGCGATTGGCCTTGGACCGCGCAAGGGATGTACGGTCACAGGACAGGCCGCACATGCCCCACTGCGTCCCAAGCCAACGGCGCCAGGTGATGCGCGGCCAGCCCTTGGCCGCACGAAGGGTTATGTGGCCAGGCCCTGGCTGCACACCCCAGTGCACTATGCAATGATCACAAGTAACGGTCAAAAACTCAGGGATGGGCGGTTGACACGGGGCCGCACATAGGGGATGTGCGGTCCCACGATAGGCCACACAACCCCCACTGCTCTCCGAGCCATTGTGCGGTCCCCACTGGGCCGCACATGGGGATGTGCGGGCTCTGGTTCGACCGCACAACCCTCACCGGTGCAAAAATGGCGAGCTCACCGGATTTCACCCATTTCGGCCCCATACGAGCCCCACAGAGGGAGAAATGAAGGGAAAACAACCCCCAAGACCTCTAGCATGCTTCTACACCCCTAAAATGTGGATTCGCCACGTAAAACGGTGGATCGGGCGAACTCTCCCCGCGATATGGTTTCCCATTCCCGGTGCGAAATCACCCATGCTCGACCTCGCCTTGGCCTACAAACCCCGGGAATGGAAGGCAATGAGCTAGGGAACGTCACCCTACCTTCGTTCCGCATCGAGGCGTGCTGATCCGAGCTAATCAACGAAGAACGCCATTAAGAACCTCGAGCCTTCACGCTTCCCACGCACACCGTACGCCGAAAAGATCATCTCGTCGTCACCCACGTCGTCGCGCCGTCGCCCTGCCGCCATCTGCAGCGGAAGGGAGCTCGCCGCAGTCAAATGGGAGAGAGAGAGGGAGAGGGGGCACAGTCACGGGAGGAAGAAGAAGAAGAAGGAAGAAGAAGAAGGAAAAAGAATAAATAAATGAGATATTTATAGAAAATATTATGTGAATGTGAATGCGGATTAGGTCTTTGGGCTTTCATTTGCTTGCTGCACCTTCCCTTGTCGTGTCACATCACAGTGACTTGTCAATCATATGTTTGACTTACAGATCGGCCACAACTTGGAGGTGTATATTGACGACATGCTCGTTAAGAGCCTCAGAGCTGTCAAGCACCTGCACGACTTGGCGAAAACCTTTGCCACACTCAGAAGATACCACATGAAGCTCAACCTGGCCAAATGCGCATTCAGGGTACGGTCTGGGAAATTCCTTGGCTTCCTCGTCACCCATCGGGGGATTGAGGCCAACCCCGACCAAATCCGAGCGGTGCAAGAGATGTAGCGACCCAGGTGAGTCAAAGATGTACAATGTCTCACCGGACGCATCGCGGCACTGAGTCAGTTTCTGTCCCGAGCTGCCGAATGATGCCTTCCCTTCTTTCGACTGATCAAGCAGGCTAATCAAGCACCCGAGAAGAAGGGACAAATCAACTGGGACTAGGAGTGCGAGTAAGATTTCGAAGAAGTGAAGCACTACTTGCCATCACCCCCGGTCCTCGCCAAGCCCCAGAAGGGAGAGGAGTTATTCTTGTACCTATCAGTGACGCCGAGCACAATGAGTGCCATGCTCACCCGAGAAGGAGAAGGAATAATGAAGCCCATCTAGTACCTCAGTCGAGCATTATAGGACCTAGAGTTTTGGTACTCGTGGATCGAAAAGTTCACCCTTGCGCTCATTACGGCCGCTCGCAAGCTGCAGCGATACTTCCTGGCTCATCTCACCATCGTCCTCACCAATCAACACCTCTGGCAGATCTTATAGAACCTGGACACCTCAGGTAGGCTGGTCAAGTGGGATATCGAGCTGGGAGAGTTTGATGTCAATTTCCATCTGAGGACGGCTATCAAAGACTAGGCTCTCGCTGACTTCATCGCTGAATGCAGTCTACTGGCTGAAGACCCATCCGAATAGTCTCCTAGGGCCGCCTGGGAGTTATATGTCGACGGATCATCCTGCGTCGCGAGGAGCAGAGTCAGACTGGTCCTCCTCTCAATGGAGGGACTCGAGCTATAGTACGCTTTGCGGTTCTGCTTCCCAACCACAAATAACGTAACCGAGTACGAGGCACTTTTGTCAGGCCTATGCATGGCGAGACATTTGGGAGCGACCAACGTGTCGGTGTACATCGACTCCTTGCTTATCGCCAATCAAGTAAAAGGAGAATTTGAAGCGCGGGAGCCCACCATGATTAAATACTTAGAGCAGGCCAGAGCCGTAGTAGGGGAGTTATCGCGCTTCGAGATGGTTCACATCCTACGAGAAGGGAACGCCCAAGCAGATGCCCTATCGCGCCTTGCGTTTGCCACCACGATCTCCAATTCAAGGTCTATCTTGATAGAGGAGTTGTCGGCCCCGAGCATAGACGAACCTACACTCCAGGTAAACGCCATCAACTACGAGCCCCCTTAGATGGATCCTCTTTTGGATTTCCTTCTCCAACAGTAACTCCCGGACGATCGCGCTGAAGCATGACGCATGAGGGCAAGAGTAGCTCATTTCATAATGGCGAATGGTAGATTATGCCACCGTTCCCCGTCAGCTCCGCTATTGAATTGCTTATTGCCCACGAAGTCCAACCAGGCCATTCAGGAGGTCCACGAAGGGCTCTGTGGAAGCCATGTAGGATGGTAATTCACCATGGGTACTAGTGGCCCACCTTGCAACAAGATTGTCTCGACTACGTCTGAAGGTGCCCCCAGTGCTAGAAGTTCTCTCACCTACACCACCAATAAGCCACGCCACTCCACACACTCACAGAGCCCCGCCCGTTCGCCGGCTGGGGGGTCCACAAATTGGGCCCCTTCTCGAAGGTTCAAGGGAGGAAGAAGTTCCTCATTATCACTATCGATTAGTTTACCAAGTGGATCGAAGCTGAGCCATTAGGGAAGATCACTAGTGAGGCGGTCTGGAAGTTCGTACTACGGAGCGTCATATGTCATTGTGTGATCCCTAGGGTCCTCACGACTGACAATGGCTGGCAATTTGCGAGTACCAAGTTCCGAGAGAAGTGCTCGGAGGTGGGGGTCTAGAACCCCTACACTTTGGTAGGGCACCCTCAGGCTAACGGGCTGGTAGAGAATGCTAACCAGATGCTCCTTCACGGCATCAATACCAAGTTGGATCAAGCAGGCGAGTCATGGATAGATGCACTCCCAAGCACCTTGTGGGCTCACCAGACCACTGCTCGAGAAGCCATCGGGGAGACACCCTTTCATCTCGCCTATGGCACCGAGGCGGTGGTGCCGGTTGAGATATCCAACCCCACCTTGCAAGTGGGACACTTTGACGAGGCCAAGAACAACCAAGCACTCCGAGAAGGCCTAGATCTGCTCGAAGAAGATAGGGCCAGGGCCCAAGTAAAGCTCGTGGCGTACCAACAGAAGCTGGCCCAGTATTATAACGCCAAGGTCAGAGAACGGCTTTTCTTTCCAGGAGACTTGGTGCTACGGCGAGCAAGCGTATCTGACCCAAAGGGGGCCGCCGGGAAGCTAGCGCCGAACTGGGAAGGTCCGGACAGGGTAGAAGAGATACTCGGCAAAGGAGCGTATAGGCTGGGACATCTCCGTGCACTTTCTCACAAGTCCGTGCACATTTTGGCTTTGTGTTAAAACAAAGTCCGTGCACAAACAACTTCGTGCACATTTCTCGTTTCCAACTGAGTCCATGCATATATCTAAAGCTCGTGCATATTATGCAACCATCAAGCCTGTGCATATGTCCAAGTCCGTGCATTCCTAACTTCGTACATACTTCTGCATAGAACAATGTCCATGCATACTTGCATTTAGGTTGAGTCGAAGTCCGTGCATATTTTGGACTTAGGCTGATTGGCATTGGGTTGCATCATAAGTCCGTGCACGTTTTACCCTTCAAGTCCATGCACACTGTTTCCAAGTCCGAGCATATTTAAATGCATGCACATGTCTATAAGTCCGTGCATCTTTTATGTCTGTAGCCTGTGGATACTGTAGCAAGGTCTGAGCACACTAAAGTTCGTGCAATTTTTGACTAACCCAAGTCCGTGTACTTTGTGTTGATGTCCGTGCACATCAAACCCCGTGCCCATTTTGGACATTAGTCGAAATTCTATTGGGATTGCTTGTTTAAGTCCGTGCACATCTTGCATCTAAAGTCCGTGCAGATTCTGCCTTCATATGGTCCGTGGAAGCAGAACCCCGTGCAGGTTTTGTGTCTCATTCAAAGTCCTTGCATGCCTTCACAGGGTCCGTGGAAGCCAAACCCCGTGCACATACTGGACTCAGTATATTGTTGATTGGGATGTATCCCAAGTCCGTGTACACATTCATCATGTCCGTGCACATCAAACCCAGTGCATATCTCTAGTTATCTGTTCGTTGAACACAAGTCCGTGCACGTTTAACCGCGTGCATATTCTTCTTTGGGGTCAACCCCGTGCATGTCTTTTCCTTGGCACGACACAAGTCCAGGCATTTCTGTGAGAAACATGCATCCGAGCATGTTCTGTCTATGTTTCACAATGGCCATGGCTTGGCAAGCAAGTCTGTGCACATCATACCCCGTGCCCATTTTGGCTCTCTGCATGATGAAGACGGTGTAAACATTGTAGCTTCGCCATTGTTATAAATCCGAGCATGTCATACCCCGTGCACATTTTCTAGTCAGGGCAAGTCTTCACAGTCAGTTCACTCATACTCTGTGCATATCCCGTGCATATTTTTCTCCTTCAGTACATTGTTAATTGAACTAATGTTCTTGTTCTGTGACAGGTCTTCACTCGATGAGGATAAGGCTGGCACGTGATCCCAGAGCCCTGGAAGCTAACACGTGGATTTCTTAGAGAAGGGGGCACAAGCTCTCCACACGTCTAGGGCATCCTCAGAGTGAAGTCGTATATATAAAAGGACACCCCTTCTGCAATTCAAGAAGAATCTAGTTGAAGATCCCTAGAAGGCATAGAGCAAAAAGAAGACATCTGAGATCCAGAAGAAGAAGTGTAGAGCAGAGAAAAAGAAAAAGGGGAGTCCAACAGAGACAAAGAAAGAGAGAGCAGCAGAGAGCAAAAGTAGAAGAAGAAGAAGGAATAGAAGAAGAAGGAGATCAGAGAAAGAGAGAGTGACTGAAGAGAAGCTCAGTTTATACTGGACCGTGGATTAAATCCAGGCCAGTCAGCTCATCAAGAGCCATAGTTGTGCTTTATCATTTGCAGCTTTCCGATTGTTGTGTTTTTCCCATTCTTGTTTTTCTTTTCACCCTTTCATCAAGCTGTTTGTCAGTGGAGCAAGATGTGAGGCTCAGCGGGTAGAGGAAGATTCCTCTGGATGGGTCAAGCTTTAATCCCCAGCGGGCAGAGGAGGATTCCTCTGGACAGGTCAAGCTGTAATCCCCAGCGGGCAGAGGTGTGGTATCCTCTGGATAGCAAGCTATGTTACTCAGTAGTTTGTAGGCAAGCTGTGGTGCCCAGCGGACGCAGGTTGTGTTGCGCAGCAGTGGAGCCACACTCGGGTTGAGTGTGGGGTGGACGTAGGTCTGTAGGACCGAACCACCTAAAAGTTCCTTGTGCACCGTGGTTTGATCATCTACTTATTTTTCGCTAGATGAATGTTTAGGCCTATCAACATGTTCTTCCCATTTACCTAGTGGGTCATGTGCACATCGGTTGTTTGATTTCGGTGAGTAAGTTAGAAGCCAACTCTATAGTTGTTTTGGGTGATCAGTGTGTTTTAGATCGTCAACTCTCCACCTGTTCAACATTGGGAGTTCCCATGTTGTTCTAGCTATTTACCGAGATAACTACTGAGCCACTATCTCTTAACAGGTTTTCATTGGGTCTGATTAGTTCACTTTAATTCTGCATCGTTGATAGTTAGATAAATTTTTAATTGGTCAATGCTCTTTCGAGAAGGATTCATTCACCTCCCTCTGAATCCGGCGCACCTAAACTAACAATTGATATCAGAGCGGGTCTCTGTGCGTTCAAGATCCAACGATCTTCAGAGGATCCTGCTATTTCTCCGTGGTGTATTTCAGAGTGGATCTGGTCCTGATTACTTTTTGTGTTGCAATTTTACTGTGTTGGTGCTATACTGCACTTTCGTTGATTCCAGTATATTTACTTGTTCTTATTCTCTCAATCGATCAAGTCATTTCTCGATGGCTCATCCACCGATCTTCAGAGGTGAGGACTTCGATGCACACCGTTGCGGAGCTAGCTGAGGCAGGGACGTACTAGAGTGATTGGTTCGTGGCATGGGGCAGCGAATGGTGCGTGGCGGGCATGATCCCTCGGTGGATTCCAAGAAGGCGTCGTTTGCATTCCTGGCGGTTTTCGACATGGTTTAGTCACTTCGGCTCGCAGTTTCTTCGGTGGAGGTAGGGAGATGGATCACTCACTCGTCCTCTATGTTTTCCCTATCCCTACACGTCATTTGGTGCTCGAACGATCGAGATCGAGCTCGTTGGGGTTTCGTGGGTTTCATAGGGTTCATCAGAAAATGGCGACGGTTCTGCGATCGGTTAGTGTCAATGGACTCCCTGGAACGTCAGCATTCCATAGTCACCGATTTCATCTCGATTGGCGGTCCCATTTGACCGTGGGGAGCCCGAAAAGTCTGGTTGTCCCATTTGGGTGATTTCGCTAGAATCACCTGGTTCTTGTGATTTGTGCGTCGTTTTGACTCCGCTCGAAGTCCATGTGATTGCCAGGGTGATTATGGTTGTATCCCCTTTGCCTCGGCATGAACGGGACATGGAAAGGCCACGATTGGACAAACCCTTGGGTTTGCTCACCGTGACGGTTGAGCGGTCACACCAGAGACCGCCCAAGGTATGGGCGGCTAGCTCTGGACTGTTTATCTCAGTCTGGTTTTGGGGCTTGTGCAGCCACACGATAGACCGCACATGGTATGGGCGGGCCGGTATGGTCTGCCTATCCCCACTTGGGCGGCCATCCTATAATCTCCTGTCTTTCTGTTGGGATGTGCGGCCTGTTCCTGACCGCCCATCCCAGTTGACCCTTGCTCAACAGTTGAGTGTCGGTCACGTTAGGCGGTCTGGTCAAGACCATTTTGACTGACACTGTAGTAAGTCGGTTCCGTTCAGCGATCCGGTCAAGATCATTTTGACCAGGAACTGGACTGGATCGTGGGCTTGAGCGGCCAAGACTTGACTGCTCATCCCCTGGGCGGTTCTGCCCTGACCGCCTATCCCCCTTAGGATTTTAGGTGTCTGACCCTTGAATGGCCCTCTCTGGAACGTTCATGCCCTTGGGCGGCCCTCTTGTGACTATCCATCCCCTTGGTGTTGTCCGTTGGCCACAATGGCTGTTCCGTGTCGGTCTGTCTTAGGTCTGTGTTATAGGGTGGTGTCTATGTGTCGGTAATCTCTAGATAGGTCGGTTCAGGTAACTGGGTGCGGTCTCTTCCCAGACTACGATCGTTCCCTAATGACTCAATCTAGAACTGCCAGCGTCCTTGTCTCTGGTCGTGTAGCGGCCATTCCTTGACTGCCGGGTCTGCCTAGCGGTTGAGTGATGGTTTGCTTTGCCCAGAGTGTCGTCCTCCGGTGTTTTCATTTCTGATTGTCTTGGCTTGTCCTTGCGGTCTACTTGCTTTCCCATGGATGTCTCTTGACATCCTATGAGGGCTAAGACTACGTTATAAGGCAGCCAAGAGTCTTCTTACATGTGGTAAGATTCTCTTTCCTACTGTTGAGTAGTCATTGTCTAGTTCCGGTCAACCCGGGGTCACCCAGTGGTTGACAGGTAACCTCGTGTGTCTAGACGATTTTGTCCAGTTCGAGACATGCTTCTAAATGCCTCGAGGTATCGTCTTACCTCGACCTATGTGTATAGGTGTACTAAGGATTCTCGGTGTTCCCTCAGGTCTGTACGTGTCGTTTCCTTCGACAGCGTCATTCTCTCTAGCTTAGGATTAGACCAATTGGTGGCTTGTTCTGCTATTAGTGACGATCTTGCCTCTGAGTCGTCTGACTCAAGGATCTTTCTGTGAGTAGGTCTAGTTGCCTTGACCTGAGTTGTCGGCAGTGGCTGTGCTGCCATTGGTGCTTTGAAGTACGTACGGCAGTGCTTTCTTGCCTATCTGCACTTCTGCACCTGTGTTTTGAGTCTCTGTGTCTTATGAGCCTTCACTAGTCGTAGCCTTACGGCACGCTTCGGCGTGAAGGCTCTTGTAGCAAGATGCTTTTCCAGTTTATGGTTCTTAAGCTAGTTCCGTGGCCCCCCGTCCAACCGTAGCGTTCTTCCGAGGGGGAATACTAGCTAGAGGCTTGGCTTAGGCAGTGGGCCAGTGTGTGCACACGTAGTCAGGAGCTTTGGACTTGCATCGTTAGACGTGACCCTGAGTAGTCACTCGTGTTATTGTACTGTTCTGGTTCTAGCAGTGTCTTTGTCTCTGCCTAGTCCTTGCGGTAGGTTACGTGGACAAGACGCTAGTAGGCACAGCATAAGACGTCAGTGGACGTAGCTGGCTGTTCTTTTGGTGGTGAAGCACTCTAGTCACGTGGCACGTGGATTTTTGCGGTTCTCTTCGCATTCCTGGCACGTCGTGACCTTTCTGGGTCAGCCTTCTCTTGGCTTTTCCCGAGGTCGGTGTCCTGTCGCATGCGCGACGTTCTAGTCATGCATGGGACAGTGTGCGCGATGTTCTAGTCGTGACACGCCGGTGTCTATCTAGGCCTCTTCTAGACTTTTGGTCTGGTCTCGTAGGCCTTATCTTTGGCCTCGTGGTTGTCGACAGATCGGTGACTCCTGATCTTCCGAGTTCAGGGTCGACCCTTCTGCCATTGTTAAAGAAACGCTCCCCCAAACTCTCCTTCCAACTACCCACTTATGGCATACTCTTCAAACAGTCCACCCTCTCTCCCCACTTCTTTCTATTGGTAACTACCTCTCAGTCTCAACCACTACCCCACATAACACTTTCCCTCCTCTTCCCCAATGGGCCAATTTAAGAAGAGAGCTCTCATCCTTTGTTTATGTAGTAATAAATTACAAGGGAAGACAAGCGTAAGTGCTCTTTCAGATAAATGCTTTCTTACAGATATGTACATGACAGTATTGTGTTTTCCAAGAATCTTGATCCATGTACTCAATGCTCATATAATTTTTTTTATATCACTATGATAAAAGAATCATCCTACCACCTAAGTTTAGGTAAGAACACATTTCTTGAGACAGCAAGATATAGAAAATCAGAAACATGATAGAGTTTCAAAACATAAAGAGCCACTACCATCGGTAGCTTTATTCATCAAGGATAACCGCTGCATGCAATTATTGTATGCAGGCGTAAGGTTAACCAGAACACACAGAAGAATCTCAATGATATAACATGAACAAGGATGATAATCATCTATGTCCAAGATACAGACCCCTCTCTCCCGTCCTCGTCCCCCACCCCAGGAAAACAGAACAAAGAAATAACAGGGCAAACAAAAGCAAAGTGAGAATCCCAATGTTCCCACATGAACCAAAATGGCCGGTCACTTTGTCTACATTTCCCAGTGCATGTGGCACCGAAGTCCTCAAGTCGGATTTATGTTTATGGATGAAGCATAGGATTTGCTCGATTTGTGGTGGCATACTTCTAGCTGATTCTTTCGAAAAGGCTACCCCGTGTCGCTTTTCCAAGATCATATCTCGTGCAATTTTTGCACTAACGAGGAGATACCCTGTGCACTTTTTCATTGGCAACATATCTCGTGCAATTTTTGCACTAACGAGGAGATACCCCGTGCACTTTTTATTGGCAACATACCTCGTGCAGTTCTTCAAGTCTCACATCATACCTCGAGCAGAGTTGTGATACTTCGTGTCATTTTTGTGTCTTTCCTTCTATACCTCGTGTCGTTTCTTCTGTCTTTCTATTCATCGTGTTGTTTAGTCTATACCTCATGTCATTTTTGCATGTTACTATCTTCGTGCTATTTTTTCGTCTTATATATCTCGTGTCATTGTTGTGTCTTTTACACTCTGCATTGCTTTCTGGAAACATACCTCGTGTCATCTGTGCACATCTATACCTCGTGCACATTTCTGGGGTTGGCAATAGTCATGCAAATGTGTACCTCGTGCACCTTTTTCTCTAATATTCACTTCGTGCATGTCTGCCCTGATGAACCCCGTGCACATTTCTTGGGTTGCACTCTTCGTGTAGGCTCTGTCTGCACGAATGCTTCACGTAGCCTTCTTCTTCCTTGTACAAGAATATTTTAATGAAACCTGAACTTATGATTATTCCTCTGTCATTACAGGTGTGACTTCGAGAAGATGAGGCTGACACGTGATCCAATGATAGAGGGCATGCCAGAGACGTGACACATGGTGAATAGCCTTCTAAGAGATCGACACGTGGAGAAACCCTCTACACTGGAAGGTGTGGGAGACACACGCCAGGGTTGCTGTTGCTACTGATATAAAAAAGAATCTTCTCATTCGTGAGAAGTGTAGAGGAGCAGACAGAAGTCTTGGAGAAGAAGCAGGAGTTGAGTAGCGCCCGTTCGATCTAGAAGAAAAAAGAGAGAGAAACAGAGAGTGAAAAGAAGAAGAGGAAGAGAAGAAGAGAAAGAGAAAGAGTAGAGAGGGAGAGTGACTGTCTGAGTGTTAGACAGAGGGACCTTGTGATTCCTATCTTCTCAGATCTCTGGTTCAAAACCAAATCTGAGTACGCTCATCTGTTTGAGCAATATTCCCTGCAGGGATACATTTATTTTGTCTATTTTCGTTCATTTTCTGAAACGTTTTCTTTCAAGTTGTGTGTCAGCGTTTGCAGTAGAGGATTCCACTGGACGGGTAAGCTGTAATCCCCAGCATTACAGAGAACGTGGTTCTCAGGACAGCAAGCTATGAGGCCTAGTGGGCGAGGAGGATTCCTCAAACAGCAAGTTGTGAGGCTCAGCAGTTGTAGGCTAAGCTGTAAGGCCCAGCAGACGCAAGCTGTGTTGCACAACAGTAAGCCATACTCGGGTTTGAGTGTGGGGTGGACATAGATCTGGAGGACTGAACCACCTAAAAGATCCGCATCTACTGTGTGATTGTTTCTGTGGCTTGCATCATCTTCTTATTTTGTTCATTGCGCATTAGATGATTGAGTAGGACAGTGAGTGAACGGTTTTGGTGTGTCTTTGGTTAAGTGTCCTCTATTTGTCTAGCAGCGTTTAAATTTCTGTAATAATTTTTGGTCTAGCTAGAGGGAAACTTTTATTGGGTGACAGATCCATTCACCCCCCCTCTGGACCCTCTAGCCGCGCTCACCCTGTCTCAACAATTGGTATCAGAGCCTAACTCTTTGTGCAGGACTAACATCCTAAAGAGGAACAGCCATGGACACTAGAGGCATGACGGCAGAGGGACAGTCCACTACCAAGCCTCCATTCTTCGACGGATCCAACTATGCTTACTGGAAGGAGCGGCCCATTATGGGCCGCACAACTCTAGATTCGTGGAACTTATACGTTAATGCCCATTACATCCTGCGGCCGGTTACTGGCCACCCAACTGTTACATACGGCCTAGAAGCAGCTGTATAAGTCCTGTGCGGCCTAAGGGCGACCGCCCATCCCTTTGCTATTTTTTGCTTGATGCTCGCCCTCGTTCCTCTCGTCAAGCGTGTCTCTCCTCTCGTGTCGTCTCTCTCGCAGAGTCGGCGTACCTCTCTCCTCTCGCGTCATCTCTTTTGCAGAGTCGGCGTACCTCTCTCCTCTCGCATCGTCTCTCTCGCAGAGTCGTCATACCTCTCTCCTCTCGCGTCGTGTGCGGCGTACCTCTCTCCTCTTGCATTGTCTCTCTCGCAGAGTCGGCGTACCTCTCCCCTCTCGCGTCGTCTCTCTCGCAGAGTCGGCGTACCCCTCTCCTCTCACATCGTCTCTCCCGTAAAGTCAGCGTGCCTCGCCTCTCCCGTGTGTCTCACCTGTAAGTCGTCGCCTCTCTCCTCTCACCCGTCTCCCACGGTCTGAGAATTTGCATTTTCATACATTCATACATAGCATAAGAAAATCAACCAAAAAAAGGAAAAAAGAGAGAAAAGAAAAATAAAGTAGGTCACTATCATATCACATCATGTACAAGTGTCGGAGTACAAAGCAAAATCAGGCCGCCCCCTCTGGCTTGTCACTAGCACCTCCTCCCTCCTGCCTCTTCGATGGAGGGCCCATCGCAGAGGTCGCACCCTCCTCCCTCTCTCGTCGCTAGCGCCGATCCTCCTCCTCATTTCTCTGCCGCTGAGAGGAAGTCGCAAGGAAACGCCCAACAGAGCCGTGAGTAGCCTGACTCCCGCTCGGGGCCGCACGGCTACCACTCATCCCGCTGCGGGAATGGCTCATCTCCCTATATGCCCGCACCTCGTCACGCAGCTCGAACGCCTCCTGTCGATAGTGCTCTAGCTCCGAGGTCACAGTCCGGAGTCGCTCTACCTCTGCCCGAAGGAGTGCCGCCTCCATTGAGTCTGATGGTCCAGCCTGTGCTAACTGCTACCGAAGGCGGGCTGGCTCCTCCTGCACCTCAGCCTGGCCTCGCTCTGTCGACTCCCTCGAGTGGATGCTCTACTCTAGCTCGGCACGTAGGCACTCCGTCTCCTACCCCGAGTGAAGGCTCTGCTCCAACTCTACACGCAAGCGGGTGGCCTCCTCTCTCAGGTCGTAACTCTGCGCCAGCTCCTCCCGCAGACTGGCGGCCTCGTCTTGTGCCAGTACAAGTTCCTCTTGCAACTGGTCACCCTCGCCTATGGCGGTGGTCAGCTCCATCACTTGCACACATGCATTAACCATTAAGTCAACTGCATTTTAGTATAAAAACATAATTCACAAGGGAAAGTGTAGGACATACCCACTCGTCAAGTGCTACCTCGGCCGCCTTGGCCCGATCAACCATCCGCTGGAACTCTGCCTCCCGCTCTACTCGGTCGGCAGGAGTCTGGGTTGTGGAAGTAGATGGAGCATCGGCCCCCTGTCTCTGGGCCTCCTCCCCCACTGCAATCAAAACTCCAGGTCAGTCATGTCTCAGCATAATAGTAATGCATCAGTCAAGAAAAACTCACCAAAAGGGCTAAGGCCTGTCGAGCCTCGTCTCGCTCCCTGATCGTCATCGTAAGGAGCCCCGTCAGCTCCGCAAGACGTCCCTCACGGTCGGTCTGCATTTAGAAGTCCAAGTGTTAGCACATCATTAGGTAGAGATCATAAGCATAACTGAAAGGGGTTTAAGTCTAGAAGTCGTACCGGTCGGTGGGCACCCCGAAACACCTAGTCCCGGTAGTGTCGAGCGTACGCGGTGTAGTATGCCACGTCGCTCTCAGCCCGGGCGGTCACCACCCGCCCGAGGGCTATCCAGTCGGCGACCTACGTGGCATTCCTCGACGTCCAATCAAATGCCACGGATAGGCCTCTCACCATCCTTGAAACTTGCTCCCCTACCCTCTCTAGCGTTGGGAACCCCACCACGGGCTGGTGAACCCGATGGTCCTCATCACCAATCTAAAATGTAGTGCTCCACCACATTCATGCAATGGAGCCATACATCTCGTCCTGCAAAGGCAAGGGCCCCAACCACCCACGGCTGGTCTGCCTGGCCCTCCTCCCTGTAAGGCGTCCACCGCACCTACAAAAATGAGAAACTGCATCAGCATCATAATCATATAGGAATGCATTTAATCAGAGAGTCTGAGTTTAGAGTCATACCAAAGCATATGGCAAAGCGTCTATATCATCCTGCAACTCCCTGACCTATCGCCTTAGGGAGGCAGTCTCTCGAGGTGCTACCCACCTCCGTGCTATCAGGAGAAGCCCAGGACAGGCCTCCTCCCCTCTGCCTAGTGTCCGTAAGTACACATAGGCCCAAACTGATGTGACACGACCTTGGACTTAGGTAAACAAGTAAAATTCGCAACTCGAACGGGCAGATATCGGCGGCCAACTCACCCGACACTCAACCCAAAACCCGGGGTGACTCGGTGATACCGAGTGGAGGATGTGGGGGCTGGTCCCTTGCTGGTAGAGGGCCAGCAAGGCCAGAGGGTCTCCCAAAGGGGTGCCCGGCGTCCGTGAGGGAATCCACGGGTGCGGGGACTTACGGAGGTCTTGGAAAAGGAATTTCCAATCCAAAGAGATGGAATGCTGAATGAAGGGTCCTTCCAATTCCAAGAGGGTGTGTGGAATCCTAGGTATAGGGAGAGAAAATCTCTCAACCCAAAATGGTATGATGCAACTCTGATACAAGTAATATCAATCAGCAATATATCCAGCAAAATATAAGTAGCCAAATGAATGAAATAACAGCAGAAATCTAATGTCGGGTAAGCAGACTGAAAAGATGCCCTATAGAAGGGCGCTGAATCAGAAACAGATGACTGTGAGACAGCCGTCAATCACTGAAACGACGACTTGGTGTTAGTCGTCAAATATCAAACTGGCGCCTTCCAGAAGAGGCATGAAATCACAATAATCAGTGAGTAATCAAAGCAGCAATATGAATGATGCCTTAAACAAAGGCGTTGAATCAGGAAACGACGACTGTGGGCCAGCCGTCAAACAGCAGGAATAGTGATGATGAGTATAAATGACACCCTGAAGTCAGGCGTGAATAAGTGGAATGGCACCTCTGTGAGGGGCGTGAAAAGTAGTGAACAGTGCTAATAGAAAACTCAAAATGACGCCTTGGTGTTAGGCGTCCAAATCATAGGCAGCGCCTCTATCAGAGGCGTGAATCACAGAAACTGCAAAAAATGCAAAAATAAACGAAAACAGCGCCCGTGTGAGGGTCGCTAAATGAAGAAACAGTGACTTAATAAAAGCCGCTGTTTATGCTGAGAGTAGAAAATAAAACTCCAGAGAGGACAGTATTCCAAATTGGCTAATCACAGTGAGAAATCTGTGCACGTGGTGCACAAAAGGAGTGTGCTACGTGGAGCACCAAGGAGGGGCACACGTGGGTGCCGAAGGAGGGGCACCGAGGGCGCCAAGGGAGTGGGTAATCAAAAAACTAAAACAAAAGATGTCCCACCGTGATCGCCAATTTGTGAACCATGTCACTCAGCCATCAAAGAAAATATGATAATATGACACACAACTAAAAGAACTAAGGAAAATAATAATAATAGCATGAGATACTAAAAGGAGTGTGATCGCCAGAGGAAAACTCCTCAAAGAAAATAGGGAGAGATCGCGTACCTTGTAATGAAGCGGGGATGATTGGGTCCTTTCTTCCTCTCCGAATCGACCGACCGATGGAGAGGGTTTTAGCTTTTTATTACCCTTGTAAAAAAAATAAACAAAGAAAGAGGCAAGTGGATTAGCCAAAGTGTAGTATCAAATTCTGAAATAAAAATAATGACCCAACTTAAACATGACACACTTTTTTTTTCTTTTTTAAAAAACCCCTAGAGGAGGCTACGTGGGGAGAAATATGACTATGCAGAACAAAACAAAACAATATGCTAGCGCTAGATGAAGATGTTTAAACCCAATGAACTCAAAAGGGTTCCTGCTGCCCCTGATGGCAGTAAAGGAAGGAGAAGACAGAAGGGAAGGCGACGTGACGCTTCTTAGCAAGAAAACCAACAGCACGAACAACACTTAGGAAGATTATGATTTGTGAAGATTAGCCCTTTACCGTAAAACAAGACCACCTATTTATAGACTTCAGAACTCAAAAAGACCTAATTCCAACAGGATTGGAACAAAAATCAATCTTACCCTGTTAAGACTCCTTTCCCTAATCAAACTGACAGATTAAAACGAAGCAGGACTCTTCCGGGGAAAGACGCAGTCGAAACAGAGACGGAAATAAATGACGACACTCTCAAGGTCGTTATTCACTAAATGACGCCACTCATAAAGCCGTCATTCCTGATTTTTCATAAACTTTCTAAATTTTGAATATAAATGACGACTTCCAAACAGGCGCTATTCATAAAATAACGCCCCTATGAAAGGCGTTAATTCAAAGCATTATCCAGATTATTTTCATAAAAATGGATAATATCAGGAAATGACGCCACTTATAAAAGGCGTTATTCAACTAAATGACGACCCTTAAAGTGCCGTTAATTAAAATAAATGATGCCCCTAACAAAGGCGTTAATCATAAAAAATGTACAAAAACTCCATATTAAGCCAAATATTAAATTCTAACTTGATTGTCACAAAGTAACATGAGATTTAGCCAACCTAGCATCAAATTTGGCGTGTCTACAAGGGAGAGGAGATTCTAATCCCACTCCCAGCCAGGGCTAGTACTCCAGTTCCAGCACCTGACGAGATGTCCTCGTCTGTCCACGAGGATGTTGAGGCGGAGGAGGCTCTCGCAGCCTCCCAGCCAGTTGAGGAACCTAGCTCACCGCACTTCCCCCAGGAGGAGAGTCCCCAGGACCAAGAGCGTGAGGCGTCACTGGTGTTGGCAAACAACCCTAGCCAAGCCTCTGGGAGGCCAATCGATGGCTATTAGTCTGACAAGGACAGCCGGGGGGAACCTCAGGCTGGGACCGGCAGTGACAACCTTCCAGTCCCAGTAGCTTCAACCACTGGCTCCGAGGACCCACGAGTGTACGAAGCCACCACTAACAATGAAGAATTCGTCGACTTCCAGCCTGCACCTCCCGAGCTGGAGGATGGTGGCCAGGCAACCGTCGACGAGCTCGTCGAGATCAATATTAGTCGACAATGGTAGTGCCCCTGATATACTTTCTTATGATTGTTTCCTCAAGATGGGTAAGAATCCATCTAGAATCCGCCCGATCCGAACCCTGCTTTGTGGGTTCAACGGCCAGGCAACTTATCCCAAGGGAGCTTTAAGCCTGCCAGTTACCATCGACACCCAGCCCACAACCGTCACGGCTATGGTGGACTTCATTATGATCAAGGGAATGACGGCATACAATGCCATCTTCGACAGGGGCATCCTCAGCCGAGCGAAGGCAGCGCCCTGCACCTATCACCAAAAAATGAAGTTTCCCACCAAAAATGGCGTGGGGAAAGTTCGAGGTAACCAGGCACTAGCTAGAAGGTGCTATAACATCTCGGTTAAAGCCATACGGCCGGAAGGGAAAAATAAATGGATTAAGGGAATCGAGGAAGGACCGGTGACATTTGAGCCTGGCAGCGAGTTGTTAACGGTCTTCCTTAAAAATGACCCTGCCCTAGGAGTCAAGATCGAAGCTGACCTCCCGTCTGATGTTCAGGAGCAATATAAACATTTTCTTGCTAAGTACATCCAAGTCTCCACATGGTCTGATGAGTAGCTTCTCAGGATCCCCGGGGAGATTGTAATGCACAAGCTCAACCTCGACCCGATAGTGAAGCCTGTCTAGCAATGCAGAAGAAAACATGCCCCGAAGAAACAAATGATCATCAAGGAGCAACTAGGCAAGGGGAAGGAGACTGGTCTTTTCTGTCCAGTCCTCTACCTGACGTGGCTCGCCAACGTTGTTCTGGTACCCAAAGCTTCAAGAAAGTGGCGAATGTGCGTGGACTTCACCAACCTTAACAAGGCCACACCGAAGGACTATTACCCACTGCCAAGCATCGACCAGCTCATCGCTTCAACCTCCGGCAATGAGCTGCTCAGCTTCCTGGACGCTTACTCTGGCTACCATCAGATTAGGATGTATCCAGAGGACATTGAGAAGACCACTTTTATCACCGACTTCAGCGTGCACTGCTATACCTGGATGCCTTTTGGGTTAAAGAACGTCAGGGTGACATATCAGCGGTTGGTCAACCAAATCATCGAAGGACAACTCGGTCGGAATGTCGAGGCCTACATCGATGACATGCTTGTCAAAACACCAAAGGCTGCTGACCATCTTGCCGACCTAGCTGAGACCTTCGGCACCCTCCTCAAGTGCAACATGAAGCTCAACCCGCCAAATGCTCCTTTGGAGTCAGATCGAGAAAGTTCCTAGGTTTCCTGGTAACTCAGCGTGGGATTGAGGCAAACCCCGACAAGGTTTAGGCCATCCTGGATGTGCGGCCACCCACCTACGTCAAGGACATCCAGCGCTTTACCCGACGCATCATCGCACTCAACTGTTTCCTATCTCGAGCGACTGAACGATGCCTACCCTTCTTCAAGCTATTGAGGGGACCTAAAATGGCATCTGCCACATTCGCCTGGGATGAGGAATGTCAGAAGGCCTTTGAAGATCTCAAGGAATTCCTAGCCTCACCCCCGGTACTATCAAAGTCGGTCCCGGGCGAAGCATTGCAATTATATCACTCAGCGACTCCCTCCACTGTAAGTTCGGTCCTAGTCCAAAACGACGCGGGAGTCGAGAGGCTGGTCTACTACACCATCAAGGTGCTCAACGAGGCCGAAAGAAAGTACCCTGCAACTGAGAAACTCGTGCTAGCATTGGTAACCTCAGCCAAGCGCCTCTGACCCTATTTCCAAGGGCACTCCATTGTCATGTTAACCGGCGAACCCCTGAAGAAGATCCTCTCTCACCCTGAAGCCTCAGGACGCCTCATTAAGTGGGCCATCATGCTCGGGGCCTACGATATGTCTTACATCCCCCGCTCGGCCATCAAGGGACAAGCCCTTGCAGACTTTGTCACAGAGAGCACCATCCCGACCGTGGAAACGCTTCCGTGCGGGCACGAACCCACTTGGGACCTATTCGTCGACGGGTCTTCCAACCCGGCCAAAAGTGGTGCTGGTGTCCTCCTCAAATCCCTCGAAGGGGCAGAGCTACAGTATGCTTTGAAGTTCAATTTCTCGATGTCCAATAATACCTCCGACTACGAGGCCCTCATTTGGAGTCAGGATGGCATGTTGATTGGGGGCCGAGCGAGTCAGAATCCACACTGACTCCCTACTGGTCACCAGTCAGGTCACGGTGACTACGAGGCTCTGGAAGCGCCAATGATCAAGTACCTCCAAATGGTCAGAGGGTTTGCCCAACTATTCGAGAGTTTTGAGGTAGTTCGGATAGCTCAGGAGGAAAACTCCAGGGCGAATGCCCTCTCTCGTCTGGCCTCCTCTCTTGGCCCTGACGGTACTTGGTCAGTCCTCCTCGAGGAGCTAGAACAACTAAGGATTGAATCCAAAATCATGACCATCGATCCGGCACCGCCGAGCGACTGGCGGACCCCTTACGTATCCTGGCATCGGGACTCTCAAGAGCCCACCTATAACGACCCAGAGCTCAGGGTACCGATAACCCGATACAAGTATCGAATTATCGCCACCATGAACTGGGGACGCCACCCAAGAGGCTGATGAGGCCCCTGAAGGGTTAGTGAGGATTGTTGAGGAGGCGTATAAACAAAATTCACAAGAAAAATCAAATACCTGATGAATCCTAGTAGCCAGGAATCCCCATTGCGACATATGAGGCATCGAACGATGAAGTTATTTAAAAAGAAATGATAAGCGGGGTTGTGCGAAGCTACCAATAGTCGAGGATCGATAATAGAAGTATAGAGAGGAAATAATCCTCTAGTGTTCTTTAGAAATTTTGTCAATATCCATATGTTTTTGAAGTTCATTTCTCATTGCCATATATTTCACTCTTGGGTTCTATTGTGATGGATGTGTATTATGAATTTATTTATCTCATGGCTTATGCAGTCCTACTAGTTTATGCATGCACTACCTTTTTTGTTTATGCATCATGTCTTACATCTTGACTTCAATCAAATGCTCATTTGCTAACCTTCTATCCCATTGAGGGGTATATATACATATTTACATGCTTGCTTGTCTTTCATACTTGCCCGCTTGCTTGCATGCATAATTTAGATACTTTCATACATGTTCATATCAGTTTTTAATAACCCTATTGTCAACCGGTTTTTGTTAATGACAAAGGGGGAGAAAAAGTGCTCATAATGTCCACATCAGTTTGGAAGTTTAGAAGAGTTTGTACATACATCAGGTTTCTTTGATTTGGTTGATTTTTCATGCATAATCCTCTAGCTTTTGTGTTCTCCATTTTTGATTATGCTAAAGGGGGAGAAAGATGTTAAGATTGTCACAATATTTTGTCATCATCAAAACCAAGGTCAAAAATAATGTGGGAATACAATACCCAATAAACATCTTCCGGAGCAGAGAGGGGGACCTTCAGCCTAGGCAGAAGTGCCCTCGAGTGGATGCTGAGGTAGCTGGTGCTGGCGAGTCCTCTCGGGTACCCGAGGCTAGCGAACACATTGAGGCAAAGTCAGCTTTGAGTAAGCACTGCATTTGCCTCTTTGTTCCTTGTTGGCTTAGCCATGGCAACTAACTAACCCTATTTTGCTGGATTTGTTTCTTGTAGCTTCACTGGAGACTAGCGCAGAGGTGGCCTTCTCACCCCCTCAGAAGGTGGACCCCTTGTCGGATGACGGGGTCGAGTGCAAGATAGACATGGAGGGGTTCCTCCGTGTAATGGATGAAAGTTCCCCAAACATCGAGACGTTCCCCGACTTTGAGTCATGGAAGGCTTCAGAGGACGCCCGATTAGGTAAGGGTTCTGGCACTGGACACGTGCTAGCTATGACTTTGCCTATTTCTGGAGACTGACATAGCCACTCACCTTATGTAGGGATGACAGAGGTGTCGGGGACCATGGCCCCTTCTGAGGCGCAAGGCGAAGTGCCTCCGCAGGTTGGAGAGCAGGAATTGGCGGTGACCCGAGATGGCTCGAGTAAGTGTTGAATTGCTGTGGAGGGAACTGCCCTCTCTTTGTTGTGTTTTTGACGGGCTGGAGTTGTTGACTGTGTTTGTTGTTTTTTTTTTGTCAGGTGAGGACCTGGCTGCCACCCTGGAGATGATCTGGGAGCTTGTTCGCACCAGCCCGTCAGTGGCTCTCCCCTCTTTCGAGGGAGAGCCAGGGACTGTGGGTGGCCCGATCCCGTCTGTTGCTGAGGATGTGCCGAGTGTGCTGCCACATCTGCTAGCAAGGATGCCACTTGCGCCTTTGCCCACCATGGTGTCGGCCTGTACCATGGGGCTGGTCAGGTCCTCTAGTGTGGGACCCTCAGGTACGTGACTGAGCCCTTAGCCATTTGTAGTGGGCTTTCTTGTTTGCCCATTAATGCTAAGCCTCTGTGGTGTTGGTTGTAGGTGCTTCTTCCCCTTTAGAGGAAGGTGAGCTTCCCCGTGACACGACTGGAGCAGCGGAGGGTGAGCCTACCACTGTAGCTTCGATCGGGGGCGACGAAGAGATCGCTGACATCGAGGGGGTTTCCGAAGGGGATGCCTATGCTGGTGAGTTTCTTGTCCGACACCCTTGACCAGAGAGTCATCTCTACATGAGGCTGAATTGTGTTGTGATCATGTTTGGCTTGCTAATCTGCAGGGGCCTCTGGTTTGACCACTTCTGGGAGCTCGTCGGAGGCTTTGTCTAGCCCTTCGAGCAGTGGCAGTGTGGCCATGGAGATGGAGGAGAGTTCGAGCTCGAGCCCCTCTTCTTTTGAGACCTCTTCCACCGAGGAGGCTGAGATGGAGGCTACTTCTGGAGGTACGCAGGGGCTCTCCCCTTCCCTACTTAGCCTTTGCTCAAGCTTTATGGCAGGGTGCTAATGCTTCTGTGTTATGAACAGGACTGGAGTCGGAAGGGGAGCGCATGTCGGCTCCTGGCGGGAGAGGCCAGGGGAGCCTCTCGTCCCACCCGTGGCTGCTGGAGATGATCGAGTCGTGGAGGAGTCACTGACTTCTCCAACCCCGGTGAGTGACACCACAGGTGTGGAGGAGAGGTTGCCTTCCCCGACCCTGGCGGGAGACGTCACAGGCGTGGCCGGAGCCACATTGGGTGAGCGCTGGGACTTTTTCTCAGGTTTTCCACCTTATTTATAGCGGGGAGTTTTGGATATGTTGCCTGCCTATCAGAGCCGTTGCTGGATGCCAGCGTGGGCATCGCCTTGCTCCAACAAGCCCGGGGCTACCTGTGAGGCGGCCCTCTACCTTCTCCCAAGGAGCTTAGGCAGTAGCTGAGGGAGTGTACCCAAGGCTACCATACCCTCTGCTTTCCCCGGGAGCTTTGGATGTCTGGTTTAGCTGGGATCTGGGCAGAGTATTTGCAGCTTCAGGAGGCTTAGGAGAAGAGGGCTCGACAGCTGGCGGCCATCCGAGAGGTGCAGGAGTAGCGGGCCCGGCTTGTGCCAGCCGTAGCGGAGTAGAGGGGCCACGCTGAGGCAGTCATGTTGCTTTCCTGAGACCGCATCGTGTAGCTGGGTGAGGCGGGGAGCTGGGTTGAGGCCTTGAGGAAGGCCTTGGAGGAGCAGTTGCGAGCCGGGGAGCACGCTAGAGCTCAGTGGCAAGCTGCCGAGACTATGGCCGAGGCAAGTGTTCAGCTCTTATCGACCTTGGAGGTGGAGCTTGCAACTGCTGAGTCTCATCTGGCGGCATTGGAGGGGAGCGAGCCTGGGATTTGATTATACTACCCCCTTTCACCTTTTTTTGTCGTGTCATCTAGATTGTATGCATTTTGTTACCCCAAGGGCATGTCTTGGGCTCCTTTATAGAGTATTAATGACAACTTGCCAGACTTTCGTGATTTGCTGAGTTGTCCCACTTTTCTTCTTGTGGAACAGTGTTGGGTGTGTGGACTGGTGACCACTTACTGTTAGTCGTGCTTGATTCTTCTATTGTGTACTGGTACAGGGGGTAGAGGGCTGGGCTTACCCGATTTCGGGTGTAGGTGTAGGGGACTGGG
Organism: Amorphophallus titanum; assembly: GCA_024336825.1. Classification (NCBI taxonomy): domain Eukaryota; kingdom Viridiplantae; phylum Streptophyta; class Magnoliopsida; order Alismatales; family Araceae; genus Amorphophallus; species Amorphophallus titanum. The sequence goes on along the minus strand of JANBPO010009603.1, from coordinate 47,219,625 downwards.
CATGGAGAATGGTGTAACTAGATGCTGGATACTGAGAGCTGGATGTTGGGTACTGGGAAGTAGGGAAGATGGCTGGGTGTTGGGGGCTAGTCCTTTGAAGGATAAAAGCCTGTGTTGTATGAGGCCGGCATAGACCTATGGGGATGTGATGGTCTACGTAGTTAGGGCTACTGAGGAGATTCTGGAGTGTGTCGGTTGTAGACCGAGCGATAGGGTATTGGCTACTGCCATGTTGTTAGTCGGAAATGTAATTCATAGTAGCTTGGGAAACTAGAGCTGAGCTGTATGGGTGGCTTAGGAAGGTGTCGCGGCCAAGAACTGGAACTGGGACGGGGACTAGAGGTTGGAACGGGGTTTGGGACTGGGACTGGCATTGGGACTAGGGTTGTAACTAGGGATGGGGATTGGAACTGGAGCTGGTTGGCTGGCCATCGGAGGCATTATAGCCGGGATACTGGGACTGGACACCGAAATTGGGGCTGAGCTGGGACTGGTCGGCTAGCCTATGAAGGCATTGTTGCCAAAGTACTGGGACTGGTGACTGGGACTGGAACTGGGTGGCTGGCCTGTGAAGGCGTTGTAGCCAGAATACTAGGGCTCGAAACTGGAGTTGGAGCCGGCCGGCTACCCTGCGAAGGCGTTGTAGCCGGAATACTAGTGCTGGAAACTGGAGCTGGAACTGGCCAGCTAGCCTGCGAAGGCGTTGTAACCGAAATATTAGGGCTGGAAACTAGGGCTGGAACTGGCCGGCTAGCGTGCGAAGGCATTGTAGCCGGAATACTGGGGTTGGAACTGGCCGGCTAGCCTGCGAAGGCGTTGTAGCCGGAATACTGGGGCTTAAAATTGGAGCTGGAACTGGCCGGCTAGCCTGCGAAGGCATTGTAGTCGGAATGCTGGGGCTGGAAACTGGAGCTGGAGCCGACCGACTAGCCTGCGAAGGCATTGTAGCCAGAATACTGGGGCTAAAAACTGGAGCTGGAGTTGGCCGGCTAGCCTGCGAAGGTGTTGTAGCTGGAATACTAGGGCTACAGTTGGTGATGGCCGATCCTCGAGGGTGTGCTGGCCACCATTGCTGTGGAATGATGTCAAGGTTGTCATCAATGAGACGTTATGGGTGACGACCTTCAAGGAGCAATGAGTAGAGTGAGAGAGATTTTTTCTCTCTTTACAACTCTACCACCCTTGCAGGTTTTCACCAGAGCTGGCCCCCTTTTATTTTTTTCGGTGCGCCCTTGCGGGTTTTCACACCGAGGGATTACCCGATTTTGTCTGAGGTGCCCTTTCGAGTTTTCACCTCAGCTAGGTTGGTGGCAATTTTTACCCTCAGTAATCCCATGGGAGGAGTTACCTGAGGCCGTCGGGATATCTCTATTTTTAATCCCATATTTTTTTTTGAATCTGGGTGATGTCGTCCATAGCGTGTTACTATCAGGGGATGCAGCCTGAAGCTGGGACATGCAGATGATAGAATATTGCTCTCCCCCTTTTTAATAAGGGCTCTCATAAGTTGTTGAGCTATGGTGCTAGGGCCACTCTACTGTGGCAGAATGCGCCTGAGGTCATAGCTAGTGAGTTAAAAATTACAGGAGGAATGGAGATTATGACTGGGATCATAATGGGTAAACTGGGGCTAACCGACAACTGGGAACTCTGGGTCGATGGGGTATAGAATGCGAGAATGCAAAGTGACAGAAATCTGAGGTGAGCTGAGACTGGGACTTGTTGAGATGTCGCATGGACACTGGAATCTGTTGACCCATCATAACGGGGCAGAGGCTGGTGGTAGGATGAGCTGAGTAGAGTGATATGGAGCTTTACTAGGAAGGGTAGGGCTAACGCCCTGAGAATGTGGAACAATTGAAGGCCAATAACCAGATAGGCCCGTGATCTACTGAAGAATGGGTTGAAGAACACTCTGACTGGTGAGGAGAGATGTATTTTCTCGTTATTGGCTCTACCGCCCTTTCGGGTTTCGCTAGAGCCGACCCCCTTTAGCTTTTTCCCACGCGTCCTTGTGGGTTTTCACGTTGAGTGGTTTTCCAATTTTGCCTGAGGTACCCTTACGGGTTTTCACCTTAGTTGGGTTTTCTTGGCCTTTTTGCCCCCAGTCGTCTCCTTGCGATGGGGACGACTGGGTCCGCCAGGATATCTCTATTTTTAACCCTATTTTTTATTTTATTTTTTTTTATGTAATTTTTCTTTTTACTAGTTTAAATCTCACTCAAAATTTAGATATTTCAAATATAAGGATTTTTCACTATGTTCAATTGAAAACATTTCTTCCTTGTGGGATTGACCCGTATTCACCACTTTACCTTAATTTCATATATTTCTAAGTGAGTGAGTTCAGTTATTTTTAAATAGTGACACGACTTTTTCAACAACGGGTTTTGTGCTTATCACTCCACATACAACACACATCGATCATCTGAGCAGGCATAACACACAAAAGAGTATAAGTCTGACATCGCCTCAGCCACTACAAAAATCCAATCATGGCATCACTGCCACCATCTCGCCTATCGAGGAGATGCAATCCTCATTACAAGAAACAACAACTAATCAAATGCCATGCTCGACGGACCAATCAGACATCAGCTTCACTACCTATTGATTGAACTCATGCCCTGTTCAAGGAACAACCATTACTAAGCCTTAACCAGCCCACACAGTCATCTCAACTGGTTATGACAAATCAGTTGGCTCTACATTGTGCACTATCTTATAACTGGGAAGCCGAACACCAATAACAACACGGGACCAGTTTTGTCAGAACACAAACTTCTAACAAATCCTAGATCCAATCCAGGAAAGGCATACTCATAATCGGCCACCCAAGGCCTCGCTGGCACATGGTTCTCACCATTCTCAACATGCTACAGCTGACATCTTCTATCTGTGAAAGTCCATTTGTTGGTCACCAACTATTCATCAACGAGAAACCTTGACTTGCTCAGCTTCTTCCTTATTTCCTGGTCCTACACTAGATCTGATAAGCACATTCCAACTCTCCATAGGCCATCCGTTGACTCTCACTGGTCACCACCGCATCTCGAGCTGATCCTCACTCGGACACTGCATCAGATCCTTATCCTCAGGCCAACTCTACCCTCTCAGGGGAGTACGACGAAACCAAACGACGAGATTCCACAATCCTCGGTCCACAATAGTACTCGACTCTAGCTTACAGGGAAATCCTCCCATGTGAGTCACAGACCAAGGACCACCATCCAACGACAACGTCCCTCTAGGGACCTCCATACACTGGTGTTGTCCATTGCACAATCTCATCCGAGCTTTCCATAATTATTCTAAATGGATGCCTGCCAATCCTTGGCTCCACTCCCACCACAGAGCCACAAGACACGTCCTGAATGATCCACGGCACACATCTCTAGGATCAAGAAGTGCTATCGACTACCAGTAACCTGGTCAACGACACCGCAACCAATGCACACGGATCCCCTGACAAACAGACCTTGTCGGCTAGGGTTACCAACTGCTCACAGCTACCAACTGGGACCCCATAATCTCTTAGATATCACTTCTCTAGGATCACGATCCCATCCAAGGACACAACTTTCAACACGAGAATAGGGTACTCATGCGACACACTTGTCGACATATTTTCCCAACTCTCCATCCTACCAGTCTCACAAACCATAATATCTCTAGTAGTGGCACGACAATCAACATGGCTCACACAGCCAGAGATAACCTCACACTAAGAAACCAATCCTTTGGTGCTCTACACATCCTCAGGAATTCACCCGTAGCAACTAACGCTACGATCCTAGACCTGTGGGTTATGGGCCCACTGTGCTTCCGCTATGCACTCAGCACCACACGCACGACCAACACCACCACTCAGGATTCGCCATCCCAACGATCCTCGATTCGGCTGGCTGACACTAAAAAATAGGGTGAGGAAAGCTCCATTACCTCAAACCTAGAGCACAGATTCTCTCTCTTGATCTAGCAATCCCCTGCAACTATACAGGCCTTGATTCCCAACACATCAGGAATCACAACACCAGTCGCAAATTCTCGCAAACACAGCCCAACGAGCACTCATCCTTCTAGAATAACGCCAACACACCCTTACGCATCAGGGGAGGGGCACGCTTCTCACAGGCAACCATATTACCAGAACACCAAACACGTCTCGCACGGACTTCATGGCATACACGAGGAGGCCAACCAATCCGAGCACACAATGCAAGATGACAAACCTGGAAAAATGTAATTCCCTCTATCCAAGGAGAAATCAACATACTAACCACGAAACAGAAGACCTCCATGCTCGACCTGACCTCGAACCTCGCGCATGCTAGGAATCGCACCTTCCAGCACCAGAAAAATCATCACTACCATCTGGTTAGCTCCTCTGACATCATTCGTCGAGTGTTCCATCGGACCACACTCGTAGCATCTCCTGATGCACCATCATCATAATTCCTTGAATTGCTATTCACCACACCTCGAGCACTGGCTCTGCCGATCGCCAGTCACACCAGATTCCCCAATTATTCTCCACGTGCGGAGTGGCATCTGGAAGTAACAGACAAAGAGTGGCCCCCACTTCATCCATTTCTGCTGTTTGAACTCGTGACGTGTACTAGCTGTGTCGACGCCATCAACTGAATGCGTCGATGTTGTGCAAGGACCACGTCTTTAGCTTCTTAAGGATTTGAACTTCGGACAGCATCTGCGTCGACGCTGACAACTGGAAGCGTTGACGCTGTGCGAAGATGGCATCAAGGACTTCTTTGAACTTGAGGCACACTGGTCACAGCGTCGATTCCCCTTTGGAAGCCGACGGGACTCATGCAAAGGTAGAGCCCTCCGGACTTGCAGGGTTACATATCCGTTTTGGGACGATGGGATGTAGGGGGGGTCAACCCCCGTTAATTTATCTCCTGAGGCGGATGTAATGACTCATGGGCATCCCCGGACAAGCCTAGAAAAGTTGGTGGAAGTTCGACCAGGATCTGTGGAGGGTTCTCAGCGCGGGAGGCCTTGAACACACGGGAGCTCTCGACGTGGCGAGAGGGCAGGATGTCGGCGCGAGGTGTCACAATTGGGATATCGGTGCAGGGTTAATTGGTGGGAAAAGAAGGGGTATGGTTCTCGACTGAGGAGGAGGGCTATTAGAAGGACTATCCCGATGCGCTTAGGCCTTGGCGCGTAAATCCCCGCGCCGTGGCCTATTCATGGCACTGGGAAGGTTTCGCGCCGAGAAGTCTTAGGCGTCGGGAGGGTTCTAGAGGATTACGATGCCCTGCTCTGGCGATTTTCAGGCTTCAGATATGGATTTGAACTGGGTTTAATCGAATTATAGTTTGGTGAACGTGTAGGTGAGCCAGAATCAAAGGGAGATTGGAGGGGGATTCATGTTGGAGGGGCCCGAGCCATCACAAATTCACCAATCCGTGGAGATAGACTTGATTTCATCATCTGTCACCCTGAGGACCAAGAGATTGATGTCTCTGGCCCCAGGGATGACTTTGATGGTCTAGAGAGAAGGAAATCGAGGGACAGAGAAGGAATCCGAGGGACATATAGGTCCCCATAATGCCACGATTGCACAGATCACCGGAGGGGGGAAGGGACAGAGCCCAATAATCCATGGAATAGGATTGGGGCTCCTCCCTCACCATTCCTCCGGGAGTGATGATGAAAACGCAGTGAAGAGCGATTAAATCACACACGATGTATAAACATTTCAGAAGGAGATGGACACGGTTGTTTCTCATTTCCATAATTCCCAAAGTAACAGTTACAGCGATGCATTTCATACTGGCATCGTTTACAGAAAAAAGGGAAGTAACAGAGAAGACACATGGGGATCGAGAGCTAAACTTATTTCTCAGAAATGGGAATACATCATAAACGAAGCTAACATAAGGAAGGAAGAAGGAAATGGATGGGGGGAGGGCGGAGCATTGACTCCTCTCCCTCCCCCTTTACACAGACCTCTCTTCTCTTCTCTGCTCTCTTTTCTGTCTCTTCTCTCTTCTCTAGCTCTGCCTGATCTCTCTAGTGTTCGGAGTCTCAGATGTCTCTTCTCTCTTGTTTCTTGTGATCTCTGTCTGTTAACGGAGGGAAGGGTTTTATATTACCCATTCTTTCTCTCCTCGGAGGGAGGCTATCGGCGCGTCTCCTGGCTTCCCGGCGCGCCTCAAGGAAGGAGAAGGGTTCCCGGCACGCAAAGCATGGTGGCATTGGGCCTCCCCAGTTGATCTCGGCGCCATGCCACTCACCGGCCCATTTAGGGCTTTTAATGCCATTTGCTTTGAATAATTCATGTTGTCTCATTGTATTGACTAACTCATGTTGTCTCATTGTGTTGACTGTCACACATACTTCGGCTTCTTACGTCCGTCAGAATCTTCAGAAGGCCGGTCTCATCAGTCAATTGACTAGACAGTGGTTGGTATGATTTAATCAACAATGTTGTCAGGACGACAACAATGTCGGACAGCAGCCTGGCCATAAAGGGGCTTTAGCTGGATACGGTGTTGGTAACAATGGCTCTTCTTCAGTTCTGACTTTGTAAGAGTCCTCTGAATCTTCATTTCTGGCTTGATCTTTTCTTCGGCCTCATCTTACTTTTGTTTATATTTTGCCTGTCAACAGCGTTATACCAACATAACGCACCACAGGAGGGGCGTTATGCCAACCAGACCTAAAAAACATACAGATGATATAACGCGCCAGCATAGGGGCGTTATATCAACATAACGCACCAGAACATGTGCATTATGCCCAACAGACTAACATAATAACAGAACGAAGTATAACGGACCACATTAGGTGCGCTATATTGTATAACGCACAAGGCCAGGTGCGTTATACCCAACAGACGCGAAAGCACATAACCACAGACCGAGGGCACATAACGGACCAGAACCCATCCGTCATAGCCATAAAAACTCACAGGGTGAGACGCGTTATATCAACCGTCATACCCAATCAAAACATCGGTCAACAAACCATAACGGCTCTACACCTGGGTGTTATCTTAAACATAACGCATGGGGAGAAGTCCGTTATGCTAATCGACTGACATGGTCTTCGAGGTGGACACGGTCATCGAGGGGACTGACATGGCGGTCCTCGAAAATCACCCGACTATAACGCACCAGGACAGGGGCGTTGTGCTCCACATAATGGACTAGACCTGGTCCATTATGCTCCAAGACCTCTGAAGACAAAATCTGACAAACGAAGCATAACGGTCTATCGGGGGACCGTTATGCACATAACGGCCTCTGGTAGGACTGTTATGCCAATCTGACTATGAAAACGGTGAAACGGCTGAATCAGCCCGTTCCATGCCCCATGCACGCCGTAGCGCAGGGGAAATACATCCAAACGGTGGAAAATCCTTCAAGGATTCCAAAAACACCACATCGTGCTGGCCGCCCATTGGTTGGGGCATCCCAAACCCTTAGGGATTCAATCCCTAGCTAAGCCAAACCCCGAAACAGCGAGGTCCCACTTCGGACCCTCATCCCCATCGCCGGTTTGCCTACGGGCACTAGTGTGCGCTACGCGAGAGAGTCCACTCGAGTGAAGTCACCGGTCTGCTCATTGCTTGCTTGTTAGGTCCGAGGGTCCTCGGTCTTGTGGCTATCACCCCCAAGGTGGTGTCACATCAGCTAGAGATACAACTTTTATTCTTCAATAGATAGCTGGGCATTGAGGAAGGTCGGCCTAGGATCATCTTCAGTTCCCAAGTTGACTTCTTTTAGCTCATCGATCATGGCTTGGCCTCTGTCTTCTATTTTCAGAGGTGTTGGTTGTAGGTCAACAAAGTCTAGAATATCATCTTTGAGCTCGAGTACTTCAGCCTCTTCATTCTGTTTCACTCGGACTTCGTTGGGGGTTTCTGATTCAGCTGATAGCGGCTACATGAATTGTTCTGTTGGTAGATACACCATGGCTATGGTTTTAGGGGACGAGCTAGCGGCTTCAATCCCTGCTGACGTGTTTGCAGTCTTGAAGGAGTGATGGTTATTCATTGTTGAGCTGGAGCAGCATTGCAACTTCAAGGCAAAAGATGATTCTATCTCCTTGCCTCCCTGGATCATCATGTATTCAGTAGAGGTGCCTTTTTCTTTTCTAGCAGCAAGCATATCCCGGTCAATTTCAGTAGAAACTTCCTTGATCGGCATGAGTGGTGCGGACATCATTATCAAAGGACGGTCATGAGAGGAGGCTAGCCCTATTTCCTCAGTGTCTTCGGCTTCGCTACTGCTGGCCGTGTCAAATTTGGCCTGGAGAGCTGTCTCTTCAGAGTAGATTTGCTCCTAGCATTTGTAAGGAGATAAGGTTTCTAATTCCTGGTCTGTTGGTTGAATCAGTTCAGTATGTTCAGCCTCTATCGGGTATTCATCAAAGGTTGCCCCTAGTGAGTTGTCTTCAGTTGGGTAGAAAGCGGAGATGATGTCCACCTCATAGCGCCCGCTGTAATAGTATTCTTCAAGAGTGAAGCCTAACCCCGGATGTTGAGAGACACGCCTTAATTCTTTGTCTGTGCTGGTAGGATGCCACAGTCTTTGGAATGCATCCTTCTCTTTGCGAGGCTGGCAGGAGGGGATATTCTGCTTCTGGAACATCTTCGCCATTCGGCCTGTAATGAATGTCAACCCTTGAAAAGGAACTGACGGGTTCTCAATATCTTCAGGGAGATGACAGTCGACATCTTCCTAGGTGGGGTGCTCCTCAGCAGTATAGAATAAACTACTGGGGCCTTCAGACTGTATAACCTCCCATGCCTTGAAGGGCTCGACAGTGGCAGCATCGAGGCTGAGTTTCAGCCTGGTGAGATCCTCTGGGATTTCAATGAGGCCGTAGTGCTGATCGACCTTGGCTTCATTAGCTTCGAGATAGGTGGCCAGAGGTGCTGCTCTGTCAACATCTCCTGTGCTTGCAATGCGCAAGACCGTCTTGTGGTTGGCATATCCCGGTGGTAGCGGTGGGAACCAATCATCGCCGGAGGTGCTTTTTGATGCCTTGGTAGGGCCTTTGGCTTTGGAGGTCTTCGATGATAGCTCCGCATATAGAGAAGCATCGAGCAGATGACACTCAAACACTTCAAATGGGTGAAGGTCAGTAAATATCCTTTATTCCTTCCCCTCTTGATTGTATTTGATGCATTGGTGTAGCGTAGAAGGTACCACGATATTTTCGTGTAGCCAGGGATGGCCGAGCAGTGCCTTGTACGAGATACTGGAGTTGATAACATGAAACTGCACCCTGGTAGTGAAATCTGCCATGGTGAGGGTGAATTCTACCACTCCTTACGGCACTTCAAATTTCTGATTGAAACCAGCGATATGCATATCTCTGACTTTGTCGAGGCGCACATTAAAGTAGTACCTCTGATATATTCTGTATGGCAGGATATTGACAGCTGCTCCGGGATCCACCAGAATTCCATTCAGCTCCCGACCATTCAGCTGTCCCTTCATGTACAACGGTCTATTGTGGCTGATAGTGGGGAGCAACATATCCTCCAGAGTGAAGGTCACATTGGCCTCCAATAGTGCTTCAGCCAGACATGTCTCATATTGGGTACGCGTCTGTAGGGTAGTAATGATCGCCTATCAGGTCTCTTCACTCAGGGAGAGGATTTCCCAGATAGTGAACCTTGTCGAGAGCTTCTCAAGCAGCTTCATTATTCTGATTCCAGCTCGGACATTAGACAGCTTCATTTCCTCTGCCCACTTGGGCTTAGAAAAGTCTTGAACTGTGGCCTCTAACGAGCCTACTTCATCGGACTCTGAGTTTGCACCTTTCTGCTTGGTGTCATCCTCTTGTTGTCCCTTGTCACCTATCGTCTGGCGGGCTTCATCTTCATCTGGGGCACCAGAAGGCTACTGAGGTTATGGGTGAGTACCCCCGACTGCAGGGCTGGCATCTTGGCATAGTTGCTCACCCTTTGTCATTTTCAAGAATTCCAAGAAGGAAGGGGCGATAGCGTTGCCCCCACTCTGATTGTATAAACATGAGGGAGGAGGATTTGCATCGCATTCATTTTCTTATTACATTTTTGCCTATTTAATAAGGCTCCACCCCTTGACCAAATATCAAGAATTGGTCGTCTCTAACTTGCTTCAGGCAAGGGGTTGAGCCTAAGAACAGATCTAACTTGTTTTCTTATTTTAGTGTGTGCAGAAATAGATTGCAATGCCCCAGAATTCAAAGCTCACAGACTTCCATGTTCTCCTCTCCCTTGCGGTCTTCTATTAGACTGTAAAGCTCCCCTAGCGGTCAAGTGGCGACCACATCCCTTGCCTGAGAGTAGAACTCTCAATTTCCTCTGTTCCTTCACCTTTGCAGTCTTTTGATAGACCGCTAAGCTCTTTCTGATGGTCGAGTGGCGACCGCATGCCACACTCGAGAGGCAAAAAAGACACAATTTTCTATGCTCCATCCCTCTTGCGGTCTGCCTCCAGACCGTTAAGGCCTTCTGGTGGTCCTTTGGTGGACCATTTTTCAACCTGAGAACTTTGCTACAGTCTGAACATTCATGCCAAGGAACGATATCACAACAAATTCTTTCAATCAATCCTTTTATTCATTTACGTCAAAGTTTAAAATACATTATTCTCTCAATCTTTCTCTCTATACATGATCATGAATCTCAAAGTACATTCAATTTCACATCTGCGCGAGGCTGGATCTTGCGTAATACCTTCACGTAAGCTTGGTAGTTCTCTTCATCCTCTGTCACTTCTGCCTGCAAGGTACGGACCCGGTTGATCTCCCACATGGTTAGAGCACTCCGAACCGCCTGCTCATCCTCTTCGATCCCCATCTTCCTAGCTTGAAGGGGAGGGAAGTGTGATAGTGCTGGAACCATAGTGTGGGGAAGTCTAACTTGCAAGTAGCACTGGTGGGGGTTGTAGAGTGCCAAGGTAGTGTTCCCCACTAGCTAGAGGTCCAGTCCCAGTCGTCGGGGTAGTCTAAGGGTAGCGCCCTGTAAGGCCCGTGGTCGCATCATGAATTTGTGAAGTGGTAAGGTGTTGAGGAAGAGCCGTCAATCGTCCCTTATCTTCTTATCCGTCGTCTGGCATTCAACCTATTTAGAAAATCCGGATGCACCTCCAATGAAGAAGAGTGGGTGGCTCCCAAATATGCGACTTGTTGTTGGAACATCCTCCTTGGGTAGAAATTTCAATCTAACCCCCATCCAACACTCAAGGATTATCATAGACCCAAAGAGGGGACCCCCAAGAGAAGCTGAACAAAGGACCTCATAAAGGTAAGAAAGGATGGCTTGAGAGATAGATAAACCCCGCCACAGCCCGCTGATGACACTAAGGTTGGGAATGTCCAATAGGTGCTTGGTGGTAGAGAAGAGCAAAACCCCACACAAGTAAATAGAAGCAGCCTTGGCTATAGCCTCATTCCACCCACACTTGTTTTTGCAATGGGCGGTGATCCATTGGGCCATGGGTATCAGGTGGATATGGCGAGAGCTGATCATGGTTCTAACATCCTTTGGATTGGGTATGAACTCCCCCAAGATGAGTGAAGGGTCTATAGGGTCAACTGTGTGACACACTAGGTCCTCATCCCCCACCTTAGTCTTAGGAAGGGTTAAGTATGACTCAATCTCCTCTATAAGGACAGTAGCTTCAAAGGTTGGGAAGACAAAGGTGTGTGTTCAAGGGTTCCATAACTCCACTAAAGTTGAAATGCTATGCTAATCAAGGGAGATTTTTTGAAAATTCTTGGCTAGAACTAGTAATGGGTGAAGGTAACACGCCTTTAAGATTGAGATAACCTCTAAAGGGAGTTCCTTTATCAAGGGAGCTACCCACTTCAGGCTGGAGTAACACCATGGGTTGGGAAAGAGCTGAAGGCAGGAAGAAAAAGAAAAAAAGGAAGGAAAAGAGTGATGAGGAGGAGAGGTGATATGAGAAATTTGAGGAAAATTAATGAATTTGAACATCATTGACTTAGCCTACTAATGAGTATCACATTTTACATCATAAATTACTTCACATTCATCATCTTTGAGCATTTAATGAATATAGTTGTGCATCATAAGCAGTTAATTTCATTCTCACAAGTAATTTGAGTCTGCATGCATTTTATCATCTTTTTGAATCAAAGTAACCATGTAAGAAATATTCAAAGTCATTTTTGGCTGAAATATATTGATTATTTAAATTTTTTAAAATTTTAAGAATTAGCGCCCAAGGTGTCAGACGTGGTCTCATCAGATTTAGACGTAAGGTCTAAACTGGACAGGTTTTATCACTGATCGGGCAGAGTGCCAGTCAATCAACAGTTGGTTTCATCATCGATATTGGGTTTATATTGATGCAAAGGAATTTCATGGTTTCATCAGATTTAGACATAAGGTCTAAACTGGATAGAGTTTCATCATTGATCGGGCAGGGTGCCAATCGATCAACGGTTGGTCTCATCATCGATATTGGGTTTATATCGATGCAAAGAAATTTTATAGGTTTCATCAGATTTAGACGTAATGTCTAAACTGGACGGGGTTTCATCATTGATCGGGCGATGTGTCGATCGATCAACGGTTGGTCTCCCGGCGTGGGTGGCGGGAATGGAAAACAGGGTGACGTCGCGGTAGATGCCGGAGAGCGACCAGTCGTCGTTGGGGGCACTGTTTCAAAAAGTATTTCTGCTCAACTAAATTAATAACAAATAAGAAATATAATTGACGACTGACCCATGGTCGTTACTTAATGGAGTGACGCCCCTATAGGGGGCGCTGTTTTGAAATATTTCCTGTTTCGACTACAATAAACTATGATTTGACGACCATCCCAGTGGCCGTTATATTAAGAATTGACGCCCCTAAGGGGAGCGCTATTTTGTGGGTGTTTGAAATAAAATGTGTGAAAATTAAAATGACGACAGGGCTCAAGGTGCTATTCATAAATTATCCAATTTAATCAAAAATAAATATATATGATATGATGACCGACCTAGGGTTGTTGTTTGAATTAATGATAGCCTCAGGGGCGTCATTTCTCTGGGTCATTGGTTCAACACCGAGAGCTATGGAATTTCATTAAAAAATGTAAATAAAAAATGAATGAAATAGGGGTAGAAACCTACCTTGCTTCGTTCAGGCACAATAAATCCTCCCCAGAGAGGTTGTCCAGGAGGAGGGGCTTCTTCCTCCTCGTCCTCGTCATCATCGTCTTCATCTTCTTCATCATCCCCATCTTCTTCATCTTCTCCTTCTCCCCCTTCGGTCCTAGATTCCTCAGTTGCTTCTCCCCCATCACCGTCGAGCTCCACCGGTGGAGCTTCTTTGGCCGCTGCCGGATGGACTTTCTCCCCGGCAGGTTGGTCCTCACCAAGGTCGACGATGTCAAGCGCCATGACTCATTGTCGCTTGCTAGGGCCCGCCATGGAATAGAGGTGAGAATGGGAGAGGGATGAGAATGTGGAGAAATGAAAGGGATGCAGTTAGGGTTCGTTGTAGAGAGGAGAGAAAGAGAAATGAGGGGATGAGAGAATGAGGGAATAAGTAAGGAAAGGGAAGAAAAGAGGGAAGGTGAGGCAGTTAATGTTTGAAACTAATTGACGCCACTCGCGGCGTCGTCTCTCAAGGAATTAACGGCTGAGGTTAAGTCACCTGTAAATTATTTGATGACAGTAACTAAGGTGTTATTTATCTTCCAGCATAGGGAAGTGAAATGGTTGTCAGACTATTAATGGGATTTTGATTGATGTGTTGGTAATAATCATTACTATTTTTTAGATTGACAACCGGCGTAGGAGGCGTCAGTTTGTTAAAACACGACATTTGTTAAGGTGTTATTTGAGGAAATATTTGAAATATCTAGCAGGAAATTTATAACGAATCAACGCCTTATTTTGGGGAGCTAATTAATCAACGTCAGAGGGAGAGGGCATCAATCATTGTTTTTATTTTTACTTTTAAGAAAATAGATTTAACAATTGATGACATGGATGAAGGCGTTGTTCAAAGAATTGATGGCTTGAGGTCAGTCGCGGCTCAGAACAGAGAGACTGAAGCTAAGTGCACTGGAAGATTTGATCATTTTGAAATATTTTTTTGGCTCAATTAAGGAAAAATCTTTTATTTCATCAAAAGAATGCATTATTACATCAATGATCCACTTTGGGTCTCAATCCCCTAAGAGCTATTATATAAGATTTCTATTACTCCTTGCCTTCTTCAATGCTCTTTGCAGGCTGTTGTAGCTTGCTGATCCTCCAAAGGGCTTGGATGGTCTTGACCTCTTCGCTGTCCTCATTAGAGCTAATATCCCTCCTCTTGATAGGCGGATGATGGGATGCCTCTTCAAAGTGATGCCGTGGGATCCCAAGTTGAGGGAGACATCGGTGAGCATTGTAAAGGATGAATTCGGTGGCGCCCACTAGCCGAAGTTCCACTCCTGGTGAGAATCTTGTGTGGATATCTTGTGTTTTGAGGAATCCTGGCACACAAGTGAAGAGATTCTTAGGCATAACCTTTAGATGCTCTCTCTATTCCACTCTTTTCTTCAACTTTGGTACCCCATTCATCACCCTCTCACACAATCCTAGTGAACCTGTCATATAATGGAGTGGACTTTAGAAAATACTAGAGGCTTGTTAGGCTTTATCACAAGGGTCAAATTTTAGGTGGAGATCTATCCAACTAGAAAGTACAAGTATACATCCGTATAAGGGTCTCCCCATAGCCGCCGAGGTGAGCCCACTATAGAGACAGGCTAACACCACCGGTCATATTCTCTCTCCTTCCCAAATGCTAGCAATAGTACTCAATTGAGCTTCTTCTAAAAAATCTTCTGTTGAAGGCAATAAGAGTACTCCCGCTAAGCATATGACAAAGGCTTTTATTACCTTCTCTAGCTCATCCTCCTTGTCTTCATCCATCCTCGTATAGACCCATGCCTCTAGCTTCATGAGGTTAATGCCCTTGGTAGCTTTGATTTGGTTCACCATATTAGAGCTTGGGATGAGGCTTGAAAACATCTCATGGGTGCTTATGTTTCTTGTCGTAGTGGCCATCCTTTCTTCATCTCCTTGCTTCACTCTCTTCAAGCCTAGGAGCATCTCCACTTCTTCAAGTAGTATGGTATCTTCAAAGGTAGAAAATAGGAAAGAATTTGTAGAAGGATGCCATATCTCTATGAGAGCTCCTACAGCGGCCCAATCTAGATGAACATTATCATAGTGTTTTGCATGGGTCACTAATCCTAGAAGATGCCATCTAGAAAGGTAAGCCCTCAGCTCAACTTTCCTCTCGCATGATCCTTCACTAGGTCCAATAAGCTCACTCTAAATCTCTATAGCTCAATCGTTGACTTTTACACTGGCCATTGCTACTTCTCAGGTCGGTTCTCACTCGAACACTGTATCCGATTCTGATCCTCATGCCAACTCTACCTTCTCGCGGGGCACGATGAACCAAATGACAAGACTCCATAATTCTCACTCCACATCAAGTCTAGACTTAGACTTACAGGAAATTCCTTCCACACTGGCCACAAGGCCAAGGCTCTCATTCAATGACATCCCTCTTGAGATCTCTATACTCAGGCATCATCCATAATATAGTATTATCAAATCCTACATCTCCATTATTCCAAAAGGACACCTGCCAATCCCAGCTCCGCTCTCACCATAGAGCCACTAGACATAATCATAACAATCCATAGCACATACTTCCAAGGCAAACAAGTGCCATCTTTCTACCATATAAGTCTAGTCAACGACGCGTTGATCTACACGAATCTCAAAACATCGCAGATCCTTAACACAATTGGGTCCTTCTTGCATCATTTCAAAGCTCTCAGACTCAACTGGGCCTCTTCCAGGCATTATCACAGCCGACCATTTGGCTAGCCTCATCAAACACAGCTACCAACTAGGACCCACAATCCTTTCTCTATGTTCATTTTTCCTGGATTCCAATCTTATCCTGAGGGCACAACTTCTAACGCAAATCAAGCACCTAGCTTATCGATTCTGATCGCCGTGTCCTCATTCTCTAACAAACTATTTCCGTTTCGACCCTCAACTAGGTCCAATACCAATTACCTGACATCACTTCCATTAGATGAATAGGGTACTCATCCGGCACACTTGCCATAATATTTCACCAACTCTCTATTCCACTAGTGCCACAGACCATAATGTCTCAAGCAATGGCATGGCAATCGACTTGGCTTAGACAGTAAAAAATGATCTTACACTAAGGAAATGCCCCTCTCTATTGGTCAAGATGCTCTGGTACTCTACCAAACCTCTGAAATCCTTCTATTTCTTGTCATCACTATGATCCTAGACCTATAGGTTATGGGCCCACCACGCTTCCACTGTGCACTCTATACAACACCCATAATCATTACAAATAACTCGGCATCTACCTTCCAAACATTTATCAACATGGCTGGCTAACTCCAAATAGAAGGGTGAGGAAAGATCAAATACCTCGAACCCAGAGCACAAACTCTCTCTCCTGATCTGGCAATCCTCTTGCAACTCCACAGGCTTCGATCCACAACTCATCAGAAATCACAACACCAGCTATGAAGTCTCACACACATTACACCGCTAGCACTCATCCTTCCATAATAATGCCAACGCACCCTTATGCATCAAGGGGAGGGCATAACTTCTCACAGGTAGTCGCACTGCCATAATGCAGAGCACTTCTCACATGAACTCTTTGGCATACACGGGGTGGCCAACCAAACCAAACCTAAGTCGAAGAACGACATGATTCAATCGAACCACAATTCTCTCCAACCTAGGAGATACAAACATACCTCCTACGAAGCAGGAGGTCTCCACGCTTGACCCGACCTTTGAATCTCACACATGCTGTGAACCTCGCCTTCTAGTACCAAGAAAAACTATCGCTACCATTTGGTCAGCTCCTCCGATAACACTTGGCAAGTGTCCCGTTGGATCATACTAGTAGCATCTCTCAGCACACTATTGTAACTCACCAAACTACAACTCACCACGCCTTGAGTACTGACTCTATTGATCGCAAGCCATACTCCAGCACAACGGTTGAGCTAGCTGCTACCACATGCTCCCTTCCTATGCCTATCTCTGATCCCAAAATCACTAACTTGACAAAAAGCTTAATGGGGAGTGAGGAAATCACTAAAGACACTAGGATCGAAGGCTATTACACCTCTAATCACTGGACATTATTCCCTCAAATCTATCCTTGTTTACACCAACCCATTCTTGATTCCTGATTCATCAAAAATATCTACCTCCCATGTTGCTACCGTGCGGACCACCACACTAAGAGCCACAACACAAACCATGATTGATACCTGCCTCAGCTTATCCTCAAGTCCCAAATCTGCCGCTAAACTTCCATGCTTTCTCTGCTACCTTACTCAGTGCTTCTACTCTGGTACATAATGGCCCTAATTCCACAACATGGGCCCAGAACTAAGCCACTACCATACAATCCCAAACCGATCCAGAGCTAACACAGCCCATTCATACATAGATGCACTGGACTTAGAACTCACTTGGGCATCTCTACCCAATCCTACCTTAAAATCCACAAAAATGATCGAGACTAGAACATCATCTCTGACACCATAGTGCCAGACAACAATGTCGAGCTTGACATAAACAGCTCACTAGGAAGATTCTTCACTCGTTCGAGCATTCTCTCGATCTAGGCATCCACTCCACTCTCTCAAACCAAGACCTTGGTGTCTTAGGGGCTGGATAAACCTCAAGCTGAGGTGGCCAAAATGACATTAACACCTCTGAAGCACACTTATGGCTACCTAGCCATGACCTATCCTCGCCAGCCACCAACCTCATCATCGGTATCTCTGATGCTACACCATAAACTCACTCCTACCGGTAAAACTCTACCTAACTCAGCACAATCAAGGCCACCACCACTCGAGAAAGGTAACTCTCTTTCTTACTCCTCAATCCCCCTGTCGACACTCTGATAATAACCGAATCTACCTTCATAGTGCCAAAACCACGCACTCTAGCTCCCACGTGAGAAAAAATGTTGTAAACTAACACAAAAACCCTATGTCGACTATCGACTGTACTAGACATTATGGACTCTAGAACACTACAATTATCTCAAATTCCCATGTATGTCCACAACTCCGCGCTGATAGCATCTGTAATGACCCAAGATCTAAATATCAGGAATTACCTGATGCCATTAGAATCCTGGCCCGCCACCCATGAGTCGGAAGGCTCGAAAGGGTTATTTAGGTGTGTGAAGTACATTGAACTTTTAAATAGTGCAAGAAATAATAAGAAAATTAACTATTTATTAACATAAAATAAATTACATTTTAAATTAATAATCTAACTACAAAGTTAGTCCATAAAGTACAGTCTACAAGGAAAGAAACATACTCTATCATCGGGTACGCCCCCAACTTTGACAAGCTGAAAACTATGAACCTCTGCATTGCACCTCTGAATCTCAAGGAGGAACCACAACACCTGAAAAGACAGGGGTGAGCCTCATCTCATTGGCTCAGTAGGGGTCCCGCAGATCCCTACCACGAAACAACGGTGGTAAACGACATCGATAACAATAATAAAAATAACAATAGTAACAGGAGTAGCGACAACAACAATAATGAAAGAAGTAACAGCCGTAGTAAGAATAGTAACAACAGTAGCCGGTGGAACCACGGCTCTTTAAGCTACTCTTAATGTCAACGAAAAGTAAACCCTGATCACA
Source organism: Amorphophallus titanum (assembly GCA_024336825.1). NCBI lineage: Eukaryota > Viridiplantae > Streptophyta > Magnoliopsida > Alismatales > Araceae > Amorphophallus > Amorphophallus titanum. Next base: position 47,200,886 of record JANBPO010009603.1, on the reverse strand, counting down.
CAGTCGGGGACTGTTGAACCAACGGGAAACCCTGGTTACACTACCAGAAAGGGAAAACCACGACAACTATGTTGTGAAAGCCTGTCTTTAATGACGGAGCCCAACCCAAGACCACACAGTCAAAGGGTACAGTCACAACCACGTTGTCGTGAACCCTACACTATCTATGGGTGAAATCTCGGTAACCCTACTAGAACCTTAGACCTCAACCTCGGGAAATGTCCACAAAAATCACCTGAAAAATCACATCCTCACTGACGGGAAACCAAACCTTGAGTCAAGAGAGCCACGTGTCGTGTGACGGGAGAACCTACCTACTAGAAGTAAGGCTGGATGCGTCCACTGATGGCTTAGTCGGTGCCTCAGGTGTCTCCCAACTCGGCCCAAGCGGAAACTGAGACACTGTACAAGTAACACAAGGACAAGGGTCTAGTCGGGGTCATGCTCATTAGCACACGTCTGAAGTCCTCGACCACGTATGCACACACTGACTGATTGTGCTATGTTAGGCCCTCTAGCTGATTTTTCTCTCAGCTCAGACTCGAGCCGCCACAGTGGGAGGCCCTACAGCAACTAGGCTAAAATGATCTCTCCAGGGTCTAGCTCTCCACCTCTCCCAAGCTGGTCAGCACACGCGTGCCCAGGCAAGCTACAACTAGGGGAAGTCACTCGACATGAGAACTCTCAAAAGAAAACCATCGGAGTACTAACAGGCTACACACACGCTCATCACGAGTAACTTGGAGCACAGGATGGCATGGTGCCACCAGAGTCGGGACGACTAGCTAGACTCACTAATCCAATGGCCATAGAGTCAAGCAACTCATCCCAAGGCCGTTGTATCATATGGCACCATGCGGTCAAACTACCCTAGTTCGAAAGTGAGAAACCACCGTCAAAAGGACTCTTAAGGCGACACATAACCACCGGGTCCATTCCCTGTCTAAGGGAGACTAAAAATCCCCCAGTGCCTGGCTAGGTCACAGGACTCACAGTTGTTGGCCATACTCGTGGCCCACACGGAAACTACTTTCCGATGAAGCTAGCATTATGCGGGGACAGTCCTCTTCACGTACACGAATACACGGTAACTCGATTTAGCACAATGATGAAGCCCAGAATACATGGGTCACCCGAACCCTCAAAACTATGTGGGCACGCTAATCGAGATATCATGATTCTTTCGGACACCCAAAAATATGATCTCGGTCCTACGGGGTGTCCGGGACATTCACGGGACAAAAGGTCGACCAAAGAGTCTCAATTGGGTCGACTGATGGCCAAAAAGAGCGAAAACCACTACATTTTGGTCGACCGGACCTTGGGGTTGGTCGACCTACAACAGACTAGTCGGTTGACCGACCCCTTGGTTCGGTCGACTGGCACTTGGTTTGGTCGACCATTCCAGCACGGTCGCCTGTCCATGGCAAATCTAGATCGGTCAACCGAAATCTCCCATCGGTCGATGAAAACTGGCGAAAACCCTGCATAACTCCATTCAAGGGGTTCCAAGCCACGCCCCACTCGACCCCGATCGAGGGGAAAAACTCGGGGACCTCACCCGACTCCTAAACCACTAAATGCAAGCAAATAAACAGGAAAACACTGCTCGATCCATCGAAGATTGATTCTCACCCTAAACATGGAAAAATCACCCCGAATCGAAAGAAAATCCACTCTCAGTCTCACCTCGGCCTACAAATAGCGAGAAAATAGAATGCAAGGGCTAGGGATGCATCCCCCTACCTCTTACGACGATATCCCGCGCCGAGGATGCCCACGTGAAATCGATCCTCGAACCAATGCCAGCTTCACGAACTTGTGAACGAGCTCCACTGCGCCACCGTCTTGTTCCTCACTCCATCCTCACTGCTCGCCGTCCCACGTGACCTCTGCCTTGCCAGCCTAAAGCTCCATCGGCTACCAGAGAAGAGAGGGAGAGAAAGAGAGAAACAAGAGGAGAGAGGGAGAGAAATGAGAGAATGAGGGGAGAGGGGGTGGTTTAAGGATTATATAGAAATTATTTTGGGATTTTAAAAATTTAAAATTATAAAAATGATAAAAAATCATCCCCACGATCCTACCCGCGGGAAACCGCCTGCCCACGCAACAACCTGTCCACTTCACGCACAAGATCATTCTTCCCGGCAAGCTCTGGAAAATCCGTGCGCGCACGCCCATTCGTCGGCAACGCGCTAACCACATAGATCCGTGCCGAAGGCAGTTTCACCCGCACATAGGCCACCATCGACCCGATATTGGCGGCGATCAAAGAAGGCGGCACGCCCTGACCGATATCGTTGACCCCCGCCTCGATAAAGAGGCGGGAAGGCCGCAGCGCGATCACCTCCGGCAAACGATCCAACATCCCGAAGGTATTGTCGCCGGCTATCCCCCGGTTGACCGCCGTCGGATCACCCAGCAGCCCCTTCCAATCGCCAAACTCGGTGTGGCTATCGCCAAAGAATACGGCCCCGCCAAACAAAGGTTTTTCGGCAGCAAAGACCGCAAGCCGCTCCCTATAATGATCGGGGATAAACCGCACCGTATCATATTTGCGATAGCCTGCCGGCTTGTCGACCACCGGTTCGACCACCGGCGAAACCTGGATCATATTGATCTTCCAGCCCGCCGCCGTTTTCCTGAAGGTCGCCGATTCGATAAAATGCAACTGCACTGCCCGGTCCCCAAACACAAAATTAGCCTGAGAATGATAGGTGGCGTCACCCGATCGCTCATCGGCAAACACCGTAAAATTAGTCAACGTAAAAACCACGGAGAATGGCTCGTGATACTGGATATTCCGGAAGACACTGTCATTGTTCCATTTCTTGCCGAATTCATAGATCACGAAGTCCCGCGTCGTCACCGCCGCGAGTTGCCGGAAATCTTTCTTCGCCACCCCATCGAAATACGCAACCACCAGCCGCCGAAGGACAGCGGTATCGGCGCCCGCCGGCCGCCCGGCTCGAGTCGGCGAGAAAGCCCCAGCCGCAAAACAGCTACCGCCCATATAAAACCCAAGAAGTAAAAGTAGTATCCGCCGCATAAAATGTATTATTGGCTAAAGATACCGCCGCCGTCACCTTGACCATGTGCAGAAATGCTCAATTTTCCAACGATGTATTTGACGCAGCTGCCCGACCATACCGCCCCCGGATTCGACGAACAGGCCCACTTCAGCCGGTTCAAACAGCAAAATATTATCTTCAACGCCTCCAGCCCCCAAAGCTATTGCCCCAACCATGTAGGCTGTCTCTCGATAAAAACCATTGTAAAAGGGGAAGAATGGTACGGTATCGGCAACCGAAGGCCAACCGATTTTAACATTTAGGACCAACAAGAGTTCAAAATATCCCGGCATCATTTCTAGACCATCTTGCATAGAGTTGACTTAGGAGAAGGATTTCCAGATCCTTTAAGCATACTAGCCTTAAATGAGATATTAATGGACATAACTGAGAATACTCCCAAAGTTCAATAGCACTCGTGCTCGTGAAATGTAAATCCGTAGCCAGATAGTTGCATCCCTCATATTGCTATTCCAGATAGGTGTCATTCAACTTTACAGTTTCCAGTTCAGAACCTTGAGCATGGTAGCTTTCACTCTGTTTTATTTCTTTTTTTTTTAACACATGGTGCTGCACATCCCTTAACTGTTTAATGCGAACCTCAACTCTTGTCTTAGGAGAAGCAGGATCAGTTATTAAGATTCAACGTATTTTCCATGGTTTTGCTTTGTTTTTGTCATGGTGTGATTTTCACACTTGATTTGACAGGTAGCTTTTTTCAAAAAGATTTCTTCAGTAAAAATTATAAACTATCAGACACTACACTTAAATAACAGAAGGCTTGTCCTACTTACTTCATTAGTGTGTAAGTGATTTTCTTTTTGTCGGTACTAATGAAGTTTTAGAAAATTCTAAGTCAGTTTCTCTTGACTAGATTACAAAATAATCTCCATCATCCCTCTTCATAGTCTCTTCCATTCTAGATTCCCTTTAGTGAGAGCATGAATCAAGAAAACTCAATTGGGATATTTTTTTTATTGTGAAAAAATTAGGTTGTATAAGAATGCAACGTGATTCCTCCCCCCCTCCCAACTTAAATGACATTGTCCTCAATGGCATGAACAATATGGAATAATAGAACAATGTAGATATAAATTTTTTGGGAAAGAATAGGACAACCTGATGGAGGTGAACTTCGACAGTCATGGCTTTTGACGACTTGGCAGAGGTGTAAGCAATCTCCTCTCTCCCTCCAACTTATCCTTTATTCACACTTGTAAAATAAAAATAAAACCACAGTAGAAACTTGGGTTGCCTCTCAAGAAGTCATTTATTATCACACAGAAATTACTAAAATTTTGGGTTGCCTCCCAAAAAAGCATTTATTAGCACACGTAATTACTAAAACTTTAGTTTGCCTCCCAAGAAGTGCTAAGTTTAATGTCTTTAGCCAGATGCAATGTAGTTCACTAACCAATGGGTGGCATTCAAAATGAGCCACCAAGTGATCTTATCCTCCGATAAATTCCAGCCCTTGTACCATTGGAGGAAAAGATTATGCCTCGACAAATGTGGACTAGAAGTATGTCAAGGTGGGTCTAGTAATCCGGACGGACCTTGTCGGTCAGATAGTGGTAGAGGAATTATCATATCTTCAATTATAAAATATTCCTCTATATGTTTAAGGTGAAATACATATGATATGACTCAATGAAAGGGAAAATAACATGAGATATCATAGGCGGACTCCTCAAAGTGGTGCCGGTGATCCGAGCCAAAGAGAGTGTGGTGGGATGCCCTCATCACTTGCGCATGAAGCATGAGCGAGCTTCGAAGCTCATCTAGAAGGCCCGTACAAGGACACATGGACAAGCCCCTCCAATGATTGGAGCTTCCTCGTCCATGCCCCCACTTGGCAGCTATAAAAGCAAGTGAAGCTCCGAAGAAAAAAAAGGGGAGAAGGCTCTACCCGAGAGACTCCCCCCAGCCTCTCAAGCTCTCTACCCCCCGGACTCTCTCGACCTTGGCAATCATCTACTTCCTTGGCCTCTTAGCAATTAGAGAATTCCCAGAAGCTCCACACCCCCTTTCGAGTGAAGAAAAGAGAGGGAAAAGAGAGGGAGAAGAGAGAGGGAAGAGAGTGCTGAGAAGGTGTGCTTGTATGGGGAAGGAACGGGGTCAATGCCCCTCCCTCCCCCTTCTGTTTCTTTTTCTTTTCTGAATTTGCAGGATGTTCCTTCTTTTCTTTATGTTATCGTTGCCAGAATCCCGTGGCCCTGACACAGTGTATATTCGTTTCCATTTGTGTACAGAGGTGAATAAAAAAGTTGTGATCTGTTGTGTTCAGTCATAGATGAACTCATCGTTGCATTTTCTTCTTTACCTCCCCATGCTCAGATCTCATTATGTCTTTGTTCGCAGTTTTCGTCGTCTCTGATGATGTGAGCTTGCCATACTACGGGAAGGAAGCCAGAGCCGTCCAACTACAATGACTGGGTATCTATCTTTGCCTTCCCTGGTCCTCTAAATGGGTACTAACAGCCTCATGGGTAACATTATGCAAATCCCTCCGCTAACGCATTGGACAGACCCCGATCATCAACCCTGACCCAGACAAATTTTGTGTGTTCAATGTGTATGAATTTCATTTTTTAATAAGCACACCCTTTGCTGCTCAGTGCATCCGTTTCCTGTGGAAATGGCCCAAAGCCTCATCACCCATGCCCATGGGTTGTTGGGGTCCTAGCCCAATCCAAAAATCCACCCAAACCCATGTCTTCTGCTATCCCCTCTGCTCCGTATCTTGGTTGCCATGTCTGCCATATGTGAGCATCATGTTGTTTGTCCAAATACCCACTGGGTTGATGCTTGTGGAACACCGTGTATACTCCAGTGCATTTCTTTATCCCTATAAAATGATGGCAGTAATCTGTACAAGGCCATAGCCCTTCGGCTCAACTCTCCATCTAGAACTGCACGCTACATGTGCACTACCTAAACAGATCAGAACCCCACTCATACATCACATAAATAAATCAAACCACCCCATATGTGTTGCATAAATAAACCAAACCATGCACATGTTGGTCCACATGTCAAGAAGTGAATATTCTTGACCTTATATCACGTGCCAAATGATTGGCCTTCGAGCATGAGCATGAATCTTGCATGGTAAACACAAAGGCACATCTATATGTCATCGAACTAGTTATTTGTCACCACTATTGGGTATTTTCAGCCTTAGTATGGCATTTGTCACCCTTGTTAGCCTATTTGTCACCGCTAATAAGGTAATTTTCACCCTTAGTATGGCATTTGTCACCCTGATTAGCCTATTTGTCACTGCTATCATGTATTTTTCACCCTTATTATGCATTTGTCATTCCTGTTAGCCTATTTGTCACCACTATTGGGTATTTTTCACCCTTAGTATGGCATTTGTCACCCTTGCGTGACATATTTCAACCCTACCTACACTTCTTTAGTCGTATGAGTGATTTTCACCCCTATGAGCTGCCTTCACCTTTGCTCCTTTTTGGCCAGCCTTCAAGGCTATTTGAAACAAGAAAACCTTTGCAGCATCAACTCCATTGCTACATGGTGTTGACTCTTCCTCCTCCAAACTCATGGTTATTCATTTTGACATCCTCAAGGGTTGGAACATTGGCTGCGTCGACTCCATTGCCATATGGAGTCTACTCTTCTTCTTCGCCTTCATGACTCTGACCCTGCTATCCATTTGTCAGCCTTAAGGAGCTATTTGTCACTCTTAGGGTGCTATTTGTCACTGTTAAGTGACATTTTTCACCCTTAGGCTTTATTCTTCACTGCTACCAAAGGCTTTCATCTCGCTTTGTCGAGCAGCCACTGAGTTGACTCCAAACGACTTTGGAGTTGACTCCATCCTCCTCATTCTCCAGGAGTTCTACGATAGGCTTCCCTTTGTCTTTTCCAGCCGTCCCCTTCTAGCTATTTTTCACCTTTAAGGGATTGTTTGTCACCGTCGAGGAACATTTATCACTCTTAAGTTGTATCTTTTGCCATTAAGCCCCTTTTGTCACCATTCCCACCCATCCGTCATCATTTGAAGAAAGAAATCAAAAGGAGAAAAATCAACACAACAGATTAAAGAATGGCTACAGAACAATGGCTGGGAAGGGGGGGCGTTGACCGTGGTCGCGTCAATGCAGCCTAAAAGCTCAAGTCAGCACAATACTTCTTCAACCCCTTTTTCTTGCTAAGGGAAATAAAACAAAAGAAAGAAATGACGATGGCAATAAAAAAGGGGGCCTGGAAACTACGCCAGTTGTACATGCTCTACTTGACACGAGTGCCTGGTAACTGCTCGCGCCCTTCGATTTTCCGCGTCGGGGCGTGACAAGAAGCATCCAGCTCAACTAACAAAAGCTCACCAAGAAAGAAAATCCTAGGTCGCCTGATCATCTTCTCAACCAAGGAATCTAATCGACCACTTCAACAAAAGCGAAACGCATCAGGAGCTGAGCAGACTCAAGCTGGGATGACCAAAATAACGTAAGAACGTGTACGGCCATCGTACCAACGCTAAAAGTCTCCAGCCACCCAAACAAACAATGGAAAAAACCTGGAACAATGTACTACAGATTCAAGCCTTCTGGCGAATTCTGCCAAGTGCAACATGATCGAGATAAACACCACGATGAAAAAGCAACATCTCGTCACATCCTGATGAGAGCAAAAACCATCTCGCGCAGTGCTAACATAGCACGCACAAGACGACACACAAAAATCAAGGCGATAATGAATCGTGAACCTAATGCCAGCGGAAGACTGTACTGGACCTTCAGGACTTTGGAAACTGTGTATCTCAAATTCCCATGCACTTTCACACAATAACACTCTGATACCAACTGTAACGACCCAAACTCTGGATACCGGATATAGCCGATAGGACTACCGAGTAGACCCGATATCACTTGGAACCCGTGAAGACTCCCAAGAGCTGTAAAGCTCCAAAGGGATAAAAGGATTACCATGTAGTACATTGAAGCCACAAAGATATAACAATAAGCAATTAAATTTCATTAGATTGGTTTGCTAAAGTAGTAGAAATAAAATTATGTTTTAATTAACAGTTAAAATTTAACAATTACACTAGAGTCCAGTCCAAAGGAAAGAGGAGCAGAGCAGTCCAAGTACCGTCGACAGAAAAGAAAGACGTGCACTGAGGTCGGGGGAAGCCCAACGCAGGTACCGCTAGCAGCTACGAACATGTCACACGAGGAACCACGGAAGCAGAACGACGCCACCCACCTGAAATGCAGGGGTGAGCCTCGTGTCACTGGCTCAGTAGGGGTCAGGCGAATTCCCACTGAAAAATACGTAGTAACACAGAATAGAAAATAGCAGGTAGTAAAGAAGGAAACTAAACTACGAAGCTGCAAAGAAGAGGAAGCAGGAGTCGGGAATAGGGAAGGGAGAGGGAAGCTAAAAGAAAAGGGAAAAGCCATACCGAACGAGCGTAGCTGTCGAACTAACCTCGGCTCCCAATCTACTCCTAATAGTAACAGAAGGGCGAACTCTGAAATGGCGCAGTCAGAAGTTGTCGATCTGCTGACGCAGAAAGAAACCAACAAGATAGATAAAAAGCCTAGAAGTGATCAAGACAGACCCAACACGACTAAAATGTCATGCACACAACATAACACTAACCTAGGGCAAAGCCACAAGTAGGCTGACTCGGAAAGGTCACAATGCTCGAGAAACACGAGAGTCACGGTCAAGTGACTGGAGTACCCCTCACTAGTAGAACAGCCAGTTGCGTCCCCTGATGTCTTACACTGCACCTACAAGTGGCTCGTCTACCTGTCGCCCAAAAGCACGACCGAGACTAAGACACTGTCAGAACTAGAACAGTACTATACTCACAAGTAACTAGACAGGGTAACGCCTGTCGGCGTCAGTCCAAGCCCTTGACCACATGTGCACACACTGGCTCATTGCCCTGAGCTAGGCCTCTAGCCAGTTTTCTCCCCCAACGGACGTTGCAGTAAAGCAAGGGAGCCCACAGAAACTAACTTATAAACCGTGCATCAGGAACTACCTCGCCACCACTCCCCGGTGGCCCGACACATCAACACGAGTCATCCGACTACAACTAGTGGAGGTTCACAAGACACAGACTCGAAAAGGCGAGTGCCGGAGTACAGATAGGCAAGAAGTAATGTCGCACATACTACGAAGCACCAATGGCAGCACAGGAAACTGCCAATAGACTCAGGACAAGGCAACTAGACCTGAAACTACAATGATCCTTGAGTCTCACGACTCGGAGTCAAGATCATCATACAAAGTGGAACAAGACGCCAATCAGTCTAGTCTTAAGCCAGAGGAAATGACTCACCGTAAGAAATGATTCACGGAGACCTGAGGGAACAGTGAGAACCCTCAGCACACCTGGATAGGTAGAACGAGGTAAGACGATACCTCACGACATCTAGAATCATGTCTTGAACTGGATAGAACTGCCAAGACACACACAAGGTCACCTGTCAACCACTAGGTCACACCGGGTTGACCAGAATGAGACAATGACATTAAAATCAGTACAGAAGACTGCCCACGGCAAGAACACTCCTAGCCATCTTATATCATGGCCATAGCCCTCAAAGGACATCAAGAGACATCCACAGGACAATCGGAAAACCATAAGGTCAAACCAAGATATCGAAAAACCAAACCACTGGCAAACCACCCTCTGGAGGATAAGCGATCTATCACTCGGCCGCCTAACAACATAAGCAGTCAAGGAAGGAATCACTTCCCCCATGGAGTTCAGGACTCTGGCGGTCAATGGTTGGGCCGCTAGGGCACTGTGGCAATCAAGGAATAGGCCGCTAGACACAGTTGACCCCGAACAGACTTACCCTATCAAACCGCCATATCTTTGCCTCATGTTCAGCTCCTTTTGTGTAAAGATACTTTAGACTTTTATGGTCTGAAAATATGTTGAATTTCTCCACATAAAGGTATTGCTGCCATATCTTTAAGATGAAAATGACAGCAGCTAGTTCCAGATCATACACTGGATAGTTCTCCTCATGACGCTTTAATTATCTAGAGGCATAACAAATCACCTTGCCATGTTGCATAATGACACAACCATGGCAAATACCTGATGCGTCCATGTAAACTTCGAAGCCACCCCCTTCAACAGGCAAAGCCAGTACAGGGGCAGTGGTGAGATGTTCTTAAAGAGACAAGAAACTATCTTCACAATCTTTTGACCATGTGAAAGGGTTTTCCTTCCTTGTAAGCCTAGCCAGAGGAACAGTGATCTTCGAGAAATCGTTGATAAATCACTGGTGGTAGCCAGCCAGACCAAGAAAGCTTCTAACTTCAGATACGGTCATCATCGGTCGACTCTAATTCTTGACAGCTTCGATCTTCGAAGGATCCACAGTGATACCTTCTTTTGATATGATATGGCCAAGGAATGAGACTTCCTTTAACTAGAATTCACATTTACTAAGCTTTGTATGTAGTTGATGTTCTCTTAACGTTTGCAAAGCTATCCTTAAGTGTTCTTCATGTTCTTCCTTAGTCTTGGAATATATTAGAATATCATCAATGAAGACGATCACAAATCGATCGAGATAAGGCCTAAAAATATTGTTCATGAGTTTCATAAAAGCTACTGGAGCATTGGTTAACCCAAACAGCATAACCACAAACTCATAATGCCCATATCTATTTTGAAAAGTAGTCTTGTGAATGTCCTCATCTTTAATTCTTAGTTGGTGATAACATGACCCGAGGTCTATCTTAGAGAAATTCTCCGCTCCGGATATTTGATCAAATAGCTCATCTATACGCTGTAGTGGATACTTATTCTTAATTGTGAGTTGATTTAACTGCCGATAGTCGATACAGAGTCGGAGAGATCCATCCTTCTTCTTGACGATTAAGACCAGCACACCCCAAGGGGACGTGCTGGGTCGACTAAAGCCTTTCTCTAGTAACTCCTGAAGTTACTTCTTTAACTCCTTGAGTTTCGTGGGGGACATCCTGCAGGGAGCTATTGAAATAGGTTCTGCTCCAAGAACAAGCTCAATGGAAAAGTTTACTTTCCTTTCGGGTGGTAAGCCGAGTAATTTAGATGGGAAGACATTGGGGAACTCTCGTAAAATAGTAATTTCTTCTAGAATGATTTCCTTGGACTCGGTGATAACTTCGGAAGCAAGAAAAGCTTCACAACCTTGTGAGATGAGTTTACAGGCGTGAAGAGAAAAAATGAGGATAGGATGCTTCTTATATTTGATGCCAAGGAAAGAAAATCATGGGAGATCCAATGTATGGAAAGAAATTCTCCTATTGTGATAGTTGATGTTGGCAGAGTGAGCACATAACCAATCTACGCCTAGAATGGCATCGTAGCCTTCCATGTCAAGGCATACGAGGTTTACGGGGATATTATAGCCTGCTATGGTTACCTCACTATCTACGTAATGGGTTGTAAGTTTAGTTCTAGGACCTAAAGGTGTTGTAATAGCTAGGTCCGAAGGTAGAGGAATAGGTGAAACTGGTAAAGTCTTAGTAAAAATAGTGGATATAAAGGAATGACAAGCACTAGTATCGAATAGTAAGAAAGTAGGATGAGAATAAATTTGAATGGTACCTTCAATTAACCCATCATCCTTGGGTGCTTTCTCGTCCAACATGGCATTAAGACGAGCCTACCGCCTTCGTCCGTCGTTAGAAGGTTGATCTTTCATGAGGGGGCAATCGGGCATGCGATGCTCCCAGCTTCCACATCGTAAACAAGTGCCAAGACACTTCCAACATTCTTCGACAGAATGACCGAATTTCTCACAAAATGAGTAAGCTGTAATGACTTGCTTCTCTTCCTCTTTAACCTTCTTATTCTTGTAGTGGTTATTGTCATTCCCGATTATAGGACCTCTTCTTGTTATCCCGAGTTTTGTAGGACCCCCTGATGCTTAACCTTTCTTCCTTTCGTCCTTTGTTCTCGTATTTACAGCTAGAGTCTTCACCCTTGCCCTTGTATTTCTCGACCTTCTCCAAGGTCCTTTTGCATAGGTGGGCTCGGTGGACCATCTCAGTGTAGGTCCAGATGTTTTGTGGGCCAAGTTGCAGAATGAAGATGGGCCTCAATCCGTCCATAAAATGATTGGCCTTGAGGAGCTCCGTGCTTACCAGATGTGGAGCATAGGGTGCCAACCTTGAGAATTGGAGCTCGTATTCAGCCACAGACATCAAGCCTTGGCAAAGGGAGGTGAATTTCGTAGCCTTCCTCGCGCGGACATATTCAGAGAAGTACTTTCCTCGGAAGAGCTCGAGAAACTCCTCCCAAGTAATTTGTCCATTTTGAAGATGACCAGAGGTGGCCTTGCACCATGTGCGTGCATCTTTGTTAAGTGAAAAAGTAGCCAATAGGACATTCTCTTGGTCCAAGCATTACATAACATTAAACATCTGATCCATCCCATCGATCCAGTTCTCCTCCTCGTAGGGGTTTGATGATCTAGAGAATCGTGGAGTCTTTACTTGTACATTTTTTTTCATTTATAGACTAGTGATACTACCCACTTTCCCAAAAAAAAATCCTTTGATGTCCCTAAAGGGCACCCTACCTTCTCTGCTAACTCCTTGACATGCACTTCTGTCATTCTCTCCACAACCCCCATCACTTCCTTTACCTTCTTCCTCCCCAAACCTTCAACTACCAAATGATCCTCAACGTCTGGCTGACCCTCCCCCACTGAAAACCCCCAGCTGATTCCTGTAGGCCTTCCTCTGAAGGCCCATGCACTTCGTCTAGGTCCAGGAGGACGTTCTCCCATTGGTCGTCTATAGCAAGTTGAAGGAAGCTCACATGAAGGGCTCCGTCGACGACTAGGACCGGAGTGAGTGAAGGGCGGTCCATCCCCAAGAGTTAGGAGACCTCCCCCAGTGCAGGAGATGGAGACGCCAAGGCTTCTTCATCGTCAGATGCACCGCTTGAAGATGGTTTGCAAACCCTGCCTTTAGCCGCAGAATAGTCTCTGGAGTCCCTTCTAGCTCAGGCAAGGCGGCCCCACTTCCCCGTCACCTGCTAGCCAAGCAGGTAGCCGGCGATGGCCAGGGGTTGCTTTGGCTAGCAGAGGACCTGGCTAGGCACGATGGGGTAGAGAAGAGCAATAATGCTGGGTCCCGACGACCTGGCTGGACCATAACTCCCGAATTTGGGTAAGTCACATGCAACCCCCCAAACTAGGTTAGTTCTGAATCTGACCCCCTCCTACAGGCCGAGCTTAATGGGCTGGGTCGAGACCAGTTGCCTCACTTGGGGCCCCTCCTGCAGACCGAGCATAGTGGGCTGGCACGGGCCCGATTGGGTCGCATGGCTCAAGCCCAATTGACTCACCTGCGGCCCTCAATCAGCCCAGCACTATGCCTCCGGCCCCTGGGATTCAAATTTGAAACCTGGAGACGTATTCGTCTTCAACCTCCAGCCAATCCTTCTGCTGCATCTACAACTCCAGAGGCTGATGAACATGCACCAGGAAGACCTCACTGTCGATGGCCACCGTTAGCACATCGAGAATGTCCCACGTGGTACTAACCTAGATGATCACCTCCATCACCGTCAAAGCTTCCCTGCGGACAAGCCTCACCAAGCCCAACTCCACCTCTCCGAAACGGCCTCCCAAAAGGGCTATCCCGACATCGTCACACAAGACGATTGGGAGCCCGACCAGCCGTATTGGTCTCTGGCACTCTTCGGGTTCAGAAAATTGCCTCTCCGCACCGCCCACCTGGATAGTTAGAGAAGAATCCCCCTCGGCCACGGCAAAGCCTGCCGCCGCCGCCGCCTCCACTTCCTATGCACTAGGGCTGACCGCCAAGAAACTTCCCCTGCTCACCTGAGTAACCTCACACCCAGCCATCCTACCTCATCCTCCGGCCTTCAAAATACTCTTCGCCTCGTCCACCCATCCCACCACCGGGGTTACGCAAGGGCATCTCTGGAGCCATTCCAGACAGCTGTGTAACAGGTCAGCCGGCAGGGGTTCAAGGTCCAAGCAATCCCCTCCCTTCCTCTCACCATGGACCCCTGCAGGGTTGCTCTTTAGGACATCCACATAAGACCGCCGGAGAGGATTCCCCACCTTACCACCACCCCGATTCCCAGACCACCCCCCTTCCGCTGGAGAGCTGCAGGCACGCTGTAGATGTCCTCTTCTTCCACATCGGAAGCAGATGGCCCTTTAGGTCAAGACCCCCTGCCATCGCTTTGATCCCCTGGTCGCTGGAAGGCCCATTGCAGGCTACACGGACGGCGAGGGGTCGATCCACCAAGGGGCACCCTGTTCACCCCGGGTGCAAAACCCGGAACCCTCCTCGCCTCTTCAGAACATTCCCGGAACAAAAGACACTGTTGGTGAGCAGACAAACAGGAGAAAAGAGGGAATAAGACTCAACAATGGACTCTACTGCTACACTTTTTAAGATATTATCATTCATATTGTTCTACTAGAAATTTGAACAACGAATCACCATTCTGAAAGTGGATACCAAAAACCATCTAAGTTCACATTTTACTGGATTTCATGCAATAAGCTCACATTTCCTGTTGATGTCTCAGAAAGTTGACGAGTCCATGTGTTGGACAGGTTGATTGAGCCATCCCCTAGAGAAATTGTGATCCCAGCAGTTCCAGTTGAATGAAGTGATAGATGCCTGCCACAATGCAACAGGAAGAAAGCAAGCATTAAGAAAAATAGGCTATGAAGTCCAGATGAGGATACAAAGGCAAACTAAACCATGAAAATATGATACCGCTTCTTCCAAAGAAAAGTCAATTATCGAACCAATTTGAAATGACATGCTATTTTAAATTATAAGCACTACAAATAATTACCTACCGAGATGTCTGTACCCCAATAAGTCCTTGAAGACCCGCCGTTGCCATGAATTCTATCGTAGAAACTGAAGAGAGCTGATGCCGCAACAATGCTGATGCAGCCCCAGTGCCAGAATTTCCAGTAACTGCCAGATTGCCACCGATGGCAATTGTGTTGCGCTTGGATAATTGAGACTGTACCTCACTAGACATTGCCATTCTGTGATTCACGTTTTGCCAACTAAGAGTCAGAAATTCCAATAAACAGATTTACAGGATTTCTGGCCTTCCCATTTGTGGGAAGGCCTATGAGGAGTTGTCTCTGGATGATCTGCATCTTAGTGCCTTTGACGAGACCGGCAAATAGCTTCTCCCTTACTGCTTCAAATATTTGATGAAGACATGGAGAGATTTGGCTCTGGTGGGCAAGGAGAGAGCTGCACGGACACCTAAGGTGATCTTGAACGCCTGGGTAATGCACTTCTACAGTGGCCCCTACTGCTTTTATGAAGAATTCGCTTCACCTGGCACGACTTGGGAGCAGTGCAAGGAATTATATTGAAATTTGATTCACATCCGCGTCACTTGCCCGCTCCAGTGCAGGGTTAAAATTCAAGAAAGCTACCACAGTTGACATATTTGACAACCTATTTGGCCTACTGGTTAGCCACATTTGTGATCCCCCATGAAGAGAAGGGAATTCTCAGGGCCGAGGTGATCTACCCAGCTTGTTTAATGGCATGCGGCCACAGAGTTGTTGCTCCAGCTGCACTTGCAAGCATATATCATTCTTTCGGGACTTTGACTTCATATTCTTCACTCAGGGATAAAGGTATTCTGATGCCGACTCATTACTTGAGTGCGTGGGCAGGGTTACTTCTGCCAGAGCTCTCCCAAAGGTCGTCAGTGGTCAACGCCATAGCTCCACTCATCTTTGCCTTTGTTGGTCACCCAAATCAGGATGTCGTTCTGTAGTTGGGTAGTGCTCGACATGCCTTATCATTTATTCACACCGGGAGGGGCGAGAGCCTGGACTTTGATCACAACTCCCATCTTTATCGCACCTATTTAGAGCAGCATGGGGATTCAGTGACTTGCTGATTGTCTTCCCGAGCTATACCATCCCTCTGCGTACTGACCAAGTGGATCATTTGCATATGGCCCCGTATTCTAGTTCATCGGCGTTCCAGCACAGCATTCTTGAGCCACATTATCCGCATCGATTTGGCCAAAATTTCGGGAATGACCAGGCCATCCCTCCTAATGTGGATTTTCTTCTGACTCTTCGACAATACAGGCAGAGAGATGTACACCTAGTTGCAGCGGTATGGCAAGCTTTTCTTTACCGTGATGTGAAGGTGGATTACCCTCTTCCAAAACAAACGCACAAAGGCCACTTTGACATTCATTATGCGCGTTGGTGGTTCAAGGTCAGTAATGTCTTCAGACAGCACAGTGATACTATCCGGGCTGCTGAGGAGAAACGCCTAAGGAGGGAGGATTTGCCTCCCTTATTCCTTGATTTCAACTTTGTCAGGTCCCACTTTTCTGGAGCCGCTCGAGCAATTAGAGAGATTGAGACCCGTTGGAGGGAATAGGGATTATCCATCCCTATTAACAAGAGCCAGTATGTAAGGGCGTTGAAGCCCTTGAGGGATATGCCTACAGCAACCTCGGCTTCATGTTCTTCTCCCCCAAGGGCGGCTCCTAGTTCTTCAAAGGCATACTCCTGGTGAGAGGATTTGAGGGCCTCCTACGGGTTACGGAGCCAATCCCAATTGTCATAGCCAGTCCCTGAGGGGGCACTTGCAGGCAGTGTTTTTACAGAGTGGAGAGCACATGTAATCAATGCAGTGGGCAGCACCAGTCCAATGGAGTACATTTCTGAGTTGGTGGCTGCCACTCTATTACACCCACTATTTGTCTTGGATAAATTGAGGCATTCCCCTCGAGTTGGTCAGGTTCAACATCCGGCGTACCGCCGCTCCATGGAATATTTTCACATGACGGGACTCCATGGCCCGTGTTTTATTTCAATTTTAAATCTCACGCAGTAAACGAGGCAGTTGAGAACCGGACTAAACCCACAATGATTGTCAAGATCGTGTAGTTCAGGGAAAAACCTCGAGAGGCGAGATTTTTCTCCCTTGGATGTTCGGGGTGAACAAAGAGAACCCTCGCAGCAAGAAAAGGGGATGCAAGAGATGGTGTACAGACCACTGAAGAAGTTCAATGCACGTGTATCACGCAATTCGAACAAACACAAAATCCCTCCTATTGACCGACAGCGCGGGGAAGACGACAAACGAACAAGAGGCATGTTCTCTCCTCCCTCCACGTGGCGTGCTGCGAGAAATAGACTCCAAAAGTTTAAAGGAGGAGGCTTTAAGGAAAAAAGGGAGGCAAAAAGACCCGTCCGGGGTCAAGGGGACCCACGCGGGGTCGCTCGATCCCGGGCAGACCCCGACGCGAGTGGGCAGACCCACCCGGGGTCTCGAGACCCCGGGGGGGCCTACGTAGGGTCGACCCCTGGCAGGACCTACTCGGGGTCAAATGACCCCGGGGGGCCTATCCGGGGTCATTCGACCTCGGGTGGGGTCCCTGGGGACATTCAACCCCGTTGCCCCTTTCTCTCTCGCAGATGAAAAAAATAGAAGAAAAAAAAAGGAGAAAAAGGGCCCTCGCGGGGTCATTTCCATCCTGTCCAGCCCGTACGAGTTAAATCAACCCCCAGTGGCTCTCCAACTTCTATAAATGGACCCCGGGAGTCCAGATCTACACATTTACAAGATGAGAGATCTACACACACACAAAGAGAAGAGGGATCAAGCACTGTGAGAAGAATCTTTGCTCGTTGTCTGGCCCACTAAGGGTATGGGATACCTTGGTGGAACGGCCTTCGAGTGGTAGTCCCGCCTCAAGCCCAATTCCGTCATTGACTGGGCGGATCTCCAGAAGAAGTTCCTCAACCATTTCCAAATGACCAGGTGAAAAGTCTCCTTAGCTGAGCTTTGCTCCCTCCGACAGAAGAAGGGCAAGAGTGCCCTCGACTTCATCAAGAAATGGCGAGACCTCAGTATAAGGTGTGTCCCACCAGTCCAGGAGGATGCCATCACTATCTGTCGTCGAGGTTTGACGGCCGAAGTCAGCGAAAAGCTTCTCGGCACCAACGTCAAGGGCTTCAACTAGCTCAACTTGGCAGACGCTGAGATAGAAATGTTCTTCGCCGACAACCCAAGCTACGCTTCAGCGAAGGGTAAGCCAACGTGGGAACGCTAGGCTAGCAAGGAGGTGAACATCATCGAGTTCACCCCCACCACTAAAGCCAGCAAGGGAGCCGAAACAAGCAATTTCGACAAAAGGCCAGCTGATAAGTCGGCTACTCTCTCCTTCTCAAAGCGTATGAAGATGCCCTTCTCCGTCAAGAAGGAACACATGAAGATGCTCTTCGACCTCTGCATGGCCTAAAGGATCATCGAATTGCCTGAAGTCTGCAAGCTAGACGAAGCCCAGAAAACTGACGATCCCAACTACTGCCTATATCAACGCATGCTGGGTCATTCCCTAGAAGATTGCTACGTCTTCAAGACCCAGGCACAGAAGTTGATCTGGGACGGCTTGATCTAAATGAAAAGCGGTATCGTCGATCCTCTGTAGCCACACACGTGGTCCAAACCAGCCAAGGCAGCACGTGTGGTTCACCATCCGGCCAATGTGATCCACATTATGGCGGCGTTCTCTCTTTCTGATGATGAATCGGAAGAGCCCAGCACCAACCAAAGAGAGCATTCGATCTGGTACCCAAGGTGGCGGCCCTGGCATGATCACAGATCCCTCTCCTTGCCCAGGGAAAGAACCCGGCGACTCTTCGACATCCTAGTCGAACGGGCGTAAATCTTACCCCACGATCCGCTGGCAGGCTACAACTAGTGTGACTTTAATCACCCCCAGCATTGTCCCTTTCATGTGCGAATCTGCCACATGATCGAGTCCTGTGAGGAAGTCCAATACCTCATTGAGGAATGGATTCGATGGGAGCAGATCAATGCCGAAGGAAATTTCATGGCACTTGTTTGACTGTGACAAGCTGTCGAAGGAACCCAGGCTGTCGCCAGAAATGCACCAGAGCGGCCTGAGCCTCCCCAGGAAAATGGGCACATGTCTCCTTACCAGCATACTCTAGAATGGCTCAAATTTCAGACCGATAATCCAGAGGCTCTCAAACGACTGCGGAGACGTAGGGAGTAGGATGCCAACCGAGACGCGGGACCGAGTACCTTCTCGGCCAAGGTCATCCACTCTCCCACTCCCCCGGCTTCTCCTGAGCCTCCAACACCACAGGCTGGTCAACCAGCCCCTGCCACTCTAGCCGCACAATGGCGACCCTGGCAGGAGCTAGAGTCTCTACCCTTTTCCAAGGAAGACATTGTAAAACTCCATTGAGTCCTTCTCGATCGAGAAGATGTCCTGGTAGGCGAGACCAGGACGGACTCTTCCAGCCCTTCGCATCCTCCCCCTATTCTACCTCTGTCTTCGACACTCGAGGATAGAAAGGGGAAGCAAAAGCTGAGCGAGACCTCAGCTCCGCCGAACCAGGTTCTCCCTACAGCTTGCAGGTCGGGTCCGCCATCGCAAAGGCCATCCAGCGTGCGAGATCAAGATAGCTACCAGGGGCAACAAGGCCCCCAAACATTATCAGGTGTCATCCGACCCTATTCTCAGCCAGACCACAGGGGTCTGGTCGTGGAGCAAGATGTTGGTCATGCTCCTCAGGCCCCTCCTCATCAGAAATCCCAGCCATCGCGGTTAAGGCATCAAACTGTGCACATGTCTTCAGACACCAGCACCAGTACACCAACTCAACAGGGGAAGCCTTCCCTGCCACCGCGACTAAGGCATCAAACCGTGCATACGTCCTCGAATGCCAATACAAGTCAATTAGTTCCCAGTAAACTCCCACACCAACCATGGCAAAGGCAACAAGCCACGTCCACATCTTTGGACGCCAGTCCCAGCATCCCTACTTACCAGGAACTACCACTCGAAGTCATCGAGCAGGCAATCAATGCTACCTTCCAACTACAACAATTGAAATGTACCTGGATTGAGATTCGGGCAAAGCGGAGTCGCCGACCTCACCCTACAAACTCATCGGCTCGACGGTATCCCCGTGCGGACCTGTCAGCTCCAGTTCCAGTGCCTCCTCCTCCTACTCCCCTGGAGATGGCCATCGCCAAGAAATAGGAAAGGAATAGAAGGAAGAATCTCAAAAGGCAGCTCAAGAAGCAAGCCGAACAAGCGGCTGCCTTGCGGTCCCCAGCAGAGCTGACGCCTCTCCAGAGGTTATAGTGGCTCATTGACAACTTGGAGGAATACATTCCTCTTCGCCCTACCGGGCCCATCCCACTCGATAGCTACATCCTATGGGAAGACATGTAGAAATGAGCTCGCCTCCGGGACTGGGTCCAAGAAATGATCCAGAAGGTCGAGGAAGGCGAAACTCTCCGCATCTCGGAAGAGATCACCTTGTTCTATAAGGACAAGGAGATCACCGTGGAACAGCTCGAATAGATGCTTCGTGGCTGCACCTGTAACATGGTGGCCATCCCACCCCTAGACAATATCAACGCCTCAAAGCAAGGCGAGCTGGTAGCATCCAGAACCAGACAAAGGGTTGCAGATCCACAAAGACCACAACCAGCCCCAGAGCACGCCGGTCGTGGTCGAGGTCATGGTCGTGGTCGTGGACATAGCAGAGGCCGTAGAGGAGTCCCTGAGCTGTCTCTCTGCCCGTCTGCCTTCGATCCAGAACAGGTCATCCTCTTGCGAGGAGAACAACCTGTCCCTATCCCACCAATGGAGATCTGGGGGCAACCTAGCATTTTTGACCCTGCTGGCACCAAGGAGATCATCACCAGCACCCCGGTCTCGGCACCAACTCTAGCATGTCCTGTAGAACACGCAGGGTCATCCGGCAAGGACGAACTAGTCTTCCAGTCTCCCTCAGATGAGCCATCATTGGCTTCTTCCTTCCAAGAGTCTGCGGCTGGCCATAGCCAGCCCGACCCCAGCAACAAAGGCAAGGCAATGCGCCTCCCCGACGAGGAGTGACGCGGCAGCCCACAATAGATCCAGCTCGATATACTACCATTACTGGAGGATGCTCGAGCCCAAGCCGATCGAAAGGTCCTTCACCAGATGAAGCGCTTCCCTGCCAGTATCACAATCTAGGAAGCCATCGCTTGGAGTAAAGATCTGAGGGAAACTCTTATCAAGATACTTCAAGAGATGGAAGTCTACGAAGCACATACGGTAGAAATAAAAGCTGCCACGTATGAAGCTTTCACAGCCAGTGTCACCTTCACAGAGAAAGACTTTTTGCTCTCTCCTCCGTGCCATAACTGGCCCCTCTATATGAAGGGGAAAATCAATGGGCATGAAGTAAACCGAATTCTGGTGGATGCTGGTGCGACTGTCAACATCATGCCCCTTAAGACTTTCAAGACTTTATATCTGACCCCTTTCCTCCAAAAGGTTCAGGCGGTCAAGATATCTGGCTTCAACCAGAAAATTGAGGAAGTCCTCGGTCGAGTGGATGTCGACTTGGTACTCAATGATTTCATCTCTAAGGTGACTTTCTACATCATCGACTCCAACACATCCTACAAAGTGCTGTTGGGTAGATCTTGGCTCCCTGAAAACTGGGTCGTTCCCTCAACCCTCCACCAGTGTCTCAAATACATTAAGGATGGGGAACAATGCACAGTCTTTTCTGACCTATCCCCGTTCACTCTGGCAGAATGCAACTTGGCCGATGCAGCTCTCTACTTCAAGGGAATCAGTCCCTTCCCAGTGATCAAGAGCAAGAGCAATGACTGGCTCTCAGAAGAGGAGGAGGAAAACCTCTTCTCCGTTGACGAGGAGAAGGCTAAGCTTCACTGGCTGCGTCTTAGCACCAAGTCAACCACAGACTGCCCTGAGAGGCGTAAAGTCAATTTTGAGGCTAACCTCATTAGTTGAGCACAAGGTCAAATAGCTCACGACGTTCGTCGTCACTTACAGGCTGCAACACCGGTCCAAGAAAAGGGCCAAAAGGGACAAGTCCATTATCTTCCACAAAGGAGACATGGCCCCTCCAACCCTGCTAGAAGACGACTTTGGCTGGTCCAGGCAAGTCGACAACGTCCCTGAAGCTGTCCAAATCCTAGACGACCTATCACCTTGCATTGAGGAGATGTGCCTCAAACAACATAT
The DNA here is from genome assembly GCA_024336825.1 of Amorphophallus titanum. NCBI lineage: Eukaryota > Viridiplantae > Streptophyta > Magnoliopsida > Alismatales > Araceae > Amorphophallus > Amorphophallus titanum. Next base: position 47,178,737 of record JANBPO010009603.1, on the reverse strand, counting down.
CCCTCAGTGGCAAGGCTCTGCACAGCGAAGGTACTTCCATAACCTGTGGACACCATCGCAGGTCCAGGGGCAAACCCCGTTCTCTCAGAAAGACACCCGAGGTCTCGGCTATGACCAGGACCCAGACTTTTGTGTCTATCATGCGGTTCATGCCATAGGACCGATGCAACCAGCCGTTGACCGATTATCACCAACGCCAAGTTTGACAGCTCGGGAGATGAGGGAGAGGAGATCTTAATTCCACTTCCTGCCAGGACTAGCACTCCAGTTCCAGCACTTGGTAAGGCTTCCCTGTCTGTCCACGAGGACGTGGAGACCGGGGAGACCTTCGCGGCCCCCCAACCAGTTCTAGAGCCTACCTTGCCACACCTTCCCCCTGAGGAAGGCCTCCAGAATGAAGACCGCGAGGCATTGCCGGCACTGGCAGACAACTCCGACCAAGCCTCCAGAATTCCAGTCGATGACTGTCAGTCCGACAAGGATGACCGGGGGCAACCTCAGGCCGAGAACGGCAGCAATGACCTTCCAGTCCCAGTAGCTTCAACCATTAGCTCCGAGGACCCACGGGTGTACGAAGCTACCACTGACAATGAAGACTTCGTCAACTTCCAGCCTGCACCTCCCGAGCTGGAGGATGGTGGCCAAGCAACCGTCGACGAGCTTGTCGAGATCAATCTGGACAACAATGAGACCCCTCAGCCCACATTCCTCAGTACTCTCCTCACTGAAGCAGAGAGGTAGGACTACAAGCAATTCCTGCTCGAATACAAATACTACTTCGCCTGGACATACCAAGAGATGCCAGGGTTAGATCCCTCCATAGCGGAGCATGATCTGGCTATATCTCCCTCAGCTACGCTAGTTAAACAACCCCAGCGACGCATGCGCCACGAGTTGGAGCTCCAGGTCGTGACCAAAGTTGATAAAATGGTGGAGGTAGACTTCATCGAGCCGTGCATCTATCCGGTCTGGTTCGCTAACATCATCCCAGTCAAAAAGAAAAATGGTCAAGTCCACATCTGTGTCGACTTTCGGGACCTCAACAAAGCCAGTCCAAAGGATGACTTCCCAGTTCTGATCACAGAGATGATGGTCGACATGACCATCGGACATGCCCTATCCTTCATGGATGGGTCATCAGGCTACAACCAAATCCGGATGTCCCTCCGAGACAAGGGCTACACCGCCTTTTTCTTTTTTTTGTAAGACTCAGTAAGTACATCCGCAGGTCGACTCTCTTACAGGTGGGTGACTGATGTCACGGTGATAGAGAGAAGGTGTCAGATGTCATCGCGAATCCCTAGAGGGATCGAGGTTTGGTGTGGAACCGAGGGGGTCTTTTATTTATTGGTTCAGATAACGACTCAGGGCCAATGGTAAGATGTTTGTTGGCTTAGACTGAAGGTCACGATGGCCAATGACTGGGCTTAGACGTCAGGTCGTGACGCCAAAAGGGGAGAATATTTAACGATTTAGACGTAAAGTCATGACGCCGTATGACTTGGCTTAGACATATGGTCATGACGTTAAGGTAAAATTTTTAAATGACTTAGGCGAATTGACATGACGCCGTACAGCTTGACTTAGGCAGAAGGTCATGACGCCAAGGCAGAATTTTTAAACGACTTAGGCAAATTGCTATGACGCCGTAGAGCTTGGCTTAGGGGGAAGGCCATGACGTCAAGGTAGAATTTTTAAATGACTTAGACGAATTGCTATGACGCCATACAACTTGGTTTAAGGGGAAGGCCATGATGCCAAGGCAGAATTTTTAAACGGCTTAGGCGAATTACCATGATGCCGTACAGCTTGGCTTAGGTAGAAGGCCATGACGCCAAGGTAGCATTTTTATCGGCTTAAGCACAGGGCCATGATGCCGTATTACTTGACTTAGGCGGAAGGCCATGACGTCAAGGCAGAATGTTAAATGGCTTAGGCGAATTGACATGAGGCCGTACAACTTGGCTAAGGTGGAAGGCCATGACGCCAAGGTAGAATTTTTACTGGCTTAGGTGAATTGCCATGACGTCGTACAGCTTGGCTTAGGCGGAAGGCCATGACGCCAAGGTAGCATTTTTACCGGCTTAAGCATAGGGCCATGACACTGTATTGCTTGGCTTAGGTGGAAGGCCATGACGCCAAGGCAGAATGTTAGACGGCTTTGGCGAATTGCCATGACACCGTACAGCTTCGCTTAGGTAGAAGGCCATGACGCCAAGGTAGAATTTTTACCGACTTAGGTGAATTGCCATGATGTCGTATAGCTTGGCTCAGGCAGAAGGCCATGACGCCAAAGTAGTATTTTTACCGGCTTAAGCACAGGGCCATGACGCCGTATTGCTTGGACGTCGTATAGCTTGGCTTAGGCGAAAGGCCATGACGCCAAGGCAGAATTTTTAAACGGCTTAGGCGAATTACCATGACGCCGTACAGCTTGGCTTAGGCAGAAGGCCATGACGCCAAGGTAGAATTTTTACTGGCTTAGGCACAAGGCCATGACGCTGTACAGCTTGACTTAGGTGGAAGGCCAAGACGCCAAGGCAGAATTTTAGACAGCTTAGATGAATCACCATGACGCCGTACAGCTTGGCTTAGGCAGAAGGCCATGACGCCAAGATAGAAATTTTTAAACGGCTTAGGTAAATTGCCATGACACCGTACAGCTTGGCTTAGGCGGAAGGCCATGATGCTAAGGTAGAATTTTTAAACGGCTAAGGTAAATTACCATGACACCGTACAACTTGGCTTAGGTAGAAGGTCATGACGCCAAGGCAGAATTTTTAAATGGCTTACGCACAGGGCCATGACGCTGAGGCAGAATTGCAGGTTTCATCATCACTATTGGATTTATAACGATGCAAAGAAGTTCATAAGTTTTATCAGAATAGACGTAAGGTCTATCTCGGACGGGTTTCATCATTGATCGGGCGATGCGCTGGTTGGTCAACGATGAGTTTTATCGTCGGTGGGACGTAAAGGAATATGCGGGTCTTGTTAGAATAGACGTAAGGTCTATCTCAGACGGGTTTCATCATCTATCCAGACAGAAGGTTCGGGTCAAAGGTGAAAATTTTTTTTGTTGACGGACTAGACAAAAGGTCCGAGCCAGAGTAAGAAGGGTCTCTTTATTGAGTGACCGGATGAAAAGTCTGAGCTGGAGGTAGAAGGGTCACTTTATTCATCAACTAGATGGAAGGCCCGTACCAAAGATGAAATATTGATGCCGACCCAGCAGAATGTCGGAGTCAACAAACCTTGTTTAGACGGTATGTCCAAAACAAGGGCAGAAATAAAGCATTATTGTCGTCTTGTCGAAAACGACCAACCTAGAAGAGACAAAGGGTCTAGGCCAGGGCAGAATACGACTGTTGACTTGACAAAGTTGTCAAAGTCAACCAACTTGGCAAAGACGCGAGGCCCTAAGCCAAGGGAGGAATATGGGATATAGATACTGACCCATCATCATGTCAGAGCTAATGAACCTGGCAAAAGCGTGAGGCCTAAGTCGAAGGCAGAATATAGTATGAGTGTTGACTCGATGTCTTGTCAGAGTCAACGAACTTGGCAGAGATGTGAGGCCTAGCCAAGAGCAGATTGTAGTATGAGTGTTGACTCGACGTCCTGTTAGAGTCAACGAACTTGGCAGAGGCGTGAGGCCTAAGTCAATAGCAGAATGTAGGATCAGTGTTGACTCGACGTCCTGCTCAAGCCAACGAACTTGGCAGAGACATGAGGCCTAAGCCAAGGGTAGAATATAAGGTAGGTGCTGACTCGACGTCCTTTCAGAGTCAACGAACTTGGCAGAGGCGTATTTCCTGGGTACAGGTGCTGGCGGCCTACTAGGGTTTTCCCGACTTCCAGAGGGTGAGAGTAGAGGCGATGGGGTTTGGCGCCTTCCTCAGCATCGAGCCGGTACGACCCGACCTGGTATTGATTTAGGTGTCGAGGGAGAGATGGGACCGAGCGAGTAGGGCTTTCCTAAGGCCCTGGGGGCATATGGTGTTGAGCCTTGAAGATGTGGCGAGGACTACCGGGTTGAGGGTGGATGGTGAGGCAGTGAGTGAGGTGACCCTCCTTGACTACACAGAACTAGCCCACAGACTTCTAGGCTTAGAGATAGTGGCAGGTGGCCCTAGGAACTGCAGGATGATTTTTAGGACAGAGCTAATGGGTCTCCTTGGGCTAGGAGACTCTCGATAGAGGATGGGGGAGTCAGTGGGGGAGTTTGTCTAGCGACTGACTGTGAGGGCCAGAGCGGCCTATTGCCAAGACCCTACCCACAGAGAGAGAGAGCGGACCGAGATCTGAGGAGGATCTTGTTTTTGATGCTCGGGAGGCTACTCTTGGGGACAAAGGGCGACAACATGAACTACAAATTTCTAGGGATTTTGGAGGTCTTGGACGGGGTGGGACGATATGCCTGGGGTGCTGCGCTACTAGCGCACTTGATAGCTGACCTGTCCATGGGGATGGGTCGTGAGACAACCGTTAGCATCTTCTCACCTTTCCTTCAAGTATGCATTTTTTTCATGCTTAAGATTAAAATGTTATGTTTGGCTAATGATTATGCTTATGAATGATGCTAATGCTTGCGGGTGCAGGTGTGGAGTCACCTCTACATGCCTATGGATCGATCTAGCCCCTGACCTAGAGATGCAGACGCATACCCCCTGGCACGATGGTGGCTACAATGTGTGACTGAGACCCGCACTCTTACGAGCTGCAAGTCATCAGATGGGAGTTCCGCAACTACCCCGCTTCCTTGGTACATATGATTATGATGTGTTTGGTTCTATTTCTTGCTTATGATGATATGATAATGACATGCGTGCATGCGAGTTGTGTGGAGACCTTACCTAGGGATGACTGATGAGGGCCTACCATGGGTTGCAGTGGGTCGACCCTTGTTTGGGCGTGAGATCTGGGTTCACTGCCTAAACGAGATCGAGCCCCTGTGACTGAGGCTGGTGATGAGGACACTGGGCTTCCACCAGGAGTGGGTTGACATCACAGAGCCACGCGGGATAGGGTGAAAGACCCATGGACGGGCAGTGGTGACAGACTAGCGGCTATGGTTCCCGGAGCAGTACACCAATTGGCAGTGGGGTGGCACTCCAGTCGTCTCCCATGCGCATGACAGCTCGACATATTTACAGTGCTATTGGGAGACGTATGCCGGTCGGCCTCAGATGAGGCCTAGAGGGGTATGTATGCATGCTTTCTATTCTCTATGCTTTGATTAGTGTGATAAATGCTTATGACAGACATGTGATGGATGCAAGATGATGGAGATGCAGTGGCAATCGACATGCAGGCGCAGCTCCATAGCCTGGAGGCTCAGCTCGCGACTACGCGGGTAGACTGGGAGACCTTGGTGAGTATGCATTTCCTATATGCCATGATCAACCCTGAACTTTGGCGATTAGCAACTGACAGTCTCAATTAATGCTACGTGCCCAGTAGGGAGTAGCAACTGGAGGGGCAGGAGGTGCTTCTTCGAGTATGAGTGATCAGACGGTCGAGGTCGCTTCTTTGTAGGAGCGACTCGCAGGAGCAATCACGCGTGCTGAGGCAGCGGAGCGCGACTTAGCAGCACATGTGAGTTAAAAAAGACATTCAATCTTTGCACATTATTTTCTACAAAAATATATCATGATGCTTATAACAATAGGCTGTATGATGTATGATGTAGGCAGAGGAGTTGCAGGAGGCGCTCACTCGAGCCACGCTGGTAGGCACCGAGCTTGTGATCTGCGACCGGTGAGGCGCAGAGTTAGAGGAGGCGGCGAGAGACAGAGAGGGAGGAGCTACCTCGCGATGTGGTAGAGTTGTGGATCCTCCTCGAGGTAGAGAGGAGAGAGAGGGCCCGTGAGCAAGCGGAGGTGCTTGAGCTGAGGATCCGACTTAGTGCCGTGGAGGAGCGCTTACAAGCAACAGAGGAGCGCTACTGGAGAGGCCGAGAGTGGGCGCAGCGAGAGGGATGCCCTAGTGTGTACTCCAGCACAAGCTACTTAGTGGGTTCCTCCACGCAGTAGAGGAATGAGGTAGAGGAGCGTGCACGTCTTGGCGAGAGGTCAGCTGCCAGCCAGGGGTCGATGAGGCCCCCACGAGTTCCAACGAGAGATAGAGACGGAGATGGGGAGAGAGGGGAGGCAGAGAGTAGGAGGTAGGAGGGTGGTGATGAGAGATAGAGAGATTACCTTTGTACACAACATAGATATATGGTTATGACTATGAAATGAAAAGCATGTTTGTTACCTGAGTTTGTCCATTTTTTACACTTGTGTACTTGTCAGTTGCTCCTCTTTACCCCTGCGTGTCACACCTTAGCAAATAGGTTAGTAAATCTGTTTGACTTGGCCCCTTGCTCAATAAGTAAGGGAATGTCCTTTTTGACCTTGATAAAGGGTTAAGCGGCCAAGCCACAAAAGGTAGCACACACCCACTCCGTGGGGTGGAAGTGAATGGGGTAGAAGGTTCAGATGGGGTAGAGGTTTCCATGGCGGGGGTGTCGAGTGATAGCAAAGGGGATGCAGTAATGATACATCCAAGTGGAGGCAAAGGTGGAGGTGTAAGTGGGGGTAAAGGTGAAGGTATGGTTTGCTCAGGCTCAGCCAAGGATGGTGGTAGAGAAGGTGAAGGCAGTGGAGATGGAGTGGGCAAAGGTAGCAGAGATAGAGGCGACTTGGGTAATGGGGATGATGAAGAGGGAGGTGATGGAGATGGTGCTGGCAAAGAAGACGGCGATGAAGAAGGTGAGGAGGCACGCGGTGCCCACCGTCGACGTGCCGAGATGACACGTTGGGCGATGTTAGGAGCAGAAGTGAGGGTGGCAACATGAGTGAAGGAAGGGGTAGAGGAACCCGCCTGAGTAAAGGCTTGGGTAGGTGGCGGCGATGTAGCTGGGGTAGGAGGTGGCGATAAGGTAGGTGGAGAGATAGGTGAGGGAACGGGTGATGGACTATGAGATAGAGCAGATGATGGAGCGGGTGCAACACTAGACGAAGAGGAATCACAGGGGTGCCCCTGGTCTTGCAGTGATGGAGACGGCTGCTTGGGCGGCACTTCTTGTTGCTGCTGGTTGTTGCGAAGATCTAAAATAACTTTATGCATGGTGGCCTAATCAATCCTCCTCTTATCCTCCAAATCATAAAGATAATCCTGGAACTCAGAGTAATCCTCGACCAAATGCCCCTGCTAGCGATGAAATTCACAGAACTGAAGCATATTCCTGACTGCGGGTCGGCAAGGCACAACTGGAGGGAGCGGCAATGCGTGAGTGGCCACCAAAGCCCTAAAAAAATTGGTAAAACACTCCAACAACGGAGGATGAGGAGCCTATTCCAGGCAAGGTGGATGTCGAGCGGTATGAGACGGGGTAGAAGGGAGTGGGGGTTGCGTAGGCAAAGGCGTATGGCGACTAGTGGAGAGACTAGGCGAGACAAATGTGGAGCGGGACGTGGAGGTATGTAGTGGACGACATTCACTTGCTAGGGATGTGGTGTTTCCTTGACTGGCGGTGGAGACATAGGTGGAGACACATGTGGGCATGTGGAGGCAGAAGGCTGACTGTGGATAGCAGAAGGCTGACATGCGAGAGTGTAGGGGTATGTAGAAGTGGAAGGTTGACTCATGGAAGGATATGTGGCAGAAAGCTGACTTATGACAGGTTGACTGATGGGAGCGTAGGGTTGGCTTGTGGAGGGTGAGGTATAAGCGGATGTGGAAGGTGGAGACTCGGGGTCAAGGAAATCTTAGAGTTGTTGGCGGATGAAGCGGACTCGACTATAGAGTTGTGCCAAGAGGTGATATCATTATGGGCTAAGATGAACTGATATTTCGGCGTTGCATTAGAAATCAGCATCTTGATTAGCTCTCCCTCTGGAATGTGTCCCGGGACTTGCACAGCCAGGCAACACCAACGGTCGGCAAACTCCTTATCGGGCTTCATCTTCTCATGGGCCAGATCTACCATAGAATATCTAGGCCCAACCTGATCTTGAAACTACTGAAGGAACTTGTCTTGGACAGCTTAAAAATTCACAACTTGCTCTTGCGGTAATGAGAAGAACTAATCCTGAGTCGGGCCTTCCAATGACAGACCAAATAGATAAGCCATCAAGCATTGGTCATGTCGAAATTGGGCCGACTCATAAACGAACTCCTTTAAGTGCACATACGGGTCACCGGCTCCACCATAACGGCGATATGCGAGAATTTGTGAAGATGACAGAAGCTGAAGATTTTGACACTCAAACGGAACACTTAAGGAGGATTTGGGATCGATTTGGCATTGAAGTTCATCAAGCTGGCATTGGGTTTGAGCAATCATCTCCTGGGTAGGGAGAGATCGAGAGAAAGGTGGGCCAACTTGAGCAAGAGTTTGTGAATGTGGACCAGCATGATGATAATGGGTCAGATGAGGGGATCCGGGCTGAGGAGTATATGGGCCCATTCCAGGAGTGGAAGGGTACATGGGCCTAGAAGAGACATTAAAATGAGCATGAGGACCAACTGGGCCAGCATCATAAGGAGAAGAAGAATAAGGCCCATTAAGATGGAATTGGCTATTGGAAACTGGGCCAACAGTATGAGAAGGAGAAGGCCCATCAAGATAAAATTGTCCAGTAGAAACTAGGCCAGCCACATGGGAAGGGGAAGAAGGTGGCCCATGAAGGTCAGAAGGCCTATTATGAGGAGAAGGCCCATTAAGATGAGAAAAAGGCCTATTAAGAGAAGGAGACCCATGAAGATGATTTGCAATGAGCCTATGGGCCTGGGCCGGATCCTTTTGGCGAACAAGAGATGACAAATGGGCCATGAGGTGAGCTTGTTCTTCTGATGGGTCAGAGGGACCATGGGAAGATGGGCTTGCGTAGGAAGAAGATTTCACGTGGGAATAGGAATAAGATCAGGAAGGAGAAGGATACATGGGATGATGATGCTCCATGAGGGCAAATGGAAACTTTCTATAGGGATATCAATGGGAATACAATCAGGGAAGCAAGGACATGAAGGGGACTCACTAAGACTAATGCAAGAAAATAAAAATTACATGACTAGACTCATAAAAACATGACGAACACAATGGCACATGCCGACGAGTAATCCAAGCCTTTGAAAAAATGTGGAGGGGCAAGGGATGCCCCCATTACATGGTCTCCACTAGATGTCCGGGACATCCACGGGGCCATAGGTTGACCAATGGGTCACAAACGGGTCAACTGGTGGCCAAAATGGGGCAAGATAGGGCATTTTGGTCGACCAAACCCCTTGGTTCGATCGACCAACAGGGTAGGTCAACCTACCCCAAGGGGTGGGTCTACTCACCCATGACCATGCTGAAAAATAGCCTAGTCGGTCAACCGACCAAAGAGGCCCGGTCGATTGACCAGAACGCAGTCGGCCAGCATACTGCATTCTCAAGGACGCGGTCGATCGCCTGACCGCGACCTGCCCTGAACACCTACTATGGCAAAAGGCCATTTGGTCGACCAAATCGACCTAGTTGGTCGACTGAAAATGGCAGAGAACCCTCCGGACTCAACGCCGGAGTGCATTTCCACTCCCCAATCACCCCCAGGTGATGGGGAAAGCATGGGAAAACCATTCCCTGGCCTTTGGACCACCAAGAGGTGCCATTTAAACCCCAAAAACACAATTAAAATGGAGAATCTGATGCTCACCCCAAAATCATGCAATTTAACCCCAGCGTGAAATAAACCACACTTGGCTCACCTCGGCCTACAAAACACGGGGAAATTGAAGTACACGGGTTAGAGAACTATCCCCCTACCTCCACCAAAGAGTTCCTGCTCCAAGGATGCCATTTCCATGAGAAAATGCCTCACGAAACCCGCCAGCGCCCCGAACTCATGAATGATCTCCTCACCGCACTGCGCCTCATCCCACGCTCCATCTTGGCTACTCTCTTCCTACGTGCCACCTCCATCTTGCCCGCCTCCTCCTCCGTCGGCTGCCCAGAGAAGAGGGGGAGAGAAACAGACAAACATAAGACAGACGGAGAGAATGAGAGATGGGGAGAGAGAGGGGGTGAGGGTTATATTTATAGGAAATAAATCAGGATTTCAAAAATCTAGAACATGCAAAATTGGGGAAAAATCTTGTCCACGATCCTTGAAAAATGCATAATGTGCCTGCAATGTCACGGAGCCTGACAACACGCCAGTTCACCCTACATAGAGGTCCGAAGGCTTGACAACCAAAAACCCTATTAAATCATAAAACATGATCCGAGACTCACAACAGTGCTCCGAAACCCACAAATTCTGATCCAAAAAATCTGGCGTGTTATAGTCCTCCCCTCCATACAAAAATTTCATCCTTGAAATTAAGGCAACCACGACTCAAAGTGGAAGAATAACTTACCCAGTTGGTAACACTCCTACAGCACCTGGTAAATCTCGATTCTTGCAAAACCACTACTCAAGGGATACAACCAGACCATGATCACCGATAGAAATGCCTCGCTCCACAGCACCATACACAGAGATCCTCAGACCCAGCATAGCACACACAAGGGTACTAGTCTGTCCCTACCTCAGCCACAACGAAATTCCAACCATGGCATCGCTACCACCATCTCGCTCACTGAGGAGACGTAATCCTTATTACAAGAAACTTGCCACCGATAAAATCTCATGCTCGGAGGACCAATCAAATGTCAGCTTCACCTTCTACTGACTGAACTCACGCCTTGCACCAGGGGCAACCATCACTGAGCCTCTATAAGCTCACATAGTCATCACAATTGGCTGCCACCATTCCTTCGACTTTGCGCCATGAACCATCTCAAACATGGCAAGCTGAACACCAATAATAGCACAGAACCAACTCTGGTCCAAACATAAACCTTCAACAAATCCCAGATCCTATCCAGGAAAAGGCATATCTCATAACCAGCCACCTAAGGCCTCACTTGTGCATGGCTCTCGCCATTCTCAACTCGCCATAACTGGCATCTTCCATCTATGAAAATTCATTCGCAGGTCACTAGATACTCGTCAATGTGAAACCCTCGCTTGCACAACTTCCTCTTTCCAGATCCTTCACCAAACCTGATAAACGCATTCCAAATCTCAACGAGCAATCTGTTGACTCCTACACAGGCCATCACTCTGTCTTGAGCTGATCATCACTCGGACAACGCATGTCACGCCCCGAGATATATGTATAGCAGAAGCAAATCGGGGACGTGAGCAGCCGACAATGCTTCTTAAGCTAGAAATATAATCAGAGCACAATAAACATCCACAAAAATGATGAACGTACTAGGATATAGACTCAAAATCCACTCTTATTGAATAATAATCAAAGTACACTTATGTTCGACTCTTGGACACTTCAAAACACTACACCTAATAAAAAGGAAAATTACATAGTTGACTCATGAATCTCAAACTATCTAGGGCTTCTCTTGATCTTCACTCGCTCTCGCCCTCGAATTCGTCATTAGAATACTCCGAACCCGATCCACTAGAGTTTCCTGAAAAGATTGGGAAAGTAGAGATTGAGTACACTTACCCAGTAGGTATTGATGGGTGCGAAGCGATTGATTCAAAAGGGGGGTTGAATGAATCCCCTTATAAAATTTTGCCCGACTAAAACTATGACAGAACAATGATGCAGAATTAACACTATTGTCATAATATCACTAACTTTGTCTCCTATGAGTCTTTGTCTGCCTCATATAAGAGTTTCCTAGCTGCATTATCCTCAGTTTCAATACCAACCAGTTGGAGGAATGCTATAGAAGATTCTAAGTGGAAGAATGCTATGCTTGAGGAAATGCAAGCTTTAGACAAAAATCATACATGGGACCTTGTACCTCTTCCTGTAGGAAAGAAACCTGTTGGCTGCAAGTGTGTGTTTACTATAAAGCAAACCCCTGAAGGTAAAGTTGATCGATACAAGGCTCGATTAGTTGCAAAGGGTTACACACAGACTTATGGGATTGACTATGATGAAACTTTTGCACCCGTGGCGAAGATGAACTCTGTGCGAACCTTGATTTCTTGTGCAGCCAACTATGGTTGGGATTTGTTCCAGCTTGACGTTAAAAATGCTTTTCTTCACGGCGAGCTTCAGGAGGAAGTATACATGGAGATTCCTCCTGGATTTGCCAGTAATATTACAGCCGACAAGGTTTGCAGACTCCGACGATCTCTCTATGGATTGAAACAGTCACCTCGGGCATGGTTTGACCGTTTTCGACAAGCAGTCTTGAATATGGGCTATAGTCAGAGCAATGCTGATCACACGATGTTCTTCCAACATCGTGGAAATCGAGTGGCCATTCTAATTGTATATGTTGATGATATTGTGCTTACAGGAGATGATATGGAGGAGATTGCACGTCTGAAGACCCATTTAACAAATGCATTTGAGGTTAAGGATCTTGGACGACTTAAATACTTTCTTGGAATTGAAGTTGCCCAATCCTCCCGTGGGATTTTCCTCTCTCAACGAAAATATATTCTAGATCTCCTCAAAGAAACAAACATGATGGCGTGTCGACCAGCGGCCACACCTATCGAACAAAATCATCGCCTCATAGCAGATGCAGGAGCTTTAGTTGATCGAGAAAGATATCAACGCTTGGTTGGGAGACTCATCTATTTGTCTCATACCAGGCCAGATATTACTTTTGCAGTCAGCGTTGTTAGTCAATATATGCATGAGCCCCGTACACATCACCAGGAGGCTGTTTTTCGCATTCTTCGGTACCTAAAAGGATGTCCAGGTCGGGGTTTGCTATATTCAAGACATGGCCACTTAAAGGTGGAGGCTTACACTGATGCTGATTGGGCTGGCTCCCTTGATGATCGACGCTCAACATCAGGATATTGTACATTTGTGGGTGGTAACTTGGTAACCTGGCGAAGCAAAAAACAAGATGTTGTGGCTCGTTCTAGTACTGAGGCAGAATATCGGGCCATGGCACAAGGAGTTTGTGAGATATTGTGGCTTAAGCGGCTTCTCATGGAGTTGCGTCTCTTTCAGTCTGGCCCCTTACTACTATTTTGTGATAACAAAGCTGCCATTAATATTGCCAATAATCTTGTTCAGCATGATCGTACGAAACACATTGAGATAGACCGACATTTCATCAAAGAAAAGCTTGATAATGGTGTTTTACATATTCCATTTGTAAGGACATCTGAACAGCGAGCTGATATGCTCACCAAAGGCCTCAGTGCTTCAATGTTTTCTTTGAACAAGGACAAGATGGGGATTCACGATATATTTACCCCATCTTGAGGGGGAGTATTGTGATTGTGCGATGATTATGTGGTGATTGCGTGATCTGTAATCTAGATCCACAATTATCTCCTCTAATCTCTCTCTATCGTCTAGATCCATTTTTTCCTCCTCCTGTCTTTTTTAGGTTTGTATGAATTCTATATGTAGGGGTGATTGCCTCATGTACAAACATAGAAAGCAATACGATTCTCTTCCCTATTCTTCTTCTATGATCAATTTTTCTGTGCAAACTCTCAATTCTTATGTGCGAACATAATTTTTTTTTGTGTCAGTATGATTGCTGAGTTCATCCTCATGGTCGTCCACGTGAGTGGAAAATATTCCCAATAGATTTGAGTCTGGACAATAAATTTGAGCGGGACCCAAATTAAGCCGGGTTTAAGTCCCATCTGACATGGGTTTAGTAGCAAACTCAAGTCAAATTAAGTCGAGCTCAATTGTATCGTGTTTAGGCTCGATCGAGTTAAGTTCAAGATACCGTTTGAAATAATGGAGTTTATGTACTTTTGGATATGTTGACTTGGATGGTTGGGTTTGAACTCAAGCAACTCAATAAAATTTCGCAAAAGTTAGACATATCTGCATTACGTAAGTGTATATGATATACGTAAATAAAAATGTATATCATTATTTAAGCTAGTTCGTGCGCCAAATTAGTGAAGCTCGATCAAAGTCGAGCTCGGTTCGTTTAACTAACATAATGTACGGTCCGCTCAAGTTTGAGCTTCACGTTTATCAGTGTTAACGTCATGAAATCTATGATATCCTACTCCGACTCAAATTTATAGAAATGGAGTCTGCCGATTTTCATACTATATAATAGGGTTGACGGCCCGATAGGTATGCAGACCTGATTTGATTTTAGATCGGATTACAAGACATTTTTGACCCGTGAATTTGAGTCTAAAAATCAGACCCGACTAAGTTCACGGGTCAAGTTCGAACTTTGAGTTCGGCCCATAAGTCGGCCCGACTCGCTCTTTTTTTTTTGCTGATGCTTGAAGCGGACCGCTAGGAAGTCCAATAAGAAAGATTCTTCTCTGTACCCCCATTTTAATGGGGCAAGAAACAAACCAAAGACTAGCTTCTCTCAGTCAACACGACCTGTAGTCTCATTCCATCGAGCGGGTATAAATTCAGGGGCTCTGGTCAACAGCCCATCCTCTGGAACTAGGTCTTATAGCTCGAGCACGGCACTCCACTTTCGGACTTCCCCGAGGAGGTAGATAGGCCTTCCCCATGTTGCAAAGTCTGTCAAGCTGTCCCTCTCAACCAGCAACGCCTGCTCAGCTTTGCAGATGAGGAATAGGTCCCTCTTCCCCTGAAGATTGAATCACCTCCGGAAAGACATCAAGTGTTTATCTTTGGGATGATCCCTCCTAGCATCGTCCCCATGGTCATACTTGAAGGAGTCACCCCTGATAATGAGAAGGCGGCTGGTGTCTACTATATCGGTCTCCGAGTCTGAGGATTCTGCAACCACAGCAAGCTGCACATGCCCCCGGTCCAAGGAATGGACATTCTCCAACATCACCACGACACAGGATGCAGTAGAAGAAGAACTAGATGTCATTTTTTTCTGTAAAAGCATACCAAGAGGAATAAACAAGGTTAGAAAATAGTTTATCAAAATAGCATTTCTGATGAAATTTCGGCAGAGTCTCCTCAGCTCGGGGGATTGCCAGAAGGAAGCGGGAACGCGTCCACTAAGGGAACGGTCCCTAAAACAAGCCGTGGGTGTCACACCGAGGCCAAAATAGAACACCTAGGGGAATAGCTCCGAGGGCAAGCCCTACTAGGAGCCTCCCGAGGTCTGGAAAGAGGGATTTGAATCACGAATGGCAAGACTTCTCCCTCACCCGCTCGAAGGATGTCGCCACACTCCAAGCTCACTCGGTGCAGCAGAGGGAACAGGGCAGAGAGAGAAAGAGTTGGTAGAAATGGAGATGGGTAAAGAAGAAACAAAGGAAGAGGGGGTTTTTATAGGGGCGCCCTCTTGGGTTAATCCGGTGTGCTAAATATCGCATCGTATTAACCCCTCCCCACTCCAAATGGCGCACCGGGAAAGGGCAGGCCGATTTAGCCAATATCCTTGGTCACGCCGGATTAGTCACCGGGCTGGCTTAAGAGCCATTCTGAGTCCTTGCCAGCTAGACAGAGAATCTACCCAGTCAGAGTTAATTCGCTGGTCCAGCATCACTCATACCTTGCTCCCAGCACCCGCGGCTGGGGGGCATTTGTTGGCACTCAAAATATGCTCGATGGCGATCAAGCCTAAATGACAAGAATGATGCAGCCCGCTAAAGCAAAGAAGCCAAAGGAAACCAATACACCAAAGCCTTCTTGAGCTGCCAGAACCTCAAGCCACCCGGTATGAACACCAGGGACTTCACCTCAGGAGAATCGAGAAGAATTCACAACAAATCGGCAGTGTCGTCAGGCCTGCCCAATGAACCGGTATCGACTCAGTCGTGCCGCATAAATGAGATCCGTTGTCCGACCAAGGACAAAGATATAACTGGTGGTCTGCCACCTGAAAGAAAAGTCCTCCTGAGGTGATAGAACATTTTTGGCTCTTCAGAATAGGGGACCGAAGGCTCCGTTAGCAGAAAACCTAGATGACATGGCACGGGTATGGCTTCTCAGCAAATTAGGCCCGTTAGTGACGGAATGACCGCTCAGTTAAGGCAAAAGCACCCCTAGTAGTATCCCACTCCCCGAGAAAGCCACAAACGCAAGTCAAGCTGAGCCAGCAGCACGTACCGCAGTGCCGAAGGGCGTGTCAGTGGAAAACCCACGTGTTCGGATTATAGGCGCTCGAGGCTTCGAAAGCGGCCGCCTGACAGCCTGAAAGCTTTATTAAGACTTCCCACCGTGGTCTTACAAGATCGTGGCGAGATGAAGGATCATAGTAACTCTCGGAGCCCGTCCTGGGCCCACTATTTGGCCCGTGTCCAATGGATGCGATAGACGAGGTTAACCCAACGTGACCCCTAAATCGGCGCGCCCACTTCTCCTGCGCCATCTTTCCTGGCGCGCAAATCCAACTTGACTCCTCTTCGGCGTGCCTTCTCCCTGCCGGGCAGAGTCATGCCAATGAGTGGTTATTTAAACCAAACATCTCCAAAGAAGAGAAGGGGGGGAAGTCAAGGCAAGAAGCAAAAAAGAAAAAGAGAAGAGAAAGAGGCTTGGGGAAGAAGTAGGTTTTCTGAGACTGAGCTCGAGCTCCGTCGTCCTTCCCAGGTCCACCCCATCTATCTGTAGAGAGCACCCAGAGTTGGGGAGGAGAGTCGATTTCTGATACTCTGTTTTGCTGCCATTAACAGAGGTGGGTGGTTGAGTCTCGCCTGTGCCTTCTCCCTCCCTCCTCTTAGAAAACTTCTTCACGTGTGACTTTGTAATAATCCAGGTGATGAGATGAGCCCGATGTCGGTCGGTTTTCTTTCACATTTAGCTATTCCCCCTCGCTGATGGGGTCATCACCATCCGATCCTATACTCGGGGCCCATCTCCTCGCCTCGGGGACGTCCGGCATGGTCTAGCTAATTATATTCCAGTCCTATGCAATTTTTATTTGAGTCATTTGGATGTAATTTTACTTTATTTGACATGTAGCGGCCAAAAGAAAAAAAAAATCTTACATACCTCTCAGATGGATACATCTATCGAAATTGTACTGGCCCTTCGACTAGAGCCTCATATGACAAATGGATAATCAGGTGCTCCATCGAATCGAAGAATGCCAGAGAAAATATCTTCTCTAGCTTGCAAACGATCGTGACCACATTTTCTTCGATAGTTTGTACATCCCGATGTCTGAGCTCTGATTCACACAAAATCTTGAAAAACTAACTCAGCTCGATCAGTGCTCCCCATACAGGCTTTGACAACAAGTCACGAAATGCAATGGGCACTAGCCTCTCCATGAACACATGATAGTCAAGACTTTTTAGTCTATATATTTTACCCTCATTAACATTCACACAACGGACTATGTTGGGCACATCTATCTGAGGATCTCAACTGTTTTAACCATTGACACACTTTCTTGATCTGTGTATTCCTAAGCACGTAAGTTACTTTAGGCTACATAACTTTTCCATG
This sequence comes from Amorphophallus titanum, assembly GCA_024336825.1. Taxonomy (NCBI): domain Eukaryota; kingdom Viridiplantae; phylum Streptophyta; class Magnoliopsida; order Alismatales; family Araceae; genus Amorphophallus; species Amorphophallus titanum. The sequence continues at coordinate 47,161,349 of JANBPO010009603.1, read as the reverse complement.
TACATTCTATAGTTCAAGTTATGGACGTTTATAAAGCATCTTTAAGTTCATGCGTACTTTAGTGTTGTCCTTTGTTTTGCCTTTTATGTCCATGATCATGTTGAACATATTATCAAAAATATTCTTCTTGATATGCATGACATCCAGATTGTGCCGTACGATAAGAGTTGAACAGTAAGATAATTCCCAGAATATACTTTTCTTGCTCTAGTTGTGATCCTTTTCAAATCTAGGGAGTTGTCGTGTGCTACCAGATAGTTGTACTACATCTAGTAAATTTTACACCTTTGTTGCTATATGTCAACCAGACACTCGTTGTAAGTTTGCTTCATCTATTTTAACAGTGTTTTTATGGAATAAGTCATTTTATCTTCGGAAAGGATGGCCACTTGGTAGAAACTGCCGATGACAATTAAAACAGTATACTTTCCTATTATGTTTCAATACAAATGATTTAGTATCTTCCATATAGTAAAGGCATGCTAACCGCCCATGTGTGTTTTAACCAGATAGCATTCCATATGCAAAGAAGTCACTTATGGTTCACATCAATGTAACCTTCATAATAAAATTTTACTTCCTAGATGCATCATAAGTAATAAGCCCATCAGTGCATAAAAATTTCAGTTCATCAATCAACGGTCTGAGATATATGTCCAAATTTTTTCTCAGATATTTTGGACTAGGAATTACTAAGGATAAAAATAGATTTTCTTGCTTCGCGCACATGTTTGATGAAAGGTTGTACGGTGTCATGAACATTGGCCAACAAGAGTAAAACGTCATTGAACCACCAAATGGATTAAAACCATTGATGCATAAACCCAGCCTAACATTATGTGGCTCCCTTAAGAAAGTAGAATGAGCACGGCTGAAGTGAGTCTAAATTTCACCATTGGCAGGAAAATTGATTGTATCATCAGTATGGCATACTCTTTCCATGTGCCATATCATATGTCGAGCTATCTTTGAGGACATATACAATCACTATAGTCTAGGCATAAGAGGAAAGTATCACAATACTTTGTATAGTGTATCTTTTTACTTTGAATTGTCCCCTCTCTTAGGTTTGAATATGTCATGATGATAAACAGAACATGATCTGTTACTTGCATCCTCTTTGTAATATAACATATAGTGATTCGAACATGCATCTATTTTCACATATCCAAATCTTAGTCATTGACCATCTTCTTTGTATGGTAAAAATCTTCAGGTAACTTCTCGTCGCGAGGCAACATACTCTTGATGAGGAGGAGGAGACAGTCAAGTGAAATTCAGGTTTCAAGTTCAGCAACTATGAAACTGTAGACGACCAAGTGTGCTTTTGACAACCATCCCATAATGGCTCATCAGCATCCCTAAGTAGTTGATAAAATCTTTTGGCTGTCATATTCCATGATTCTTCCATGTATGCATGTTCTTCATGATCATTAAAACTGAGATCAACAGCATCTATAACCATATCCATGTATCCACTGGTGCCTGCAACATTGTCAGGCTCATACGACAAGACATCCTCACCATGACACGTCCAATTCATATAACCTTCCACGAACCCTTTCTTGTACAAATGATACTGCACATCCTATTTTGAATGTCACCTCAAGTTTCTACAAGCTGAACAAGGGCATGGAATGTGACTATCGTGGTCTACTACTGCATTTAGATTCCACAGTGTAAACTAAATGAAACTCTCAACTCCGCAGTTAAACTCAATAGACATCACCTAGTCAACTATTCTACAATACATCTATGAACAATCTGTCAACATTTTTTCCTGCACCCACTAAATGTTAATACATAAATAATTTTAAAATCATTACTCTTAAAAATAAGTTTGACCTTTTCCTCACATCGTTTACCATAGAACATTTGCATAGGCAAGGAGTATTATTTAGATTATCACTTTTTAACCCATCCATGAAGGTTTGATCGCACCATCACTTACTATATGCGTTGTACGATGTGCTGAAAATTTTGATAACAACTCCCCACACTTCTCTAATATACCAAAAATATTTATTGATTAAGAAATTTTCTTAAACACTTACTAGTAAGTGGTGAAGAAAATACTCAAAATCAATAAAGATATACCAGAGAAGAGTGAGAAGATACAATGGTTTAGGTGGACTAGCCTAGGGGTTGGGTCTGGTCCACCGAAACCCCTCCCCAGGGAGGGTTTACGCGAATCATCTGGGCATTTTTTATTAGAGAAAATCTCTTTTTTTTGTTCTAGCTGGGGCTTAGGCAGACCAACCTGGGGTTTAGGTTTTGTCCACCTAAACTTGGGGTTTAGGCGGACTAGACTGGGCATCCAGTCTGGTCCATCTAAACCCCTAAGGGTTAAGGTGGGCCGGCTCTGGGGGCTAGGTTTTTTTGATAAAAAAAAACTTTTTTATTGCAATAGGGGTTTAAGGAGACCAACCTGGGTGTCAGGTTTGGTCTGCCTAAACTCCCCCATGGGAGGGTTTACGTGGAGCAAGCAGTGGGAGAGAGAGGGGGTGGTCCCCACCCGATAAAATCCACTTTTTTACTTATTTTGGCCCCACTTTGACTTAGTGTGATAGCAAGAAGACAAAAAGGAAATGGGAGTTGGACTAGTTGGCTGGCCCCATGCACACGTGGAATGAGGAGGTTGACGTGTGGGACTTTGTGCTCTCCCTAGGTTTCGTCATCGAATCCTTGAAACTGGTACACCTATGGACCTTACGTGGGACTGGGACTGGGACGATTGTTGATTGGGGCTGAGCAGGCTGGTGGAGGGGCTGCCCCTCTGGGGGAGTTCGACCCCACCAGGGCGTGGTTATGCCTGGGGCAAACTCCCCCTCGGGCGGGCGGTGGCCCCAGGGGGTGGTCTTGGGGTCCTCTTTTGTTGTCTAGGATAGTCCTTTGAAGGACGGGGTGCTCCGGGATGCTGGGATTGGCCCATGGGGGCTTGTCATCATCGTGTTGTCACTGTCGCTCGCAAGGTGTTTGTGAAAATTTCTGACACACCTCGAGTTGTCGATCAGCTTGGGTAGGTGATCGACGGGCCTTAGATTTGGCCTTGAGCTGAGGGCAGAGGCTCATAGGAGTCGAGAGAGAGTCTCTCGGGCATGTGGGCTCGGCCTTCATGGCATATGCCGCATAATACGGCAGGTTGACAGGCAGCCCCGAGTCGACCCAGGAGCTGAAAATAAACGGCTTGTCGCAGCGTGTCTGAGGGTCGAGGGTGGACCTGACTTGCTGGAGAGTTGTCATAAGACAAGGCTGGAGTGCCAGAGCAGTAGGTTGGCTCTTGGCTTCTTGTAGAATGATTGGGATATGCATGCCGACAAGGTGTTCGGGAAAATTCTCGACACGTGTGTGTGGGCCACATGTTGGTGCTATAGGATTCTAAAGCTTATGGTAGACAAAAATAGGTCTTCGTTTGACTTTAGAAGGCTGGATGGAGGCATCTTGGGGGTAGATCTCGGCCTCATTGCTGGGTGCCACGTGTCATGGCCTGTCATCACGGTGCCCCTGGGTTGGCCTAGGTAGCTATGTAGAACGTAGGTAAATCCACAAACTGAGTGATCGGGGGTGGCCCAAATTGATTGTTGATGTCGCCGTGGGTCACGGCCAGCTGGTTGGGGGCCTTGGTCGGGCCTGGTGAGCTATAAGAAAGGTCGGATAGCCCACGCTTTAAAAGTGTTCGAGAAAATTCTCGAACCCTTATTTCCTGATATTTTGTTGGGAAACTATTTGGGTACAACAAATGCCCCCCACGGGGCATGCGTCGAAGGCATAGACAAGGGCGTACGGCCCGTGAGCTCCTTGTTTTGGGTTGTGGTAGTTGTATTTTGACACTTCATATGCACCACTTTTACTATCTTGTATATATTGATCCCTGGTACGCTTACCATTTTTGTGTAATTTATTTTACAGATATGGTGAGATTCAGCAGGGCAAAGTGGGTACCAAGGCAGGTGGCCCGCGAGGAGGACCACTAGGCTAGGAGGACTGGGCGGCCCTTGCCTCCTCTGGGCCCCCCCATCGTCACCGTGGCCAGTGTTGACCAACTTGACCTGGGACGTTTGGTGGTAGCTGAGGGCCTAGTTGGAGAGCGGGTGAGTGGAGCAGGGACCATAGAGCTAGTCCAGATTTTTGGGCAGGTGGGATTTACACCTACGATCGTGCTGGAGGCTACCCGGTGGAGTTTCCACTTGATCTACACATGTTCGAGTTCGTCCGGAGTTTCTTTCCAGCTGGTATGGAGGACGGGGATCCTCATGTTGCCAGAGAGCGTCGCCGGCTGGAGCGGGCTATTGTGGTGGGCAGGGGCAGCCTACATGGGGTCACCCTCTATGGCTTCCAGAGCATCTCTACAGATTACTGGAGGCAACGTCATTTTCCCAGCATCAAGTGCCTATGCTTTTTCAATAGGGCGAACTAGTTTGGGGTCCATGTTAGAGCACTTGGTCTCGCTTCTTGGGACATGCATGGCCACCACTGGGTCGAGACGGAGGGGACCCAGGGGCTGGTGTTGGAGTCGTCAGGGCTACAATATGCTAGCGAAGGCTATGATGACCACAGCCTCCTGGATAGGATTCTTCGGCAAACGGTTGTGAGCTGGTAAGATTGCTGGGTAGTGATCCCTTTGTAGAGGTACCATCAGGGGGTGACTGAGTGGCTGATGGGGATCGTGCACCATTACAGAGTGCTCCTGGACATGGCTGAGATCAGATATGCAGTGACCGCGGTGCTGTACAGGTACTTGATGAAAAATTGAGAATTGCCTTGAGAAGCCAAGGGCGCCCCTCTCCCTTCTTCTTCTTCCTTCTTACTGCATCAGATCTAGAGCAAAAATCTTACTATTTCTGAGTGATCTTCCTCTCCTTCTCTTCTTTTAGTTGCTACAATTGACCACCGCCGCCGTCTGTGCCGCCGTCGAGCCACCACAACCTGGTTTCCACCCTGCTGTCCAGAATTTTGAGATTTTTAGACAGATGCTCAGTAAAAAGGTTGGTACCGAAGATCCGACTGTCTGATCACCTTCATTTTTTGAGGGCTTCTTCCCTTCGTATTCCTCCTTCTCTAGTTCAATTTTTGTATCGATCCGCCGCCGTTAACCCTGCCTCCACCTATGTCTTTCTGCCCTTCACAGTCTGCCTATGAGCAGATCTGTGAGACAGCCACCAGATCCATGAATTTTCCACCCCCCCAAACCATTTCTGATCACCACAAAATTTGGTGTGCTTGATCACCATGTCTCCCCCTCTCACCCAAATTAATTCCCTCACCCAGATCTATAATTTGACTGCTGGTCAAACCACATCTTCAGGCAGATCACAGTCTGCCCTGCACCCCTACCAGAATGTGACACCTTGTTGCAGTGCTTTCCATGGAAGATCAGACCATTGGATGGTCGTGGATTTCACTTATGTCATATCTCTCCAAGTCGTCTTTGCAACGGTGTTGGCTTGGCTCCGATCCGACTCCAGATCTGGGCCCAGGAGCCGATCTTGGCAGGTCGTGTAGTTCTGTCTCGTGATAGGGCAGTAGGGCTGGGTTCAGAATTAATTCCCCTTAAATACATTGGCTCTGATCTAGCATCCGCCTCTTCCGGAGATCGAAGAGGGACACTCCACCGACATCCCAGCCAATCGCCATTGCTAGAAGTCGACCGACAGTCACCGTCCCACGTGTTGCACTCGCTTGCTTCTAGCAGGCCGAACGGAATCGAACCGGACCAGCAATTCGCATCGGCCTAAGCGCATCGCCGACACGCTGCCCTCCAACCCAAGATCGGCGCTCCTGGACCGCTATTGTAGCCCTTTACCTCCATGCGTGGAGTCGGCTGTAATTTTTATACTATAATTAACTATAATTACTATACCGGGAGTTACGATTCTTGGCCGAGAAGGTCTTCCCCACGTCCCGCGGAACCCTTCCACAAAATAACAGTGGTAAACACAGCGCTAGAAAGAACAACAACAACAGTAACAGCAACATCGGAAGGAACATCCACATGAAGAATAATAAGTGGGGTAGCCGATGGAACCACGGCTCTATAAACTACTCATACCAGCACGTAAAGCAAAACCCCATTCTCTCTGTCGGGGGACTACCGGGCTAACAGGAAACCCTGGTTACGCCGCCAGAAGACTTGCCACGATAGCTCTGTCATGAGGGCTCGTCCTCACAGATGAAGGCCCAACCTAATACTACAGTCTGGGGGAAATAGTCATGATCGCATAGTCGTGAACCCTACACCGTCAAGGAAAATCTCGGTATCTCTTACCAAAAACCCTAGACCTTGACATCAGAAAAGCACAAAGAAACTACCCAAAAATCCATGTCTCGCATACGGGAAACCAAAACTTGAGTCACGAGAATTCACACGTCATGTGGCGGGAGTACATGCCCACCAGAAGCAAGGTCAGATGCATCCACTGACGTCTTAGTCCCCACCCCAGGTGTCTTCCTCGCCCCAGGTGACACTGAGACATCGTACTCAAGTAACTTAGGACAAGGGTCTAGTTAGGGTCGTACTCATCAGCATGCGTCTAAAGTCCCCGACCATGTGTGCACACACTGACTGACTGTGCTACGTCAGGCCCTCTAGCTGGTTTTCCTCCTGGCCCAGACTTGACCCGCCACAGTGGGAAGCCCTACAACAACCAACCTAAAATTGTCTCTCCTAGATATAGCTCTCTACCTACTCCCTAGTAGGTAAGCACAAGAGTGCCAGGCAAGCTATGACTAATGGGGGGTCACTAAACATGAACATCAAAAAGTCACGCACTCACCCATGCGAGTAACACAGAGTACCAGGTGGCTCGGGTCCACCAGACTCTGGATAGTCAACTAGACCTACTAACCCAACGATCCTTGAGTCACGAGACTCGGGTCAAGACCATTGTATAGGACACCCCCAAGCCGTCAATCTGCCTTAACCCTATGGTTGAAAACCACGCTCGAATATAATCCTTAAGGCAGCTCACAACCACCGAGTTGATTCCCTTTGCAAGGGAGACCAAGGAAGCCCCCAGCCCCAGGTTGGGTGACAAGGTGCTTGGTCATAGGCCATACGCATGGCCCATACAGAAATCTCTTTTCGGAGAAACCCACGTCGTGCGGGAGTAGCCCTCTGCACTCATACTGGTACACAACGACTCGATTTAGTGAAACAGTAAAGCCCGGAACCTACGGGGTCACCTGGACCCTCAAAACAACACAGGCATGCTAATCGAGGTAACACGGTACCTTCGGACACCAAAAAATACGGTCACGGTCCCCACGGGGTGTCTGGGACATCCACGGGGCCATAGGTCAACCAATGGGTCCAAACCGAGTCGATCGGGGGTCAAACTAGGCTAAACTACTACATTGCAGGAGGATCGCCCCCGCCTTGGGCTGAAGCGCGTTCATGCCGCCGGCCTCGGATCGGTGTCGGTCGGCCAGCGCAAAGCATGGCGCTCGATCCCGCGCATGATCTTGTTCTCACTCACCAGCCGCAGATGACGGGCCTCGCGGACGCCGTAGGGGCTGTCAGGGCGAGGGGAGAATGGGAGGATGGTGGCCATGGTTAGGCGGCCTTCCTGAGCGCTGGCGCGGACTTGCGCGCCTTGCGGGAGTAGCGGCCCATCTGGACCCATTCCTTCACCTGAAGATCGTCGCCGATCAGCCGATCCAGAAGCAGTTCGGACTCGTCCCGATCCTCGCGACGAATGGCGGCGGCGAGCTCCTGTACGACCAGTGGATCGAGCAGGCTGTGCAGTTCCGCTTCTTCCGGGGGAATGACTTTGCCGGTGCTGATCGCGTTATCGACCGTCTCGTCATCATCGATATTGCCGGATAGGTCGATGCGCTCGTGGAGGACGAACCCGAAGTCATCGGGCATGTCGGCCAAGGTCAGTTCCAGGGCTTCCAGAATCTCGCCGACAGTCGGGCTGATAGTGACGTTCATCGTCGCCTCCTTCAAACGCGCATGGGGTAGAGCATCGCCACCCGGTCGGTCTGACCGGCGGCGGTGAATTTCAGGGGGTCTTCCGGGTTGCGGATGCCGACGTGCAGGACCGCATCGCCGAAGCAGCCGAGAACCTTTTCCATGCGAGCGGCAGCAAAGCCGAGGCACATTTCCTCGCCTTCCCATGAGACAGGTATTTCCTGCTCCGCAGACCCCTCGCCGGATCGCGTCTCCAGGGTGATCCGGTCCCTATCCAGGGACAGCTTGATCCGGGACGAGCGCGACATGGTATCGAGTTGGCCGACCGGGCGGACGCCACGGACGCCGCGAAGCAGCTCTGTCGCTTCGATGATCGCGTCATCGGGATAGTCGCGGGCCAGCATCTTGCCGACCAGATCGACCGGATATTCACCGGCGACCAGCGGACCCTCAAGGTAGCCGCCTGCCCATGTGATCCGAGACGCGCGATCAGTGAGTGCCAATTCGGCCGTGCCGCTGATGCGCAGTATAGCGTCGGCCGTCTTGGGGCTGATCGTGCCAGCGAACTCGCCTTCGCACTCAATGGAAATGTCTGCTGTGTTAAACCCGTCTGTCGCGAGAGCGCGGAGTTTGCCGCCACCGACGATCAGATGAACGCCAGCGAGGAAAGCGCGCGATCATACTCAAATGGCAGTTCACTGGATGGACTAATAGCCAAGACACTTGAAGTTTCGTGGAGTCAGGACTCAATAGTCAAGTAACAGGGATCAAAAGCTAAATGCGATATTTTATAGGGACTAAAAACTAAATAAAACCTTTGAAATAACAATGATGCTGACCCTGTTAAAGGAAGCAGAGGGGATTGAACAACGATTGATCTTTGGTCGCTGGTTGCCACCTTGCATAGTTATTACAACAACATTTTGACCTTGTACTGTTGAGAGTTTTACCCTTAAGAGCAGATAAGAACTGAACCATGTAGGTCTTACCCTTTAGCTAAGTAGATAAGCACTGAGTAAAGAACATTGCAATTCAACGTGATAGAGCATGTTCATTGTCAGAACGATTACCAGTTTACCAAGGACACACATCTCGGATGGATCATGTTGAACTTTTATTATTTTCTTTTTAGTGCAATCTTCCATGTTGCAAATTAATGCCATTTAAGCGGTTAAGCTGTACATGCTTGAAGAGCTACATTTCATGTCAAAAGGTGGTCATAAAACAGTTCCTATTTATCCTTTTAAAGTTTCAAACGGCTTCACCTAATTTTTTGTGGGAAATGGATAGTACCACAAAATGCATTAGGTAAAAAAGGGTTGTACATCTATGGGACTGTAAGCTCTCAAGATGTCCTCCTATATAGAAAACACCAAGAAGGTGCAAGCAAGCATAACCACCCAGGAAAAAAGGGGGGGACAAAACCAGGGTGAGATTACAAGGCACCATCCCCCACTCTCACCCTCTCACAAATAAAAGACACTGCACAGTCAGGGGGCCTAGCTTCCCTCTTGAAGATAAACGGCTTCACCTAATTAATCTTCAAGCTTCCTGAAATAAGTGGAATTTGTTTATCTTTTCACCCATGCCATATTTTGACTTATCACCGGTTGCCAGCTGAAGTGTTTGTTGCATTGAAACATCTTAGGTGCACTATTACCTTGGGCCTGTTTTTTTCCTGCAGAGAATGACATGCAGTGGAACTTTGTTAATGGAAGGTGATGCATTCTCCTCTTGATCACATCACAATAAATGTATTTTCCTCTTAACTGTCATAGAGCTAGCAATCTATAAGTGTTATTTTTGGTCTCAAAGGATGCAGAAGGATGTTGATGTATTTTCCTCGCTGTTGAGGTTTTTTGTTCTTTCACCACCCAGGACACCCAACAATGCAGACTGCAGGAGCTTCACCTGGCTTGGGAATTACTACCACTGGACTTCGTCCTGCCCCAGTCAGGTGGTAATTGCCTCACTATGATAGCAGCTGGAGAGGAGAATAGGGCCATCGTGGTGGCAGAGGAAGCACCTCGGCCACGGGAGGGGCATAAGACCCAGTTGAAGAAGAGTGTTGGCCCGACGAGGCGGGTGGTTACCCGGTCTGCGTCTCGGCACACTTCGGAAATAACAGCCCTTTCTGTGGAGATTTCTTCAAGTAGCTCCAGGACTGCTTCTGATGTAGAGGAGGAAGAGGTAGACTTCAGCGGCAGTGAAGAAGACATTTCCAGATCAGAAACACTGTCCGTGCCGATTAAAGCTCTCCCGCCGTTCCAGCCTCCGAAATTATTGATGATATCTTCTGAGGAGGAGTTGCCAGGAGAGTTCGTCAGGCTAGACACAGAGACGGAGATAACTCCTCCTTTCATCGCCACGGCTGTAGAATTTTCATCCCCTCTACATTCTTTTGAGGGTGTAGACCTTCCATTAACTGTAAGTCTATCTCATCTTGCTGTCTCATTTGTTCTTCTTCTTTCATTGCTTGATGCCGCATTGGTCTGTTTATAGGAGACCGCCATCACCAGCTCCCCAACAAGTGCTATTTTCGAGGCTGTTTCATCCGAAGCCCCGACTACCAGTGCGGCGTTGGCAATAGTTTGTGTGGGGACTGCAGAACTCATTCGTCCCGTGCCAGTGAGAATACAATTTCCTGTAGATCTGACCTCGCTGGACTTGGGTACTTCAGGAGATAGCTCTTCCCCCATCAGGGTTTCAGATCTGAGGGCTGAAGCAGACCCAGCCAGAGGTTCGGCATTTGTGCCAGCTACAGTGATGACCATTGCACCCGAATCTGCGGTCCCTGCAGTATCGTTTATGGAAACTGAGCCTCCACCGCCTCGAATCACGGCCGCTGGGACTTTATTGCTGAAAGATGCAGCTGCCGCTAAAGAAGCGGTCGAGCAGGGGCCGGCAATCACCCACTCTCCTTCTGCGAGCGTTCAAGCAGTAACCCGTGGAGAGGAGGTGGTAGAAGAATCTTTGATTCAGCAGGAAGTCACAGCAGAAGCTCAATCAGACCTCCCGGTAGCTCTTCCGTCTTCTTCTTCCCAGCCAGATGTTGCATTGTGGGCAAACATCGACGGCGAGGTGACCTTTGAAGTGGCCCTGTCCAGTTCTCTTGGTTTTGCCTCTCCTGAGAGCTTTGTCTGGTAGAACCTGGATATGCTGCGCCAACTGGTCGAATCTCAGCCCGGCCTGACTTATTTGCAGCTTAAAGAAATCGCCAACCGCTTTACTGCCGGCTTGCAAGCAATGGGATGTCCCCTAGAAATATGGGCCCAGTGTGTCTTATTGCTGTTGAAGTTTGTGCATCGCCGGGATTTCCTGGCGCGTGTCTCATCTGACAAGCTGGTAGCTTTGAAGTTGCAGAAGGCGAAATGCAAGTCTGAGATGGGGAAGATCAGTTCTGCCCTTCAAGAGCGCCAAGACCAGCTAGGGGCTCTAACTGAGCGAGAGCGATCCATTCAGGACCGGATCGTCATTTTAGAAGCGGAGCTGAATGAACTTCGAGTTGAGCTGCCGCGGTTAAGGACTACCCGGCCACAACTTGCTGAAAAAGTGGCTCTGTTGGAGGGGCAAATGGCATCTCTGACGGATGAATCTGTCCGGCTTTAGGAGGAGGAGTCTCGCCTTCATGAATTAGCATCTGCTCCCTATGTAGGCCTTCTGGATTTTGCTGACATTTTTCGGCGTCCGTAGACGTCTCTTTCTTGTATACGCCTCCCTTAGGGGCAATTTTGTAACTCTTTTTGCTCTTGATAATGAAATGATACTTTTCATGGTCTCATGTGTCTCTATATGGGCTGGTAGCAGTTTGGCACATCATGTCGCGGATAACTCGTGTTGAGCAGGAGAGCGTCCGCCCTTTCAGGGAAGGGGCGGGGAACTCGCTCCACCGCATAACGGTACCGGGACGGGTGCTCAAACTGGGATTTCGGCCACGTGTGCCGTGAGTGGGCGTTGCAGAATGTTTATTTGGGATAAACAGGTGGTTTATTTCTGGTGGACTGTGAGCTGGTTTGGCAATGTGTCGATTGACCAGCGAGCTATTTCATCATTGATATTGGGTTCATATCGATACAACAAAATATTTGTAGGTCTCATCAGAATAGACGTAAGGTCTAGTCTGGGTAGGTTTCAACTGTTATCATCGCAAGTGGGACGTGAAAAGATATATATAGGTTTCATCAGAACAGGCATAAGGTCTGAACTGGTTGGTACACGAGTGGACTAGCACAGATCGAGGCAAGTTCCTTCCCGAAGAGGTTCTTAGTCGCGCCGCCGCCGCACAAATGATGGCCAAAGCCTATGGCCTCATTGGACGGACGGATTATTTCGATCAGAGTCCGGTGCGGATTCATTCCACGTTTTCCGACTTGCCGCTCTATGATCCAGCTTCGAGAGCAGTGGAAAAGCTAAAGATGATAGGCGTGAATCTCTCTTGCTCGTCCGATAACAAAAAGTTTTGCCCAGCCGAGCCGCTGTCGACCAAGCAGTTCATCGCTGCGATGGACACGCTTCCAGGACCACATAATTTGTTGCCGGATGCGAATTCGAGCAAAGCGATCACAAAGGGAGAGGCGGTTCTGCTCCTCTTCAATCGAATTTTAGCGAATCGAGGAAACCCAGACGCGTCTCACGTTAGCCTCGAAACAACAGGCCTAGCTGGTGCTTCAATACCTATCACCAGATAGTTCAGGCCATACTTAAGAATATGGCTTTGAAACACGCGCTTCGCGGGATAGATGACAAAGCACAAGAGGCTATTTGCACTCAGCCGATCGATCTTGTCATGCATGCCATGCGCTCTCGATAGCTGAGGAGTATTTTATGGAGAGTCTTATCCAGATAGTCGCAATGTCGGTCATGTTCGACTAATCATATTCAACCAATGATTCGCTGAGGATTTTCTTATGTCATCTCAATACCCTTCGAAGATTCATGCTACCCCCCCTCTACATGCGAAACGCCTTCGCCCATGGCATTATGCTTTGCTAGTGGCGCCCCAAGATCACATCAAAGTCCTGAAGCGACAATGCATAGTGCTTAGCCAGCAAGTTCCGCCCTTCCATCCACACGGACACCTTCTCAAAACAATACGGGGTGTGCAAGAAATCGCCGGTAGGTAATTCCACTGCCAAATCATAGGACATCTCGACCACTAGGTCCTTAACACTCTGTGTAAAATTCTCCGATATGAACGAATGAGATGTACCAGAATCAAACAAACTCGAGCCGCACAACCCAAAATCAAATTAGTACCTTCTGCCAACAGTGACGCTTTAGCCTCTGCTCTAGTCATGCGAGTCACTCTGTGTAGCGACCCAGGATCTGAGTACCGAAAAGGAACCGACGTGTCTCGAACCTCGACCCACCACCTACGAGTCCTAAAACTCGGAAGGGTTAAAAGACAGATGTGGTGTACATAGAAATAGGAAATAAAGCAGGACAACAGATATAACAGAAATATACATCTAACTATAATAGAGTTCAGTCTAACAAAAGTACAGTTTAAAGTAGTAAAACGTACCACATGCCAAGTGAACACTTGGCCCGAAAAATTGGCAACTAAGGACCTCCACGCAACTCCCTCGAGTCCTGAGGAAGAACTGCCGCACCTGAAAACCAGGGGTGAGCCTCCTGTCACTGGCTTAGTAGGGGTCCCGCGGAACCCCAACCGAAAATAATGGCAGTATGGAAAGCAACAACTACAACAAGAACAACAGTAATAGCAGGAACAATAAACTCGGTGGCCGATAAAATCTCGACTCTACAGCTACTGCTACTGTACCAAAATGGAACCCAACACCCCAATCCTACGGTCGGGGAACAACCAGACACGAACCACCAGACTACAACCGCCCTAGTCACGCTACTAGGGAAACGACATGACGTCTCCATCGTGGAGGCCTGTCATCAAAGACAAGGGCCCACACCGAAACCACATGGTCTAGAAATACAGTCACGACCTCACCGTCATGACCTCAATGCCGCCTAAGGAAAGCCCTCGGTGACACTCACCAGAAACCCCAGACCTCGACTACGGAAACACTCCCGAAAACTCACGCGAAGCCCTGTCTCGCAGACGGGAAATGGAAACCCGGGACACGACAAGTCATGTCAAGTGATGGGAGTACCGCCCACTAGAAGAACAGACAAGATGCATCCCCTGACGTCTTACACCGTGCCCCCGTGTCTCATTACGACTCCTCAAGTGGAGACAAAGACACTAAAGTGACTAGGAACACAAAACAAGGACTAGCTGAGGTCACACTCGTCAGCGCGAGTCTGACACCCTCAGCCTCGTGTGCACACTCAGACCATACACCCTTGGCCTGTCCTCTAGCTGGTTATTCTCCCTAACCCCGGACTCGGCTATACGTGAGGACCCTACAGTAACCAACCTAACAACCGTCTGCCTCAAGTACGTCGCTCCACCACTCCCGGGTAGGTCAGCACGCACGTGCTGTAATAAGGCTGCGTCTAGTAGAGGGTCACTGACGTGAACACAGAAAATCACGCATGCACCCATTTCCAGTAATGCAAAGTAACAGGTGACCCGAGGCCACCAGACTTTGGACAGCCCACTAGACCTATTAAATTCAATGGTCCTTAAGTCACAAGACTCGGGTCAAGACCGTTGCACATGACGGCACAGTGCCGTCAATCTGGCCTAATCCCTACGTCTAAAACCACAGTGACACACGAAAAATCCCCAGCCCCAGGTTGGTCAACTAGACACACAGTCCAAGGCCATACACACGCCCCCCTCGGAACTCGAAACACACACGGGGTCACTCGGACCCTAGGACTTACGAGCATGCTAATCGAGGTAATGCCGTACCTCCAGACACCCAAAAATATGGTCACGGTCCCCATGGGGTGCCCGGGACACTCACGGGGCTAAAGGTTGATCATTAGATCTCAATCGGACCGACCGGGACCCAAAAATAGCCCAAACTCTGCATTTCGGTCGACCAAACCCCTGGGGTCGGTCAACCAACAGGGTCGGTCGACCAGCCCAGGGCAGCCAGTTGATCGAACCGACTCATTCAAAAACACCCATTGCGAGCGCCGATTGGTCGACCGAATCGCCCGTACCGGTCAACTGATTACGGTAAAAACCCCGTTTGAGCCTACTCAAAAAGCATGGTTCCACGCCCTGATCTCCCCCGGGTGATGGGGAAAACATCAAGGACCATCCCCCAAGTCCCAAAACCTAAAATGGGAGGAAGAAAAGTCGAAAAACCTCGCTCGATCTGACGAATCCGTCGCACGCCATAAAAACATGCTTTCCCCCCCAAACAACAAGAAACCTATGCTCGGCTCACCACGGCCTACAAAACTCACGAAAAATGAAGTACATGAGCTAGGGAACCATCCCCCTACCTCCACCGAAGATTTGATGCACCGTGGACTCCGTTTTGATGGGAAACTCCCTACGAAACCCCTCCGGGCACCCAAACGCACACCCGAGCTCGTCGCGCCTCCACTGCCTCAATCCTCGCCCCATCTTTGCCCTCACGTCGTCCCTGCCTCACCCACCATCACCTCCATCGGCCGCCCGGAGGAGAGGGGAAGAGAAAGAGAAGAGAGAGAGTGAGAAAGAGAGAATGAGAGAAATATTACACTGTTGTTAAATTGTGGACCATATAAATTTATTTATGTTAATTCTATTTTCTACTTATTCATATAAATTGATGCAGGATGGGAGATGCGACTCGATGCCAATTGAATGCAAACCTAGGACTCTAGCTCGTGACTCATTGATTGGTCAAAGCTTGGGGCCAACATGTGCGTCAACTTTCATGGCCAGTCTAATCCCTTGATAAGGTCTTCTAAGGTATCTATATTGTGACTAGATTAGAACGTTGTATGGAAGGAGTTGACGGGCACTACTTGTAGTACAGGGTCCATGGATAGGTAGCATGGTGTCCTAGGGACCAAGCCTTACTTGAGCTAGCTAAGTAGAGGCTCATCTATAAGTAGTTTCCCCATTAGAAGTATGGGTGGCTCAAGCTGGCATGGCTCCGAATAAGGATCGAAAAGTGAGGGTGGTGGCAAAGGAGCTCTCATGGGTGGGGAAGGAATGTCCTCCCTGAGGGGAAGAGATCCTTGGGGTGTCACCGGGTTGAGACTATCAGCTATGACCTCCCTAGGCTCGAGCAGGAGTCCGTCAATCTAAGTACACATCCTATCCACCCTATCAAAAATGATTTTGAAGAGTTCGGCAATGGTGTCGTGGTGGTTTTACTCATAATGGCTCGGCCTAGGCTTGGGTCGAGGCTCATCCACGTGTGGGGCTCTTTGCCTTTGACTATGGCCTTCATGATGGGAGGTGACTAGGTGTGGACGGTGGGAGGTGGTTGGGTGGGACTGGTTGGAGGGCACCGGGTGGGGAAGGTAGACCCTCCTAATTTCCTTCTTCATGTCCCACCATGACTTGATGGGCCATTGCCTCCTAACTTCTCTCAATCATTCAACGTAGTCCCACTTTTCGGTGGCTTCGTGAAGAAGCCGCTTCTTGGCAAAAGAGAATTGCATGGCCTCGGATATGGGATAACAATCAAAGTATTTGTCCATGGTGACTTCCCACTTTAGGTAGTCACTCAAGATTTTGGAGCCATAAAAGTCCGAGGCTTTGGGCCTAATGAAGGAGATAGGATGGTTTCCAAGCCCATGGGTGTGCCACCAGTTATATCGCTTGGGCGACCGGGAATCCATTGGAAATTGTGGGACGCTACATGGACATGAATGCAAGACAACTCTAGGACCTAGACTTAACCAATATCTGGCACGTGGCGGAGGTAGTGATCCAAAGATCGAACTCACGCGAGGAGGCTACCTTCAAAATAGGCATAACCTATTTGTCCAGTCACACCTTTTGATATATCGGGTACTAGGATGAAATGCAAACCTAAGACAAGATGACCTTGACAACCCTAGACTCAACCTTGCTCTGATACCAATTTGATGCCGGATGGGAGACGTGACTGGATACCAATTGAATGCGGCTCTAGCTCACGACTCGTGGATTGGTCGAAGCCTGGGGCCAACATGTGTGTCAACTTCCATTGCCAGTCTAATCCCTTGATAAGGTCTTCCAAGGTATCTATATGGTGACTAGATCAGAACGTTGTGTGGAAGGAGTTGACGGGCACTACTTGTAGTGCAGGGTCCATGGATAGGTAGCAAGGTGTCCTGGGGACTAAGCCTTTCTTGAGCCAGCTAAGTAGTGGCTCGTTTATGAGTAGTTTCCCCGTTAGAATTATGGGTGGCTCTAGCTGAGATGGCTCCGAATAAAGATCGAAAGGTTAGGGTTGTGGCAAAGGAGCTCTCATGGGTGGGGAAGGAATGTCCTCCCTGAGGGGAAGAGGTCCTTGGGGTGGCACCGTGTTGAGACTTCTAGCTATGACCTCCCTAGGCTCGGGCAGGAGTCCGTCAATCCGAGTACACATCCTATCCACCCTATCGAAAATGATTTTTAAGAGTTCGGCAATAGTGGAGTTTGGAGTAGGGGCATCGTGATCGTTTTGCTCATAATGGCTCGGCCTAGGCTTGGGTCGAGGCTCATCTACGTGCGGGGCTCTTTGCCTCCGACTATGGCCTTCCTTTGAGAGTGACCCCACCTTGGAATGTCCACCACTAGCCTCATTCCCATAGTAGCATGAGCATATAGAACATATACGGGATGAACATGTGACGATTACTGGAAGTGGAGTGTACCCACACTACTTGGTACGGTGACGGATCCACAGGAGCCACGTGAGCAGTCGCACCCCTTACTCAATGGGGTCGAGTTCTTTCAAATCAGGGAGAATTGATGGGACATCAGAGCAAGACATCTAAATTTTTATTTACATTTGTATCCTTTAGTTTCCATTTATACCATTGGGTTAATTGGGTTGCAATTGTATGACATTATAAGCCAAAGGGTTAGTCATTAGGAATTAGTGGGTTCCTTTGTAAAAATGCCACGTAGGCCCGATGGGATCCCCATCCTCTCTCCCATTGGGTCACCTGGGCTCACTATGGCCCCTTGGGGTGGTCAATGGTCCAAGGAGGACCAGCCCCTCTTGTTGACTGCAAGAGGGGGGCGCCCCCCTCTCTTGTCCCCATGTGGGATTTAAATAAATCTTCCCCCCATTTGAAATCAATTTTTTATTTTTTTAGTTTGGTCATTTGACCACATGGGAGAATAATTCTCCTATCCTTTATTTACCCCTCCCTAACCCTAGCATGCATCCATCGAAACGCATTAAAATGTGAGATCGGGGCGATTCCGACGAATCGACCCAAAACACATCACCAGGGTTTCCAGACTCCTACTGGCCCCAAATGACATCCGATCGACACGAAACTGGTGGGGTTGGGATCCTGACATCCCAACAGTCATTTTGACACTAACTATGCCGCTAATGGTTGTCATTTTTTGACAAACCCTACAAACCTCAAAAATTACGCTTTACGATAAACTGGCCCGATCTCCCCCGATCGGACACCAAACTACGCAAAATTGGAAGGAAAATGTGCAGAATGCGGAGGGGGTCCATCTCCCTACCTCCACCGATAAAATCAAGTGCCATGGGTGACTAATCAGCGTCGAAATGTCGTCGCGAACTGAACCACCGACTTCGAATCTGCCGTTCGAGATCGCACCCAAACCACGCCATTCCTCGCTCCACCATGCATCTCAACAGCCTCCAGCGGTCGCCACCTCGCCCACAAGCCAGTCCGTCTGTAGTCGGATGCCTCCGAGAGAGAGAACGAGAGAGAACAAGAGTGCGAGTGAGAGAACGTGAGAGATGAGAGAGAGAGAGTGGGGTGGGTTTGGTTTAAAAAAAAGAAATTAGAATATTTTCTAATTTTTAAAAATTCATAAAATGTGTCAAAAATACACTAATTTAGAAAAATATGTAAAAATAGCTGAAACAATCCCCGCGAAGAGTACATCGTAGCAACGTAGTCCGCGAGTCGATAAACTGAGAAATAAACTCACCGCAGGGTTCCATAAATTATACGAGAGAAAAATCAACACAGATTGTAAAACTCAACTCGGGAGCTACAAAAGCGATCCGAAACTCTCCAAAAAGGACCCGAAAGACCTAATAATGATCCGACAAGACCCAATAAAGATCCGTTAAAGATCCAGGGCATTACAGTTCTTATCTTTGAGGGACATCCGAATTTAGTTATAACTGGACGATCTGTCCATAAAAGACAATGGTTCATGCCTGGTGGTCATGTCCACCATTGTTTCTGTGATGGGCACTGGGAAGTCATCTTTAGGGCATGTTTTGTTGAGGTCCCAAAAATCGATGCAGATGCAAACTTGGCCATATTTCTTCTTAACGGGGACAATGTTGGCGAGCCAAACTGGGTACATGCAGGGCTCAATGAAGTCAACCTTCACCATTTTGGTAACTTCACCTACAACCTATAGTTCCAATTCATGGCGCATGCTCCGTTGCGGTTGTTTGACTGGAGTCACCATAGTAGAAATGGCTAGCTCATGCTCCGCCACAGAGGGATCAAGCCTAGGCATTTCTTCGTAAGTCCAGGTGAAGTAGTCTTTATATTCGAGTAGAAGTTGTGTATAAGCTTGTCTTTCTCCTTCATCAAGGAGGGCACTTACGAACACAGGCTGGTGTATTCCGACCTCTCCCAAGTCAATTTCGATCAGTTCATAGATTGTGGCCTGTCCTCCATCTTCATGTTCAGGAGGGGTGAACTATAAGTCGATGAAATCTTCATCATCAGTGCCAACTTCACATGCTTCTAGGCACTCGACATCAACCACCCTCTTTGAAGAGCTCTCTAGTGGCTCAACGACAAGATCCACCAAGAGTCTTCCTGCCTCACGGGTCGGTGTTGGGGTCGATTCTCGGGCATTATCAATCATCCTTTCGGTGCTGGTGTCTATCGATGCAGTAGTCCTCATGGGTGATGGGGTGGGAATAATCACAGTCATCTCCCCTTTTGTATCGAACATAAGCCCCTCCCGGCATGCGACCTCATCGGTCTTCACTGTTCGAGGACTGAGGTTACTCAAGATGTTATGAGTCTCTTGCCCCTCTGTTGAAAGTATCAGGGAGAACTCTGCTTCTTAAGACTGGTTAGCGGACTTGTGGGAGAATAGGATCAGAATCTCATCCTCCTCTTCATCCAAACTATCGAATCGGACAGTGCCGCCTGGTTGGCTATCAGTGGACTACATAGGGTCCACAGTGTTAACCGCATAAAGGACCTGAAACTTCGAGTCGTGGTCGTAACCCAAGCCTTGAGTATCAAAACCAAAAGGGAAGGTTTGCCCCCTGACTTGGGATGGTGACCACAACTGTCGGAGATATTCTCATGTTGTAGAATCCTGCCATTGTGGGATTTCTTGTCTCTGACATAGTTCTTCGATAGGTTGTGACATGCCTGGCAAACTCTGGACGGCCTTTGGGACATTGTCTGCTATTCTAGACTAGCCAAAATCATCCTCTTCAGGAATCGGAGGAACCATGTCTCCTTTATAGAAAATTATAGGCCAGTCTTAAAGAACTTTTTTTTGATCTAAACACCATTGTTGATAAGTAATGGTGAAGGTCTTGAGGTGGCACACTTCATGTTCCTCGGGGATATATGCAAGTTGTATGTAGTCCGATGGTAGTCATATGCTTTCGCCAATGGCCTGGCTAATAAAATTGGCTTCAAAATTGGCCTTCTATCGCTCTGGGCGGAGTACTGTCAACTTGGCTTGGAGGTGTTGTCTATGTATCTTGGCTTTTCCTCATCAATGCTGAAGAGGACATCTTCATCCTCCTTTGAAAGCCACCCACAGTTCTTCCCTTTTACTATCGAATGGGAAATCTTCCCACCACCCCCAGGTAATCACGCCACCATATCTCTTCTATTAGTGGTTATTAGAACTGTTATTACATTGCAAGAGACTAATGGCATTCCTTTCTTTGTTTCTGTGAGCCTGCATTACTATTTGTAGGATTTCTGGCACCTCGGGATGTAGCAGGGTTCTCCCCCCTTGACCGGCTGAGGATGGAGAAGTCGGGACCCAACATTCTCCCTACTTGAGGACCCAAGCGATCACTCTACTCTTGTGAGGTTCAGGTAAACACCTCTGGTGATCACGTTGTTGTATATATTCTAACCTTGTTGTTGTAGGAACGTGGACGTGAGCCACGCTGGGAGGGAGAGGAGTGCAGGAGGAAGGATTCGTGCACCTTCTCATCACTTTCAATCTATCTTCCCCACCATTCTCCGGCGCCTATAGTGCAAAAGCTGGCGATCACGATGAGACCGACTACTGCCTACTGTGAGTCCTGATGCCAAAAATCTAAGAAATGAAGGCTCATGCATTTTTCTTTCACGTTCTTAGTTAGTCTCTATTTTCATAGTTTTCAGAAAATGGCCAAACTCTTGGCCTCTTAGCTTCCTGGGCATCCAAATTAGTGGCGACCCAAGGCACTTGTGAACGACCACCAGGGTGGCTGCCCACAGGGGTAGATGGCCCAGGCTTTGGCCACCCACCCCATCTCAAACAGCCTGCACTCTGGCAGTCTTGTCCCCTTGAGCGCCCATCGACCTGGCCACCCAGGGACTCGAACGACCACTACTTTTTCTGCCTTCTATTTGCATCATGTTATTCATTTAGTATTTTGTTTGTAGCCTGTTTATATTGCATGTACTTGTGTGTTTGATACTCTTTGCAGGTCTACACGTGGGTGGACTTAGGAAGAGCTGGCATCACACCTTGTAGGAACACCCTCTCGTTAGAATTGGGCCCTTCACTTGAGGATTCCGACTCGGGTGCAATCGGCTCGTTTGAATCGGGAACCTTCATGAGTCCTCGCTAATTGTGGATTCCCACACGGTCGTTGGGCAAGTTGTACCCTTTGCAGACCCGTGTAGTTCACCTTTGGGTTTGGGTGAGCTTTCACGTCCACAAAGAAAGCCTTTCACCTTAGTAGTTCCCTTCTTCTCTTGAGAGAAACGAAAAGGCAAAAAAGGGAAAAAAGGACAAGAAAGAGAAAACCAAAAAAAATTGTTTGGGGCCTACTTTGTATAACCTGTGTGCTTAACATCCCTATCTCACCCCTCTTTCTCCTTTCACACCGAGCAAGCTCGGCGGAAATGGAGAGGGTTTTTAGCAATCCAGCCTTTGAAGAGGAGTTTGCTCCTCAATATGAGTCTGAGATTAGGGGCAATCCTCTATTTGAAATAAAGGACAACCACCCAGCTACCTTTATAGGCATGTTCCAAGCTTCATCAAATGAGATCATTCAGCCTGATTCAGCATCCTCCCATAGCAAACACGATCACATTAGCCCTCGGGCACCCACTTTGTCACCACACGAAGATCAAGAGCTGATCAACGTGCTATCCCATTATGCTCCCGAGGAGCTGGTCACTATGGTCTCTTGGGGTAAAGCCCCCGCCACTTCGCATATCTCCCCTCACGTTACACCTCCACAGGTCCAAACTCTCTTCCAAGGGTCTTCTAGTCGACACGCTCGAGAGATTCCACTCCAATCTAGCCATTTCATGGCTCCTCAAGGGAATTCTCAACCCCCAATTCCTCCTATCTCAGTCACTCCATCCGAGGTGGTAGATCCCACCTTCAAGCAAGAAATCTAAAGCTACATTCGACAAGTGGTGGCCGAAAGTATGCCAACTTCACGCCCTCATTCCTAGGCACAGTATTGTAAGCTCCCTAATGCTTACTTCCCAACAAGTTTCAAGGCTCCCAAGTACAGGAGGTACGATGGTACCACCGACCCCTACCATCATCTCTCGAGTTTCCTCATGGATTCCCACCAATGGCTATATGATCGGGTATTATTGGTACATCTTTTCCAAAAACCCCTCTAGAGTGAGGCCCTACGTCGGTTCTCTTCACTTTCGGCCATTGATCTCCAAAATTTTGACATAGTCTCCGAGCGATTTCTCACTCATTTTGGCCACATGGCCTCAATTGTTCCAACTTTGTTTGATTTAGACATGGAGAAGATGAAGCTCAATGAGGACTTCATTCACTTTGCCAAGCGTTGGAGAATCATGGCTTCCAAGATGGAGGTCCCTATCCCTGAGTCTCAGGCCATCACCATGCTGGCGAACAATGCCACTCCTCAACTCAGGGCCATACTAATGCTCAACGAGCTCCACACATTCCCTTAGCTTTATAATAGAGCTCTAATTGTCTAAGCCCAGATCAAGGATTCAACTTTACCTCCTCTGATGGGGTCATCCCTTGCCCCTCTACATTTTTTCGAGGCTTGGATTGTTCGTCGACATGTGTCATTGTGTTCGTCATGTATTTCTGAGTCTAGTGATGTAATTTTTAATTTATTTGAGTCATGTATGTGTAATCTTTCTTTATTTGAGTCAGTTAATAAGGTAATGGGTCAGTTTGTTAGTCAATTGGGCCCAACTAGTGGGCTAGGCCCAGGGGCGCCCCACCCTTGGATTGGTTCTCCACGGGTCAAAGTCCATATTCTATCCTGGCTTAGACCTCATGTCTCTACTAGGTTGGTCAACTTCGACATGACGTCGGGTTAACTTCCTCATCTATACATTTTACCCTTGTTTCAGACCTTCCGTCTGAGCAAAGTTCATTGACTCTGACATTCGTCAGATTAACGTCAATATTTAGCCCTGGGTCTGGGTCTCTCGTTCATCTACCATCTGATTTACCCTCACCCTAAACCTTCTATCAGGGTAGGGCCCGTTGACTTTGACAAGACGTCGAGTCAACACCTATCTTATATTCTACCCTTGACTTAGGCCTCACATCTCTACCAAATTCGTTGGCTTTGACAGGACCTCGAGTTAACACCTATCTTATATTCTACCCCTGACTTAGGCCTCATGCCTCTGCCAAGTTCGTTGGCTTTCACAGGATGTCGAGTCAACACTTATCCTATATTCTGCCATTGACTTAGGCCTCATGCCTCTGCCAAGTTCGTTGGCTTCGACAGGATGTCGAGTAGACACCCATTCTATATTCTGCCCTTGACTTAGGCCTTACGTCTCTGCCATGTTCGTTGGCTCTAACATGACGTCGAGTCAACGCCTATTTTATATTCTGCCCTTGTCTTAGGCCTCACGCTTCTGCCAGGTTCATTGGCTCTGACATGATGTTGGGTCAGCATCCATATCCTATATTCCTCCCTTGGCCTATGGCCTTACGCCTTTCCCAAGTTGGTTGACATTGACAAGTCTGTCAAGTTAATAGCCATATTTTGCCCTGACCCAGACCCTTTGTCTCTTCCAGGTTGGTCATTTTCGACATGGCGTCAAGACGATAATAGTGTTTTATTTCTGCCCTTATTTTAGACATACAGTCTAAGCAAGGTTTGTTGACTCTGACATCCCGCCAGGTCGACATCAATATTTCATCTTTGGTATGAATTTTTCATCCGGTCAATGAATAAAAAGACCCTTCAACCTCTGGCACGGACCTTTCGTCCAACCAGTCAACAAGAAAAAAATCTTTCACCTTTGGCTTGGACCTTCCGTCCGACCATACAACAAAAAGACCCTTCTACCTCTGGCTCGGACCTTTCATCCACTCAGTCAATAAAAAGACCCTTTCACCTTTGGTTCGGACCTTTCATCCGACCCTATAACAAAAAGACCCCTTGACGTTTGGTTCGAACCTTTTTATTCGACCATACAATAAAAGATCTTTTTACTCTTGGCGTCATGGCCTTCCACCTAAACCAAGTTGTCCGGCATCATAGCTCTATGCCTAAGCTAGTAAACATTCTATCTTGGCGTCATGGCCTTCTGCCTAAGTCAAGTTGTATGGCATCATGACTTTACGTCTAAGTCGTTAAATGTTCTGCCTTGACATCATGGCCTTCCGCCTAAGCCAAATTATCCAGCGTCATGGCCCTATGCCTAAGCCAGTAAATATTCTATATTGGCATCATGGCCGTCTGCCTAAGTCAAGCTGTACGACGTCATGACTTTACGTCTAAGTCGTTAAATGTTCTGCCTTGGCGTCATGGCCTTCTGCCTAAGTCAAGTTATCCGATGTCATGACTCTCCGCTTAAACCGGTTAAAAATTCTACCTTGGCGTCATGGCCTTCTGCCTAAGCCAAGCTGTCCGGCGTCATGGCTCTCCGCCTAAGTCGGTTAAAAATTCTGTCTTGGCGTTATGGCCTTCTGCCTAAGCCAAGCTGTCCGGTGTCATGACTCTCTGCCTAAGCCGGTTAAAAATTCTACTTTGGTCTCATGGCCTTCTGCCTAAGCCAAACTGCCAAATTCTGCCTTGACGTCATGACCTTCCGCCTAAACCAAGCTGTCTGGCATCATGGCTCTCCACCTAAGCCAGTTAAAAATTCTACCTTGGCGTCATGACCTTTTGCCTAAGTCAAACTGTTAAATTCTATCTTGGCGTCATGACCTTCCGCCTAAGCCAAGCTATCCGGCGTCATGGCTCTCTGCCTAAGCCGGTTAAAAATTCTACCTTGGCGTCATGGCCTTCTGCCTAAGCTAAGCTGTCAAATTCTGCCTTGACGTCATGGCCTTCTGCCTAAGCTAAGCTGTCCGGCGTCATGGCTCTCTGCATAAGTCAGTTAAAAAAAATTCTATCTTGGCATCATGACCTTCTGCCTAAGCCAAGCTGTCAAATTCTGTCTTGGCGTCATGTCCTTCCGCCTAAGCCAAGTTGTTCGGCGTCATGACTTTATGTCTAAGCTGTTAAATATTTTACCTTGGCATCATGGCCTCCCGCCTAAGTCAAGTTGTGTGACGTCATGACTTTATGTTTAAGCCGTTAGATATCACCCATTGGCGTCATGATCTTACATCTAAGCCAAGTCATTCGGCGTCATGACCTTCGGTCTAAGCCGATGAACCTCTTACCATTGGCCTGGAATTGTTATCCGAACCAATAAACAAAAAGACCCTCTTAGTTCCACACCAACCCTTGATCCCTCTAGGGATTCACCACAACATATGACATCTTCTCTCCACTGTCACGGCATCAGCC
Source organism: Amorphophallus titanum (assembly GCA_024336825.1). NCBI lineage: Eukaryota > Viridiplantae > Streptophyta > Magnoliopsida > Alismatales > Araceae > Amorphophallus > Amorphophallus titanum. The sequence continues at coordinate 47,135,444 of JANBPO010009603.1, read as the reverse complement.
ACTTTTCTCTCAAACTATCGACCTGCGGGTGCACCTGTTAAGCCCCCCCCCCAAAAAAAAGAAAAAGAAAGAAAGAAGAAAAAAAAGAAGTAATATTTAATGGGGGACATCCCCTTGAAATGGGGAAAGAAAGGTTGACATTTTTATACACTTGTCTCCTTGCCTTCGCCATGAAGGAAAGGATATCCACCTGGTCAAATGATTTGACCTCGGTGCCAATCATCCTTTCCAGGACTTCCTTCTTTAGATTTTTCTTACAAATTTGCACTACGTCTTCTTGATGCAGTGGACGCTTGCACCTCATGCTTAGGTTCCTCCACCTTTTGATGTAGTCCAGGGCAGATTCATCATTCCTCTGCTTCGTAGCATAAAGTTCTGCCATAGTGACCTCCCATTCAGCTATGTAGAACCTTTTCTTAAATTTTTTCTGCATGTCGGTCCAATCAATAATGGATCCGACAGACAAGCCCGAGTACCATTCGAAGGCGAGGCCTATCAAGGTAGACCCGAAGAACTTCAGGAGGTAAGATTCGTCTATGGTCAAGTCGCCCATGACATTCACATAGTAGGCAATATGCTTCCTGGGAGATCCTTGCCCTATGAACTTCTCAAACTTCGGTGGTTTGGTGATGCCTGGCAGTAATTTCTTAGTGGCATGGTGCGCCGGATAGGGCAGCCGGTACACATCAAATGGCTTGTGGTCACCCTCACCCCTATCTACTAGCTTCATCACTATCATTTGTTCCAGCATCAATCTGTTTACGGCCGTTGGGTCAGCCGGGCTCGGGTAGAAATGGGCCAGTTGTACAAGCGACGTTGTCAATACTATTGCTTGTGGCGCGACGGTAGACCCTTGAAAATTGAAGGCCGATGGTGGGGCCGGTGACACAGGTTGTGGCTGTTACAGAGGGATGCCTTTGGCATGGCTAGGTGCTGTTGAAGATACTGTCGCTTGTGGGGAAGCTTCAGAGGTCTACCCATTGCCCCCAGGAGTTTCAAGCAATGTTTCAGTCTGCCCGAATGTAGAGGGCTGAGAGTTTCTTTTGTTCAGTTGTTTCCTCAGCAATTCGATCTCCTGCTAGTACCCCTACATCATGAGCAATATAGTAGGGTCATTCATAGAAAAGTTGGGAGTCCCTCCCCTTTCTTCAGCTGGAGCTCCCTCAGATGACGTAGACAACATCACGCTAGTGTCTCCAGTAGTGACAACATTGGCAGTCACGGCTGTTAGAGCTTCCTCGAGAGTAGCATCTTCAGCATGGGCTTGCACCACCTCGCTCGCTGCCCTCCTCCTCCTGGTGATAGGACCCCACCTTTCGGTGAGTCTAGCTATCTCTTCAGGCTCAGTGGGTAGAGCCCCATACCGGCCAAGTACCCTGGCCATGTTACAAGTGTAGATCTTCACATCTTTGCCCTTCCTTGCCACCCTTCTTGACGGCCTACTGGGGAAGGTTAGTCTATCAAAGACTGACCTTCATGGCTGTGCCTCCCTCCGAGGCGGAGATTGGTGGTAATCTTTTGGTACATTCCTTGATTCCACGCTTGGCGGGGATTGAGGTTCTTGCTCTTTCGAGGATTTGGCCATCGCTTGCAGTAGCCTTTGACACCCCAGGGGAGTGCTTACCGAGCCATACAAATAAGCCCTCATGACTTCATTCAGTCCCCCTATGGATGAGAGGAGGGGAAAGCATGTAATGTCGCCCTATCTCCAGCATAGGGCTTATAGGACGAATGCCCGGGTTGGGCGGTGTTGTGGTGGTGTCGAGGGCGCCGGTGGCAAGCATCGCTTGGTGGCAAGCATCGCTTGGTGGCAATGGGGAAGCAGATGCCGGTCGACGCTCCAAGGCCACTAGCTCAGCCTGGTTCTCTCCCCTTTGCCTCTTGTAATGGGCTTTTTCCAGCTCTGCCTAAGCTGATGGAGTAATTCGAGTACCCTTGGGCACCCATACTTGCTTCCCTCTTACGGACTACCGGGTTGGCTGGTTCCTTGGCCTCTTGGCCTTATTCGATCTCTTCATGTCTTCTTCTGCCAATGGCTGAACTGAATTCTGCACCGGTAAAGTTGGTACGATCCTGTCTGGGATCACTTTGGCTCATCATCGGTTCAAATGCACCCTGACGCTTCTGACGATAACTGATTTGTTGGAGTTGGAGACCCGACCTCTGGAGGGAGTAGCATTCACATGGCCCCTATGGAGTCTCCTGCGGTGAGACACCGACCTTGTAAGGATTCAGTCAGCCTGGTTCAGGCAACGCAGTGGATAATAAAAAATTTTCAATCTGAACCCAGGCCCTTTAAGAATCCTATAACCGTGCTCAAATCGATGTAATAATTCTCCCAACCCCAAAATGGGTTGTAGAGCTTTACCTTGTGAGGAACTATGTTGTCCGCAGTGCCTGATGCCGATTTTCACGAACGTCGAGCCACACAGATGTACAGCCTCTAGAGCTGATCCACACAGATCCTCACGTAGTGACGGTATCCTCCGATCTTCCCCCGCGCACACAAGTCGCAGATCCTCCAAACCACTCCGGGTTCCCTCCTTCGACCTTTCTCCCTTGAGAGGAAGAGAGAGGGATCAATGAGAGAGAGAGAGAGAGCAAGAGGGAGAGGGAAAGAAAGGAGGAATATGTTGTGCATCCCTTTAGTTTTGATGATGACAAAGAATATGTTTGACTAATCAAAGATCTACTGTTTTCATAACACTTTCATGTTAGGCCACCAGAAAGTTCTTTTCAAGTCTTGGTATATCTTGATAGCTCCTAGATGAATGGTGTACCTTGACCTGTGGGCTTCTTCTAAGATTTTCTTCTTGAGTTCCGGGCAATCCGGTACACACGTTCTTTCCTTGAACATCAAACTCCCATCAGATGCTAACTTGAAATCACATTGCTCCTCTTTAATTTTACCTTGAGGAGAAACCCCGTACAACATATATTGCTCCTCAAGGTCCACCTCTCGCCGCGTGACAGCTATACGTTGGTGGAGCTTCGCACTCCTAACGGAGGAACGTCTTGTTTGTTATTTAGTTGTACGTCGTCGCATAAGGAGGAGTCTTTGCGCCCATCCGTGCCATGTGATACACTTGCTCCACTACTTTGACGGGTATGCGCGTGTATTTTCCTCATTAATCTCTTTGCTGCGACGCCGTTTGTGGTTGTGAGTTGTCGGGCCACTGGACCCTAAATCACGAAGATACTCCGCAATTCGACGATGTTGACGCTACGCCATATTTTCGTCGATTGTTTCATAATAAAATTCTTGAAGTATTTCGAGAAAATTTCGGGTGCAACAAATGCCCCCCACGGGACGTCCGTCACGATTGGAGGCGGGGGCGGATGGCCCGTGCCCTTTAAAGGGGATTTCATCACACGTCTTTTGTATAGACATTGCACCTTTTTCAGAATTGCCTTCAATGATTAAACTGCTATCCCAGGATGTTTTGGCCTGACATTTCTCTCCTGTTTTCCTTTTCTCCGTGCTTCTAGAGATGGCTCGCAGCAGCAGAGATGAGAGTCGGCTGAGGAGGTCTAGGGCCAGGGGGGCTGATGAGTGCCAGGTCGAGCGCATCAACCAAAGTATGCCGCGTTTCCCTCCCCGCGTCATTTATGATAATAATTTCAGCCGGCTGGACTGTGGCTACTTATGGGTCGCTAAGGGCCCGACTGAGAGTGCAGGGGAGGCTGAAGGCCTCGTGGACGTGTCTCAAATCACGAGACGGGACGACCTCTACACATATGATCGCTCGGGGAGCTACCCACATCACTACCCCTTGGACTGTCACCTCTACCGTTTCCTTCAGAGGTTGACGATCCCTCACTACCCGAGGAGAGGCGCCGCCTCGAGCGGGCCATATTAGCAGGGAGAGACAGCATGCAGGGATTGTGTTCTTTGACTTACCCGAGTTACACGGAGGGCTTCACCAGGCAGAGACAGTACTCAGATCAACAAAGTCTGGGCTCTTTTCAGCGACACGAGAGCCTTACGATTAGGGCTGCACCACTGTCTCCCGCAGTTTAGCACATGCATGGGCAGCACAAGACCATGGACCAAGTTGTAGATGGTCTCTTCTTGACACCTACCGGGGCGAGCTTTGCACAGGAGGAGTATGCCCATGACTGCATGATTGATAGGGTTTTGGAATTGAAGACCCCCAGTTGGTACGGGAAATGGTCTGTTGTCCCATCTCATAGCTATCACCGCGGCGTAACAGAGTGGCTCTGGGACATCCTGACTGTCTACCGGTCGGTGTTGGACAGGGTGGGAATCCGTCATGTAGTGACAACCGCCTTATATTCCTACCCTTGTCACACAGGCCTGCTACAGGCTTTGGTAGAGAGGTTCAACCGCCGATGGAACGCTTTCGTCATGGCTGGAAGAGAGACTTCCCTGGACCTCTGGACTTTTCAGAGGATTTCGAGTCTTCCGATCTACGGGAGGCCATACGAGGAGCTATCACTGGATGACCAGCACCTTAGCTCCACCGACGGCGCCAGGCGGTACACCCTACCGTACTGCTTCAGGTTTTTTATGAAGACTTGGAGGGATTTAGCCCGAGTTGGCACAGACCGGACCCCTCGCACATCGAGGGTGACTGTAAATACATGGGTGAGCCATTTTTACAGTGACCCTTTCTGCTTTCACGAAGAGTTTGCTCAATCCGACACCACCTGGGAGGCATGCAGGGAGGTTAGAGTGACGTTCCTCCTCATCCACGCCACTTGCCTGCACCGACACAGGGATGAAACTCGAGGAAACTACCTCCTATTACATATTTGGCGGCCTACCTGGCCTACTGGGTGGCCAGCTTTGTGGTTCCCCGTGGAGAGGACGGGCTCCTGCGGTCGGAGGTGATATATCCAGGCTGTTTGCTTGCTTGTGGTCAGAGACTCGCCATTGCACCAGCAGCCTTGGCGAATATTTTTCATTCGCTCGGGACCTTGTCTTCCCACTCGTCCCCGCGGGAGAAGAGCATTATCCTGCCCACTCATTACTTGAGTGCTTGGGCAGGACTGCTATTCCCAGAGCTATCCCAGAGGGCTCCAGTTGAGAACCCAGTGGCGCCGCTGCTTTTTTGGTTCATAGGGCAGCCATCACAGGATTCTGTGGTTCAGCTTGTAGGGGCCCGACGGGCCTTGTCTTTTGTTCCAGTGAGGAGAGGAGAGGGCCTAGCCCTTGACTACTTCTCCTACCTTCACTGCCCTTATGTTGGGCAAGAGGGAGATGTCGTTGTTAGCAGAGTTTCCACACATGCTTTACTCTCCCCTCAGGGTTTGGCAGAGTGGGTTGTCAGCATTCGCCCCAGTGTTCTTGTGTACCGACGTAAAATTTAAAATAATATAGGAATAACTATATAATTAACAGTTTAAATAGCAAGAAATAAAATTATATTTTTAATTAATAAACTAACTACAGAGTCTAGTCCAAATAAAGTACAGTTTACAGGGAAAAAGAACGTACTCAACGTCGGGTGAACACTCGACTCTGGCGAGCTTGCAACTACGAACCTCTGCGCTGCACCTCCGAATCTTGAGGAGGAACCACTACACCTAAAAAAGTAGGGGTGAGGCTCATCTCATTGACTTAGTAGGGGTCCCACAGATCCTCACCACAAAACTACGTTGGTAAAGAAAAGTGCTAATGGAACAACAACAACAGCAAGAGTAGCAACGACAACAACGGCGGAAGGAATAGTCGTAACACGGTAGCCGATCAAACCATGGCTCTATAAACTACTACTAACGGCATGGAAAGCAAACCCCGATCTCACCATCGGGGGACCACCAAATTAAGGGGAAAACCCTGGCTACGTCACCAAAAGAAAAGCCACGACAGCTCTGTTGTGAAGGCCCACCCTCACAGGCAAAGGCCAACCCAAGACCATGCGGTTTGGGGGAACCGTCACGGCCTCACAGTCGTGAACCCTACACTGTATAGGAAAAACCCTCGATAACTCTACCAGAAATCCTAGACCTAGACATCGAGAAAGCACGAGGAGCACCAGACGAATCACATCTCACAAATGGGAAACCAAACCTCGAGTAACGCATCATGTGACGGGAGTACCTACCCACTAGAAGCAAGGCCGATGCATCCAATGATGATTTAGTTCGCTTCCCAGGTGTCTCCCTACTCGCCCTAGGTAAAAACTGAGACACCGTACAAGTAACTACACGACAAGGTTCTAGTCGGGGCCGTGCTCGTCACCACGCGTCCGAAGTCCCCGACCACGTGTGCACACACTGACTGACTGTGCTATATCAGGCCCTCTAGCTGGTTTTTCTCCCAGCCCAGACTTAGGCCTGTTGTGTCCCTGTGATTTTGATGATGTCAAACTATGACTCATTTATGAGTCTTTATGCTCTTGATGATGTGTTCGCGGGGTTTTCATAGATCCGATGACCGAGATGAGGGAAGGATTAAAGCTAGAAAGGGAAACACGAGAAGTTGATATATCTCAGGTATCCCCCTCCGTAGCCGTATTCCTCCCAAGGTGGTACTTGGCACTCGCCTTTTACGGAGAGTCAAAAGCGAATCGAATGGCACGAGATGTTTTCGGGGTTAGGGTAGCTAAACCAGGGTGCAGGCGTGCCGGTCGATTTCTCGACAATCACCCAGGGAACCAAAGACTAACTGGGAAGTGTCACCAAGACGCGACACGTGGGCTCGGGAGATCAGGTGACACGTGGAGGGAAGGGGGGTTCCATAGGTGCGAGTGCGTAGACAATTGTGGGGAATCATGTACTGGATATCTTTCTCTACCGATCGCAAGTAGTCGATGTTTATTTACATCGGATTGAATCCGAACATGTTCGTTCTGTGTTGGAGAGAAGTATGTATATGTCTGAAGCCATAGATAGAGGGCCGGGGGCATTCCACATCTATAAGGGTGCATTTGATTGGGAGACATGATTCACTGGAGTTGGAGGTACTGGACACACTGGGCGGTGCGGAGGAGAGCTGGGACCTGGATGCGGGCACGGAGACATGCATTCAGGCAGTAACACGTTTCATGAGAGCCAAGTGGGCTTTACAAGCGGGTCGAGGAGGCCAAATTGCAACTGGTGCAAGCCGCGGGACAATTCCGACATGTGGGTCGGTCCCCGGGTCAATGCATAATGAGGCGGATGTCTGCGTGTTTTTACAGAGGTTCTTCGCAGGAGAGGGGCTTGCCCGACTTGCCAAGGGGGGACTAGACTGGGTGACTGGGATATAGACTGGTCAACGCCTGGAGGAGGGCCAGACGCGGCTAGGGATGAGCAGCCGGGTATGGGTCCCGAGGGGTGAGTATCTCCATACTGGGAAGTCGAGGCCGGTCCCCCGAGCATTACTTCCGGGCTAGGATCCGGTTTGCTAGAATCAGTGGTCAGAGAGGTTAGCGGCCAACTCGGTACGAGCGATGGGCATGCATCCCCGTGACGGAGGTAGGTGCGTCATCATGGTGTATGCATGGCCGTCGTAGGTTGTCACACACGGGTAGACCCGACATGCGGGTGTTTTTGCCGTTGCCATAATGCCTTATATGTGATGGGGAAGGACTTGTGTGAGATGGCTAGACGCCGTACGAGGGAAGTGTGAGTGACATACCCTCGGCGTGTGTAAGCCGATCCATAAGTCAACCACGCACACTTAGCTCCTTGCATCTGTCCTTGGTTGCCTGTTGGTGTCCGTATGCCTGCGTCTATGTGTGTTGCCTTGCTCCCGCCCCTTGAGCTCCTAAGGAATTTTTATAGTTGAATATGAAAAGGTCATGGAGGGTTTAGACGGACCAAGTTGAGGGCCAAACTTGGTCTGGGTAAACCCTTGGAAAATACATATTTTTTGTTTACTGAGTGGGAAAGGGAGGGTTTAGGCGGACCAACCCAGAGGCTAGGTTTGGTTCGCCTAAACCCCTCCCCCAGGGGGGTTTAGGTGGACCAACCTCGGGCCTGGGTTTGGTCGCGAGGTGCTTGTTTTAGACCGTATAGTGCTTTCTCTAGCTTAAAAACATGGTCCGGGTATTCTTGATCCTCGAACACGGTGGTTGCTCCACATAAACATCCTCCTGAATATAACCATTTAGAAATGCGCTTTTAACATCCATCCAAAATAATTTAATATTATTGAAACATGCAAATGCTAGAAAAATCCGCACAGCTTCGAGTCTTGCCACAGGGGCAAAAGACTCATCAAAGTCAATTCCTAGTTCTTGACAATAGCCTTTGGCTACTAGCCGGGCTTTGTTCCTAGTTACCACTCCTTGATCATTTAATTTGTTCCGGAAAACCCATTTGGTTCCGATCACGGAGTGATCTCTAAGGCGAGACATGAGGAACCACACATTGTTTCTCTGGAACTGGTGTAGTTCTTCCTACATTGCCAAGATCCATGAATTATCTTTCAAGGCATCCTCTACAGTGTGAGGCTCAAATTGAGAGAGCAATGCAATGCAATCTGAGTTCTCTACTTCCCTAAAGGAGAATCTTGCTCTGACTCTTTCTTCAACATTGCCAATTACATTTTCAGCTGGATGGTTCTTTGTAAAAATCCATTGCCTTGGTAGTTCCTGCACAGCTTGATCTTCTTGAATCTCACTTTCCAATTTTTCTTCTAGAATGTCCAGTTCTTGTGAGGCCTTCGGTTCATTACCTTTTCCATTCTCGTCATCTTCATCCTGCACACATGAATCCTTGTTAACATTCCATTTGAATGACTCGTCTACTATGACATGCAGACTCTCTTCCACTACAAGAGTTCTTAGGTTGTACACCCGATAAGCTCTTGAAGTGAGAGAGTACCCAAGAAATATTCCACGATCACTTTTTGCATCAAATTTGCCTAAATCAGATTTTTCATTGTTCAAAATGTAACAAATAGAACCAAATGGTTTAAGATGAGAGATATTAGGCTTCTTACCTTTAAAGAGTTCATAGGGTGTTTTTCTGAGAAGAGGTCTTACCATGGCTCGGTTTATGATGTAGCATGCCACGTTGACGGCTTCGGCCCAAGAATACCTTAGTAGTTTGTTCTCGTTGAGCATCGTCCGAGCCATCTCCACAAGGGTTCTATTCTTTCTCTCAACAACACCATTCTGTTCTAGAGTTCTGGGTGTTGAAAATGTGTGTGTGTACCCCTGTTCCCTGTAAAACTCATCAAACTCATTATTTTCGAACTCCTTACCATGGTCACTTTGGATTGTTTTGATGAAATATCCTTTCTCATTTTGAACTTTCCTGTAAAAATCTTTAAACTCAGTCAATGCATCATTTTTATGTGTCAACAAGTGAACCCAGTAAAATCTTGAAAAGTCATCCACAATGACGAATCCATAAAGCTTTCCGCCCAGACTATGAGTTCTACTAGGTCCGAACAAATCAATGTGAAGTAATTCAAGGGGCCTAGTAGTTGTGACAACATTCTTACTTTTAAAAGAAGTTCTGGTTTGCTTACCTTTGCTGCATGCCTCACACACTTTGTTTGCTTCAAACTTCAGTTTTGGCAATCCAACGACCAGATCATTTCTGGACAACTTTGTAAGAACATTAAAACTGACATGCCTTGGACGGCGATGCCACAACCAAGTATTATCCGAATTATTTGCAACTAAGCAATGATCATTGTGTCATGTATCATCTAAGTCTAGGATATATACATTGTTTTGTCTAACTCCTATGAACTTTATTTCATGTGTATCCTTATTTACAACCGTGCAGTGTGTGGAGTCAAAAATCACATTGCACCCTTTATCACATAATTGGCTAATACTCAGTAAGTTGTAATTAAGACGCTTGACCAACAAAATATTTTCTATACTATGAGTAGATCCCTTACCTACCATACCTTCGCTGATGATCTTTCTCTTACTGTCCTTGCCCCCAAAGGCAACTAGTCTACCATCTTTTTCTTTTAGGCTTGCAAAAATTTTCTTGTTTCCTGACATGTGTCGTGAGCATCCACTATCGAGGTACCATTTATTTCTTTGAGTCTTCAAGCATACCTACAAAATCACCAAGACAAGAAAACATCTATGATTTTGGTACCCAAGCTTGCTTGGGTCCATAACGGTTCGAAGATCTTGATCCATTCATCCATTTTGATTTTCTAGCAGATCTTTCATCATCAGACAACATTAGTCTGCAGGTATATATGGTGTGACCATACATTCCCCAACAGAAGCATGAAATAACCTTTTTGTCAACATTCCTTTTCTTACTTCCATTCATGAGAGGTTTGTGAACATGAATGTATTTTTCATTCTTTTTGTGTGGGGAACTTGGTGAAGGTGAAGTATTTGCATGCACATAGGAAGTGTGAATCTTATTTTCAAGTGCTTTCTTGTTACTTGGATCATATCCTAAGGCTACCTTTCTGAAATATACTTTCATTCCTAGCATGGTGTCTAGAGTTTGCTTCCCTTTGACAAATTTAGCTAGTGATTTTTCAGATCTTTCACTTCATTCTTTAAGAGCTCATTTGCTTTTTCAACCTCCATCTTAACCTCTTCTGAGCCTTTTACTTTCGCATTCACTTCCTCAATGATTTTCCTAAGCTTCTCATTTTCTTCATTTTGTCTTATAGGATTTTTAGAGGGAAGTTCTTCTCTTTTGGAAAACTAAAATGGGACATGCACCTCCATTCATGAAGGGTGCTACAAGTGTGCCAAAAAGAGAAGAGAGAGAATCGGCTAAAGTAGGAGAGGTGTGGCTGCTGTGAGGGTGCAAGAAGAAGAAGGAGCTGTTGCTGTTGCTGATGAGAAACCGGTGCTTCTAGAAAATGAAGAAGAAGGTGAAGAGCTCAATGCCATATCTGTGAAGATATGAAGAAAAGCCACAAGCTCCTCTTCCACTTGTTCGTTGTGCTGCAAAGAGAAGCTACCATCACTGAAGCAACGAATCTGAAAGCATCAAACCAAGTCCTCCAATTCTCAGACAAGGATATTGGTATTTGGCATTGAGTTTCATTCTTCTTGTCTGAAGTTCTTCATTACCCTTTTCTATTTTGTTCTTGTTCTTGCTAAAACTTGAACTGTCCTTACCGGTGATAGTAGGAAGATACATCAAGCTAGGTGCTTGGATCTGTGGTCTGGTCGGTGTGGCATTAAGCTGTGTGACAGTGGTTCCTTGAGAGGGGAGAATCTCTCTGCAAGGTGTAAGGCAGCAGGTTGTTAAGCTATGTTATCAGAGGGTTGTGCAGTTGCACTAGGGAATCCTCACTTGGTTTAAGTGAGGGGTAGACGTAGGAGTTTGGAGTAAGTTCGAACCACCTTAAAAATCATTGTCCCTGTGGTTTACATGTGTGATTGCTCTTCGCTAGACGCTTGTCTCAGCTCGTTATCTATCTACACTCTTGCATCGTTTATGTGTACTCCCAGCATTCTCAAGTAGTTCTTTCTATTCCACTGCGATTGCTTTTATTTCTAGAAAAAGAGGGGCAGATCTATTCGCCCCTCTCCTCTAGATCAGCCATTCCCACACAACACATCCGAGGACTTGTCTACCTCCATCATTCCTCCAACTGTGCCCTCCAGACCTCTCATCATTCACCGTCCATCCGAGGCCCCATCCGCTGTCACTCTGCCTCCACCAAATAAACCACTCATCAGGATCCCTCCATCCATCCTTGCTCCACCAACTGTTCCTCCACCACTACCCCTTAAACTAATCCTCAAACCCGTAACCAACCCCGTGGAGATGCAAAAGACACAAGCTATGGTGCTCTAGAGTGGAAGGATCTTCCATCGAGTTTTCCCCCAGAACAGTCAAGTCCCAGAACAGTCTCAGCCAGACAAAAGGACCGAAGAGCAGTTAGAGGAGTCCATCCCTGGGACCCAGTATGACTTATTGAAGCATCTAGATAAGACACCTTCCCGAATCTCTATTCTTGAATTGATAAAGAGGTCCAAGTCCCATCAAGAAGGTTTAATGGAATATCTTCAAAACGTCATGGTAAATGAGGACCTCCCAACAGAAAAGATCTCTACAGTGCTAACGCTGGCCAATACACAACCGGCCATTATGTTTCATGATCATGAGCTTGCCCCCAAGGAGGCTCGAAAATACGTCTTGTGTACTGCGGTAAAAATCAATGGAGTATTTGTGAATCCATGTTTTATGGATACAGGTGCATCGATCAATGTAATTTCCATGAGCACCCTCCAATTATGTGGGGCTGACATGGAACAGATAAGGCCTTCGGCAATCATGGTCACATGATATGATAACAGTAAAAGGCCACTGAAGGGGATGATCACTCTGATGTAGAAGTGGTTCCTATTGTGGCTCCTACAAAATTTCACATCCTTGACATGGACCCGACTTTCAAGGGCATACTGGGTCATCCCTACATTGAGGTAATGAATGTCGTCCCTTCTACCAACCATAAATGTTTGATGTTTCTGTATATAGGACAAATTTTTGAGGTATTTAGCATGTCCATCCTTCCTATGGTCGATGCAATCACCACTTTTTTGCCCTCTGTTTGGCCGACCCACGGACCTATTCTTTCCCTGTTGGACGTGTGTGACCCTTCCGCACCCCTTTAACACAAGAGAGGTTGCTTTCTGCATCAATGCCATGTCTCCCTTCTCGTTCTAAAGGATGGGAGATCATGAGGAGCTTGGGCTACCAACATGGCAAAGGCTTAGGGGCACAATTACAAGGAAGACTAAGGCCGTTGAAGAAAACAAGGTTTATCCCTAGACCCTACTTGGGTTTCAAAGGGCCAGTGGAAGCAGATGGGAAGCCCCTTACCTGGTCTCTATACTCTCACTTTAAGAAGGGGCCCATTGTTCAAATGTGAGACTACTCATAGGAAACACACGGGGGGTCGTAGGTCGTATACTTGGCAGAGGGTTACTCGAGGGCTCCTAAAAGAGGAAAGGTTGATGACCTAGAGTGTGAATGGTACAAATGGTTTGACATTCACGATATTTCCATCGCATTACAAAGAATGTTCTCGCCTCCATAACTAGAAGCGTCGCCTTCGATTTTTGATACGCCAGGAGATGCCACGATCGTTGCCAAAGCTCCAAACCATCCTCTCCAAGAGGACGTTGCCATTGACGGATCACTATCCAACATTTTCTCCATTCATTCTATTCAACCTCTATTGCTAACTTCCTCTTGGGCCAAACGGTTATCTGATGATCTTCCCAGCTCCCCTTCTTTACTTACTTTCCTACGCGGGTGTTTCAACCAACGCAGCAAGCGGAGCATCGATCGGAGTCCGGAGCCCCCCGTTCCAATTTTTCTCCCCCAGGTGCGCAGATCAGTCCAGTCAGGACCTGAACATACACCCCTTCACTCAACGAGCTCTATCTCTCTGCCCCGACCTCCTCTGGTGTTCTTTTTGGTTGCTGCTCCAAGAGGACTTGACCACGTTCATGTCCGTTTGGGTCCCGCATTGTTCAGACTTCGGGAGTGTTCTTGGCAACTTCTTCTTCCTACTGCAGTGCTCTTGGACCAATCCAAGCCAGAACGAAGTGGTCCAGCTCCAGAGCCTGCCCCGGCCTTCGACGACGTCTGGTCCTCCCTCAAAAAATCAGAACCTACTTGGGTCCATCAGCGACATTTTGGCATTGGCTTCGGTGACTTCCAAGTCCAGCAGAGCCCGTGGCAGCGTCAACAGTGACTATCTGTCTAGCAGTTCTAGAAGTGGGCAGAACCAGCGGAGTATTCAATCGGCACTCAATTAGCTATCTCCCCCTACCCTGCCTGGCCGGCTTAGCGCCCCTCCCTGCGCGGAGGTAGTGTTTGAATGTAACCCCAATTCTCCGCCCCTAGTCCATCCCTCCTGCATGAGGAGTTATTAATGTAACACATAAACATGGAGAAGCTACATCGGTGCGGCGTGCAGGTGCATACCCACGCCTCCCCACTCGCCTTCGTCTCCGGCCGGGATTGACGTCTTCACGCTGATCAGGTGAGCTTCTGACCACAATTCTCATTGCTGGCATTTACTTGCTTAGTGTAGTATTATTTCTGGTTGCTCTGTCGGCGGTGAGTGAGTGCCCGGACCAAAGTGTCGATCACGTGAGTGACCACCACGGGTGAGCTGTGAGAGTGACCTTTCATCCCCACGCCCTCGGCGTGCTGACCACACACCGAAGTGGGCATCCCTGGCCCATTGGGGTCCTCCCCTAGCTAGCCACACCACTGGAACCCCAAGGTCCAACCTTGGACCCTCATTCCCATCGCTGATCCACCTACGGACCCGGGTGTGCGCGACACGTGTGAACCCACTTAAGTGAGTCTGTCATTCAGTTCGTGCTTGCTTGCTAGGTCCAAGAAGTGGTGTCACATCACACTCCCAGTCCCAGTATCATGCAAAGTCGATCGGCATACCCGTGTACAGAAGGATTTGTGAATACGGAGCCCTAGGATCACACAGAATCACGCACCTGATAAGGAAAAAGGACGCCAGGAGGTAAGTGTACGCATGGTTAGCTTGTTGATCGGCTCGTACATGCTGAGGGCATGTCACACGTACTCCCCTCACATGGCATCTAGCCATCTCACACATGTCCATCCTCAACGCATATACGGTGTTGTGATAACCTTGAACACACCTGCATCTCAGGTCCGCCCACGTATAACACCCTATGACGGCCATACATGCACCATGATGGCACATTTACCTCCATCGCGGGATCGTGTGCCCACGTCTCACCCCGAGCTAGCCACCGACCGCCTAGACCATGAAATTGAGTTAGCCGAACCCTATCCCGAAAGTAAGATTCTCAGGACAAGCCCTGACTCCCCAGCATAAAGACAGTCGCCTTCCAGGACCCGTACTCGGCTAATTGTCTCGAGTCACATCCGACCTCCTTCAAGGGCCAGCCAACAACCGCCCCTACTACCTAGACAATTAGGGCCCATCTCGATCTCCTCATGGAGATTCTGTGTAAAACACATCAATCCCACTTTGTTATGCATCGACCCGGGGACCGACCTACGCGTCAGAATTGTCCCGTGACTTGCACCAGTTGTACTTTGGCCTCCCCGGCCCATTTGTAAAGCCCACGTGACTCTCATAAAACATAAAACCAGTTGAAGACATGTACCTATACTCAGGTCTCAACCTCATCTTCACACCACCAAGGGTGCATCTGGTGCCTCCAACTCCAGTTAATTAACCCTCCCAGTCAAGTGTGATGGTCCCCCTTTAGCTACAGGGTACCCCCAGTCCTCTATCCATGGCTTCAAACATATCTAGGATCTTCTTCAACATGAAACAAAGGTGTTCAGATTCAATCTGATGTAAATAAATAATGACTGCTTGGGGTCGGTGGGGAAAAATGTCCCGTACATGAATCCCTACAATCGCCTGCACACTCATACCCATGGAACCTCTCCTCTCTCCACATGTCGCTCGATCTTCCGAGCCCACGTGCCGCGTCCTAGTGATGCTCCCCCAGTCAACCTTCTGTTTCATAGGTGATTGTCGAGAAATTGACTGGCACGCTCACACCCCAGTCTTGTTACCCTAGCCCCTGGAAACCTCTTGTGCCATTCGACCCCTCTCGACCTTCCATGAAAGGCGAGTGCCTGGTGTCGTCGTGAGAGGAATATGGCTATGAAGTAGTGTTGGAATGGATGACTATCGATCTAGAGGGGGGTGAATAGATCAACCCCAAAATTAAAACTACAGTAGATAGTGACAGCATGGAATTAAAAACTAACCACTGTGAATCAATTAAGAGATATAAACTTCAGAACAAATTAGCACACCAACAAGTATGCAGGAAGGGCAATTCACAATAGCAGCTACAAAATTACTGTAAAGTGTCAGATCGTAAGAATAAAATCTCCAAGAGGCTCGAGTACCACTCAAAGGCAAGCCCAGTGAGTGTCGAGCCGAAGAACTTTAGGAGGTAGGCCTCATCAGCAGCTAGGTCTCTCATCACGATCACATAGTAAGTGATGTGCTCCCTAGGAGATCCCTGCCCATTAAACTTCTCGAACTTCGGCAGCTTGGTGATGCCAGCCGACAGCTTCCTTGTAGCATAATGAGCCGGATAGGGGACTCGGTAGACGTCAAACGACGTCTGATCCTCGTCGCCCCTCTCTTCCAACTTCATGTCTATCATTTGCTCCAGCATCAGCCGGCTGACTGCTGCCGGGTCGACCAGACTTGGATAGAAGTGGGCGGGCTGTGCAGCCGGGGTGGTCAGCATAGTTGCCTGAGGGGCTACGAGAGACCCCTGGGGAGGTGAGCTCTGCAGCGGGGCTGGGTACTGTGCTTGCTATAGGGGCACACCCGCAGGGAAGCTGGGGGTTGGTGGGAATAGTGCAACTTGCAAAGTTGCTTCAAAAGATTGCCCGTTGCCCCCGGGCGCTTCCGATAAAACCTTGGTCTGTCCAGACGTCGAGGGCAGGGCATTCCTCTCGTTGAGCTATTTCTTTAGCAATTCGATCTCCCGCTGATATTGCTGCATCATGTATAGCATGACGGGGTTGGTTGTAGAGAGAGCGGGCACGCTGCCTGTCTCTTCGGCTGGGGTGTCCTCGGATGATGTGGAGGGTCCGCCACTCGTGCCCCCGGTAGTGATAACATTGGCCGCCAAGGCTATGGGAGGGTCTTCAGAGGAGGTCGCCTCGACACCTACCTGCGTCACCTCACTCGCCACTCTTCTTCTCCTAGTGAGGGGCCCGGGACTGGCAGCGAGCCTAGCCACTTCTTTGGGGTCGGTAGGTAAAGCCCCATACCGACTAGAGAATCCTGTCATATTGCAGGTGAAAACTCACCAGTCTCTGCTTCTTCTTGCTGTTCTCCCTGATGGCTCGCTTGGGAACACCAGCCTGTCGAAGACCGATCGTCGGGGTGGCGCTTCCTCCCGCACAGGGGACTGGTGTTGCTCTTCCGATTGGTTTCTCAACTCCGCGCTAGGCACGGGCCTAGCCTCTTCCTCTTCCCTAGAGTTAGAAGCCACTGCCCCTAGTAATGTCTGGCGACCCAAGGGAGTACTGCCCAGGCCCCGGACGTAGTTTCTCATGGCCTGCTCGATCCCTTCCCACTCCTGGTTGGCGAGAGCGGCCGATAGTTGGGTGTCAATGGCGACATCATGATGGGTGTAATTTGCATACGCCAGGCGGTCAACATGGTGACGACACCTGTGGTGTCGGCGGTGGGCATTTTCGGGTAGTGCTGATACAGTGACTACCGACTGGTGGGTCGTGGTTGTCACCTTGACCCTTTCGTCTCTTCGCCCCCTTGTACAGCGGGCGCGGCTAGGCCCTGCCTGGGCCGATGCCGTGGGTTGGGCTCCCTTGAGAACCCAAGCCTGCTTCAGCTTTGCTGACTTGTGAGACGGTGCGTCGGCGGGCGCCATCCTTTCTTTCATCTTCTCTAGTCCTTGAAAGGAGTTGCGGACTGGAATGGTTGGTATTATTTGGTCTGAGATCACCTCAGACCTCTATCCATTAAGATGGACTCTGATGCCTCCAACGACGACAGACTTGCTAGAGCTGGAGAGTCGGCTTCTTGGCATGGTGGCTGCACGGCTCCTTTGGAACCTCCTCCAGTGGGATGCTGATCCCCGCTGAGGTCAGCTGGTAGTCGGGTGCACGTGGTGCACATTGCAGCTGAGCGTCTCAACCAGGTTGCAGTTGTTGTCCTTGGCCAGGGTTCGACTGGCAGTAGCTTCAATGGCGCCCTGGATGGGAGCGCTAATCTCGGGCCTATCAGATGCTTCAACATCCAGTATGTTAATAAAAGCTACCCCAAGGAAGTTGGGGAAGCTCACCATGGGAGGGAAACTCTCGAAGCAGAGGGGGACGGCAAGGTAGCCATCCCTGATGTGGCTCTTAACGACCTGGGGGCCAAAGGAGACCACCATTCTTGAAGCTGGAATGTGATTTTCCTGCATTTGCATAGATGAAACCATCAGTACTACAAGGAGGGGGTCGCAGAGCCCCTAATTTCGGTAAGGAGATGAAGGGTGGATGGGCCCTACCGGGCGTGCCAGACTTGTGGATGCACTAAAAGATTCTCTTCATTTTAGATTATTCCATTCGTTCATTGGTTTGTTTGTTTATTTGTCTCTTTAGTGCGAGGGCGTGCCAGTCACCGAGGTGACGATTTATTCAAGTTTTACGGAAACCCATGGTGCGCTCGGTCTGACTTTATCAGGCGATTATGTGGTTCGGGTCGGGACCCAATCCCGTCATGCCATAAAGGCCATGACATCATTTACATCCCCCGTAAGAGGGAACACCCTTGATTAATTGCCAAAATTAGGGGCCCTGCGACCGAAAGAAAAAACACCGACTGCAAAGGAATGAAGCAGGAATAAATCACATACGAGCCTATGTCGGGACACGGGCAACCGGGCATGTCGTTCATTCATTGACCCTTTCGTATTTGGACGGGAGTCCGGCGGGAGGCCGCCTCCCTAATCAGCCAGCAGAGATCTCCTATCTTCTCGCATTTCCTCCTTCCTCTCCTCCAAATCCAGGCTCCTCCTCCTCCTCTTCCTCCCCAGAAACCCTAACCCCCTCCTCCCCGTCCTCTCCGCCCGCCTCTTCTGCTCCTCGCCGCCATGCCCGCCCCCCGCCTCTCCCAGCACCCGCACGCGCACCCCGCTGGAGAAGCAGTTCGAGTCCTGGATCGATCGCCTCCGCCCGGGCTTCGCCCCCGCTGACGTCGACGCTGCGCTCCGCGACCAGGCCGACCCCGACCTCGCCCTGGACATCTTCCGCTGGGCCGCCCACCGCCGGGGGTACCGGCACACCGCCGCCGTCTACCACACCATGCTCCAGATCGCCGTCTCCGGCCGCCGATTCCAGCAGGCCGAGGCCCTGCTAGAGGAGGTCATCTCCGGCGCCTGCCCCAATCCCGACCTGCCGCTCTACAACACCATGGTGCGGTTCTGCTGCTCGCGGAAGCACCTCTTCTCACGCGCCTTCGACGTGTTCAAGAAGATGCAGAGGTCCTCCTGCAGGCCTTCGATAGAGACTTATTCCATGCTCCTCGGCGCCCTTGTGGGGAGGTTCCGGAAGCCCAACGTCTCCTTCGTCTACCTGCACGCCGTCCGGTCGCTGGTCCGCCAGATGAAGGCCTCGGGGGTGATCCCGGACACCTACGCGCTGAACCTGATCATAAAAGCCTACTCCAAGTGCCTGGAGATGGACGATGCTGTCAGGGTCTACAAGGAGATGGGTCTGTACGGATGCGAACCAAATGAGTACACTTTTGGGTACCTGGCCAAGGGTCTGTGCGAGAAGGGCAGGATAGAGCAGGGTGTGGGGTACTACAGGGAGATGAGGGAGAAGGGACTGGTTCCGACGAAGAGTGTTTACATGGTGTTGGTCTGCAGCCTGTCACTGGAGCGGAGGTTCGAGGAGGCGATTGATGTTATGCGCGACATGCTGGGGAATTCCATGGTTCCTGATCTGTTGACGTACAGGACATTGCTGGAGAGTTTGTGTAGGGAGGGGAAGGCCAACGAGGCATTTCAGCTTCTTGAGGAGTTGAGGAATGCGGATGGCTCCATGGATGATAGGATGTATTCAAACCTGCTGGATGGATTGCACTGGCTCTGTCAGTAACTTGCTTGTGATGTATATTAAAACTTTCCGATGGTTGTCCAAATGGTGATCAAGGGTCGGCAATTGAAGTTATACTCGTTATTGGAGAGGGATGTCCACAACAATATTGGTGGAAAACTGGATTTTCCTGTGGAAGAGTTGAATTTACAGACTTTCTGCTGGAAGAGCAGCTTCTGAGGGAAAAAGAGATGAAGAACTACTGCATGTGCATCATAAATGGGGGTTTTAGGATATACACCCCGGCTTGGTATAGCCAAACCCGAATTTTTGAAGGCTCTTCAAATTTATCAAGATCTGTTTCTATCTGCAGTTTGTTTGGCAACTGTTGGCACGGAGGAGTAACGAGACGATGATGATCATTGGGATGATTGAAAGGCACACATCCATGTAGTGGTTTTGCCCTGCGGGCGGCTGTTAGGTATGCTGCGGGTCTTGGTGCTTGCATGTTGCATCCATAGAACATTATTGTCTTCAACTGGAATGAGGCTTGTGAAGATTTTGGTGGGGAGAGGCCTTGCTTAGGTAATCTGCAACTGATGTTTTGGAGAGTTTTATGTCAGGTCCAGTTAAGGTAATGTTTATCAGGGGGTCTAAATATCAATCTAGATCTCACCTGTGGTGTTTGATAGGATTGGAGATTGTAGAACATACTACTAACCTACGCCCATGTGTCTAGACAGTACATAGTGAATCTTGTTGACATCCAAACCTTCCTTAGACTCTGTTTAGGCTGCTTGCTTGAGAACTCCGTCAAGAGCAGGTGATTGCAAAAAAGGGTGTGTGCTTGAACAAGAGAACTCTGAATATCTGAAGCAACATTTGTTGGATCTACCCATATAGGTCATGCTGGCAGATGACTTGCTTGCTCTGGATAGAATGTGCAAACCACTTGTGGCCACTGCCATTGAGAGTTTTGATGTATTCAATTTTGGGTTATAACAGCGGAAGGTCGTCTAGCAAGTGCTCTTGTGATGGGTAGTTTTCAAGTGGTGCAATTGTTTTCTATCTCCACCCCTAAAGGTAGAAGTTTATCACAGGGCATGATTAGGGCTAGAAGCTACACTTTGGGAAGTAAAATTCAAAAGGATCAGGAACTTCTTGAATTCCTGTGACTTAATGAGATTACAAGTTCTGCTAAAGTCAACCCGGACAACACCGCGGACAACAGATAATGGAGGTCAAATCTTTCTGTTGTATCTGCTGTTGAGATCTTCTCTAGATGAGGGAGAGCACTGATTGGTCGCAGTATATTTGAAGGGAAGGGTTGGCTGGCGAAGATCCAGTTGGTAATGTATGGCGGTTTGGGTCTCCTGTAGCTAAAAAGGCATAGATCTTGAAAAGAAAAGGCATGCTTACATGCCAACATGATAACCTTTCTTTCCCTTTGAAAGTGAACGTGATAATTTGATGAGGTTTCTCTTTAGCTTTTGCGGAAAGGGGGAAACAGATTGCAGGGCTTGCTCTCCTTAATACTCATTGAGATCTAGATGTGGCCTCATAGCCCAAAACCCACTCGAACCAGCACTTCCTAGGCGACCCCTAGGTTTGAAAGTCCGAGCGATAGGTCAGTCGGGAAGACACATGTGGGGACCCAGTGCAACCTATCCGAGCTATGCGTCCATCGCTCAAGAGGACTCCTAGCAAGTGCCCCAAGCTCAGATCGACCGTCAGAAGCCTACCCAAGCATCCGTTATGCATCCCCTGGGAGCAGGGAACTCCAAGTGATAAAGGAGAGCAAGAGTCCTTGTGCCATAAAGAGCCTATAACGAGGACGTAACCGCCCCTGAATCCCCTCAGCTCCCTGGACCCCCTGGATTCCTACATTAAATGGATCACTATATAAATATTGGAAAACACTTTGAAGAGCTAAGCAACAATCTTAAGTGAGAACCACCACACTCCTTTGTGGAGAATGATCTCGCGCCCCTTTTTCCCTCCTATCATCTCCCCTTGCACCTATGCTCTATCATATTCACTGACTTAAGCATCAGAGGGTTTTCCCCAAGAAATCATCCTTGGGCACCCCTGATCCATTTCCTGCCTTGCAGTTCGTATATACATGGTGATCGTGATCAAGGATTCCTCCAAGATCTCACAGCTCAGAATCAGCATGAGATAACACCTCATCATCTGGCGCCGTTTGTGGGAAATGAGCGAAGAGCCATAATGGTGCGAAGAAATTTCGACAGGAGGACCACCGGCAGCAAGGGAAGGGCTGTGGGGGAAGGGGAAGGAGAACCTATGCCTCCCCACTCAATGGGATGCTCCCCCTCTGAAGGTAACAACCAAGCCAACGAGCCACCTCCATCGGCCACGGGGATCCAAACCCTCAATGGGAACTCTGACGCCCTCCAAACCCTCAACGTAAAATTGGATATCCTTGTAGAATTAATGAGGACCCAGGTGGCTAGGGAAAAGAAGTCACGACTTCCCCAGGAAAGCCCCTCCCATGGAGGAACTTCCTAGCAAATAGTCGGAGGCCACTTCACCCTCCGGGCACGACAGGTTGTACGTAACAAGTCAGGAGGACCTTCGCAAGCCCCCCTTCCGAAACAAGAAGCCTCCTTCACCCCAAGGAGAGAAGGGCCCGGGAGGTGCCAACAGCTCCCGGAGATCGACGCCCCTGGGGGACGATGAGGCAGCCAGCAAGGATGCCCTCATAGCCCCTCGTCTCAATGGCAACTAGAGTTATCCCTCCAACTATGAGAAATTGAGCAACGCTTCGCAGAACATGAGCGTGCCCTCCGTGCCTTACAGAAGACGTCCACTACGGAGGATGAGGAGCAATCCCCGTTCTCTGACCAAATCTTGAAGGCCTAGATCTCCCCCAGAGTCTCGCTGCCAACCTTCAAGTCATATGACGGCCAAGCAAACCTGGCCGACCACTACGACAGCTTCGATGCCCTAATGTCCCTACACGAAGCTTCCGACGCCATAAAGTGACGAGCATTCATGACCACCTTGGTCCAGGGCACTCAAGCCTAGTTCCGAGCACTCGCCCATGGCAGTATCCATGACTTCCGATAGTTTGGGCAGATTTTCAAAGAAAGCTTCACCAGCAACGGCCCTCCAAGGTCAGTTGCGGGGCTGTTGGCACTAAAGCAAGCATAGGGGGAAAAGATTCAGGCATATATCAACCGATTTAAATCAGAAGCCCTGCGTATCCCTCGCCTAGATGCTGCCTCAGCCATCACTGCATTGACCGGAGGCACCCGTGATGAGAACCTCCGGTGAGAGCTAGCCTTCCATCCCCCCACCTCTCTTATCGATCTGGTGACCCTAGCCCTGCAGCATGTGGAGTGCGAAGAAGTCCTCAACGCTTATCGCGGCACGACGGGCTCGGGTCGAGAAGGGGACAAGAAGCGACCATCCGAGCAAAGCTCGGGCTAGGGAAAAAGGTGGAATCGAGACGGAGACCACAGGGAGCCCCCACAAAACTTTGAGCAGTACACGTCTCTTTCTGCCCCCGTCTATGAGATATACGATGACATTAAGGGCTCGGGCCTTCTCTGCCAACCCAAGGCTATGAAGGCCAGCCCAAAGCGTCGCAGCCACCGCAAACTTTGCCAGTTCCACAATGGCCATGGACACCATACTGAAGATTGTCATCAGCTCAAGGATGAGATCGAGCTTCTCGTCCGCCAGGGGCACCTATCTCGATACGTGTCCGAGCAGAGGGACAATTGCTGCATCCCCCCAGATGAAATTGACAATCACCCCCGTGGAGTACATATCAATGTTATTTCTGGTGGCGCGACATCAGGAGGAGATAGTAGCCGAGGGAGAAAACATCATGCTGAACGGGTGAGCAGGGCCTCTGAGCCCCCTCAAAGTCCCACCAGTGAGCAAGTAGCAAGCCCTGGTGTTCTCTGACCAAGACCTAGAAGGGGTAGCTACCCCGCACGATGATGCTCTTGTAATATCGGCTACTGTAAACCATTATAATGTAGATAGGATATTGGTCGATAATGGTAGTGCCCCTGATGTACTCTCGTATGAATATTTCCTTAAGATGGGTGAAAATGCATCCAAGCTTCACCCGATTCGAACCGCCCTCTACAGGTTCAATGGCAAGGCAACCTATCCCGAGGGAGCCCTAAGCCTGCCGGTCACTATAAAGAAATGTTCAAAAGAATGTGGAACCCACCGAACTTGGATCGGAGACTGCTGTAAATCACCAAGAATCCGGGTTTGGGTTTCTTAATAGAAGACCCTTACGAAGCCGACGTGATATCAATTTCGACTCCGTCTGGCGATGACCTTGTTAAAGCTACAAGTCTGCAAGAAGTCTGTCGCAGCAAGCACCATATGCCTCCGGCTGAGGAAGTGCAAGATGAAGAAGTGTTCCTATGGAACCCGTCTCACTGTAAAGGTAAGGGGAGGGTCCTACCCTCCTCTGAAGATCTGACCCCGAGTGGCCACGGTAATGGGGTGCCCTCGCCCCCGCCTGTCAACGAAGTGAAGAGCGGTGATTCAAGCCGTGCTCCAGGGCTCCCCCGATACGACCCCGTCGTGTTTGCTTTATATCATTAGCAACAACGAGAGATCGAAATGTTAAAGGCATGGCTGGCCGAAATAACCACACTCGTGTCTGATTTAATCAAGGGCGCGCCCCGCCCGTGAGATGAAGGCGCGCTTCGGTCCCTGAACACAAGGTCTGACACCTCCATGCACTTGAAAAGGGAGGCAGAGAGTGTAGCCGGCCCTTCTCCCAGGCGGTCAACTGAACGAAGCCCTACACTACAGGAGAGGCTGCAGGAGCCCTACTCTTTCCCAAGGGATAAGACTCGAGGGATATTTGACTAGGCCTGCCACTACGACAAGGTCTCCCTCCCGAAGTCTAAGAGGCCGCAAGATGTCCGAAGAAGTGGTGACCCCTTGTTCTGCCCCTATCACCAGATATTGGGTCACCCCATTAAAGACTGTTAGGTCTTCAAAGATATTGCTCAAGACTTGATTGACAGAGATGAGCTCAGAATGGGAGACTATGTGGTGGCTCCGCCACATCCCCATGTGACAGGCGGCCCCGAAAGGGGGATCTGCACAATATCAGTCTGGCACCAGATCCCTAAAGAGGTAGCTGAGAATGAGCAACCTTGGCCATTGGCAATAGAGCAGTCCCAAGCATGGTAAACAATCACTTTGGCTCCCTTAGAAGTTATCTACGATAACTACCAAGAAGACCCCAGAGTAGTCCTGTGCCTCTCCGTGTAGGGGAGCCCCTCAAGGCCGTAGACAGCAAGCCAAGGGGGGTGTAAGGTAAGCAGTGCCTCAGTGCCCAGCGAGGCAGAACGAGAAGATGCATACAATGTCGTTGAAGCTGAGAACGACGAAGATCAAGATTTCGTCGATCTACTATCGGCACCCCTGTAAATTAAAGATGGCGGCCAGGCTACCGTCGACGAGCTCATTAAAATTAACCTTGGCACGGGAAGTGACCCCAGGTCGACCTTTCTGAGTGCCCTCATACCTCCACAGGAGAGGGAGCGATATGTGAAGTTGCTGCAAGAGTTCTGAGACCGCTTTGCCTGGAACTACAAAGAGATGCCCGACCTTAGCCCCGACATGACTCAACACATGTTGGCTATCGATCCCAAGGTGGAGCTAGTGAAGTAATCCCCCCGGCGCATGAGGCCGGAGCTGATAAACTAGATCTGGATGTCGATTTTGTAGCCGAGAACCAATACACTACCTGGTTGGCCAACATTGTGCCAGTAAAGAAGAAGAATGGATAGATCAGGATCTGCATAGACTTTCGCGACCTAAATAAAGCCTGCCCAAAAGATGACTTCTTGGTGCCCATCACCGAAGTGATGATCGATGCAACTACTGGCCATGAGACTCTGTCCTTTATGGACGGATCGTCCGGCTATAACCAAATCTCGATAGCTGAGCACGACCGAATTCACACGGCCTTCCGGTCACCTAAAGGGATATTCCACTACAAAAGGATGCCCTTCAGCCTCAAGAACGCTGGCGCCACGTACCAGCAGGCAATGACCAAGATATTCGATGAGCTATTGTACAGCAAAGTCGAATGTTACATTGATGACCTGGTCATCAAAGCAAAGAAGAGGGGGGACCATCTGAACGACGTCAGAGTTGTCTTCAAGATGCTTCGACAGTATGAGCTGAAAATGAACACAATGAAGTGTGCCTTTGGCGTCTCCAGCGGGAAGTTTGTTGGTGTCATTATCCAACACAAGGGGATCGAGGTTGACCCCTTTAAAATAAAAGCTATCTAGGAGCTGCCCCCTCTAAAGAATTTGGGAGAGTTGAGGTCCCTACAAGGCCGGCTAGCCTACATCCACAGGTTTATCTCCAACTTTTCGGGGCGTTGTCAGCCATTCCATAAATTGATGATGAAGAATGCACCATTTAGCTGGGATCAAGAGTGCCAACGAGCCTTCGACCAGTTGAAGGATTATTTGAAGTCCCGCCTGTACTGGGGGCGCCTGTCAAGGGAAGATCGCTCATCTTATATATGGCGGCCACCGAATATTCACTGGGGGCAATGCTCACCCAGAACAATGATGAAGGAAAGGAGCAAGCTCTCTACTACCTCAGCCGAAGACTGGTGGGGGCGGAAGCAAAGTACACCCCGATTGATAAAGTTTGCCTTGTCTTAGTCTTTGCGGTCAAGAAGCTGAGGCATTGCATGCTGTCTCATAAAGTGAGCCTGATATCCAAGGCTGACCCTGTCAAGCACATTCTCTCCCAGCCAGTCCTAAAAATTGCTCAATCCCAACGCCAGCTTGATGAGCTTTAACGCCGAATTGATCTTAAAACATTCTTAAGTGTTCCATTCGTATTTCAAGATCTTTGACTTCCACAGCGTTCACAAATTCCCGCATATCGTTGTTATGGTGGAGTCGGTGACCCCTACATGCACTTGAAGGAGTTTATTTATGAGTCGGCCCAATTCTGACATGACCAGCACTTGATGGCCTATCTATTTGGTCTGTCTTTGGAAGGCCCGACTCGAGATTGGTTCTTTTCTCTTCCGCAAGATCAGATTGTGAATTTTCAAGCCGTGCAAGAAAGATTTATTTAGCAGTTTCAAGACCAGGTTGGGCCCAAGTATTCTATAGTGGATATGGCCCATGAAATAATGAAGCCTGACGAGGAGTTCTCGACCTTTGCTGACCGATGGCGTCGCTTGGCCGTGCAAGTCCCAGGGCACATTTCGGAGCCAGAGCAGATCAAGATGTTGATATCCAATGCAACGCTAGAATATCGGTTCATCTTTGCCCTTAATAACATTACCTCCTGGCAACAACTCTATAGTCGAGCCTGCTTCATTCGTCAACAATTTCAAGATTCCCTTGACCTTGAGTCACCTCCACCCTCCATATCCACACGCACCTCACCTTCCACGTCTACCTCTTATGCGCCCTCCATGAGTTAGCCTCCCACCACCTACTCGCTCTCCACGAGTCAACCTTCCACCTACATAGCACCCTTCATGAGTCAGCCATATGCTTCCACATATCAACCCTCCATGAGTCAGCCCTGCGCCCCCGCATATCAACCTTCCATGAGTCAACATTTCGCCTCCTCATACTCGCCCGTGTCTCCACCTCTAGTCAAGGGAATTTCACACCCTGAGCAGGTGGATGTCATCTACATACCTTCCATCTTCCCTACCGCTCCACATATGCCTTCACTGAATCCCTCCGCTACCAGTCACTATTCACCATTCCCTACGCAACCCCCACTCACCCCGCCACAGCCATCTCCACCTCATACCCCTCAGCATCCACCTTGCTCGAAGCGGGCTCCTTGTTCTCCATTGTCGAAATCTTTTACTAATATCTTTCAGGCTTTGACGGCCACCCACGTGTTGCCACTTCCTCTGACTGTGCCTTGTCGACCCGCGATGGGGAATATGCTTCAGTTTTCTGAATATCACCGCTAGCAGGGGCATTTGGTCAAGGATTGTCCCGAGTTCTGAGATTATATTTATGACTTGGAAGATTAGAGGAGGATCGATTGGGCCACCATGCATAAAGTCATTTTAGATCTTTACAGCAAGCAGCAGCAAGAAGCGCCACCCAGGCAGCCGTCTCCACCACTACAAGACTCGGGGCACCCCCGTGATCCTTTATCTAGTGCTGCACTCGCTCCATCATCTTCATCCCCATCTCCATCACCATCTCCTATGCCATCACCTTCACTATCTCCTACCCCGTCTCCACAACCTCCACAAACCCAAGCCTCTACTCAGGCTAGTGCCGCCTCCACTTCCACCTCCACCTCCGCTACTTCTACCCCAAGCGTCGCTCGACACATTGTGTCGATACGTCGATGGTGGGCACCATGACCTACCCCTTTACCCTCTCCATCTCCATCACCACCTCCATTGCCTAACTCATCACCACCGCCTTCACCGCCTCCTCTCCCAAAGACCCCTATTTCATCACCTCCACCATCTTCACCGTCTTCTTCATCTCTATTATTGCCCGAGCCTGAGCAAGCTCCACCTTTGCCTTCACCTCCACCCGCATTATCTTTGTCTCCACCTAAACACACCATTCCCATTAAATCTTCCATGACATCCAAGCCTTTTACACCCATCCCTCCATCTACTTCCACCCCATGGAGCGGGTGTGCACTGCCTATGGTGCCCTTTGGGTCTGGTCCCTAGAGAGATGATGAGCCGAGTCAGGATGATTCATTGCCGGTTATACATTTCAAGATTCAAGATTTCATCTGTTGCATGTCGATCCGCGTCCCAGTCTCTAGCTATTTTGGTGCTAATGAGCCTGTGTTTCAAAGGACGGTTGCTAAGAAAAGTTCCCTTGCCTTGGTGTCAGTTTCTTCTCGAGCGAAGCCAGTGGCAATCTCATTGCTCGCTGGAAGTCTTACTATTGATGCTTTTATTTCTTCTCGCACCATTACAATTCAGTTCATTGGCCAAGAGGGGATCTCTACCGAGTTGGTACTAACTCATATGGCCGCCAAGCAGATTATGAAGTCTGTGTTCAAGGGCAATTGGCTACATCTTCCATATTGTCAAAGGACATTCCGCACATTTGATGCAATCTCCCTCGATTTGTCAGTAAATCAACCACATTAATGCCGCGCATTGCTCTCCCTCAATTCCATCCTGCTCTTCTAGCAAGGGAGTTATGCTTCAAGTCTGATTGCCGAGTGGAGTTGCCGAATCTCCATGTCTTGGTGTCGAGTTACAAAACTCCACGGTTTTCTAATGCTCATCCATCTTAGGAATTCACTGTTCAAAAGTGTTCGATTATGGTTAGCACCAGGTGTCTAGGGACAACTGTCCCAGCGAAGCTACATGTTCATAATCGGGCCAGACCGTCTGCTAGATGGGCCCGTTATTTGAGGGGTCTTTTTTATCTTTGACCAGACAAAATATCACGAGCCAAAAATAAGAGGGTCTTTTTATTCTCTAGTCAGATGAAAGGTCCGAGCTAAAAGTGAAGGGCTCTTTTCACTCTCTGGCCAGACGAAAGGTCATGAGCCAAAGGTAAAACGTGGACGTCGACCCAACGGGATGTCAAAGTCAACAAACCCTGCTTAGACAGTATGTCCAAAACAAGGGTAGAAATAGAGCACTATAGCTGACTCGACGTCTTGTCAAAACCAATCGAACTGGGAGAGACGGAAGGTCTCGACTAGGATAAAATATAGGATAGGTGTTGACTCGACGTCATATCAAAGTCAACGAACTTGACAGAGGCATGAGGCCTAAGCCAAGGGCAGAATATAGGATAGGTGTTGACTTGACATCATGTCGAAGTCAACAAACTTGGCAGAGGCGTGAGGCCTAAGCCAATGATAGAATATAAGATAGGTGTTAACTTGGCGTCATGTTGAAGTCAACGAACTTAGCAGAGGCATGAGGCCTAAGTCAAGGGCAGAATATGGGATAGGTGTTGACTTGACGTTATGTCAAAGTCAACGAACTTGGTAGAGGTGTAAGGCCTAAGTCAAGGGCAGAATATGGGATAGGTGTTGACTTGACATCATGTCGAAGTCAACGAACTTGACAGAGACGTGAGGCCTAAGTCAAGGGCAGAATATGGGATAGGCGTTGACTTGACGTCATGTCGAAGTCAACAAACTTTGCAGAGGTGTGAGGCCTAAGCTAAGGGCAGAATATGAGATAGGTGTTGACTTGACGTCATGTCGAAGTCAACGAACTTGGCAGAGGCGTAAGGCCTAAGCCAATGGTAGAATGTAGAATATAAATTTTGACCCAACGTTATGTCAGATCCGATGAACTTGGCTGAGAAGTGAGGGCCTAGGCCAAAGAAATGATATATAATATGGGTGTTGACCCGACGTCATGTCGAAGCCAACCAACGTGGCTGAGGTGGGAGGCCTAAGCCAAGAGAAGCATGTAATACGGATGTTGATAGTTAAAGTTAACAAACTTAGCAGAGATGTGAGGCCTAAGCCAAAGGCATAATGCAGGATAAGTGTTGACTCGACGTCATGTCGAAGCCAATGAACTTGGCAGAGATGGGAGGCCTAAGCCAAGGGATGAGTATAGGCTATGAATGTTGACTCGACGTCATGTCGGGGTGAACGAGGCCTATCTCGACAAAACGTTTCAGGCAAGGGTAGCATACAATGTAGACGTATGAGAGGCCCAGATCCTGGACTGAATATTGACGTCAACCCGATGAGATGTCAAGTCAACCAACCTTGCTCCAATGGAAGGTCACAAACAAGGACAGAATGTGTGGATGCAGATGTCGACCTGATGCCATGTCGAGGTCAACCAACCTGATAGGGACATGAGGTCTATGCCAGGATAGAATATGGACTTTGACCCATGTGTTATGACCCTGTGATTTTGATGATGTCAAACACTATGACTCTTTTGATGATGTCAAACACTATGACTCATCATGATGTCATATGAGGTTTTAATTTATGTCATACATGATGATGATCATTGGTGCATGATGTTGGTGCATGATGTCACATGTGTAGAAGTTGCATATGATCATATTGCTGTGACACATTGTCTTTTGATGTCATGATTGATCCTATGATGATCTTATTACATATGAAAGATGTATGTCATTCTCTGCAAGAACATGTTCTGAAGTTAATTCAAAAGTTATGAAGAAAGGGTTGACATTGGAAGTCGACTCTCACATAGAAAGAGAGACCAGATCAACTATATTCAGCATGCTAGATAGGTCGATGCATCATTGTATTCCATGCTAGTTAGGTTGATGTATCATTGGTTTTTATTATGGACAGGTCGATGCAATGGCTCAGCTAAAGACCAGCAGGTCGATGCATCTTCATGCACTTAGAAAGAAAGGTCAATGCATATTCACGAGACTACATTATAAGGTTGATGCATATTCATGCATTGAGAAAGTAAGGTCGGTGCATATATGCATTCTAGTTTAGAAGGTCGGTACATATGCATAAGTATTGCCTTGAAAGGTCAATGCATCTCCCACTGCAATGAACAAATAGGTCGATGCATATATGTCATTGAGTCTAGAAGGTCAATGCACATATGCATTTTAGTCTAAAGAGTCAATGCACATTGGACCTTATAATTAAGCAAGGTCGATGCACATTGCACACAGTATGTGCTATCAGGTCGGTGCACCTTTATACAGGTCGATGTTGCTAGGCACTATATGCTAGTTGTCTTAGCATAAGGTCGGTGCACATCATTGTTAGGTAGAGGCTAGTAACCCAACGGTTACAGCATAAGGTCGATGCACATCATAGGCAAGTCGATGCTAGTAAGCTAGCATTTGCAGCATAAGGTCGGTGCGATAGAGGTTATCATTCTCATGGTCGATGCACCTTGTGCATCTGTTGTAAAGATAGGTCGATGCAGTAAGTTCCTACGTCGATGTTATTGTTCATGAAGCACTAACTTATGCACACACAGGTCGATACACCTTCATTACAGATACAGTCTTTCTTACAAATAAGGTCTACCTATGTGACTTAAAGTTCTTATTCCAAATAGGATTCTTACCGTTTTATCCGGATCAATTGACGCCACTTTTGAAGTCCGTCATTTCTTGAATTGACGACTTTAAATAAGTCACTATTTTAAATTTTGTTGAGATTTTTATGTTTCGAAATTTAGGGTTGCTACACCCTTTATGTTGTGCTTTAGACACATGTCTGATTTTATGAAATGTGTAAACTTACACACATGATTACCCTTCTATAACTCAAACATTTGACAACCCACTAAATTGTGAGGTCTGAAATATATGCCCACATGCCAGATGTCACCTTCCTATAAACCACGCCCTTGGTTTATGTAGTCACTAGAATGTGTTGGAATATGAGGAGGGTAAATCCGACTCGGCCCATGTCAGGCCCATCTACAACGAGCCCAATTCGACTCACGGTCTACAACACGCCCAAGGGTGCCCGACAGTCGTGGCCCATAAAGGCACGGCCTGCTATGACTCGGCATCGGGTTCGACATCGCAGGAAGGGCTTTGGCCCAGGCGTAATGACCACCGGATGACCCTCTAGCGACCGACCATTACCCCCCAGGACGTTGACTTCGACCCCGTAACAGGCGAGCACATCCCACGAGCGCTGTAAGACTCGCTCAGGGAACGGCCGACTCCGGGATACTTGCCCTTCAATGGGAAGTTCCCGCCACGACTGCGGGGAATGGTACTCCACGACTTACGCCCTTCTCTACTAAGGGATCGGCCTTCGACACCAGGACAATCCTCTATAAAAAGGACCTTGACAGAGAGGAGAAGGAGACGGTGAATCTCACCAACAAAACGTCTACAGAGAAGCAAACCAGAGAGCTATACACCCTGCTACTAGAGAGGTCATGACTGTTTGTTCCTAGAGAGAGAAAACCCCTATTGTATGACCTTACCACCTAGCGAGCACTCTCTGAGTGACCACTGGGAGCGGTGAGCACTCATTTAGAGAGTCTACACGTCTCTCAGATCTCTGACTGCGACCTCCCTCTCCTCTTTCTCTCCTACTCTTCTCTATTCTTCACTTATACCATTGCTGATTTAAGCATCGGAGGGTTGTCTTCTGGGATAACACTTGAGGCTCCTTCTAACGCCCTTTTCCCTGGTGTTTGTAGGCTTCCACGGGTGTCAGATGACTTCCACAATAAATAAATAGAGAAGTGTGGTACGTGGCATAGAAATCAGATTTCTGCCTTTACAGAATACATGTTAAGTACGAAATTGCCACACAAGATTTGCCAAACTTATATAATATGTTAGGTATATTAATGGTTTTGATGCTTATCGAGTTTTAGACTCATGTCTGTGGTTTAAAAGTTTTTCAGGGGAGCAATAGGTTGGGCTCGGCTTCGATGAGAAGTGACTCGGAGGGAGATCTTAGGACAGACTGAGGAAGCCATGGTGTTTATAGTTTTAAAAGGTTTAGTTCTTTATGTGCTATGGTTGTAATGGAATATTTAGAACTCTCAGAACGCCTCCAAGAGTGCTTGACATTCCTCCTTTGATGCTCAGACCCACTTCTTGCACCTCTAAGCTTGACGAGGGACTGGGGATTGCAGCCCGGGGCTGAAGGGGACGAAAGAGAGATGCACGCAGTCGGCAGCCTTTCAACTGCACCAACCACCAGTAAGTGGTAACAAAGGCTACCCTAGGCAAGTAAACCTACCAGCACTGGCACTAAGATGGATACCTCCTCCATAGAAGCACGACCCACGTGTGATGCAAGACCTCTTTAACAAAGCCTACCAAATTCCTCCTAAGCATTAAGCACTCTCACTACTAGAGAGTGGGAGGCTAGAAAGGAGAGGGAAGTTCATCCAGCCCAATAAAGATCAACATCAACCGCCCCATAGGTGAGGGCCCAACATCCATCGACCCACAGTCTAATACGTAGCCTGTCAAGGCCTACATGAAGATTGGCCCCTGTCATGTGCGTCCCCATCTTTTGGCCGTGAGCAACCCACGCCACTGGTGATCATCACCGCATTAATGGACGAACAACCCAGATGGTGAAAGAACAACAAGTCAATACCCACACCTCTGACAAAAGAACGACGAGACCATCATCGCATTAATGGAAGAACAACCCAGATAGTGAAAGAACAACAGGTCAATACCCACACCTCTGACATAAGAACGGCGAGTCAACGTCCACTCTTCCTTTCCTATGTTAGGCGAGCCAGCGGACGACCCACATCTTCACAATCAGGACAACCCCAGCAGTGCCAAGTGGGAGGACGAAAGTCAATGGGACAAACCTCAAAGAGGATCATATAAATAGGACCTTGACCAGATAGTCAGGGACGTATGCAATCTATGTCCCTCAAGCTCTAACCTCTCTCAAGCCTCTCACCCTTCCACTATTGAGTGAACCTTACACCTCCACATCCTCTAGACTACCCCACACGTCTCCCATCTTCGACGCTTATCTGGGCACCCTCTTTCTATAGCGACCCAAGATCCGGATACCGGGAAGACCCGATACCACTCGAATCCTGGCCCGCCGCCCACGAGTTGGAGGGCTCGAAAGGGCTAAAAGGATAGGTGTGGTGTACACAGAAATAAGAAATAAAGTAGGATAATTTAATAATTAATAGAAATAAATAATCTAAGCAGGTCTGTCTGCTTCTGAGGCGAGAGCAGCTGTATGCGAACCCACAGAAGTGTGCCTTCATGACACCTCAGCTTAACTTCTTGGGTTTTATTGTGTCTAGTATTGGGGTCTCTGCCGATCCAGAGAAGGTCCGGGCCATTGTTGAGTGGCCAGAACCCCGTATGGTCCATGATGTCCGCAGCTTCCATGGCCTTGCGACGTTCTATCGTCGTTTCATCCGTGGATTTAGCTCCGTTACTACCCCGATCACAGACTGTATTCAGAAGGGCACATTTATATGGACAAAGGTCGCCGCTGTTGCCTTCAAGGACATCAAGGAGCGCATGACCCAGACACCTATCCTTCAATTGTCAGATTTCTCGAAGGTGTTTGAGGTCTCTTGTGATGCGTCGGGTGTTGGGGTAGGAGGAGTGTTGAGTCAGGAGACTCACCCGGTCGCATATTTCAGTGAGAAGCTGAATGACACGAAACTGCGATACTCTACTTATGATAAGGAATTCTACGCAGTTGTTCAGGCTCTTAGGCATTGGAGGCACTATTTATTACATCAGGAGTTTGTCTTGTACTCCGATCATGAGGCTTTGAAGTTCGTCCATGCCCAAAAGTAGCTTAATGTGTGTCACAGTCAATGGGTTGAGTATCTCCAACAGTTCACATTTATGCTTAAACACAAAGCTGGTGTGGAGAATAAGGTGGCTGATGCTTTGAGTCTGCGTGCATGTCTGCTGACTACCATGAGTGCCAAGGTTCTAGGGTTAGAGAAGATGAGGGAGGCTTAGGTTGATTGTCCTGACTTCAGTCAGATCTTTGCCGCTCTCCAGGCCGGGCCCTCGAGAGATCATAGTGATTATGTGCTTCAGGAGGGTTACCTCTTTCGAGGAGACAAGCTTTGTGTTTCCCGAACTTCGGTTCGTTACTTCCTAGTCTGGGAACTTCATGCAGGAGGTCTAGCTGGCCACTTCAGTTGGAACAAGACTATCGAGGCTGTCGAGCACAGATTTTATTGGCCAAGATTGAAGAGAGATGTTGCTCACATTGTGGCCCAGTGCCGTACATGTGTCACGGCCAAAATGAAGAAGCAAAGTTCAGGCCTCTACACACCTCTTCGCGTGCCCGGTGCTCTGTGGCATGATGTTAGTATGGATTTTATTTTGGGATTGCCACGAACCTTCAGAAAGCACGATTCGGTCTATGTGGTTGTCGATTGGTTCTCGAAGATGGCCCTTTTCATTCCCTGCTCTAAGACTTCAGATGCTTCGAGGCTAGCACATCTGTTCCTATCTCATGTGGTGTGTAAGTTTGGGTTACCTCGTACTATAGTGTCTGACCAGGATGTTAGGTTCACCAGTTATTTTTGGAAGGCACTGTGGCACATGTTAGGTACTCACCTCAAGTTCTCCACTACATATCATCCCTAGACAGATGGTAAGACCAAGATGGTCAATAGGACTCTGGGTGACCTTTTGAGGTGTCTTGTTAGGGACCGTGTAGGGGATTGGGATCTCATGTTATACCTGCCTGAGTTTGCATACAATGATTCGGTCAATAGGTCTACGGGTATGAGTGCGTGTGAGATTGTCACAGGTCGTAGGCCTAGGAAACCAGTGGATCTTGTTCCCATGCCTATTCATGCACGTGTTGGAGTCTGCAGAGTCATTTGCTAGGCATGTTAGGAGTCTACATGACGACATCCGTCGTCACATTGAGGTTAGTAATGCATGGTACAAAGAGTTAGCTGATGCCCACCGACACCACTGAGAGTTCCAAGAGGGTGAATATGTCATGATCAGTGTTAGACCTAAGCGATTTCCCTCTGGAACTATCAAGAAATTGCAAGCTCGTGGAGCCGGTCCATTCAGAGTGTTGAGACTCGTTGGGTCCAATGCGTATGTCGTGGACCTGCCTGAGGAATATGGTATAAGCTCTACTTTCAATGTGTCGGATCTAGTTGCTTATAGGGACCCAACGGTGATCCCTAGTGATCCATTTGAGCCATATCCTCCCATTGAGAGTGATCCCACACGTGAGTGTCCTCCACCAGCCTCATTTCCACGACAGCAAGAGCATATAGATCATATACTAGATGAGCAGGTGACTGTGACCAGGAGTGGATCTTACCTGCAATACCTAGTGCAATGGAGAGGGTGACCCGCCACCGAGGATACTTGGATCACCCGAGCAGAGTTGCAAAGGATAGATCCGGACCTACTTGAGTGCTACCAGAGTGATGCAGACCCTTACTCGACATGGTCGAGTTTCTCCCACCCAGAGAGAATTGATGCGGACACCAGAGCGAGCGAGAAGCACGAACCGGTGAGCTGTCGATACCATACGCGGAGCGCCACTTGAGCTACATTGGCTTCCATCTGGCTCGGAGACAGTCTAGAGTCTCCCTGTTGAGTCCTAGTATTTATGGTATTTATTGATATTTTATTTATGTGTAATGTGTGTTTATTTGATTTTATTTGGATGTAATTTGGATTGCAATAGGGGTACATTTATAATTTGGGACCCCCTGGGTCCCGCGGGCCCCCCAACCCTTCTCCCATTGAGCCACCTCATCTCTTGGGCACATGTGGGGTCAATCAACTCTCCATGGTGGGCTTCTAGAAAGGCTGTGCAGGGTCGCCGGCTGCTGGGGAGGGGAGGGGGGCGCGCGTGGGAGGTAGGGAGAGTACCATCGTGGGTGCTTTTAAAAAAAAACTACTTCAGACTTTTGTTTTGAGGAAGATTTACACGGGATGTGATTCTCTTCCTAAAATTTAGGAAAGAAACACCAAACAGGGTTAGAGAGTCTCTTACTCTCTTTTTTAAATTTGAGAGAAAAGAGAGAGAGAAAATAACAACCAAACACCCTCTTATCCATTTTTAGGGGCTCAGAAGCCACTTTTGAACAATTTCAGAGGAGCGTACATCCCTCTTACTGAAGGGAAGAGGAGTGTTACCCATCTTAAGGGACTTAGAAGTCGCCCTTCATTTTTGAGGGAGCATGAGTGCTCGCCTCTTGGAAGGTCAGAAGCTGCCATTGTTTCTAAGGAGCATGAGTGCTCGCTTCTTGGGATCTCGGAAGCTAGAGAGCATAGGCACTTTGTCTCTTGGGAGCTCGGAAGCTACCATCGTCTCTTAGGGGAGCATGAGTGCTCGCCTCTTAGGAGCTCGGAAGATACCATTATTTCTAAGGGAGCATGGGAGCTCGTCTCTTGGGAGCTCGAAAGCTACCATCGTTTCTGAGGGAAGCATGAGTGCTCGCCTCTTGGGAGCTTGGAAGCTACCATCATTTCTGAGAGGAGCATGAGTGCTCACCTCTTGGGAGCTCGAAAGCTACCATAGTCGAGCTCGGTGAGCGATTGACAATGATTCCCCAGTCTAGGTCTCGAAGTGGCAAAAAGTAATAAAAATAATTTACTGATAAAATGCTCTGAGATTTACAGAGTTTCAAGTCCTTGGTACTTCTCGCCCATCCAACGTCGTTAGCCAGTATGCCCCTTTGCTAAGCACTTCTGTCACCTAATAAGGGCCTTCCCAGTTTGGAGCCAGTTTCCCCATAGTTGCTCTGGGGTCCACCACACTGGCTCGTCGCAGCACGAGGTCTCCAAGAAGAAAGTGGCACTCTCTGACGCGAGCATAATAGTACTGAGCCAGTCTTTGCTGGTAGGCCACGAGTTTCAACTGGGTGCATTTCCTGCTTTCTTCGAGCAAGTCTAGATTTTCCCGCATCGCCTAGTTGTTTCTGCCCTCGTCAAACTAACTAACCAGTAATGTTGGGTTGGATATCTCGATTTGGACAACTGCTTCCACTCCATATTCGAGGTGAAATTATGTCTCTCCCGTGGCTGTCCGAGTAGTGCTCCACAGCTCCCATAAGACACTTGAGAAGGAATCCACCCAAGATTCGCCAGGAAGGAGTGTTCTGTCCGAGCAATGGTTCTAAATCCCCAGCTCCAAGCACCTTTCTTGGAAAATAATCCTCGTAAATTGCCTAGCGTTGTCGGTAGTAAGGACATGTGGGATCCCAAACCGGCAGATTATACTCCACAGGATGAATTTCTATGTTGTCTCGCTTATGATTTTCCACATTGGTTCTGCCTCAACTCATTTGGTGAAGTAATCGATGGCAACAATGAGGAACTTCTTTCTCCCCTGAGCCTCTGGGAAGGGACCCAATATATCTACCCCCCACTGAGCAAATGGGTGAGACTCCATTAGTGCGTGCAACTGCATCACTGGCTAATGATGCAAGTTCGCAAACGTCTGGCACTTAGGGCAACTCCAGACATAGTCAAGGCAGTCTTGCTGCAACGTTGGCCACCAGTATCCTTGTCGGATGAGGCTCCTTGCAAGTGGCACGGGGTTTGACATGCACGGACTTCATGAAGACTTGCAAGGACTTGGTGAAGACGTGACTGTTTATGCTCAGACTCTGCTTGCCTTCTAATGAGAATGTGCATAGACTAATGTTCTTGGCCAAGGCTAGAACATGCATGGACTCATATGCACGGACTTAGAATGAAGTGGACTGTTCATCCATGGACTTGGAAGAACAACCTGCACGGACCTGTTTAATACCTCCACAGACTTCAACAGGAACTGCACAGACTTGCCATGCAGTGGATGCAATGTGCATGGACTTACTATGTAGTAGACTGTACATGCACAGACTCTACATAAGACATGCATGGACTTTACAATGCAAACCAAAAAACTGCACGCACTATGCACAGACTTTAGATGCAAAACGGGCACGGACTTAAGAAGCAACCTAACAGCAACTAGTCTAAGTCCAAAATATGCAAGGACTTTAATCATGCGATTTGGTGGAATGTGCATGGACTATGGATTGAGCCTAAGACTCTATATGCAAGGACTTGGTACAGGAGTTGCACGGACCATGCACCGACTTAGCCTAGAAGGCACACAACATGCTTGGACTTGCATAGAGCATATGCACTGACTCTAAGTGTATGTTAAGACATGCACGGACTTGTCAGATGACACACAGACCCAAACGTGCACGGACTTGGACAATGTGCACGGGCTTAAGATGCAAAATGACAGTAATTAGACTAAGTCCAAAATATGCACGGACTCTGTTACCAGACAGACGTGCACTGTTCATGCACGGACTTGACATGTAACGAAACACGAATATGCATGGACCTTGCTACAGTTCGTGCACGGACTTGGTGATATGTGCACGGACTTGGATGCAACTATTCATGCACGGACTCAATATAAGCAGAAACTTGGAAAACTAAGCGGTCCAAACTGGGCCGTGCAAGATATAGAGTGGTCCATGGGGAACCGCTCTGTGAGCAGAGTGTGTTTTCTTTTATTTCTTTATTGAGTGAAATAACTGAATTCATTATTAAATACATGCAATTATGTAAATGAATGCAGGGAAAGTGTAGGACCCGAATCTCTTGGATGCAAGTCCGGGCAATGTACCTTGCATTGCCCGACTTCCAGCAGGAGAGCCTATCGGCCATGGGTTTCTCGTAGTTCCTAAGCATCGAGGTTAGCCGGTTTAACACACTGCTCCTTTATCCTCTACATGATCGCTGGGACCCAGTGAGTCGTACGTTTCTCTTTCCGTGGGGGAACATGGTCCCCACGTTAGAGGACGTGGCCCGACTCACTATCCTGCGGGTGCACGGGTCCTCGATTAGCGGGAGTACATATCCTGACTATCGGGAGATGGCCCATGAGCTCCTGGGATTGGACTTGTTGCACCCTGAGCGGTAGTCCACTACCCTAACTCGGGCAGCACTCCAGGATAGCTTGGGACTTTAGAGGGCAGGGATAGCGACAGGGGAGTTGCCCGAGCAACATCTTCAGAGATTGGTGGATAGGGCAAGGCCGAGAGTCACAGCAAAGGTAGGACTGGAGGTGGACCGAGTGCTGAGGAGATTCCTGATGCTGTTATTCAGATGACTCCTTTTTATGATGCGCGCAGACGTCATCAGTTGTCGCTTCCTACCACTACTCGAGGACCTGGACCATGTGGGTGACTTCGCGTGGGGAGCTACGGTGCTCTCTTTTCTCTTCGACACCCTGAGCTTGACCAGCTGTCGGACGATGCTCGGGGGCTTCTCCCCTCTTCTCCAGGTACGACCTGACCCCTAGACTTGACTATGCAATTGGTATATGCTTCTATATGCTGACATGTAATGCAATGCAGGTGTGGGCCTACGTGCGACTGCGTGGGCTAGGGAGAGGCGAGGAGACCTACCCCGACCTATTACCGATTGCTGGGAGGTGGACAGCACCTCGGGAGACCGGAGGCCTTCGGAGATAGGTCCGAGGGCTCCAAGACGACCTGGGCTCACTACCTTATGCTTCAATACGACTCTAAACTTAGACTCTTTAATTAAATGTAATCTATATGCTTATGATGCTGATGTGTCTTTTTGTTTCGACAGGTTCGGTGGACTCCTTATGTAGATGAGGGGCATGAGGGTCAGCCCTGGGTAGTGGGGGCCCTCACCTTCTCTGGGTGCGATGTGTGGCTTCACTGCATGAATGTAGTGGAGCCACTCCATTTTAGACTGGTGATGAGGACGATTGGCGTCCCTCAGCCAGCAGTAGAGTTACCAGCTCCGGAGAAGCCGGGGGAGCGAGTGGGGTGACACCCGTGAGGCATGGCGACAGTCCTCGACTGGACAGCGCGAGCTGTAGAGCAGATCACGGACTGGATAGCACTCGGGCGGGTTGTGACTGCCCGAGTGGAGAGCTACGTAGTATACTACACGATGTATGCCAGGCATTACTAGGACCAGGTGTTCCGAGGTGCCCACCGACCGGTACGACTCCTAACCCTAGCACTCTTTCTATTATGCTTATGATTTCTATATGATGATGCATTGACGTTTGGATTTTCTAAATGCAGATCGACCCTTAGGGATGGATTGCGGAGTTGCAGGGGCTCCTCCACTCCACGATCCGAGAGCGCGACGAGGCCCGATAGGCCCTGGCCCTATTGGTGAGTTTTCTAACCCTTAAACTTTTAATAACGCACTTTGATTATGATTATGCTATGAAATGACTGACCCTGGAGTTTCTAAATGCAGCGAGCCGAGGGGACCCAGTGGCAGGGGACCGACGCTCCTTCTTCCACCTCTAAGATGCCAGCCGACCGTGCAGAGCGGGAGGTGGAGTTTGCACAACTAGTGGCTCGGGCCGAGGCTGTCGAGGCAGCCGAGGCAGCACTCTCCGAGAGGGTACACTCACTACACTTTCCCAGTTAATTGTGCTTCTATAAAATGCAATTTGACTAATTATGATGCATGTATGTAGGCGATAGAGCTGACATCTGCTCTAGGCGAGAATGCCTGGTTGAGGGAGGAGACGGCCCGCCTCTGGGAGGAGTCAGCTCAGAGCCGGCCAGCAGACACAGTGGAGATGGCACTCCTTCGGGTCGAGCTAGAGTGACTCTGAGCTAGTGTGGAGGAGTTAGTGTGAGTCTGTACCGAGGCTGAGCGCCACCGGTCTGAGGCAGAGCGAGCCCGACTCCAGGTGGCAAAGCTGGAGGGGTTAGTGGAGGGCCTTAGAGAGGCGAGTTGGGAGCGCAGCAGGGCAGCCCCGAGTGGCAGCCACGGCACCCACGGTTCCTTCTGCAGTTACTTTACGACTTCCTCTGGCGGCCGGAGGAACGAGAAGGATGAGCGACGCCGACGGTGCCAGCGGGAGGAGGACACCAGCTCTGTGATAGCCCCATCGTCAAAGAGACAAAAGGGAGGAGGAGACAGTGACAGGCCAGAGGGAGTGACCTGACCTTGTATCCTGACACGCTTTTGTACGTGATATGACATGATGCGATATGATATGGTTTTTTTAGTTGATTTTATTTTGTCCCACACTAGAAGAACAGCCAGCTGCGTCCACTGACGTCTTATGCTGCGCCTACTAGCGTCTCGTCTGCTATGCCTATAGACAGGTAGAGACCAAGACACTATCAGAACCAGAACAGTAACCAAATCACAAGTGACTAGACAGGGGAACGCCCGTTGGCGTCAGTCCAAAGCCCCTGACCACGTGTGCACACACTGGCTTTTGCCTAAGCCAGGCCTCTAGCTAGTTTCCCCCCCCCATAGGATGCAACGGTAACTATGGGAGAAGACGAAAACTAGCTTAAAAATCGTGAACCGGAAGTGCCCCGCTATAAAAGCCATCACAGCGAAGCGTGCCGTAAGGCTACGACTAGTGAAGGCTCACATGACACAGACTTCAAAACATAAGTGTCGAAGTACATACAGGCAAGAGTGCCCTCTAACACGTACTTTGAAGCACCAAAGGTAGCATAGGAGACTGCCTACAGACTCAGGACAAGGCAACTAGACCTACAGCTACAACGGTCCCTGAGTCCTATGATTCTGAGTCAGGATCGTCGCGCATAGTGGAACAAGCCGCCAATCGGTCCAATCCTAAGCCAAGAAAAATGATGCTTTGAGAAAAACAACACACGGAGACCTGAGGGGATACCAAGAACCCTCAGCACACCTCGATACATAAACTGAGGTAGAACAGTAACTCGAGGCATCCAGAACCAATGTCTCGAATTGGGCAAGGCCACCGAGACACAACAAGACTACCTGCCAACCACTAGGTAAGCCTGGGTTGACCGGAACCAGACACAACACCGACACACAAACACATCCACCGCCACAGCAGCACAAACAAATAGAACCAACGAGGACAAGAGCGGCAGACGACGACAACACTCTGGGCAGAGCAACTTGTCAGTCAACTATTAGGAGAAACCCAACAGTCAAGAGACAATTGCTACGCGACCAGAGACAAGGACAATGGTAGCTTCTAGATTGAGTCGTTAGGGTATTGTCGTAGTCTGGGAAAAGACCACAGCCAGTCACCTAAACCGATCGATCCAGACAACCACCGACAGACAGACACCACCCTAAACAAGGACCTAAGACAGACGGACACACACACAAAATAAGCAAATGGTCAATACGGCAAGCAGGACTATAACGCACCAGCATAGGGGCGTTATACCCACATAATGCACCACAAGAGGGGCATTATGCCAACTAGACCTGAAACCACATACAGATGATATGACGCGCCAGCATAGGGGCGTTATATTAACATAACGCACCAGAACATGTGCGTTATGCCTAACAGACCAACATACTAATAGAACGAAGTATAACGGACCACATCAGGTGCGCTATACTGTATAACGTACAAGGGCAGGTGCGTTATACCCAACAGACGCAAAAACACATTAATCAACAAACCGAGGGCACATAACG
Source organism: Amorphophallus titanum (assembly GCA_024336825.1). Lineage (NCBI taxonomy): Eukaryota > Viridiplantae > Streptophyta > Magnoliopsida > Alismatales > Araceae > Amorphophallus > Amorphophallus titanum. The sequence goes on along the minus strand of JANBPO010009603.1, from coordinate 47,092,062 downwards.
GACCACAACCCATCCGTTATAGCCACAAAATGCACAGAGTGAGGGTCATTATATCAACTACCATACCCAGCCAAAACATCAGTCAACGGACCATAACGGATCTGCACCTCAGCGTTATATTAACCATAACGTGCGGGGAGGAGTCCGTTATGTTAACTGACTGACACGGTCTTCAAGGTGAGCACGGTCACCGAGGGGGCTGACATGGCAGTCAGCCTCGAAAACCATCCAACCATAACGCACCTAGACAGGGGCGTTATGCTCCACATAATGGACTAGTCTTGGTCTGTTATGCTCCAAGACCTCCGAAGACAAAAATCGATGAACGAAGCATAACAGTCTATCGGGGGACCGTTATGCACATAACAGCCTCTAGTAGGACCATTATGCCAATCCGACGATGAAAACGGTGAAACGGTCGAATCGGCCCGTTCCACGCCCCATGCACACCGTAGCGCAGGGGAAATACACCCAAACGGTGGGAAATCCTTCAAGGATTCCAAAAATGCCACATGCACGCAACGAAACGCATTAAAAAGCGAGATCTGGGTGATTCCTACGAATCGACCCAAATCGAGTCACTGGGGTTCCTGGACTCCTATCGGCCCCAGATGACAACCAACGGACACGAAACTGGTGAGGTTGGGATCCTGACATCCTAGCGGTCAGTTTGACACTAACTACATCGCGAAAGGTTACCGTTTTTTGGCCAACCCTACAAACCTCAAAAACTACAGTTTATGCTAAACTGGCTCGATCTCCCCCGATCGGCCACGAAACCACGCACGGAGATAGGGAAAACGTGCAGAACGCGGAGGGGGTCCATCTCCCTACCTCCACTGATGAAACCGAGCGCCATGGGTGACTAAACTGCACTGAAACGTCGTCGCGAACCAAACCACTGACTTCAAATTCGCCGTTCGAGATCGCGCCAAATTCACGTCGTTCCTCGCTCCACCACGCGTCTCAGCAAGTCCCATGCGTCGTCACCTTGCCCGCGGACAGCTCCGTCTGCAGCCGGACGCCCCAGGGAGAGAGAACGAGAGAGAATGAGGGAGAGAGAGAGTGAGAGCGCGAGTGATGAGAGAGAGGGAAGGGGGTGGGTTTGGTTAATATAAAAAAAGATATTAAAGTATTTTAATAAAATTTTGAAATCTCGTAAAATGTGTCAAAAATACACTAACTCAGAAAAATACGATTTTTTGAGATTTTTCAATTCTCTTTCATTTATCCCTATCTCTCTCTAGGTTTCGAAATCTGTCATAAAATAAAAGATGACGGGATATTGGGATATTTAGAAATGATTTTAGAAAATAGATTTTAATGATTTGAGAATTCAAAATCTCTTTACTCAATTCGTTCCAAACGTGCGCCCTCAATAGGGGTCATAACTAATAAATCTTTTCTGATCTGATGTTAGAACGTTACTAATTTTTTTATCCATCTTAACTGCAGCACCTTCGGCAATGATCTCGAGCCCACCAGCCAGTGGCTTGAGGTGATCTTCAGCATAATCATCACGCTCAGCGGCCTCATGCTCTTCACTCTGCTGATCGGAAACATCCAGGTGGAGGAATCCTCTCCTTAATTTCCCCGGTCCAATCCGGGAATTCCCCGAAGGGTTTGAAGGCAAACCGCATCCTGACAAGCGAGGCCGGGTGGTGCATGCAGGTCTTCTTGCACGCCGTCATGTCCCGGAAGAGGAAGATGCAGCTGCGGTGCCGGGACATGGAGTGGTGGATGAAACGGCGGCAGCTGCCCTCGCGGCTGAGGCAGAGAGTTCGGCAGTACGAGCACCAGAGGTGGGCCGCCATGAGGGGTGAGGACGAGATGGAGATGATCAGGGACCTGCCGCAGGGGCTGCGGCGGGACATCAAGCGCCATCTTTGCCTGGACCTCATCAAGCAGGTACCTTTTGCTGTACAGTGCTAGTTTGGGCAATGTGTAGTTTGCTAAAGCTGTTCCTTGTCCTCCTCTTAACCGCGATCCTGTCAGGTGCCTCTGTTTCACAACTTGGATGACCTAATCCTGGACAACATATGCGACAGGGTCAGACCCCTCGTCTTCTCCAAGGGCGAGAAGGTACGTGACTGTAGATCCACACGTTCTGACAACAACTGCAGTATTGACAGTTCTGTGGCTGACGAGCCGCAGCAAGCTCTTTCTTTTTGTTGCAATCCGAGCTGCTCACGCGGGGTTGGAACACGCAGGTGATCAGAGAAGGGGACCCGGTGCAGCGCATGGTGTTCATCGTGCGGGGGCATCTCAGGAGCAGCCAGTGCCTCAGCAAGGGCATGGTGGCGACGTGCTTGCTGGGCCCCGGCAACTTCCTGGGGGACGAGCTCCTCTCCTGGTGCCTCCGCCGGCCCTTCGTCGACCGCCTGCCGGCCTCCTCCGCCACGTTCGAGTGCGTGGAGCCGACGGAGGGCTTCGCCCTCGACGCCAACGACCTCCGCTACATCACCGACCACTTCCGCTACAAGTTCGCCAACGAGCGGCTCAAGAGGACGGCCAGGTACTACTCCTCCAACTGGCGCACCTGGGCCGCCGTCAACATCCAGCTCGCCTGGCGCGGCTACCGGGTAAGGACGCGGGGCCCCGCCGCGGCGCCCCCCGCGGAGAACGGCGACAGCACCGAGACCCGGCTCCGGCAGTATGCCGCCGTGTTCATGTCCATCCGGCCGCATGACCACCTCGAATAGACCGGGAACAGGGGATGTGGGTGATCGGTTAGAGCAGGGGTTTCAATAAGTGCGGGGGGGGGGACGAATAAAACTCCAAGCTTGCATGAATTGGACGTCCAACATGTAGCTGCCAGCTCTTCCCACCAGTCGTCCCTCGCCGAGAAAGATCAAAGACGGCATGAATCCTTGCTCTGTTGTTCATGTTGAGAGGGCCAGAGTTACCATGCAAACGGGAGAGGGATTAAGTGTATCGATCCCCGTTTTGGGTTATAACTAAAATCGTTCTAAGATATCAGTTTTTTTCCAACGACTTCCAGAAGAATACTGGACGAGTACGTTCTAGTGTGGGTGTCAAGTGGTTTCTTTAGGGCCAGTTTGAGAATGGGGTGAGGTGGTTTACATGAGCACCACCGCGTGAGTAAGTCATCCGACCCCGGTTAAGAAGTGATATTTGTGAGAAGGGCAGGTGAAGTTCACCGTTCTCACTCATCGGTCGAGATATCTTAACCCGTTCTCAAAATGACCCTTAATTATTTTGGAAGCCGGGTTATGGAAGTCAATAGTGAATAATATAAAACACTTCCCAATTGTGTCTGACCTCAATGGGCACTCTATGGCCCTTTGTGAGGTCATAGATTCAAATCTCGTTTTCCACTCTTATGCAACAAGAGGGATGTAACTCATGAATTCATGAAAACCTAATCTCAAGCTATGCACCTAGCAAGGTCAATACAGAGAGCTAATCGCCGACGAGGTGAGTGTGTGTGAGATTGAGTTTGGGATTCCAGTGAAGTGGGTGTTTTTCGATGTTCATTTTTTATGAGTGTAACCCATCTTTTTATGGGAGTGCATCTTCCCCCACCCCCTCTCCGTCCCACTCTTATTGTGCACCCTCTCCTCTTTTCACGCCGTGACTTTCGGGTGAATAGAGCAGCTGTCAAGATTAGGCACCGAAACGTTGACAACGGCGTTGGTTTGGTGGTCATCTACCATCCACGACCATCAACATACCTATTTTATTGCAACTTATGTAAATGTGGATAGATTTATCACAGGTGCATCTATCATAAATTTGCTGACCATAAACATATTTTATTAGGGTTTTTACATAAATATTTTTCTAAATATCGGTCAGTCATATGAGAGTGGAAAACAACAATGACTTATAGTGTTAGCCATTATCAAAACCATGAGATACAAATGACCAATGACCACAGGGGCACAACATCTTCCTCACTCTCTCTCTTTTTACACTCTCCCTTTCTCTCCCTCTCTTCTCCGACAGTCGACGGAGGTGGATGGGGGTGAGGCGGTGAGGTTCGTGGGGCGAGGGACAGCGGGAACGGGATGAGGGATGAGACGGTGGCACGTGGCAAGCCGGTTCGCGAGCGTGGGGCACTGGCGGGGTTTCGCGGGTATTTTACGATGGATCAGTGTCCTCAGCGCGTGAAATCTTCGGTGGAGGTAGGGGGACGGATCCTTAACCCGCGTACTTTCATTCCCGTGATTTTGGTAGGCCGTGGTGAGCCGAGCGGACTTATTTGAGCGTTTTGGAAAAAATGCATAATTTTAGGGTGTGAGCCGGATCTAGAGTTTTGATCGTATTTTTGGGGCCTAAATGGGTCCTCTCGATGCTAGAGAGGTAGTGGACTAGTTTCCCCTTGTTTTTTTCTTCACACGGGTGTGAATGGGGCGTGGAATAGATTTTTTCATGATTTTTGCCATTTTCGTGCTCGGGACGACCTAGCGGTCCTTCCAGGGACCACCAGGGTATGAAGCGGTCATGTAGATACCGTTAGGGGTCCCCCTATGTCAGTTTGAGCCTTGCGGTCGCACGATGGACCACCAGCTAGGCTTAGCAGTCTGGTGAAGACCGCTAGGCAATGTCATGCGGTCCGGGGGTGACTATTTTTCCAGTTTGGAGTCATTTTGAGGTTAGTGGGGAAGCGACCTTACGACTGACCGCCAAGCGACCGCCGCCCTGCTTGGCGGTCCGGGGGTGACCACTAGCGATTCAAATGTTTTGGGCCCTTACGGTCCTGGCTAGACTGCTAGACTGGGCCTTGCGATCCAGAGGAGACTGCTAGGTTCCCTAACGGTCCAGAGAGGACTGCTAGGTGATTCTTCGAGCTCCCCGTGTCCATTTACATTGTGTTGGTCTCCGGTCGGTCTGGTTGAGACCCAATGACCGACCTATGGCCCCATGAGTGTCCCAAACACCCCTTGGGGACCGTCACCATGTTATTGGGTGTCCGGAGGTACCGTATTACCTCGATTAGCGTGTCATGGGTCTTAAGGGTCTGGGTGACCCCGCGTGTGTTCTGAGCTTTCGTGTTTGCATTAGATCGAGTCATTGTGAGTTGGTACGAGTGCGGTGGGCCTTCCCCGCACGTCGTGGGTTTCTCCGGAAGGTGGTTTCCAAGTGGGCTATGTGTATGACCTTGGACTATGAGTCCAGTTGACCAGCATGGGGCTGGAAGTTTTTTGTGTGTCCTGTGGATGAGAGATCCACTCGACGGCTTGTTAGCTACCTTGAGAATCATGTCACCATGGTTTCAGACCAAGGCATTACGCCGGATTGATGGCACTGTGCCATCACGTGCAATGGTCTTGACCCGAGTCTCGTGACTCAAGGACCGTTGGGTTATTAGGTCTAGTATGCTATCCAGAGTCTGGTGGCCGCGAGCCACCTGTTTCTTCGTGTTACTCGAGATGGGTACGTGCGTGATTTTCAGTGTTCACGTTTTGTGAGCCCCCACTAGTCGTAGCTTCCTTGCGTACGCGGGTGCAGACCTACTTGGGAGTGGTGGAGAGTGTGACTCGAGTGAGATGATTTTTAGGCTGGTTACCATAGGGCCCCCATGCGCAGCCTGAGTCTGGGCTTCGGGGGAAGAACCAACTAGAGGATCTGACCTAGGGCGCATGGTCTGTGTGTGCACACGTGGCTGGGAGCATCAGACCTACACTGACGAGCGCTACCCAGTTAGTCCTTATTCAATGTACCTGGTTACTGTACAGTGTCTCAGTCTCCACCTAGGGCATCGTAGCAAGACACATGAGGCTACGGACTAAGTCGTCAGTGGATGCATCCGGCCTTGCTTCTAGTGGGCGGTACTCCCATCACGTGACATGAGTTATCGTGTCACGGGTTTTCATTTCCCATCTCTGAGATGGGCTTTCATGTGTAGTTCGGGCATTTTCCCAGAGCTGAGGTCTAGGGTTTTCGGTGATCATCACCGAGCAGTTTTCCTTAGATGGCGTAGAGTTCATGACGGCGAGGTCGTGACTGTGCTTCCCGACCACGTGGTTTCGGTGTGGGCGTTTGTCTGTGAGGACAGGCCTCCATGATAGTGGCGTCGTGTTGTTTTCATGGTAGCATGACTAGGGCGGTCGTAGCCTGGTGGTTCATGTTCTGGTTGTCCCCCGACTATGAGATTGGGGCAGGTTTTTCGATACAGTAGGAGTAGCTGTAGAGCCGAGCTTTTACCGGTCACTGGGTTTACTGTTCCTGTCGTTACTATTGTTCTTGATGTAGTTGCTACTTTTCGTACTGCCATTATTTTCAGTTGGGGTTCCACGGGACCCCTACTAAGCCAGTGATAGGAGGCTCACCCCTAGATTTCAGGTGCTGCGATTCTTCCTCGAGGTTCGAGGGTGTTGCACGATGGTTCTTAGCTGCCAGCTTATCAGGTCGAGTGTTCACTTGGCATGTGGTACATTTTACTATTTTAGACTGTACTTTCTATTCAGAACTCTGCCAGGAGCTCTGGGACCAGTGGGCCGACCCCCAGTGCATCTTGTCCGAACGACGGGAGGACGAGAGGGGTCAGACTGGAGGAAACCCCCGTCAAGCGCAAGAGGCATCCCGGGCCTCAGCCACAAGGACTCGGTGATCCCGTAGCGTGCCCGCACCGAGGGTGCGTAGCCCACTCCACTCCAATCCAGAGATGGACCGCCCCAGCGCTTTGAAGAAATAGAGGACAAAGTCTGATATTTGGATGATGTCCTCTTGGCCGCCAAAAATCACGACCTAATCGACGATGACCTATACTTCCACGCCCCCTTCTCCAGGGAAATAATGGAAGTCTCCATCTCGCCACAGCTCCAACTGCCATCGTTCACCTCCTACGATGGCACCACCGACCCGGCCGAACACATGCACAGCTTTGAGTCCCATCTGGTGTTCCACCGGGCCTCAGACATTGTGAAATGCCTGGCATTCGTAACCACCCTCTAGGAGAACACCTGGGCCTGGTTTGAGTCCCTACCGGCTGGGACTATCTCCTCCTTCCAGTAGCTTAAGAAGCTGTTCAAGGAGAACTTTGTCGGCTGCCGAAAGGTGGCCAAGTCTGTGGTGACCCTGCTCGCACTCAAGCAGGGTAAGGAAGAGACGCTGTGGGATTTCGTCTCTCGCTTCCACGTGGAGGCACTACGGATCCTACACCTTGACGTCGGCATCGCCACCATGGCCCTCACCCATGGGACGCGGGACTACATCCTCCAGTGCGCCCTCGGGGTCGAGGCGCCGACGACCCTTCCTGACCTCCTTGCCCTAGCACAGAAACACGCGTGCTGCGAGGAGAACACAGCGGCCCTAGGTCGCGCTGCCAGAGCAGATCGGTCCGACCGCAAGAGATCTGTCGACCCACCATGAGAGGGTCGGAGCAAGCGGGAGCGATGCGACGGAGACCACAGCAACCGTTCCGAGAAGGAAAGGGGCAATTATCGCCACTACACGCCCCTGACGACTCCACCCGACTAGATCCTGATGGAGATCCGCGAGGAGCCATTTCTCAAGTGGCCTCCTCGAATGAAGTCAGATCCGAGCACAAGGAGCAAAAAGAAGTACTGCCTCTACTATCGCGATCATGGCCACGACATCGCCGACTGCATCAACTTGAGGGATGCCATCGAGGACCTCGTCCGGAGGGGACTCCTCGACAAGTTTCTCACCACGGTCGCAGAGCGGCAGCAGAAGACACCCACGTCAATCGACAATCGGCCCAACGGGAAGGAGATCATGACGATCTCAGGGGGGTCGACAGCGGGGGGAGATAGCCCGAGTCGGAGGCGACAGTACGCGATGGCAGTCTGCCCTGCGGGCCAAGGTGACGACAAACTGCGTGGGAATTCCACCCCGGGCCATATAGGAGATCCCATTATCTTCTCCGATGACGACCTAGATGGTGTGAACACACCCCACTCCGATGCTTTGGTGGTCTCGGCCACTATTAACCAATGTATTGTGCGTCGCATTCTAGTGGATGATGGAAGCAGACCCGATGTCATTGCCTACGACTGCCTTGTTCTTATGGGTGTGAATATGTCTCGACCCGGGCCATTGCACACACTACTATATGGGTTTTCTAGCACTACCGTCCACCCGGAAGGGCACATCTCACTCCCGATCACGTTTGGGACCACGCCGAAAGAGGTAACCTTCTCACCGACTTTATCGTAGTTCGTGCGATGACAGGTTATAATGCCATCATTGGCCGAGGGATCCTTGGCATGCTCCGAGGTGTTCCTTCTTCCTATCATCAAAAGCTTAAATTCTCCACCCCCCAGGGGGTAGGGGAGGTCCGAGGAGACCAAAGGGAGTCCAGGAGATGCTACCTCACCTCCATGCGCGATCGACATCCAGAAGAAGTACCACCCGAGAAGAAAGTGAGCACCCAAGATCCGGGCCTGAGCACAAGCGCTCCGATGGAAGACTTATACCTCATCCATGTAGGAGAAGATCCAGGCAGAACGCTAAGGATCAGAGCGAACCTATCCGAGCACAATAAGCAAGCCTATATGAGCTTTCTTACTGCCAACTAGGATGTGTTCGCTTAGTCTGAGGATGAACTTCCTGGAATTCCACCAGAGGTTATCACACACGAACTAAGGTTGGACCCCACTTGCCGCCCAGTCCAGCAGCGCCGAAGGCGTTGCAACCCCGAGCGACAGGCAATCATCAGGGAGCAGGTGAGTGAAAAGCTATGCTCAGGGCTACTCAGTCCCACTCAATACCCAGACTGGGTAGCCAACGAGACCCAGGCGGCCAGGGAGGAGCATTTGCGACTTCCCCGGGAGAGCGCCCTCCTTGGGGATGCTTCCTTGCAAACTGTAGGGGGCTGCTTCATTCTCCTGGGATGATAGATAATTCGCAACTGGTTAGGTGGACCATCGCAAGCCCCTCCATCGGAATAAGAAGCCTCGTCTACTCCAAGGACAGAGAAGTCCGGAGCGCACCGATAGCCTCGGGGATAGAAGCTCTCGAAGGGCGTCGAGGCAGCATCTAGGAGCGCCCTCGTAGCCCCTCAACCCAGCGACAACCAGAGTTGTCCCTCCAGCTGTGAGACGTTGAGAGGCGTTTCGCGGATGATACAGTTACGATATACTCTTCACGAGGATTATTTCAGCTATTTTTATGTATTTTGTTGAATTAGTGTATTTTCGGCACAAAAATCAGATTTTTAAAAAATTAGAAAAATTCCTAATTTTCTTCTATTTAAGCCTAACCACTATCTCTCCTGCCTCATTTTCAACTGTTTGCCTTCTCTCTCCGTTCTCTCTCCTCTTTGGTCTATTAGGCGCGGGGAGCACAGCGTTGCAGAGCTGGCCAAGGTAGGGACGTACTAGAGTAATCGGTTCGCGGCATGGGGCAGCAGATGGAGCGTGGCAGGCGCGATCCCTCGGTGGATTCCAACAAGGCGCCGTTCACATTTCTGGCAGTTTTCAACATGGTTTAGTCGCTTCGGTGCATGGTTTCATCGATGGAGGTAGGGATATGGATCACTCACTCGTCCTCTACGTTTTCCCTGTCCCTAGACATCGTTTGGTGCTCGAACGAGCGAGATCATGATCGTTGGGGTTTCGTGGGTTTCGTAGGCTTTGTCGAAAATCGACGACAGATTTTAGATCAGTTGGAGTCAATGGACTCCTGGGAACGTCAACATTCCATTGATACCAGTTTCACATCGATTGGCGGTCTCGGTTGACCGTGAGGAGCTCGGGAAGTTCGATTGCTCTTTTTGGGTGATTTCGCTAGAATCGCCCATTTCTTGCGATTCGTTCATCGTTTTGACTCCGGTCGGAGTCTATGTGATTGCCAGGGTGATTGTGGCTGTATCCCTTTTGTCTCGGCACGAACGGGGCGTGGAAAGGCCACGATCGGACAAACCCTTGGGTTTACTCATCGTGACGGTTGAGCGGTCGCACCAAAGACCGCCCAAGGTATGGGCGGCTGGCTCTGGACCATTCATCCTCGCTGGGTTTTGGGGCTTGTGCGGTCGCACGATAGACCGCACATGGTTTGTGCGGCCCGGTAGGGTCTGCGCATCCCCCCTTGCGTGGCCAGGTTCTAGCTGCCTATTTTACCGTGTGGGCTGAGCGGCCACGATCTGACCGTTCATCCCTGTTGACCCTTGGTCAACTGTTGAGTGTCGGTCGCGTTAGGCAGTTTGGTCAAGATCGTTTTGACTGGCACTATAGTAAGCTGGTTCCGTTCAGCGGTCTGGTCAAGACCGTTTTGACCAGGACCTATTTTGGGTCCTGGGCTTGAGTGGCCAAGGCTTGACCGCTCATCCCCTTGGGCAGTCCTACCCTTGACTGCCGATCCCCCCTTTGAGTAGGCTGTCCCTGACCACGTATCCCTTGTGTAGTCCTCCCAGAACCGCTCATCCCTGTGTGTTGTCGGTTTGCCTTAGTGCCTTATCCCGTGACGATTTGCGTGTTGTGTTGGACTCCGGTCGACCCAGTTGTGACCCAGTGGTCGACTTTCGGTCTCATGAATGTCCCAGACATCCCGGAGGTTTCGTGTCCGTGTTTTGAGGTGTCCATAGGTTCCCTGTTACTGTGGTTTCAGACCTAGGGACTAGGCTAGATTGACGATGTCGTGCCATCACGTTCAATAGTCTTGACCCCAAGTCTCGTGACTCAAGGACCGTTGGGTTAATAGGTCTAGTGGGCTATCTAGAGTTTGGTGGCCTCGAGCCACCTATTACTTCGCGTCACTCGCGATGGGTGCATGCGTGGTTTTCTGTGTTCACATCAGTAACCCTCCATTAGACGCAGCCTTCTTATGGCATGAGTGTGCTGACCCACCTGGGAGTGGTGGAGCGGCATACCCTGAGTTAGATGGTGAGTAGGCTGGTTACCGTAGGGCCCCCACATACAGCCAAGTCCGGGCTTAGGGGGAAATACTAGCTAGAGGACAGGCCTAGGGCATATTGTAACGACCCAGAGCTCAGGGTATCGATAACCCGATATAAATATCGGACTACCGCTACCAAGAACTGGGGACGCCACCCAAGAGGCTAATGAGGCCCCTGAAGGGTTAGTGGGATTTGTCGAGGGATTGCATTAGAAATTAGAATTCACAGGCACGTAATGTTAATTTTTTCAACGATTAATTAAAATTAGTGTGGAAGTAATTTAAAATATCATAATGGTATGTATATACACTAGTCCAGATTTACAACAATAACCATAAATGTACAAGTCCCGCAGAAGGAAGAAAAGACAAGGCTACAACTACGCGGGGCATACCCCGGGCAAAAGCACAAAAAGGACAGACCGACGACTGGCACTCTACGCACAGTCTCCAAAACCACGAGAACCACTAGTGGACGGCTGAGACGGCTCATTTGTAAGAAGGAAGGGTGAGTCATAGCCAGACTCAATAGGGGTCACACGGATCCCTACAATGTACTAAACAAGTAAGCAGGTAATTAAAATATAATTAGAGCATGCATTTAGACAATTAAACAAGCAGATGCACTAATTCAACATGCTACTAGACTAGAAGAGAGATGTCTATCTAGGCAAGTAAATCGGCTAACGAGACGCCAACATAAATAAATAAATAACAAGGGCAACTGCTAGCGACAGGAACTAGCGGCGAAAACTAGATCTACAAACAGAATAAACTCAATCATTCCAGTGACAGGAGAAAGAACAGGGAAAACTCCACCAGAAGAGAGAGACCAGATGCGGGTAGAGTCAGTGACTCGGCCCGAGAATACCAGTTGAGTTCGTATTGAGTGATCAACTTGTACCAGCAGATGTTGTACTTTTGTTATTTCTTTTTATCTGTACTGTAATGGCCGTGGCCTATCCGATGTATCAAAGAAGTATTAATAAGAAGAACCGAAATTGCCTTTGCTCTATATTGCTTACATGTGTATTTTTTGAGGAAGGCTCAAAAATAGAACTTGCGTAGTGTTGTTGCATTCCATGTCCGAGGGATGGGTGCTCCTTCTATGGTGGCCAGTCGGTATGTCCCTTTCCTGAGCATCTCGACCACTTGGTAAGGGCCTTCCCAGTTAGGGGCCAGCTTGCCCACCGCCTCCAGTGTCCGAGAGGCTTCGATTTTCCACAGGACGAAGTCTCCTGGCTAGAGGTGTCTATCTCAGACTCTGGCGTTGTAGTATTGAGTGAGGCACCGCTAGTATTCCGTGGCTCGAATGCTGGCGATCTCTCAGATCTTGCTCGCCAAATCGAGGTTCTCAAGCTGTTTCTACTCGTTCGCCCTGGGTGAGAAGTTGATGACTCGGAGAGAGGGGTTGCCGATCTCTAGCGGAATCACAGCTTCCATCCCATACACCAACTAGAAGGGGGTCTCACCGGTGGCCATCCTTGGAGTAGTTCTGTGTGACCATAGGACGCTTGGTAATTCCTCCAGCCATCTTCCCTTGGCCTTGCCGAGCATGGTTTTAATGCCTTTTGATATAGCATTGTTGGCATTTTAAACTAGTCTGTTGGCCTGAGGGTGGGCTACCGAGGTGAAGTGGTTGTGAATGTTTAGGTCAGCACATTTGTCTCTAAAGTAGTGAGAATCAAATTGCCGGCCGTTATCGCTCATAATCACTCGGGAGATACCAAAATGACAAATGATCGACTTCCACACGAAGCTCCAAACGACTGACTCAGTGATCCAGGTAGTGGCTTCAGCTTCAATCCACTTTGTGAAGTAGTCGATGGCAATGATAACGGACTTCTTTTGGGCCTAAGCTATAGGGAATGGCCCCAAGATGTCGATTCCCCACCGAGCAAAGGGGTATGGCTCAGTAAGGGTGATGAGCTCTGAGGCAGGCTGGTGGATCAGATGGTCGAAGCATTGGCATCTGTCACACTTTTGCACGTAGGTCGAGCAATCACGCTGAAGAGTGGGTCACCAGTAACTTTGTCGTAGCAAGATTCTGGTGAGTGATCTTCCTCCTTGATGCACGCTGTAGATGCCTTCGTAAACTTCTTGAATTGCTTGGCTAGCTTTGTCAGAGCCGAGGCACTTAAGGAGGGGGCAGGAGAAAGACCTATGATATAAGGCATCATCCAAGATGACGAAGTGCCGGGCTTGGTACTTCAATCTCTGAGCTTCCCGAGGGTCGGAGGGCTCCTGGGCATCTCAGAGCTAGGATACGTAAGGGGGTCTGCCAGTCGCTCGGGGTTGCTAGGTTAATGGTCATGAGCTCAGATTCAATGCTCGACCCTTTGAGCTCCTCGAGGAAGACCGACTATGTACCTTCAGGGCCAAGGGAGGAGGCCAGACGAGAGAGGGCGTCTGCCTGGGAGTTTTCCTCCCGAGCTATTCGGACTACCTCGAGACTATCGAATAGTTGGGCTAGTCCTCGGACCATCTGAAGGTACTTGATCATCGGCACCTCTTGAGCTTCGTGATCACCGTTGACCTGGTTGGCGACCAGCTGGGGGTCAATGTGGATCCTGACTCGCTCGGCCCCTAGTCGTCGTGCCATCCTGGCCCCCGAAATAAGGGCTTCATACTCGGCGGCATTATTAGACGCCTGGAAGTTGAACTTTAAGGTGTATTGTAGCTCTGCTCCTTCGGGTGACTTAAGGAGGACACTAGCACCACTTCCAGCCGAGTTGAATGACCCGTCGACGAACAAGTCCCAGACGGGTTCATGTGCGGATGGGGGTGCTTCGTCGATCAGGACAGTGCTCACCGCGATGAAGTCTACGAGGGCCTATCCCTTGATGGCCGTGCAGGGGTGATAAGAGATATCGTAGGCTTCGAGCATGATGCCCCACTTGACGAGGCGTCCCGAGACTTCAGGATGAGGGAGGATCTTCTTCAGGGGTTCACCAGTTAGCACGATGATAGAGTGTCCTTGGAAATAATGTCGGAGGTTCTTGGCTGAGGTTACCAATGCTAGCACGAGTTTCTTAGTTGCAGGGTGTTGTGCCCCTTGGGCTTTGACGATGATGTGTTGTTATGTTGTTTTGATGATAGCAACTTAATGAGTCACCACATTTGTTCCTTGAGTTTGTTATGCATGATTATCTCTGTGCTTGGTATGCGTGGTATGCATGGTACACTGTCTGCCCTGTTGCATTAGGTCTGATGTCTGAGTATGTTCATAGTTTGTCTGATGTCTGAGTATGTTCAGTGCATTTAGCTAAAGGGTCATGCAAACTTGTTGCTGCAAGGTTGTGCATAGTCAGAGTATAGGAGGTCTACGTGTGTTCTTGTCCGTTAGTCAGAATATAGGAGGTCTGCGTGTGTTCTTGTCCATGCACATTCTTAGCAAGGTCAGAGCATAGTCGGTGCACATGAACAATGTGCTTGCATAAAGTCAGAGGGTTCATTCAAGGTGGTGGGTCAAGTCCCTTACTGGTAGGGTGCCAGCAGGGCTAGGGTGGCCCTCCCAAGGGTACGGAGCCCACAAATCAAGGGCTAGCTGGGTGCCAAGTGGGGTACAAGGACCCTCTCTCACACAACCCACGATGACCGCTCAGAGGTGGAGTTCTCCGGGATCGGGCGCTCTCTCACTTGCTCAACGGAGCAACGTTGCGGATATTAAATGAACAAGATTAAACCACGGAGCAAGGATTAGAGTTCACCTAGTTGGTTTAAAGAAACCAACACCGCTCGAAGACGTGGGCGAGTGGGAAAGTGTGGTTCCCTACACACTACGTCGATGCCGCTTCCCCTATTACCAATACAATCACTACTCCCCGCACAGGGGGGTTGGACTAAGGGAGGGGATTTTGAGGTTACACCAAAATACTATCTCCATGCAGGGAGGGGCGTTAAGCCGGCCAGGCGGGGTGGGGAAGGAAATCACGAAGTTGCCGAAGAATTGACTCGGCCGATTCTACCAGCTATAGGAACGGGCTGACCACCGGTCACTGTTGATGGCTCCACGGTCTGAGGCGAACTCGGATGACGATGAAACCAGTGCCAGTACGTCGCTAACTGGATCAGGAAGTCCTCAGAATTTTTGGGAAATGGCCTGGAGACGCCTCTGGTCGCAGCTGACTCTGTGGCAGGGCGGCTCTGCCCTGACTGGTTCTATCCTCAGGGTGCAATAGTGGGAAGATGGCACCGGTTGGAGTGCTCCCGGAGTCGGAATGGTGCAGGACCAAAGCCGACACCACCGTCTTCGAGTCTCCTTCAATCTCTGACCAGAAAGACCTCCAGGAGTGGTCGGAGCAGAGAGATAGGAGGTACATAGTAGCAGGGTATCAGGGCTAGATTTCTGGGGACTGACCTGCGCACCCTGGCGAGAAAATTTAGAACGAGCAGTCCCGACCTCCGAATTCAGTTCCGTCGATTGGGTTGGAAGGTGGACTGGTCGAAGAATGCTCCGGCCAAGCGGTGCCCCAAGGGGAGCAACGGTGTGGCCGTAGAAGCTTTTGCACTGGTGCTGCTCTGCTCTGGCTGGCACAGAGTTCTGGGTGCAGTAGCGGGAAGATGACACCGCCACGAGCACTCCCGGAGTCAGACCGGGGTGGGACCAAAGCTGTTACGTCCGTCTACCAGTCTTCTTCAATATTCAACTAGGATGGTCTCCAGGAGAGGTTGGAGCAGAGAGATAGGGGACGAACAGTAGCCGGGTGTCAGAGTTGGTTCTTGTTGGACTGACCTGTGGACCCGGGAGAGAAAATTTGGCACGGACACTCTCGGACTCCGAATGATGGTCTGTCAACTGGGTTGGAAGGAGGACTGGTAGGAGAATGCTCCGTCCAAGCAATGCGCCAAGGGGAGCAGGGATGCAGCCGTGGCAGCTTCTGCACTGGTGCTCAGGTCTCCCCACGGATGCCAGTTGCGCACTCCGGCGAGAACGGACCTCCCGGATAGCCACGAACTTGGATGGAGGCGGGATCACCTCGGCGTCGAAGCTGACTTGGAGATCTTTCCGTCGGTGAATTTAACATTACAAGAGTTGAGAAAAGCAAGCCAGTCATCTACAACTCTTCTTCCTACTCAAGCCTTTACGAGAAGCAAATCAGCAACTGTAGTCTTCTTTATTTTCTTTCTCTGTTGATTTCTTTAGGCCTTCTATATTACTCTGATTTAATATTTTAGAAGGCTTCTTACAATTCAAGATTGCATATTTATGTTATGATCTTTCATCTTGAACTTACTGTGTTATATTGTACACCATAAGTCTACTTAGAGGCGCCATTCGTGTACTCTTCTTAAATAAAGTTTCTATCTCCTTGTAAAGGAGTGGTACTTGCTTGCGGGCAAGGGTGTCCTACAGAAGGACTGTATTATGTAAGGTTTGGTTGATACCCAGAAATTTAGCTGGGACTCTGATTGAGGGAGTACCTGAGATGTGGCTGAACACCTAAGAATACATCCCATTGTAGTTTGTCTTGGAAAAACTAGTAGAACCTCAAGTGTTGTTCTGAGAAACTAGACGTAGGTGTGACTAGATGTCACAACCGAACTGGTATAAACTATGTTGTGTTCTGTTATGTGATTGCCTTCTGATTTAAATTTCTATCACATTATTGCTAAATATTTATGCTACATCTTATAGTTATTTACATAAGTCACTTAAAGTTTTATTACCCATTCACCCCCTCTGGGTTGGGCAACAATTGCATGCGCCTATCTCTTGATGAGGTAGCTGATTTCGTTAAATGTTAACGCCTATCTCACCTTGATAGTTAATCATGTAAGCCTTGAGTAACTATCCTTCAACTTCAGCTATCTTACTAGTGACTATTGAGTTGAAATTTCAACATCAGCTATCATAACAACGCATATCTGAGCTAGTGATTATCCTCTCAGTTTAGATAATTCAGTGCGTATCGCAAGACATTCTAAGTCAAGTGACTATATTACTAAGCACCGATCTCATTCAAGATACAAATCTATAGCCTATCTTATGGTTATGTGACTATCCAATTGAATTATCGAGACATAGAACCTGAACAATCAATATTAAACCACCTCTCTTCCGTTATTCAATTTAAAACACTAGGTGAGCGAATGCTCAGTAGGAATTATATCTCAAGTGCTAGCTTACTTTAAGTAAATTACATGTTGCAAGGATGCAAGTATAGGTATGCATGTTCGTGTGAAACGACAATAGAAAGAGTATTGCAAGAGATAATAGAATGGACTAGCAAGACTTCAAGATTTCATATAAGTGCATCAAGATGGTTAAGCATGTAAATATATCAAGTCATGTCATGTGAATTGGCTATCAGATTGTCGACACGGGGAGAGAGAGGGAGTAGAGAGAGCGCCTGGCTGTGGGCTCATTGGTGTCGTCATCCTCCCCCATGGGGGAGGGGCTTCATGGCAGGTCAAGTTGGTGGGAGCGCCTTGTATGATGGTTCAGCTAAGCCTCCGGCCTCGCAGTCTTTTGTGCAGGCCCTTGTTTCTTCGCTTCATCCTTGCAGGGTTGCCCTCGACCACCATCCACCTACTATTACTGATGCCGGGGAACTAGCTATTTTCTTTACAAAAGATGAGGTTCTTCATTCGGAAGATACTTTACGGTTTGCGATCGTGGCCAAATGCTCGTATGGTCGGCCATCTTTCACTGATATCAAAGCTGGCTTAGTGCAACGGCTTTCTTTGTAGCATAACCTGGTTCTCAGCATCCTTAATCCTTGCCATGTGCTAATGCGTTTTGAGTCTGAGGAGGATTTTCTTAAGGTTCTTGTGCGAAAGAGTCTTTACGTTAAGGGGTTCTTATTTCATTTTTTCAGATGGTCGAGTTCATTTGATTTTCATGCAGACCCTACTCTTATACCAACCTGGTTGGGTTTTCCTGGCTTGCTTGTTAATTTCGTCAATGAGGACTACCTCCGGCTGATTGATAGTAGCCTGGGTGAGGTTCTTTGTGTTCATGACTCCACCCTAGCATGGACTCAAATGGCGGAGGCTCTGGTATGTGTGGACCGGGATATTGTTAAGCCGCTTCTAGAAAGATTATGGATCGGATGTGGTGATGGTGAGGGTTTCTGGCAATCCATAAACTTCCACAGGGTTCCTTCAGTTTGCTCTTTTTGCAGACATGTTGGCCATGGTTCTGATATCTATAAGAAAAAGCCTAGGAAGATAGTCCCCAATTTGAAAGAATCAACACAACCTATCCTTCCTGAGTGGAGGGTCGTTCAAAAGAAGTCTATGGACTCTCAAGCTGGTACTATTGTTAATGTTGTTCCGGTTAAGAATTCATTTGATTGCTTGGGCAGCGATGCTGTAGATGGCGACCAGGTGAATGCTGTACCTTCGACACATGGTTTTTTGGATCCAGTTCACAATACACGTCCACAGGTCTTTTCTTCTGTGGTGCAACCGTGTTACGTGGGTCAAGTTGCGTCTGAGGATTTGCATGTGCATGGTGAGGTCGCTGATTTGCAGGATATTAATGTTTCAGTTGCTGGTGGTGTTTCAGGGGTTTCTTCATACACTGACTCCTTTGTGCAACCGGAGGTGGAGGAGGCGCCGGTGGCTCCATCCTCGACTCAGGGACAATTTTCTATGGAGGGAACGGAATCTGGACAAAATATTTCTCTAGTTTCCAAAGGCAATTCTGACCTTACATGCAAGGAAGGAAATCTTGCGATTGTCCCTTTTACTGCTGCTACAAGGGCCCATGCTAAAAATTTGCTCATGCCCCCAGTTAATTGTGAGAAGGACCGTGGTGTTATAGTGGAAGGTGTCCTCACTAGGTCTAAAGCCATGGCTGCGAGGGGTGCTTCCGGGTATGTCTCCTCATGACTTGTCCTACTCACTTTTGGAATATTAGAGGCCTAACTAATCTGGCCTCTAAGCGATGTTTGAAGCTTTTGGTACGTCATTTTTTCCTCGATCTTATTGCTGTTTTGAGCCCAAGGCTCCATTAAGCAAGGCTCCTAATACTTGTTGGTATTTGGGTATGGATCACTATGAAGCAAATCTTGATGAGGATTCGAAATTTTGCTATTTTGGAACTCACCTATCTCCTTTCTTCTAGAGACCAAATCTACCCAGCACGTCACTGGGGTGGTGTAGCATAATGGTTTAGATGTTTTCAAGCTCTCCGCGATCTACGTTGCTTGTGATGTTGCCACTCGGAGGAATTTATTTGAAGATTTGTTATACATCTCTGAGAACAACTCTCTTCCCTAGATAATAGGAGGAGATTTTAATTGTCTCGTTGATCCGTCTGAGAAGAAAGGAGGCCTCCTACCGAACTCTACTCCCATGCTAGATTTCAATGCTTTTATTTCCTCTGCTGGCTTGCTGGATGCTGGCTTCAAGGGACCATAGTTCACCTGGTCCAATAACAAACTAGGTGATGTAGCTATCCTGGCTTGACTGGACCGGATTTTGATTAGTGTCTGCTACCAAACTTCGTTCCCTGGACTGGTTGTTCAACATCTTCCATGGCGCTCTTCAGATCATGCGCCTCTTCTTCTGCATTATCAAGATGTGCAATCCAACGAGTGGTGAGGTTCATGATAAGCGAGCAAAAGCTCGCGAGTGCCACTTGAATTTTCAAGTAGGCAACTTGGTGATGGAGATATTGGAGTGGCTCTACCTTAGGGTCACCTCCAAATCGAGGGCACGAGGACTTGGACCTTGCCAAGTTTAAAAACACGCAGGGAATGAGTCTCGGAACAAGACTCAGTAGGGATCACCCGAACCCTACCTCGCAAAATGAAAAATTGCTACGCTAGCAACTAAGTGAGTACCTCAGAAGTAGAAGGTCTGCACTACAAGTACCGGTCTCACAGTGTGAAAACCCACACACGCACGCCACGACGAAACAACCGGAACCCACCGGGCAACACGACCAAAACTCGAAGGTCGAAGTAACTGAGACAGGCAGTCTGTCACTCCCTGTCCAGAACAGAAGTACCTCCCACTAGAAGAATGACGGGATGAGTCCACTGACGTCTTATACCGCGTCACAAGTGTCTAGCCACCATGCCCTGGGCACGAGACTCAGACACACATAGGTAACCACAAAGCGAGTGACTTGTTGGGGTCGCGCCCATCGACGCGTGTCCAACTGCCCCCAACCACGTGTGCACACACAGACCATGCGTACTAGGTCTGGCCTCTAACTAGTTTTCCCCGTAGCCGAACTCTGGCCGACGACGTGGGGCCCGACGAAAACTAGTCTAAAAATCATCCTCAGGGTAGTCGTCCCACCACTCCCAGGTGGATACCAACACACGCGTACTAGTGGGCTATGACTAGTGGAGTGTCTCTGAAGGAGTGCACTCTCAAGCCACGAAAAACAACATCCGTACCTGACGAAGTATGGGGATCATCCCACATACCTGCACCATCGCACGGTGACCATAGCCAGAGAAGAAATGGGACGGCAAACCACCCGGTGTAGTCCAGAGCCTGGCGGATCTACCCAGGCACACCACAAGCTCTGACGGTCTACCACTGGGCCGTCACAACGATCTGATGGCCCAACACAAGGGCGTCAGGCCAACTGTGCAAAACACACTGTGACACGCCAACCCTGGTGTGCCCTAGGATGTGACAGACCAACACTGGTGTGCCATGGTAACCTGACGGACCAACTCAGGCGCGTTAGAATCTCGGTGTGAAATGAACTGTAACACACCTATGCTGATGCATCACAGAACCTGACGGACCAACACAGGTGCGTCACGGTCATGAGCAAACACAGAACGTAACACGCTCCTCCAGGGGCGTTACATCACCTAACGGACCAACACAAATGCGCTAGGCCATAGGACCAAGTTGGCTGTAACGTGCTCCTCCAGGGGCGTTACAGTACCTAACGGACCATCTCAGGTGCGTTAGGTGGAAGGTTGGATGCGTTAGCTCTAACGCGCCTTCCTAGGGGTGTCACACCATCCTTACATCCCACCCCAGGCGAGTCAGGCTACTATGACCCCCAACGGTCAAAACACTGTGATAGACCAACACAGGCGCGTCACAGTCACCTGGTGATCTATTGTGGGACCGTCAAGTCCACGAACACCAATGCCCAAAACAAAGGGAGTGTAACGCACCTGCCTAGGCGCGTTACACCCTGTGGCGGTCACTGGAACGACCGCCATAGCGTCCCAGTGGTAAAATGACAAACTCAACGCAAAAATTACAACCATGCTCCCATACCTCCACAGGAGAGGGGGAAATCAAAGGGGAAGCCCCCTGGGAACCCATAGCATGATTCTAGGCCATCAAAATGCTGAATCACGGCTCCAATCGATAGATCGGGTGAACTCTCCCCAAAACATGATTTTGCCTTAACCCGCTTAAAAATACCCCTCTCGGCTCCCATTCGGCCTACAAATCGTGGGGGATGATGGGATGAGCCTAGGGATTCATCCACCTACCTTAATGGAGTGAAAGCTCTACCGAATCGATGCCAAAATCACGAAGAACGCTTTTAGAATCTTCGAACCTTCACGAAACCCCATGAGTTCTACACCGCCTCGAACGTCACACCGTCGCCACGCTGCCACCCCGGGCCATCTGCAGTCAGAGGGGACGCATCGCGGTCATCGCCAGTCGAAGGGAGAGAGGAGGGGGCACCCACGGTGGAGGAGAAGGAAGAAAGAGGAAGAAGAAAAGGAAGGTGAAAAGGATTAAAGAAATGCCCCTATTTATAGAAAATTTAAATATTTAAAAAAATACCAAAAAATAAAAAATTACGTTTCCGCGATCCTCGGAATGCACCGATCGCAACGGTACCACTCACGCCAGGGTGAACGACCGCGCTCGCCCGCAACGGCGTGCCGAAGGATTTGCCAAAAACCGGGCCGAAAATCAAAAAATCACGCGGAAAAAGTCGCGGAACGCCTCCGGGCCCCTAAAACGACCCCGGATCGCGCTGATCCAAACACGAAAGATGTCCGGAATGAAATTCTGGACAAGACAGAGCTGGGATCTCTAAGAAAATCGATCCGAGACCCGATAACAAGGATCCGGGAGGATCCGGGTCATCACAATATCAATTGTTTCATTTCATTCTGAACAGAGGTACTTTAGTGGGACACCTTTGAGAAATGAACCACATCACGTCTCAGGTGACGTGCATCTAATTTACTCAGTGAACTAAGCATTGCTCTGCCATTAATTGCATTTCAGATTTTTCAACAATGATAGGTAGGCAGCTTTTTCCTCAACTGTCTCTTCAATATTCATGCAGCAAGCTTAATGTCTCTAGAGTGTTGAAGGGAAAATCCTATATCCTTATGTTTGATACTCATTTTGACCAAGAATGTACAGCCCTAACTAAGATTGCATTAGTCGTGCAGATAAAAATGAATAAGAGATCTGACTTCATTTGGCTTCACTTGGATGTGGCCAAGTTGAAACAGAAACATAGACATGAGTTATATTACAAATTCTCGAAATTATGAGCAAACAAGGCCTAGCAACCGTGGCAAATCCAGCCACAAACTGGAAAAAGGACACATGCAATTCCAGATATACCAGCAACAATCTTCTTGGAAGAATGACAAAGTGGCACTACCGACAATGCAAATATATGGTAGTTTTCCAAATATGACTTTACATTATTTTGAAGATTTAGAATAAAGCTTACAGCTCAATGGATAGCTGAAAGCTGACACATTGACGAAGAGAGATTAGGTAGACAGTCAGAAAGGCTAATGGTTGTTGAGCAAATTGGAGTAGATCTCATTCAAGCATCGGAGCAGATTCAAGCCTTAGAGCAAAATGTTCACTAGCATTTCTATAAAGCAATCGTTAAGAATCAAGCAGTCATTATGCCCCTAAATTGACTACATTTGCAGTATACTCCAACATCATCATACTAACTACTATACTGCCATCCTCATACCCTTGTGGTTGATTACCATCCTTTAGGAAAGAATAATTTGAAAATAACAATAGTAAATCACCATTTCACTAAATCCCACATTTCTAAGAAAGAACAAAGGTGATCAGGCCATCTGCCACAAGCTGGAACTCTGCCGGTAGCAACAAATCTGGCGCCACAATGGCAGTCAAGGATGGAACAAGCAGCTGCTCGAGTGATTGAATCTGATTCCCTCTCCTCAGAATACTCTTCCTCTCACACTCTTTCTTTCATTCTTACCTTAATGCACACACCCTTAGTCTTTGTCTCTTCATCATCTTTCTCTGATTGTTACTCAGCCTGAAGTAGGGATTTGATGCCTTCATTCTTCCTCTCTCTCAGCCTAACCCTCTCTACCCCTATCCCTCTATCTCTCCCTGTTTGCTGCTCAGTCTGGATTAGGGGTTTGATGCCTTTGTTCTTCCTCTCTCTCTCAGCCTCATCCCCTCTAATAATATCCCTTCCTTACCCTGGAGGAGGGTGGTATCTCCCCTTTATGGATGGCAGTCAGGGAATCACCATGCTAGAATTTGCAGATGATGCATTGGCCACGGCATTGTAGTAGCATGCCCATCACATAAAAAAGGATATGTTGGAAGCCTGGAATTTTCCTCAATGTGAAATTGCCAAAATAATGACAGATGAACCGCTTGAACATGTTGATTACCTCATCCTGGTGTATTGTAAGTACTTGACTAATTGTCCTTCACAAGTCTGCAAGATCTGCCTTGATATATTTTCTTCACTTTATGCAAGCAATACACTTTCTATTCACTGATAATGAATGTTCAACTAACTCTTCAATGAAAAGAAGAAAATGAAGAGGTGGAAACAAGTGGTTCCAACATATTTTTAACCTATAATTAAGTCCCTTGTAACTAAGATCTGATGAGAAGAATTCTAGAGTGATAAAGAAGATCTCACCTCATCAAAGAAAAGTATGCATGGAGAGCATGTTCTAGCACGGCTAAATATTGTCCTCACTGCTAATTCACTTTCGCCGACATACTTGTTCAAAAGTTCAGGACCCTAGCATGAGAAATACCAAGCTGTATAAGATTGAGGTGCATGACAGGTTATAATTAATATGATGCCACCTTAAGGTGACAAGATTTTAATTTTATCACAAAGGTTAAGACCTTGATGTGTATAAAATTGGCACCCGCCTCATTTGCCACAGCCTTGGCAATCAATGTTTTACCACAGCCTGGGGGTCCATAAAGTAAAAACCCAGCTTCCAGTGTCACTCCAAACTCCTGCAAGGGCAACAAAAACATGAAAAAGATGGATTAAGGTAAAATGTATTCTAAATGATTAGGAAGCTTGTAAATGCTAGCAGGGCCTTAAAGAGAAGCTACTGACAACAGAATGTCACAATAAAAGGTTAAAGGAACAGTCAGCGATGCTTATAATAATAAGCAGACATAAACATCAGTGGCTGCATTTTACTCTGCAAGCAATTATTAAAATGACTTTAACGATAAACTGTTTTCCTTGCATTATGATGCAACCAACATGTTAGGCGACCACTAAAACTTTCTTCTGAATGAAAAATCTCATCAAATGTCTATCATTTTTTCAAATGGAGCTCCTGAATGCTGGTGTTGGATCCTAAAAGTTTTGGGTCGCAGCAGGATAAGGAGAGCACGACAACGATATCGTGAGTATAGCCCGTATATTAGCTATTATACCCTAAGATCCACTAAGGCATTCTGTCGAACAGTTAGCCTCTCTCATGGTTAAGGGGCTAATTATCATGCATGGCCAATTAGAATTGCGTTAGACCATGAAGTTTAGGGAGTTTAAACAATGGGATCCTAAAATCTGAAACCATGAATGGAACGATTGGTCTGATCTGATCAGTTTTGGAAAACCCCAAAAAAAATTGAAGAAGAAGCCATAGGCACTAGCCGCCTATGCCGCCTCCTCCTCACCCTCTGTCGGTCGTGCATTTCCTTGTCCTCTGTCATCACCAGCCCTGCAGTGGAGTGCGGGGTCGGGGGCGGGTTGACAGCATTTTTTTGTCGGTAATTACTGTCGATTTTATGACGTAAATAATTTACGTTAGAAATTAGTGACCTAAATCTGCCAACGTACATAGTCCATCGAAAATATGTCTGAAATCTGTCAAAAATTCACTTTCAGACGTATTTTCGATGGATTTGCAACGGAATATGGACGTCAGAAAAACTTACTTTCCTTGTAGTGTCTCTTTCAGATATGCCACAGATTTTGAGGGTATTTGGTGGTAGGACATTGATGGAGATGCCAGTATTGGCCAAACATTGACTGACAACGTCTTCATTAATATTCATGGTGATACACAAAGCATACTTTCGAGCCTCCTTCGGAGCTAGCTCATGTTCATGAAACACAATTGTTGGCCGATCACTCACCGAAGTTAGGACATATGTAATCTGTTCAACGGGAAGGTCTTTATTCACCATCACTTTTGGTAAATATTGCATTAACACTTCTTGATGGGTCCTGGATCTCTTTATCAATTCCAATATGGAAATTCTTACTGGAGTCTTGTCCAAATGCTTGAGGAGATTATACTGAGTGCCTGGGATAGACTCTTGTTCTTGGTGATCCTCTTCTTGTACCGGTGGAGGAACTTACTCCTGGCTATGTGGAAACACACAGTGGAATATCCTTCCACTCCGAAGCACTATTGTCTATGAGTTTTGCACCTTCGTCAAGTTGGGGACGAGTCTAGAAGGCAGAGGGTTGGTGTAGGAAGAAGGAATGTCGAGGTTAGTGGATGAAGGGGTTTGGCTAAGTAGAGCAAGAAGGGGGACCCTTATGAGGGGCCTTGTCGGTTGAGGGGTAGAGGTGGTAGTGGGTGTAGGTGGTGATGGGCAGATAAGAAGAGGTCTCGTGGGCGGAAGGTTAGCAGAGGTGGTAGATGCTTGGTAGCCAATGGTGAGGGGGGCACGGGTGAAGAACAAATACGAAGAGGTCTAGGTGGTAAAGGGTTAACGGAGGTGGAGGGAGTTTGGTTAGTGGTATAGCGGATGAGGGGGAGTGAAGGTTGAGGTAAGGGGGAAGGTCTTGGCACAGGTTGATGTGCGAATGACATGTTTCTAAGGAGGCGAGGGGGTTGGTTAGGAGTATGGTTGTTAGCATGGATGGAGGCGCTTTACTCATGCCACCCCTGTCCCCTCTCAACTTCACAAAAAGAGGTGACATGGCTTACTTGTTGATTTGGTATGGGATGCTCGGTAGTGGATTTTGGACAATCCCTATATCCGGTTGAGGCATTGGAGCCTACTGCTGCTAAAGGGGTTGTTGAGGTTACTGTTGTGGCAGTTGTTGCTGTACTTGCTACTACCGTGGAGGTCTCCTTGCTTTCAAGATAGCAATGTATATCTTCATTTCGTCCCAATAAATATCACCCTGATCATTCATATTATAGTCCTTAAAATGGAAGTAATGATCGATGTTGTGCCCCAGCTATTGATGGAAGACACAATAACGTAAGGTATCTATATTTTGGGGCCAGACCAACCTCTCCTTGGGCAATGTGAGCATGTTGGCATCCATGAGAGTGTTAAAAATGTCAGGAAGGTTTTCTGGCAATGATGGGTATTGGGCTCTCTTGGGGCCTGGGGATCTTCTTGGTTGCTAGGGTCCATAGTTAGTGGGTAGGAGCACTTGGTGGTATTGGGGAGGCACTTAAGGATTTTGCTGTGGAGGTTGATTTTGTGGGGATTGACGGAATGATTGAGGAGGATTGTTTCTATGGTGGAAAGGCTGAACCTGGAAGGGGGCTTATTGTTGTGGGGATCTCTGGTTGGTACACAGATTTTAGAAAGGTGCAGGGTTACCAACTGCACCCACTTGCTCATTTGTGACCATACCTTTGGTTATTCCACCGCTATTAATATTAATATTATTCTTTCTTACAATTCTCAATTTTTTCTCAAACATGTTCATTATGGTCAAATCCTTGAGTTGAGTTTAGATGTATTGTGCCCTTTCATATAATTCCCCCATTGTTGTGAGCTTGTTCACTATAAGAATGTGTCTAAATTATAGAGTGGCATTAGTCACAATCATTTAACATGCTCTTGTTCCGAAAGTGTGTCTCTCAACCTCTCTGCCATTGACCTCCATCTATCGACGTATTGGACAAAATCTTCTTTCGGTGTCACGTCCCGAGATATGCAGCGGAATTAAGTTAGGAACACGAACAGTCGACAAATAAGCCTCACGCTAGAATGACAATTAGAGTGCTAAACATTCACACACATAAGAGTGAACACCATATATATACTCAAAAATGTAACTTTATTGAATCATAATCAAAGGTTAACAAAAGACACTTGACTTTGACTCTCTTTGACTTACTAGACTCAATAAAAAGAAAATTACATAATATGATCAACTTCACCGCCTATTACAGTGAAGGAACTTAAATTACAATATGACTCTTGACCATCTAGATTTCACTCGTATATCAATCACTCTCGGATCCGCCACTCGAATAATCCGAATCTGACCTGCTAGAGTCTCCTGAAAAAGATTGAAAAGTAGGGAATGAGCGCACTTACCCAGTAGGTATCTTCGTATCAACATGAAGGTAATATTAAAGTAATTAATATTTTAACTCTAGAAGGTAAGAATATCAGAGTGAATCCTTTCGAGAGAATAAAGAGAGGAAAAAAAGTGATTTCAGTTATTTCTTCGAGATGGAAAGCGAGTCTTCACGTCCCATGAAGAAAAGTAAGGTTAGCAGTGAGATCAAACGGCTCAGTGACCTTGAAGGGCATCTGAGTGAGAGAATTCACTCACAAATGGTGAGTTGGCATCTCTTTTCATATTTTCTACATGACTTTTCCTTCACCCTTTTTCACATTTTCCTTTTCTCCTTTCAGCCATATCCCCTCTTCCCATGCCCAAGGAAATTTTCCAAGATGCCCTAGCTCGCGAGGCTTACTTTCAATATTTCCATTAGTATGAGGGCTATCATCACGAAGTGGCACCTCCAAGGGCTCGTGATTCATGCCAAGCATTATGACAAGATTCACATGGGTTAGGCGGCTATAGGCATGTTGATAGAAATTTGGCATGCTCAGACTCATACGTTCATTTTTCCTACTTTCGAGGTGAGTATTCTTCTCCAGAAAGCAGAACTTCTGCTTGGCTTGAAGAGATTCAAAAAAGATGGCAAGATAAAGATCATGCCCATGTCGAAAAAGGTAACTTCCGAGGAGGTGCTCGAAAGCTTCATGCCGTCTAGAGCTATTAGAAGCGTCCAAACTCAGAAGGGAATCAATCTACAAAGGCTTGCAGAATGGGTCATGAATGCCATGAGAGGATTGACAGATGATGATCGCATGGAGGGAATCATGAAGGGATTCACAATCTACTTAGCAGGTGCTCTCTTATTCCCTTACACCGACAACATAGTGGAGGAAGATCAATTGAGTGCCATTTGTGGAATTTGGAATGGCAAAAGAGTGGGGCCCGCCATTCTTGCTTACCTTTACAGCGGTCTCACAACATCCAGTATGGGTAAGCCTCCTTTCGGTTGCGTACTTCTTCTGAATTACTAGATTGACTTACATTTCAAATTTGACCACCGTGAGGGGATGCCGGCTGCCTCGAAACTCTTCAAACAAAGCCCTCTCTATCACATAGGTGATGTGTTAGGCTTTGGTGGTGATGTGATAAATCGCGTTCCCTAGCTGAAGAAACACGAAGACTGGCAGACTCACTTTAGCACCATGACGCAAACATGTTCACTTGTGCACCGTCATGCTTACTCCCAAATGAACTCCTCACGAGGTCTTCCCCTGACACGGAGCTTCAGCTTGTTGGTGTGACTGAGTTCATTCTTTACAATGTACACTGGTGTTACACTCAAATTGCCCTCCCATGGCATTCATTCCCAATGTTATCTGGCATTCCTCCTCTACGGAAGAGAGATTTGGGTACAGAGGGAGATGCAAAAGATGTGAAGGCCATCAAAGCATCATGGAGGATGGGCATTCCAAGAAAGGCAATGGTGCACGTAGAGGAAGAAGGCGAGCTGTGGAGAGCTTATGCAACTGAATTGGGGGAACTGAGGCCCGAAGTGCCCAAACCCCTGATGTAATCCTTTTGTTGTTCTAAAGAAATAAACACGGAGCCTTAGAACCAGTGCATGTTTTTTTTGTGTTTAATAGTCGCATCCTCAGTATGGTACGCCTTCACTTCAGACATCCTCATACCTAGACGCCGTTATTTTTTTTATTTAATATATATCATTATAGATATTTTTGGTTTTTTATTATTTTTATTAGTTTTTGTTGGGGTGTGGAAACATCTAGGCACGAAGATGCGTTCTATTCTTTGAATCCAAAATTAAACCATCGAGAGCCGGAGGGTGGCCCTTCTTCTTCCTCATTTCACCCATGACCGACCCTTCTTCTTGCCAAAATTTGTTCACCTTGCTTCTTCCTCCCCTATCATTGATCTAAGGAACATGGCGGGCCGAGCCATGGTGGAGGGAAAGGGGGGCGAGCAGTTCCTCGCTTGAGGAGGGTCGTGCAAGAGCATGAAAAGATGGCCATGGAGGAGAAAGGGCCCTCCTTTGGCTATTGAGGAGCGCGAGAGGCCCGGTGATGAAGCTCTGTGTAGGCCTTTGGGTTGCCGAACAAAGGCTGAAAGACAGTGAGGAGCAGCATGAGAGGGCACGAGAGCTCGGGTCGCGCCTTCGTCAGTCCGGCTACCTCTCTATAGGTAGCCTCTTTACCATCCCAAGAGAGCAGCAACAAGCTGTTGGGACCGAGTGGGCATTGCGGGATGAAGTGAACACTGCCTCGCAGAACTCCAGGAGGCCCCCTAGGGACCCTCATCTTAGGAGAGAGGAGAGGTACGACCAGGATGGTGGCCCGGAGGGGGTGGCGAGAGTTAGGGAGATGCTTGTACACCCGTCGCCCCTCTTATAATGTCCATGACAGTTTATATGGAATGATTTGGTTTCCTGCCACACATTTGTTCTCTTGCACGTTCCTTCTCCCCTACGCTTATCTTCCTTTATACTGTTCCCACGTGATGCGTTTGACGAGACCCTGCTCAAAAATGGAGAATCGTGTCTCGCTGCGGCCATTTTTTCAAAGGGAATTTACCACTAGTTTCAACGATGCCAGTCCTGATGGAAATCAATACTGGGCACCCTTCGTTTATTAAGGAGAGGCGAGCGTAAGACCACGTCCGCCCCGTGTCTCTTCTTTTCCCTCTTCTCTTCGTCTCTAACCGGGCGTTGAGATAAGTCATTACCAATACCTCTGATATTCCGAATAACAAAAGCCATTAGCAATTAGACTTCTCCAGAATTGATCCTGTGGAACCAGCCCTTTTCACTGCTCTTGTGATGACCCCTGGTCAATCATTGTTCATAACACGTATATTGTTAACAGCAGCATTAGTAGTAATACTTTTGCAAATAAGGTGAGTATTCAATTGTTGTAACACATTAGTAATGGCAGAGAAATTCGAGTGTGAAGGAACCAAGCATAGATTCTAATCATCCGAGTCCTCAGGACTATTTGCAGCCAAATGCCCAGTGTTTTGGAATGAAGGAGCCCCGATGTATAATTGTCAACCTTGTCTTGAACATCTAAAGAGTCGCGAGACTGGCTGGCAGACTGCAATAAATCTGTAGTAGGTAAACAACAGTCTGGGGCAAGAGTAGAATCCACATCCTTAGACTGAATCAAACTTTCCCCTTCTCTTGTCTCAACAGAGGTAGTCGCATCCAATTTAGTTGCAGGCATTCCAATGGCATGATCAAGGCTTAGAATTACTGTCAGATTTAATTCAATTGCAGACTGTCCAATTTCAGCAATTTCAGCATCATAGGAGGAGCAATCGTAGTCCTTCTAGTAGTAACCGACTGCCACTTGGTTTTCAGTTTGGTAATAGCAACTGAAGGTGCTCGAATGGCATTGGTCTCCATCGAATTAGCAGGTTGCTTAGATTTAGTTTGCACTCTACAGGCATCTGCATTGTGACCAAGCTTGGCACAGAAGGAATAGAAAAGGGGAAGCTTGGGGTATTTAACATCTTGCCAAGCTCCACCACCAGGGTATCCAATCCAGACTCTTGAGGGATGGGTCTTCAAGACATCCAGCTCAACACAAACCCGTGCAGCTATGGTATTAGACAGATTAGATGTCAATGGGTCGATCTTCAGAACCTTTCCAACATTACCAGCAATCGATCGTAGCATAGGTTGCAAGAAGAAATTGACCAGCAACCCCAAAAACTCAATCCAGACGGGTAGAACAGGGGAATCAGAGTCTGGGGAAAACTCCATAGACCATTTGAAAAACTTGAATAATTTACCATGAACATACAGGGAATCCCTTAGGAGCAGCAGCAAGAAATCATCATAGTTCCTAAATCAAAGAAGAAGGTGTCGCGGGTCTAGGGAGCTGATCATGAAATCATCCTTAAATCCACACCTTGAAGAAAGATGCGATCTTATTTCAGGAAAAGGAGGCCTACCATATGGAGTTCGAGCAACAATGGAGAAAGAGAACGGTTGAAGCGACGAAAAAATCTCCTCCCTGCAGAAGAACACAGTAGGCTCGCCATTGTCGGTCACCGACGGGCTGTGGACCACACCAAGCATAGTCAGAGGTGCCATGGAAGATGATAAAACTTCAACAAAGTTCTGGCGAATGCGGGATGCTTAACTGGCAGAGACAGAGAAGGGATGGACGAAGATGAAGGCACTGAGGGGGCCACTGAGGGCCCCCTGGGGGCATCCATGGCTCCCGCCGACGACAGACCCAGCGGGAGGCACTCTCTAGGTCAAACCCAGCTGCTCCATTTTTGGATTTCAAATTTTCGCATTCGAGTATTCAACTATCTCTATAAATGTGGAATGCAAAACCTGATCACACCTCAAACTAAGAAGGGGGTAGATGAAAAGGAGCAATCACACAATCAAACCACATGACACAGTATTTTTAGGTGGTTCGGTCTGCTATCCACAGACCTACGTCCACCCCTCACTCAACCCGAGTGAGGATTCCCTTGCCAAAGCAAGAAGCAGACTCAGTCTGCAATAGACACTGCCAAACAGCTTGAGACTGAGGCAAACAAATCCCTCGACCTGATCTTGCTACCCACAAGATCAGCACACACTGCTACCACAGTGACCAGAGAGTCCAACTCTCCCTTCTCCTGCAACCGTAGAAGGAACCGTGAGCAACACCTAGTTGCCCACAACCGGAGGAGCAATCCTCCCTTCCTCTAAACTGGAGGGGAACACGTGAGTGACACCCAGTCACTCACAACTGGAGATCCAAGTCTCCCTTCTTCTGATTGCTCAAAAGGAACTCACAAGTGACACCCCGCCACTTGCAAACTGGAGACACAGTCTCCCTTCTCTTGAATCCTCAGGAGGAACCTTGATCCCAGAACAGGGTATCGGAAGAACACTAAAGTAAATGGAAAAGAACAAGCAAAAAGACAAAAAGAAAGGAATCAGAATGTAGCTTCGAGGAGCACAATGACTCTGGATTTGATCCACGAGTCAATATATGAAAAGATCTTCAATATCGCCACCGGCTGCACACTCGCCCTTCTTCTCATGATCTTCTTCTTTGAACTCTCTCTTCCTCTTTCTTTTTCTTCTCTTCTCTTTCTTCTGCTCGCACACAGGCTCTCTCTCACTTTCTTCTACTGCTTCTCTCGTCGGCTCTGTTTTTCTACTCTCTGGCTCTTCTCTATTTTTCTTTCTCAGAGTTACTCTCTGACGACCTCCCTTTTTTTCTTCCTTTCTTGCGCCGCACTACTTTTCTTCTAGCGGCCACTCTTCTCAGAGGAGAAAGCACCCTATTTTTATACCCAAAATAGAGCATCCCAAAGTAGGAACGATGTTTGATCCTGTTGGTTAGCCCCGAAATATAATAATTGAAATGAACAGAGTGTTAGGTGCATAATAACATACCTTAGTCACGCAGCGATATATATATATATTAAATCTTTAACTCGCAGAGTCGAGAAGTGGCTACCAGAGTCACCTCCAAACGTCCACACTCCAAATCCTAGGCTGAAGGTGACGTGCCTCCGAGAACTTGTCTTGCTGACGTTTGTGAGATGCTACAATAGTTTTGCCATTCGTGAAAAGGGATTAATCTCACGCCCCGTTCTCTGTTCGCAGCAGCACACCGCCGCTGTGGGTTTTCTCTCCCACCGGTTAGCACATACACCGCCGTTGCATTTTCCTTTTTCTCACTCACCAAAAGCACCAAGCTGCACTGCCGTATTTCACACTTTTCACTTTTTCTGTTCACCTCACCTTTTTTCTCAGATGCAACACAGCAAGTGCAGGTGCCTTTATATAAAGGTGAAGCACCCCATGGGAAATATCTGGGGAGGTTTTACTGGGGACAGTAAGAGCAGGAGAGGCGGTGGAAGGGTGGAGGCCACGGAGGCCGCCGCGTGGCCCCCGCACGTGCACGTCCGCACGTGCGCGCGCGTGTGCCCGCCTTCTCCACGGCACATGGGCGGTCGGCCCAATGGGCATCGCCCATTAACAGCTCCCACTTGTCCATTAGGGTCGACAGTGCAGATTCAGACACACTGAATGTTTGCAAGCTCAATGGTCATACAGGAAATGGAGTGTGCGACCTCCACGTGATTCTTCGAACAGTAGAAGGGTGTTCCGTTAAGTTGTCACCTAACTAATGGAGCACGCAAAATATCTCAGTGTGTATCTCAGACATTTTAATATTCACCTGATTTGACACTGTGGACCTCTAAAAAATAAGCAGTGTCAAACCCCCAAATGCTAAGTGCCCATGACTTTATTATCACATAGACAATAAAGCCTCCCGAGATATGAGCAACTAAGCATGGTGAAATTTAAAATGTCTTCCCTATGCTTCATATGTCAATCCAATTCTTCTTGACGGCTTTTCTAGACATGTTCCACTGGACGGTATTAATCATCGCCCTAAGTAACATGCTAAAGTAGTGACATCAAGCGTCCTTTTCATGACATAGCGCTGCAGGTCACAAGGGATACACTAGGAATCACACAACTGTGATCCATGAGCTCACACAATGATGAAGAGGGATCTATTCATCATTCTCATATGTGGTCGTATATTACACATGTGGTATGATACGCATGCTACGGTGTTCTTCCATTTTTATGGGTGTGTCATTAATATGATTATTAAACACCGCACGAATACTAATCTAGTTATGACTTACGCAGCTAACCCGAGTCACGCAAACCAGTCGCTCCCACTCAGCGCCTTCTTGCGACTCATGTATCCGGAATTTACAAGTTCCATAGGATTGCCGTAGAATCCTTATGGTCGATCTGCATCAGATCTCATCTTAGTCTTTAACTAAGGCGGCATATTTAATTTATTCGAGATATTCCCCTAACTCTCCGACCTTCAGGGTGCTAGGAATATCAGATGCCTCATCTTTGTCGCTTTCGATAACCGCCAAAGGTGAATCACCTGTGTGAGTGGGTGATTCTTAACCTGGTGACACTCTTGACGATGTGTAGAGCATTTGCGTAATGCACATAACATAATGAGCAAACTTTAATGACATTAAAATTTGTAACAATTACAATTTACAAAGGCCCATAGACTTACAATGGCCAATAAAGCTCTCTCTAGCTATTTACTTTGTTAGTGGATCAGCTACCATACGGCCAGAACTAATCTGTCATAGCACCACTAACCCTTTTACAAGCAAATCTCATATGTAGTGGTAACAAATATCAATGTGCTTCATTCTGCCGTGATATTTAGGGTCTTTAGCAAAAGTAAGTGCGGAAGTGCTATCTGTATATAGCAGTACACCCTCATCTCCATGAGGTGTAAGTGCCAAGCGCTGCAACAAATTCCGCAACCATATTGCTTCTTGACTCGCTGCAGAACAAGTCACATATTCCGCCTCCATAGTGGATAGGGTAATGCAAGACTACTTCTTGCTACACCACGAGATAGCTCCACCAGCTAATAGGAACACAAAGCCTGAAGTGGACTTACATTCATCATGGTCACTAGCCTAATCCGCGTCACTATATCCCACTAGTTTTAGGTCATTTCCATGGTAACGTAAGACGTAGTCTGATGTTCCTCACAAGTAATGAAAAATTCATTTAACTGTCTTCCAGTGCGCGAGACCGGGGTTACTCTGATAACGGCTAACCAAACCCACTGTGAAGCTAATGTCTGGCCGAGTACACAACATGGCATACATTAGACTTTCAATTGCAGCAGCATAAGGTACTCTAGACATTTCTCTTGTTTCTTCTTCATTTTTGGGGCATTGAACGGCACTTAGGACACATCCTCTTTCAAGTGGAGTATCAATGGGTTTCGAATTGTGCATTCAAAAATGCTCCAGGATTTTATTAATGTAGGTTTCTTGAGACAAACTCAATAACCTTTCCGAGCGATTTCACACAATTTTTACGCCGAGCACATAGCTCGCTTCACCCATATCTTTCATCTCAAAGACAGAGGATAGCCAGCCTTTGATAGTATTGATTAACTCCATATCATTTTCAGCTATTAAAATGACATCAATGTATAATGACAAAATGAGAAAATTCTCTCCCATTCGCTTGACGTACACACAGTGGTCCTCTTCAATCATCTCAAAATCATATGAGAGGATTGTCTTATGAAATTTTAAATACCACTGTCTAGACGACTGTTTCAAGCCATATATCGAGCGTTTGAGATGGCAAACTTTTTACTCTTCACCTTTAACCTCAAAGCCTTCTGACTGGAGCATATAAATCTCTTCATCTAGTTCTCCATTGAGAAATGCAGTCTTTACATCCATTTGGAACAACTCCAAATCAAGATGTGCGACAATAGCCAGAACCAGGCGAATGGATGAAAATCTCACGACTGGTGAGAATGTTTCATCATAGTCTATACCCTCCTTTTAGGTATAACCCTTCGCCACCAATTGTGCTTTATATTTATCTATTGTCCCATCAGCCTTGCGCTTAATCTTGAAAATCCACTTATTTCCAACAGCTTTACGCCCAGGCGGGAGTTCCACCAACTCCCGGACTTCATTCTGCGCCATAGACTTAATTTCATCTTGCATGGCAGCTTTCCACTCTTTCTTAGATAAGGATGCAAGTACTTCCTGAACAGATCTGGGCTCTTCATCATCTATGGGCTCACAAATAATTACCTCATCTTCAATTCCGAAGAATCGACGTGGCATAAGCCCATGCTTACTGCGACGTAAGGAGTCTTGATTTTCTCATGGTTCTATTGGTGCACTCCCACTGGATGCACTCCCACTAGCCCGATCATCCCTGCTGTCCTTAACAGACACAGCTTTGGAAATGCATTCCCTCCCTGTGTTGGGAGATGGTGGGGGATCGGGTGGTTCTTCCAACTCATGGAGATCAAGACTCTTTTCATTGTCGCCAATACTAGAAAATTCTTTTTCTAAGAAAACAACATCTCGGACCTCTCGTTCTGTCAGTCCTCCTTCTGGACGTTGTCCATACATGACATAACCCACAGAGTTCTCTGGATATCTAATGAAGATAAGCTTTTGAGCTCTAGGGCCAAGTTTCCCAAACTTATTAGACATGTCATGGACATATCCCGCTGACCCCCAAGGCCGTAAATTATCTAAATTAGACTTGTGGCCATACCACAACTCATATGGGGTGGAAGGAACTGACTGTGGAGACACACGGTTCAAAATGTAGGCAGCAGTTAACAAAGCATCTCCCCAAAAGGAGATGGGAAGGTTTACCTGTGTCATCATTGATCGAACCATATCTAACAACATTCTATTCCTTCGCTCAGCAACGCTATTTTGTTGTGGCGTATAAGGAATAGTAAGTTATCGCCGAATACCTTTTTCTTCACATAATGTTTGAAACTGATCCGACAAATATTCACGTGCACGATCTGTCCGAAGAGCTTTAATACTCTTCTCTTTTTGATTCTCAACCTCAGCTAAGAAGTGCTTAAAACAATCCAACGCTTCATAGCGGTGAGCGATCAAATAGACATATCCATATCATGAATAGTCATCTGTAAATGTGAGAAAATAGGTATAACCATGCCGTGCCCTCATGCTCATTGGTCCGCAGATGTCGAAGTAGATTAACTCTAAAGGTGTCGTCACCCTTATAGCCTTTCCAAAGGGCTTCCGGCATGCTTTCCTAGCAAGACACGACTCACGTATTGGCAAGTTGACATTAGTGAGTGACCCCAAAAGGCCTTCTCGAACTAATCTAGCCATTTTATCTTGTCCTATGTAGCCTAGACGAGCATGCCATGTCGCAGAATCTAAATCTTTGTTATTCAACATATTTGTTGAAAGAGAAGAAGAATAAGAGACATTATGTATAGCAAGATCCAATATAAAGAAACCATCATCCATCTTACCATGCCCATACACAATATCGTCTAAAATAATATTTACACTACTGCCGGAAAAGGTCAAGCAAAAGCCTAAAGACAACAAGCTAAAAATTGACAGGAGATTATAATGGATCTCAGGCGCATAGAGCACATCATACAGAATCAGCGTATGTCCATTCGAAAAATGAAGTTGGTATGAACCGACTCTGAGGACTTCCTTGCTAGTTCCATTACCCATAAAAACTCTATGCCTACCTACAGGGATCCTATGGTATTCCACGAAGCCAGCTCGATCCATAGTTATATGTTTGGTCGCTCCTGAATCCACAATCCACACAGGATTAGGATGAGCAGTTAAAACATGTGAACAAACATAAATATATAGAGAGCTAGGTACGTTAATTACCTTCTTCGGCTCATGACACTCATGAGTGAAGTGACTTCTCTTCCTGCAGTTGAAGCATCTTACACGGCTTTTATCTTTCTTTTTCTTCCCGCCACGTCTTCCACGACGGTGCTTAAAGGACTGAGTTGTTTTGGGGCCCGGTGCGGCATCTCGCCCTTGCAATTTCCTTTGTGGTCCTTTCCTGCTATATCGGTGACTACTCTGACCGATGTTAGCAGTGGCACGATGCAGAATCTCGCGCTCAGCTTCTAACTCTACATGACGAGAAATATCCGAAAAATCATTGATATTCTCGTTATGTGTCAGAATTTATTTCATTTGGAACCACGAGTCAGGCAGAGATCTAATCACGGCCTACACCTACTGCTCGTCTGTGAGATCATGTCCTGCCGCCTTCAAATCACGAATTATATGAGCCATAACCCTCAGGTGCTCAGTCATCGTATGGCGCGTGTCTTTTTGGTAGGTCTCAAATTTCAAAACAAGAGCCCTCAATCGGGTCACAGACGTCCCCCCAAAGGTAAATCTCAACTGGTCCCAAATTTTCTTGGCAGTACTAAAACCCTCAAACTCACCAATGAGATCGTCATCCCTAAAATTGAGTCAGTTTTGCATTGGGAAAGGCCGGAGAACCATGCCTGACACAGAACGGAACAGACTGAGCCGCCAGTACAGTAAACCACACCGAAGAGAAAACCCACACTGAAACCTCTCAGGTGATAGGAGTACTACCCCACTGATAATGAGACCGGAAGCATCCTCCGATGACTTACACCTTACCTCACGTGTCTCCCTATTCGCCTTCCAGTGAAAATTGAGACATGATACATAGTACCACAGAACAAGGACTAGTCGGGGTCATACTCGTCAGAACGCGTCCACTGCCCCTGATCACGTGTACACACACAGACCATCTGCTCTACGTCAATCCTCTATCTGATTTTTCCCCCAGCCAGACTCAGGCTGCAAAGGCAAGGGGCTCTTAGGTAACCGGCCTAAAAATCACTACACAGGATAAGCCTCCACCACTCCCAGGTGGGTCGGTGCACAAACGTGCCCAGGTCAGCTACGTCTAGTAGGTAGAGTCACCGAGGGTGAGAACCCGTCACAACCACGAAAACCACCGAAGTACCACTGGTCCACACCAATCCACCACAAGGCAGCTCACTAGCACGAGAACCAAGGACCACTAATCAGTTAGCTAAACCACGACTGCTGGTTCACAGAAGACTAAGCACAGCACAGGACGGGAACACAAGGACCGCTATCCACGACTCCTACAAAGACACCTAGCCGTAATCACAGCCCTCACGCGGACACACCCTCCGCAGTCACGGGACTCTCATGGGGACAGTCGACACGAGTAGCCCAACCCAGGAGAGACTGTCCATAATCCACCAGCTGATAGGGATGGCCCACATCAATACCTCAGAACCAACAGAGCACACGGAACCACGCAGACACCCAATACGCAAGGCCACCCCTCCTATGGACACTCTGGAACACCAAACTGTGGAACGCTACACCCCCGGGCTGAAAGGGACTGGAAGGCCAAGGTGCTAGCCACCCAAAGGACTGGGTGGCCAGACCTATGGCCACCCAATAGGGCGGGGCAGCCAACCCTATGGCCGCCCACCCAGGGCCTGGGTGGCCATCTCCCTAGCTACCCAGAGCCCAGACTCTCAAGGGCCCAGGTGACGCAGGATGAATTCCAGTTGGAACTAGGACCTATGCAGCAAGCAAGCACACTCAAATGGGTTGGCCTAGACGGCACGACAAGTGCACACACGTGGTGATTTCCAAAGAGGAACCTAGGGGTGGGTAGGCGGGTCTTGACCCGTGGGACGTCGAACGCCGTCCGAACCATAAGGGGGTGGATGGAGAGCACCCAAGGGAGTGGGGAAGGCTCCTAGACTGAACTGGGTAGACCAGTGCTGAGAGCCCGGTTCAGATGTACACTCAATCACCTGACAGCAAGTTCACTCAAATCAGCAGGGATTTTGGATCAAATGCTCTCTCACCCTAGCGTGATGCTAGAACTAATACGAGACAAGCAAGATTTCAGAAATAAGGTAGCGCACGTACCTAGCTGGACCCGAAGGGGTCAGCTTCAGTCAGAGACGAGGGCGAGCCGAGAAGCGTACGCACCGGGCAATCACGCTGTGTCGGGGAAGCTTCGACCGTGACCTGTATGTACAACCAAATGAAATTCTCCTCGTAGGGAGGGGGAGCTCGGGGATGGGGGTACACAATATAGCAACTACCCTCATGCAGGAAGGGGGAGCACAGGGAAGGGAAGATGGGCATGCTGCCTTGTGCGCTGTTATGCAAGATAGAGCCTAGGTGTTTCTACTGTCACGCCTCGGTCTGTGGGACGAAGAGGATGCCGTCAGCATCCAAGCATCGAGGGGGAGGTGCAGAAGCATTCTTGAAAGTTTGATGACATTCTGAGGCTATTGGGGGCAGGGGTGGCCGATATGATCAACCTGTACGAATCTGTCCCGCAAGACAGGCCGGCACAGTCTGCTTGCAGAGGCCAGTGCGAACTCCACAGAAGTTGAAACAAAGTGAGACTAGTGGGAGGCGATGCCAGACATGTTCCTCTATGTGTCGTAGAAAGGAGAGCATTGTTTGGTTTCTGAACTGGGCGTGGTCTGGGGCTCTGGAAAACAAGTTCACAGATAGGCGTGGTCCTACGGTGCGTGCTGGTACGACCTGGTCGGGACTCTGAATATGTCCAAACCTGCTGGGATGCATCTAGTACGACAAGAGGGTCATCCCAGAGGAAGGAAGAGGATAGAAATGCAGCAGGACAAATGTGGTGAACTCTGCAACTTGTGTTCACATTCTGTGCGAATTGGGCTTCACAGATTCAGCACAGTCCCACGGAAACAAGCGCCATGGCCGTTGTCAACGTCGGATTGGGGCGAGACTTGTCATGTTGTGAAGTACACACGGAGAGGATCGAAACAAAGGAAGGGAAAGACCAAAATCACTCCAAGGACGTCGGGAGGAAGTCTGAAACAGGCACCTATAAACAGTCTATGAATCTGCAGGGGGCAGTCAGTGGGGATCTTCACGGTGATGGCCTGGCTGACGACGGGGCCTTGCTGGAGTGGCGTGGGGATACCTGGAGGGAGGGAGGACATGTTAGAAGGCTTGGGAAGGTGCAGAGATGATCTGGGATGTGGGGGGGATGCTGTGGTAGCGCTACGGTTAGAGGGAGAGGGGGTGCGGCCTATGCAGGTAATAGAACCTACTCGGGGGCAACCCCCCCCCCCCCCCGCCCGCGTGGTCGTGATCGTATTGGACTCTCCCTTCGAAATATCCAGCGGGATTTCTTTTTTCTGTTTTAAAAAAATGGGGCGAATCTGTGCGCCGTTCGATTGGTCTACGCCAATATGATGTGTTCGCTATTTATGGGCGCGGGAGGCCTCCATCCTCTTCTCTCCTCTCGTCCCCTATCCTCCCCTCCTAACACCATCACTAACCCTAACACGCCCCAGCTCGCTTGGGTGGCCAAGGTAAGGCGTTGTCCCTCTCATTCCTCCCTCCTTTCCTCTGTGTAGCTTACAGAAGGGTTCCGCCGGGTGCCATGAGACGGGCGTGGTTCTCTGTTTGGGGGGTTAAAGCTCTGCTCTTTTCATGGGGGGAGCGGATTTTATTGATGATCTTGTTTTGGTACCATGTTGCAAAGGTTGTGTCTTGATCTGTGGGTTGGGATAGTTTCGTTGTTGATCTGGGTTTTTTGATGTGGTGCAGGCGTTGGTGGCTGTGGATCTGTGACGCGGTGCGAAATCAAGGATGAACCACTGCGCGGTCCAGCAGAGCGCCGTGGCGGCCTGCGACGAGATGAGGTGTCACCCGTTCGCCGCCATCATCTCTGACCGCAGGGACCCGGTTTTCTGCCCCAAGCCCCTCCGAGTAAGCCGCCTCTGCTGTACCGACCCGAGCAGACCCTTGCGGTGGCATCTTGGGTGCGTCCTTGCTGCCCTTCTCTCTTCCTTTTTTTGTGGCACCTTCCGATCATATTTTTTTTGAGGAAGAAGAGATTTCTCTCCATCTGTTGATGCTAATAATCTTTGGAAGGGTCTATCCGAGGATTCTTTCTGACATATCTGTGGATCTATGCTCATTTCTACCAGGCATCAGGCGGATCCCTGCGATTCGAAACCTGGGGCGGATGTTTTAGATCTTATCCTCACCAAGGTGAGAGTTTTGGTCCCCCCTTCTCTACCCACTTGTGTCATCTTACAAATTCTGATAAAGTTTCTTCTAAAATTCACAAAATATAAATTTTTTGTACAAGTTGCGTCGTTCTTTCCTCTTAATCTGTTGATGAATTTAGATCTTGGCCTGTTGCTCTCTATTTGACCTCGTTTATCTATTTGATGTATTCAAAGCTGACGCCTTTATGTGACAGGGCGCATACGGCGACGTCGAGCACCAACCCGGCGAGAGCCAGGTCGCGTCCTCCCCTCCGTACTTCTGTGGCTCGCCGCCTAGCAGATCCACTAACCCGCTGGTCCTCGACTCCCGCTTCGGCGACGAGAAGGCCACCCCGCTAACCCCGTTGCCCATGCTGGCGCCGTCCTCGGCGGGGGCGCCGCGCAAGGGGGGCGGCTGTGTCCGCACCATGTTTGGGGCCAAGCCGGCGGCCGTCCGGATCGAAGGATTCGACTGCCTCGACAGGGACGGTAGGCGCAGCAGCTGCGGCATCACCGCCGTTGCCTGACCACCCGTAACCCCACCACCATCCACACCACCCCAGTGCTCTAATTATACAAATCCAGAGCACTGGTGAGAACAAATCTAGAAACAAAAACCCATCATAGGAAACCTTGAGCAAAGATTGAAACCGGAAGCGCATCAGCAGAGAGGGAGAGGAAGAGACAGGCAGAGACGAGAGGAGACTTGTTTGTGAGTACTGTACATTCCTATACATTCCAACATGTAGGGTCTTTTTTTTTACTTTTATTTTTTTCCGGTTGGGTCGGGTCTTTTTGCAAGGTCTAATCTGAGGGTTGATTAAAAAAAGGGGTGACAGATTTGTATGTAAAGTAAGCTAAGATTTTGGAATAAAGGGGAGTGTGGAGGCCTGCGAGCTGAAGCCCCAGCTTGAGATCTCCATAGGGCCTGGTTTGATTGATTTCGTTGTGCCATGATCAGACTTGAGTTCAAACACTCAAATGCTGACCACACCTTATTTCTGAAGTGGAGAAATGGTAATATCACTGTCCTAGTTTATGTTGATGAC
Organism: Amorphophallus titanum; assembly: GCA_024336825.1. Taxonomy (NCBI): domain Eukaryota; kingdom Viridiplantae; phylum Streptophyta; class Magnoliopsida; order Alismatales; family Araceae; genus Amorphophallus; species Amorphophallus titanum. Next base: position 47,049,271 of record JANBPO010009603.1, on the reverse strand, counting down.
ATGATCATTGCAAGTAATGACGAAGGTGGAATTCAGAATTTGAATTTGAAATTAAAGATCTAAGGGATATAAAATATTTCCTAGGAATTGAAGTAGCCAAATCTCAGAAGGGCATTTATATCTGTCAAAGGAAGTTTGTTCTTGACCTACTGATAGAGACTGGAAAGTTGGGGTGTAAGCCTATGCCTACTCCAATTGAGTTAAATCATAGGCTTTCAGAACATGATGACAAGAAACTCTCTCCAGAGGACAGCAGTAGGTATCAACGACTGATGGGCAAACTTTTGTACCTCTCTTTGGCTCGCCCTAACTTTTTATATGCTATTAGTGTGGTGAGTCAGTATATGGATACCCCTAGGACGACTCATATGAGGGCCATGGAGCGTATGTTAAGGTACTTGAATTCTTGTCCCGGGAAAGGTATTCTTTTCAGAGAAACAAACCACTTGAATGTTGAAGGGTATGCTGATGCAGACTAGGCCAGTTCTCGAGATGACATAAGCTCAACTACTGTGTATTGTACTATTCTTGGTGGAAATCTAAGAAGCAAGAAACAGACTGTTTGTGTTAGGTTTCGTGCTGAGGCAAAGTACAAGGAGATAGAACGGCTCCGGGACATTGCAGACGCATTGTGCATTTTTCGAAGATCGTGGGGATGATTTTTCTCCATTTTTTATTTTTCAAAATTTTAAAACCCCAAATATTTTCCTATAAATATAACCCTTTCACCCCCCTCTCCCTCATTCTCTCATTTTTCTCTCTCTCCTCTCGGTTCTCTCTTTCTCTCCCTCTCTCTCCGACGGCTGATAGAGCTTGAGTGGGGTGAGGCAACGAGGCACGTGGGGCGACGAGCAATGAGGATGGAGTTAGGATTGAGGGCGGTGGCACGGCATGCTTGCTTCACGAGTTCTCAAGCTCGGTGGTGGTTTGAGGCTCGTTTTCGCATGGAATCAGCATCTTTGGCACAGGAAATCATCGGTGGAGGTAGGGGGATGGATTCTAAGCCCTTCCTTTCCGTTTCTCTACGTTTTATAGGCCGAGGTGAGGCCAAGTGTGGGTTTGCTTACGCCAGGGTTAAAGGGCATGATTTTGGGGTGAGTGATGGATTCGTCGATTTAATCGCATTTTCGTAGTTTAAATGGGGCCTCTAGGTGGTTTAGAGGGTGGGGAGTGGTTTCCCCTTGTTTTCTCCATCACCCGGGGTGATTGGGGCATGGTTTGGAACCCCACGGATGGGGTTCGGTCTGTACGTCGTCGGATTCGGTCGACCGACCCAGTGGGTTCTGTCGACCGGTTGGCGTTCGTCATGGGAGGGGCGAACTGCCCAGTTTGGTCGATCGACCCTACTTGGTCCGGTCGACCTATTAGGGCTGGATTCAGCCCGACTGTGCCCCAGTCAACTGACCCTGTGGGTCAGGTCGATTGACCCTTGTTGGTCGACCGACCTTGCAGGCAGGTCGATGGAAATGTGGCCCCCTTGCCCGTTTTGGCCTCCGATCGACCCGATTGTGACCCTTTGGTCAACCTTTGACCCCGTAGATATCCTAGGCACCCAGTGGGGATCGAGACCATATTTTGAGTGTCCAGAGGAATCATGTTACCTCAATTAGCGTGCCCATGTTGTTTTGAGGGTTTGGTGACCCCGTGCATTCTGGACTTCTTCGTTGTGCTAGATCGAGTCACCATGTACCGACATAGGTGTGGAGGGCTGTCCCCGCATGATGTTAGCTTCTTTGGAAAGCATTTTCTGTGTGAGTCATGTGTGTAGCCAATGATTGTGAGTTCCGTTACCCAGCCTGGGGCTAGGGGCTTCTTAATCTCCCTTGGAAAGGGAATGGACTCGACAATTACGAGCCACCTTAAGGATTCTTTGACCATGGTTTCTGACCCTTGGATTAAGATGATTTGATGGCATGGTGTCGTATTGTACAATGATTTTGGCTTGAGTCACGTGACTCAAGGATCGTTGCATTAGCAGGTCTAGTTGACTGTCTAGAGTCAGGTGGCACCAGGCCACCCGGTACTTCATGATTCTTGTAATGGGTGCATGCGTAGCCTTGATACTTCTGGTTTCTTCCTCTCTGTGGATAGTGTCCACGTTTAGTGACCCCCCACTAGTCGTAGCTTGCCTGGGTACACCGTATCGACCCACTAGGGAGTGGTGGAGAGCTAGGCCCGGGAGAGATGATTTGGGTTGGTTACCATAGGGCTTCCCATTGTGGTGGCTCGAGTCTGGATTGGCAGTAAAACTAGCTAGAGGGCCTGACGTAGCACATTCAGTCAGTGTGTGCACATGTGGTCGGGGACTTTGGAGGTGTGCTGACGAGCACGACCCCGACTAGACCCTTGTCCTTGGTTACTTTGTATAGTCTCTTAGTTTCTACTTGGGGTGATTAGGGAGACACCCAGGGCGCAGACTAAGTAGTCAGTGGACGCATCCGGCCTTGCTTCTAGTGGGCAGGTTCTCTCGTCACATGACACGTGACTCTCTTGACTCATGGTTTGGTTTCCGTCTGCAAGACGTGACTTTTCAGGTAGCTTCTGTGTGCTTTCCCGATGTAGAGGTCTAGGGTTCCCGGTAGGGTTACCGAGGTCTCACCCATAGATAGTGTAAGGTTCACAATAGCAAGGTTGTGACTGTACCCTTGGACCGCATGGTCTTGGTTGGGCCTTTGTCTACGAGGATGGGCCTTCACAACAGGGATGTCGTGATTTTTCTTTCAGTAGCATAGCCATAGTTTTACTGATGGTTCAGCGATCCCGACTGCAAGATCAAGGTTTTCTTTCTGTGTTGTTAGGAGTAGCTTAGAGAGCTATATTTTCGCCCCCTCCTTTTGTTTTCGTTACTATTGTACTTGCTACTATTACAGCTGTTATTGTTATCGTTGCTGTTTATCACCGTTGTCTAATGGTGGGGATCCGTGGGACCCCTACTGAACCAATGAAATGAGACTCACCCCTTTTCTTTTTAGGTGTTGCGATTCCTCCTCGAGGTTCAGAGGTGCAGTGCTGAAGTTCGTAGTTGCCAGCTCGCCAGAATCGAGAGCGTACCCGACACTTGAGTACGTATCTTTCCCTATAGATTGTACTTTGTTGGACTAGACTCTACAGTTAGATTATTAATTTAAAATATAATTTATTTCATATTATTTGAAATAGTTAATTATATAGTTATTTCCTACATTTATGAACATCCACACGCTTAAATAACCCTTCCAAGCCCTAGTAATCGATGGCGACAATGGTAAATTTCTTTTGTGTCTGGGCCATAGGGAAAGGGCCCAGGATGTCCCGTGGGGAAGGGGTAAGACTCGGTGAGCGACACAAGCGTTGAAGCGTTGGTGTATCAAGTGGTCGAACCTTTGGCAGCAGTCGCACTTCTAGACGTAGTCCGAGCAATTCTACTGCAAAGTGGGCCACCAATATCCTTGTCGCAGCAAAATTCTCGCAAACGACCTCCCTCCTTAATGCGCGCCACAAATCCCCTCTTGAATCTCCTTGATGGCTTACTGAGTTTCACGAGGTTCAAGGCACTTAAGGAGGGGTCCTATGAGCGATCGTCGGTAGAGCAATCCATTGAGCAAGACGAAGCGCTGAGCTTAGTATTTGAGATGCCTGGCTTCCCGGGGGTCAGGGGGTTCCTGACCATCTTTTAGCCAGAGTATATAAGGCGTTTCAGCCATAGTATATAAGGCGACCTTCAATAGTCAAACAACACTTGAACAACGTTCACTAGCTCAGGACCGATCTTGGGGCACTCCAGCTCTTCTAGGAGAACCAACCAGGTCCCAGATGGCCTGGTGGAGGAAGCTAGGCGGGAGAGCACATCCGCTTGGGAGTTTTCCTCTCGAACTATCCTGATTACTTGAAAGCTCTAGAATTGTCGAGCTCTCTCTTTCGCCAATTGAAGATACTTGATCATCTGTGGTTTTCGAGCCTCATAGTCCCCATTGAACTGGCTGGCGACTAGTTGCGAATCAGTGTAGATTTTGACCTGTTCTGCTCCCAGGCGCTTAGCCATCCAAGCCTCCGAAATCAGAGCCTCATACTCGGAGACGTTGTTGGATGTCGCGAACTTGAATTTCATGGTATACTACAATTCCACCCCTTCTAGGGAGTTGAGGATGACTCCCCCACCATCGTCGGCCGAGCACGACGACCTGTCAACGAAAAGCTCCCAGGTTGGGTAGGCCGTTAGTGGTGGGACTTCCTTGGACTGAGTAGTATTTTCTGTAATGAAGTCCATAGGCGCTTAGCCTTTGATGGCAGTGCGAGGGCGGTATGAGATGTCATAGGTTCCGAGCATAATCGCCCACTTAACGAAGCACCCTGAAGCCTCGGGGTGAGCTAGAATCTTCTTCAGGGGCTCGTAGATTAGTACCACGATACTGTGCCTCTGGAAATAGGGCCGAAGTCGCTTGGCTGAGGTTACCAGCGCTAGTACGAGCTTCTCGGTTGCGGAATACCTCTTTTCGACATCTAAGAGCACTTTACTGACGTAGTACACTAGCATCTGAATTCCCTTGTCGTCTCGAACTAGTATCGACGAACTAGTACCAAGCTGACAGTGGAGGATGTCGTCGAGAGATATAGATATAAGGTCTCTCCCGACATAGGCTTCGAAAGTATTGGGGGAGCCATCAGAAACTGCTTCAGTTCGGTAAAGGCTTTCTCGTATTCATCGTCCCAGATGAAGGTCGGGGCAACTGCCTTAGGCCCCCTCAATAGTTTGAAGAAGGGTATGTAGCGCTCCACAGCTCGGGACATGAAGCAATTTAACACGACGATCCTTCCAGTCAGACGCTGGACATCCTTGATGTTGTTGGCCGTCGCATATCCAGGATGGCCTGGATCTTCTCGAGATTCACCTCAATCCCTCGGTGGGTCACCAAGAAGCCCAAAAACTTTCCGGACCTAACCCAAAGGTGCACTTTGCGAGGTTGAGTCTCATATTATACTTCCAGAGGGCTTGGAAGGTCTTTGCCAGTTCGGAGAAGTGATCATTAGCTGTTGGCGACTTGACCAGCATGTTGTTGATGTACATCTCAACATTCCGACCGATCTGGTCCTCGAATATCTGGTTGGCCAACCTTTGATATGTTGCTCCAACGTTCTTCAACTCGAAAGACATCCGGGTGTAACAATACACGCCAAAGTCAGAGGTGAATGTCGTCTTCTCTGCATCTTCGGGATGCATCCGGATCTGGTGGTACTCAGAGTAGGCGTTGAGAAAATTGAGAAGGTCATTGCCCAATGTCGAATTGACCAATTGATTGATGCTCGGGAGAGGATAGCAATCATTCGGCGCAGCCTTGTTGAGGTCGGTGAAGTCGACGTGCATCTGCCACTTGCCCGAGACTTTAGACACCAAGACAACGATAGCCAACCAAGTCGAGTAAAGGATCAGGCAAAATAGTCTGGTTTTCTTCTCTTTACTGATTTGCTCTTTAATAATCGCCTGTTTCACCGAGGCATGATTTCTTTTTCGGTGTTGAACTGGCTTGACAGTAGGATCAAGATTAAGGTGGTGTGTCACAATTTCCTTGGGAATTTCGGGGAGATCATCATCAGATCATGCAAAGATATGGACATACTCTGAAAGAAAATCATTGTATTAAGCCTGAATTTCGAGCAGTAACTCTGCCCCAATTTTGACTTCGAGGTCGGGTCATCTCTTAGGCAAATCAGCAACAGCTCCCCTCTTGGTTTACTTGTCATTGCCTTTTTCTCGGTCTTGCCTCGGTTTGCCTCCTCAGGGCGTACAACTTCCACCGAGATCACATAACACTTTTTAGCTGTTGTCTTACTACCTCGGATCTCCCCCACGCCAAATTTAGTGGGGAGAAAGGGCATGAATTAAGTGCCGAGGCAGGGGTAGGCTTACTCGCCGTCAGGGACGAAGAGTTCAAGTTAAGGGAATGCTGACCGCTCTTGCCGATGATGGCAAGGGTCGAAGCTGATTTATTCATCGACATGGGTTAAATGCCGAAGAAAAGGTGTATTCAATAACGAGGACGGAAGGTCCAAGTTAAGAAAAATGTTGACCGATCTTGCCGATGATGATAAAGGTCAAACATAGTTTGTTCATCGACATTGGTTAAATGTTGAAGCAAGGGTATATTCATTAACGAGGATGGAAGGTCCAAGTTAAGGAAACTGTTAACTGATCTTGCCGATGATGACAAGGGTCAAACATAGTTTGTTCATCGACATTGCTTAGATGTCGAAGCAAGAGTGTATTCATTAACGATGACGGAGGGTCCAAGTCAAGGGAACTGTTGACCGATCTTATCGATGATGACAAGGGTCAAACGTAGTTTGTAGAGAGAGAAAGGGTCTCCGGTGGGACTTGTGGTGATCATCCTTTTTGGAGTTTCATTAGGATGAGGGTGAAGAGGAAGTTTAAATTATCATATTACTGACTTAAGCACCCTTTTGAGTTTTTGTCGAAGCTAGCCCCCTCTTGCTTTTGCCCACGCACCCTTGCGGGTTTTCACGTGGCGGGGGACCCAATTTTACCTGTGACGTCCTTCCAGATTTTCGCCACAGTTGGGTTATAGCCATTTTTGCCCTCGTCCTAGTGTAGGAACAAGGCCGGCGGGCCACCTCTATTTTAAACCCCATTTTTTTCTTATTTTTTTAAACATATGATAGAAGAACATTGACAGGTCAAAACACAATGTTCGACCACTGATGACAGTACATAGCTACTGGCTAAGGCACAGGGCCTTATGCCAGTAGAAGGGGGTTTATTCGTTAGCAAGGGGACAATGCTAGTGCAAAAGAAGAGTCTCCGCCAATTCAGACGTAAGATCCGTAACGGCCATATTGTTGGAAGATTGGCTAAGACCCGAGATCTTTTGCCGGAAAGGGGTTTATTCGTTAGCGAGAAGGTAATGCTAACGCAAAGGGAAGATTTTCGTCGATTCAGACGTAAGGTCCGTAATGGCGATATTGTGAAAAGGGTTGGCTAGAACACGAAGTCTTTCACCGAAAAGGAGTTTATTCATTAGCAAGAAGACAATGCTGACGCAAAAGAAGAGATTCCATAGATTCAAACGTAAGGTCCGTTGGGGACGCTGCATCATGATGGGACTTATGGCTTACCATGCGGTGCCTTTAGTTTTATTCATTCTTCGGGTGCTGGTTCAGCTGCCCGATATAGCTTTAGGTGCTTTCTATTGAGAGGAGAGAACTGGACTGCGCCCTTGTGGTCGACTAGAACATTAGCACCTCCTTCATAGACCCGATGCACGATATACGGGCCTACCCAATTTTTGACCAACTTCTCTTTGGGGTTAGCCACCATTACTTCTCTTTTCTTGACCATAACAAGGTCACCCTTCTTGAATTCTCACCCTTTAACCAGCTTATCGAAAGCACAGGTCATGCGAGCTTGGTATAATTGGATATTTTGTTGCACTCGGAGGCGCTTTCCTTCGAGCTCGACAAGCTCTTCTAGTCTTCTTTCCACATTAGTCTGCTCGCTGCTAACCAACCCATGTTGAATGGCGACTCATAGGAGGGGACCTCCAATTCAATTGGCACCACATCCTCAGACCCATATACGAGGGAGTAAGGTGAGCAGCCAGTTGGGATTTTATAGACTGTACGAAAAGCCCAGAGCACTTCGTACATCCTTTCTTCCCAATCTCTTTTATTGGACTTAACCGTCTTCACCAGCAGGGTGCATAGTGTATTATTGAAGGCTTCTGTAAGTCCATTGGCTTGAGGGTAGTAGGGAGATGACATTCTCCAGTCAATCTTGTATTTATTAGCCAGTCGGTAAATCTTCTGGTTCCTGAAGTGACTGCCATTGTTGGAGATGATTCGGCTGGGGATCCCAAACCGAAATATTATATTTTACCAGAAGAATCTGGCGACCAACTCTCCAGTCACTTCTCTTAGTGCTATTGCTTCCACCCATCTGGAGAAGTAATCTGTTGTAGCTAAGATATATTTGCATCCTGATGACGATGCGGGCAGAGGCCCCACCACGTCCGTGCCCCGTTGACCGAACGGCCAACTAGGTATAGTGGGATGCAATGACACTGGCAGTCTTCTTGACACAGTGGCATGTTCTTGACATTTTTGGCATGCCTTAGCGAACTTGCAGCAGTCATCAAACATAGAGGGCCAGTAGTAGCCCAATTTCTTTATTTCAATGTTCATTTTCGGACCAGCCTGGTGTGCTCCTGGAGATCCGGCATGGACTTCCTGCATTACTTGCCGAGTTTCTACTGAAGCCAAGCAACGAAGCAAGACTTTCTTCTGGGCGTCCGCCATTATCTGGAACAGGGTTCCGTTCCTCATCTCGTAGGATTCCTTGACCCGTAGGAGCTTCATTCTTTGTTCTTTTTCTTTCGGGGGCTGTTGGTGTCGAAACCAGCATAAGAGATGCTCCCACCAATTGGGCTATTGGACTTCCTCTACAGTTGTCACTTCATTTTCTTGTTCATCAACTAATCTGAAATAATTTTAAAAATAAACGGGCAGCATTTCGGCATGAAATAAATTATTTGGGACTAACCCGGTAAGAAATATAAAATATAAGGGAAGAACCGGGCTCTGATATCATTGTTAGTTAGTCCCGAAGAATAATTAACTAAAATGAACACGAGATTATAGGTGCAAGGACATACCTTAGTCACGCAGCGGAAATATATATATAATGTCTTATTGCTCGCAGAGTCAAAAGGTGACTAATAGAGTCACCTTTAGTGGTCCACACTCCAAATCCTAGGCTCGTGGTGACGTGCCTCCGTGAGCTTGTCAATGTTTGACCACCGTCGGAGCTGCCTGTTCCCCGATTCTTCTTTTCCCGTCACGAGAGCTACGGCCCTCACTTTCTATTTCACCTCCGATTTTAACCCTCTGCTCTCACTTTTCTGTTTCCGTAATCACATTTCACCTACCCACACTTTCTCTTGTTTCCTTAGAGCACCTTCCTATTTATAATAGGTGAAGGCACCGTGGGAAGAAATCTGGGAAGGTGAAGACCGAGGGCGGTGAGAATGAGATGGAGGCGGTGGAGGTGAGGAGGCCACGGATCGGTGCCGCGTGGCCCCCTCCGTACCCCCACGTGCATGCCTGCGGTGTGCTTTGCTGCGACGGTCATGGGGATGGCGGCCCAATGGGCACGCCCGATTAACATAGACTATCTATTTTTACTTTTGGGGGGGTGGAGTGGAGATTTGGAGGTCAAAAATCACCCCCCCCCCCCCCAAGTCTTCCCAAATGCACCCTTTACGATTTTCCACTTTGAATCATCCTAAGGAATCATCACATTTGAAGAGTTTGATGACATCTTAATTTATCTAAAAATCCTGTGAAGAGTTGCCTTGGAGAGCCCTCTAACGTGGCACCTGATGAAGTGGGTAGTTGAGGTGATGATAACGAGTGATGCCATGTAGAAATCTTAACGAGGGGACGGAGGTCTCTATCGGCGTTGCTAAGTACCACAGCAAGCAGTGTGCCATGTAGAGAGAATGATACATCAAGAATCGAGTTTGGTGACGGTTACATCAAGAATCGACTTTGGTGACTTCCACTTTAACCGAGATGAACACTGACTTTTGTGGGCTTCTATGATATATTGGGCCAATGACATATTAGAGTGAGAGAAGTCGAACAAATCATGTGTGACTTTCGTAAGCTTCTATGATATTTTGGGCGAATGACATACTCAAGTGGGAGAAGTCGAACAAGCCATTCGCCCCGGTTAAGATGAATGGCTTGTTCGCCTCTACCCTAAATGTTGCAAAGGAGCCCTTAGAGTAATTTTTGGATAAAAGTGAAGAATTTTATTCCCATGTCTCTCTAGAACTTAGAAGTTTGGCTTTTAGAAAGTTTTTGATTTCTAAAGACTAGAATTTAGAGATCAAAAAGTCAAAAGCCAATACAATTTTAGAATTCAACCTAACCTAAGCATTGTTTGTTTCTATCTAATTATTCTTTTCAGAATCACTGATATTTTTCTAAATTTAAAATCAGAAGAGTTTTGTTTGGGTGAAAAAGATATTTCTGTTGATTTGTTGTGATTTTAGCTCAATTTTTCTTTAGTCTTGATTTTCAGCCCCACGTAATCCCATTTATATACTATTTTCCAATCAAACAAACAACCGAATAATCGTGTAAAATATAAAAATTGTGAAGGTTTACAGTGTTTTAGGATGAAACAAAGAGGTCATTAATGCTACCCGTGGTAACATGACTCAAATATAAGAACAAAACGTCCCCTTCTTGGTATGTCACCACCAAACCGGGCCCGAACATTCACCGACGATCGCAGTGCCAATGCCAACGGAGAAGGTTTTCCCATTCGAATCGGATCATCTCCTCCACATTTAAAAGAAAAATAGCTAAAAAAAAAGTAGTGATCTCAAAATCTCTAAGGGCCTGTTTGACAGCCTAATACCGCCAAACAGGGCAGTGTATTCACCGGTCACGCCTCGCCCCTTGTTCGTCGGTGGTGTCCTACTCTTAATTTGGTACAACATGAAATTAACGAGTGGAATAACATCGAATAGATATTATTTATTATAATAAAGGTGACTTGTTCGGGTTACGTACGGTGGGGCAGCAGCTTATTTTAGTTTTGTATCAAACCGGCCCTAAAAGTGGCCCAAGAGCAGCTTTTAAACAAAAAGTAAATCCATAACCCCAACAAAGCACCAAATTGAGTCCTGAAAATTGCAGAGTTTGTAAAGAATCTGGGCCTCCGTCTTACTCGATTTGTACTGCAGAACACATGGATCCAATGTTCAGATAAGATACGAATAGATCTTTATTTGAGACTCCAGATCCCTGGAAGCCGAGGGCACATCACAATGAAACTTGAACAAAGTGGGGGCTGCGGGGAGAAGGGGATCAAATGTGGCACCACACCTCCCAAATGGGTTTTGAGGGGGGGGGGGGACCAAGTTACATGTCTCTCAAATCGTTAGGCGCCTCTCTTGCATCAGCTGTGCCACCCTGTGAATTGGGGTAGAGGAGAAGGATCAAACGCACGAAGCAATCCATGATTCACAAGTATTTTTAGGTGGTTGAGATCCGAAATCTAACACTCTGATATTTGTTTTTGCAACTTTTGATGGGGAGTTAATTCTTCAGGGGCTTCCATGGTGGTAGCATGTTCTGCATGCTTCTTCAACCTCTTCTTAATATTCTTTCTTCCGTTCTTCTCCCATTTTTGGGTGAAGAGGGCACTGTTGGTTTCGGCTTTGGATTGTGTTGTCTCTAGAACCATGCTTTCGAGTCCAGGCCGATGTTTTAGTAGATTTGAGTCGATGGATTTTCTTGGGAGTTACCCTGACCCAGCTAGCTTCCTCAGATTGCACCTGCAATGTGGCATTGATTGCTCTTCCCATTATCTCAGGTGGCAACTCTTGATACTCTGCCATGCCAAGATGAGGATAACGAGGCATTTGGGCCATTATAGTTTATTCAATGGCCTTTTGCTTGCTTGTTTCAGCATTTGCCTTAGGATCGGCTCTACAGCTCTTTTTCTTAGCTCCACCTTATTGGCTTTGCTCAGAGGTGTGCTTAAAGTCTCTCTTCCTGGCTTGGCCTTTCCGGTTCTGCCGAATTATCTTATTGGCACCTTCTCTGAGGCGCTGTTTTATCATGGAGTTCTCTTGGGCATCGATTTTCCCTTTTCGGATAAGGATTTCAATGTAGTTTTGAACTTCTTGACATTCTCCCTTGGAGTGAGACACCCTAGCATGGAACTTGCAATAAAGAGGGTGCCTTCTCGCCATTTCTGTGTAGTATGTCGGTAGATCATGCGCCATTATCCAACCTTCTTTTAGGATAGCATCAAATATTTTTTCAGTGTCTTTGAGAAAGGACCGTTGATGAGAGGGTCGCTAGTATGGGTGCCATAGTGTAGATTTGGTTTGGCTAGGTTCGGCTCCTTTTGTCCTTGGCTCGGGGAATGTGATGGAGGCTTATGTGTGTATCACATTTGTAGAGAAATTTTATTCATTTCTTGTATGATGTTGTGGGGAGTCGGCTAGATTCTCATCTCCCTTTATCACCCCCTGAAGGATCAAATTCTCTGCAATGTCCCTAAAGACTTGGCAATCTTAGATGACATGACCTGGCGACAATAGTCGTGTTGATGCATTGTGCTTATCGCCTCCTCATCCCTTGGCGTCGGAAGGTTTATTAACCCTCTCTGTTGGCAAATATGGAAGATTTTCAATGCCCTGTGACGAGGAAAGGAATATGGCCTATGTTGCGCTTCATCATCAGATGAGGTTGATGACTCTTCAGATAACCACCCTCTGGACGACTGGACCTTGGCATGGTGCAGGCTGCTGGCCTCTCCCCGTTTTGCATATGTGGCGGGGTAGGTTTCCTTGCACATGGCTGGAAGGGAAACATTGTCAACTGTTTATCCACATGCCTTAGGAATTGCAACAGCTCCCGCTGCTCTTGTTGCAACTGCATAATCTCCCTTTCACTTCTATGAATGCTCCTTCGGACTGCCAGACCTTCAGACATTTGAGACAAGACGCATTTGAGCGTAGTATTATGCCACTGGTGTGAAGGTCTGGCCTCCGATGCGTTGGTGCTGTTATAGGTAACTGGAGCAGACTTGTTAAATGTCGATCTCCTTTTTGTTTTAGAGATCTTATACAGCACATTGACAGTGACATTTTATGCTTGTTCGACATGGGGCTGAAGTGGCTCCACTCGATTACCTTGCATATTGATAGTGCTATGTTGGATCAGATTTTCTACTATATTTTTGAAAACATAGCAATCTTCTATGACGTGACCCAGCATGCGATGATACATACAGAAATTGGGTTCACTTGATTTTCCCACATCCTCGGGCTTCCGCAGTTCTGGGAGGACTATCAATCGCTCTCTCATGCAGAGCCAAAAATGTCCCTTTGTGTGTTCTTTCTTGAAGGAATATGACATTTTCAGACGCTCTTCCAAAGGAATGACCGCTGCTTTGCCCGTAGGCTTCTTGTTAGAAGTATTCGGATTTCCTCCTCCATTTTTGCCATTTGCTGGAGAAAAATCCACTGCGTTTATCTCTTTCCCAGTAGCATTGGGGCCTTTTGACAACCTGCCTTTGGTTGAGGTGAGGTCGGGGTTGTCAGCAAAGAACATCTCTATCGAGGCGACAACTGAATTCAATTAATCGAACCCTTTGATGTTAGTGCCAAGGAGTTTCTCGTTGATTTCTACGGCCAAGCCTTTTCGACAGATAGTAATAGCATCTTCTTGAGCAGGAGGATTATCACACCGCATGTTGAAGTCTCTCTAGCATTTGATGAAGTCTAGGGCTATTTCCCATTTCTTCTGCCTCAATGAATATAGTTCGGCCAAGGAATCTTTGCACTCGATTGTCTGGAACTGATAAAGAAAATCCTTTGCATATCAACCCAAACCACCACTGAATTAGGCTTCAGCCTGGAGGGCCATTGAAAAGCAGCGCCCGTGAGAGATGTGGCGAAGTAGCGAACGAGATGTGATTCATCCAACGTCAACTCTCCCATGGCTGTTACATAGTAGGCCAAGTGTTCTTGCGGGGAACTTTGCCCATTAAACTTCTGCAGCTTGGGAGCCTTTGGGCAGTCCAATAGTAGCTTCTTGCATTGGTGGCGAAGAAGATGGGCACACTATCCAGATCTATAGTTGTGGAACCTTCTCCATGTGCGACTTTGGCTTTCACAATACCCTGGGCAGGTTCCATGTCACCCGGACGGGTTCTTTTCACCCCGTATGGGTTCTTCTCACCCCGGACAAGAAGTTTTGACCCGGGATGGGTGTTGACGGGAGGTGTTTTTGCAGGCAACATTTGCTTCCAACAAGTGTTTAGTCAAAACTGTCATGGTGCAGCCAGCTTGTCCTTGATCCTTGACAGCGTCTTTGCTTACTAGGCTTCGCTGGTGAGTCTATTGACCTATAGCATGGCGTTATTTGTGAGTCCACTGATACATAAAATAATGGGGAACCTCATTTGCTTTTTGAAGCATGTTTAGTACACTCTATTGCCCCACCATGAAACCTGCTATGTGAGGTGGGACTGATAGTGCCATTTACATTGTCTAAAGTTAATCAGACATCAACATATATGCCCATGCATGATCAAAAAATTGCTCAAGGGAATTATTGAGATGATAATGGTACAAGATAATTAAACTCAGTCTGATAATATAAGATACTGACATTTCAGAATTTTTGCAGTTTTCAACAGAGGATCTGGTGAAAGAGGTTGAGAACTCTGTGGCAGATTTCAAACAGCATAACCAAGAATTCGATGAGGAGCGAATAAGGCAGCAGGTTTAAGTTTTCATTCCATTTGAATTTTATTTTGTAGAATTGATGCTAAATACAAATTTCTATTTACATGCTCCTGACTTAAACGAGAGCTTGGTGGGTCTGCTTGTAGCTTGCACAAACCATTCAGATCCAAGAGACCCTATAGATGAATAATGCACTCGTCCACAGACATGTGATTAGGGTTATGGTTTTGTGCTGGATAACCTTCATTGCCGTTAGTGTTGTGCTGGATGACCTTTAATATGATGTGGTATAAGTATGTCCTTCGGTATCAAGGTTGATGCACACGGCTATTCTTCGTTGCGGCACTAGTGTTTTTCTAATACCAGATGCCGCTTGAATTTATAACTTCGTGCTTTATATTAGATGATTATTGCGTTGCTTTACCATAGTCGAACACACACATCCTTTACCTTCTTATGTGTAGTATTTTTCTGTGCCTAAAACAGAGTGGGAGATATGATGATAAACATTGTCCTTTTTTTTTTGAATTATTTAGGTGCAGGAAATTCTGGAGGGAGCGAAGGTGTTGGAATGGTTGAGAGAAAATGCAGACATTCAATACATAAGCAGGTAGAGGCCAAAAGTCAGACCGTGAGTCGCGGCAGCATCCAACAATAATTGATCCCTCGTTTTTGTGGGGATATCTATTTCCCAGAGGGGGGGTTTCTAAGCATTCTAGCCACTCTCTTGCCTGGGCCAGGTGGGTTTAGCTGAATGTGTTGACCTATTGCAGGAATATCAATCATATCTAGTGTTTCACTTTTTCCTTGTCTGGATCCCTACCACGTCCCTCGTACATTTTGAAGTCACATCTATGTTTTACGTTTGTGCTTCTATATGAAGCGGTACTTGCTGTACATCAAATGTTCGATCATTTGCTTGAAACATGAATGGGGATAGTGAGGCAACCGGTGATTGCGTTAATCGGTGAAAGGGTTCAATGGTGGGATGAGATGCCAGGGATGATGCCGGTGTCAACAACGTATGTGTGATCGGGTAACGTGATGGGAATTGTTTCTGAATCGAACTCGGTGGATGCATGGTGGCCTCAACAGTGGTCTTGGGCCGTAGTTGTGCACTGGTGTCCAATCTGCATTCTCAGTTGGCTTGATCACAGTGACTGGAGAAGAAACATGGGCGATAGCGATGAGGAATTTGTTCACAAAAGATGATGATATCCAAAAGTCTCAATGTGCGATGACAGAAATGAGTGAAGTATACTTTCTTTGATGTGATGCAGGAGTAAGTAGTACGACGGAAGATCGTGTAGTGGAGCTTGGGACTTGGGACTCAAGACGAGATGCCCTTTTCTACATTAGTTGGCACACAGGAATTGTTTGGCAAAATATTTCAGACTGCTCGCTTATTTTCATCCAGTGAAGGAGATTGTACGGACGTTAAGTTGTAGAATTTTCTTGATATGAACAAGTCGCAGTTTGCTGTGCCATCGGATCAGATCGTGCCGGTCCTCTCATGGTACGATCTGGCATGACATAGTATGGTACTGTGTCAAGAAGAGATTTTTGTTTTTTTGTTTTCACCTTCTCCCGGTGGAGAGAGAGAGAGAGAGAAGATCTGTCGGGGGCCGCTCCTGCTCGGGGTGGAGAGAGGAAGAGAAGGGGGTCCGTCAAGTGTAGCTCTTGCTCAGGGTGGAGAGAGGGAGGGAGGGGACAACTGGCCAGCCTCTCCATCGGCCGCCGCCACCGTCTCTGTCAGGCCGTAGGCGACTTGACATCAGAGTGAGATGTTGGCTGCTCGCTGATATGTTTTGATATTGCTGGCATGACACGATCTAGTATGATTCGGCAATCTTGTCTGAAGTGTTAGGCCTAGTTTGAAAGCATAATGTAGGGCGGATTATGATCTTGAAAGTTTCACCTTTCAAAAATCTCACATATATGTCACATTCATAGTTTGTCGACTCGGTGTGAGTCATTCTGACTTGTATGATCTGTCTCGACTTAAGTTATTTACGAGACGATCGAATCGTTTTGTTAATTTAATAATTTTCTTTTCATAGCACCTATGTAATTACTTAGTTTAGCATATTGGTGTTATTTCTAGCTAGTTTCTGACTGTACGTCTCGATATTCCGCGTTGGGACGTGGCATCAGTCAACACCACCCAGTAAAGAGGCGAACCTACAGCTACAAAGTGCCCCTGGCTCTCCACCTAGGACTTCAGGAATATATGGACTCCTCTTCAGCATGGAATGAAGGTCTTCGGATTCAATCTGATGTAAATAAACCCTGACTGCTTGCGGTCAGTGGGGAAAGACATCCTGTACATGACTCCCCATAGTCGCCTGCGCACTCGCACCCACAGAACCGTCATTCCCTCCACGTGTACCTCACCCCTTGAGTCCACGTGCCGCGCCCTGGTGGCGCATCCCAAGTTAAACATTCCATTCCATGGGTGATTGTCGAGAAATCGACTGGCACGCCCGCATCCCAGCCATGTTTCCCCTTACACATATCACTCAGTCTCCCCTCGACTCTCTGAAAAAGGTGAGTGCACAGTGCCGCTCTAAGACAGATACGGTCATGAGAGGGAGTGCCCGAGATGCGTCACATTTCGATACCTCTCTCGTAGCTATATCCTACCCCTCACTCCGGTCATCGCACACACATCGCGCCGGTGACAATCTCACCCGCGTGTGAATAAAAGGATGGCACACCCGATGGGACATCTCCTACCTTCCCTCTTTTTGCTGAAGAGAAAGTCTGTGCCAGCCATAAAGCCATGGTGCCCTTTTCTTGTCCTTGCAGGAGAGGTAGAAGAAGAGAACCTATTCGCACTTTCCAGTAGCTTCCAGTTCACCTCCCAATTGCCGGATCATGTTCGACGACTATCAGCGGTAGTTGTCCCAGTTCGTCCTGAGCTTCAACAACTATGGCAGTCGTCGCCTATGGTCCCATCGTCGTCACCACCCACTCATGGGTGGGCTACTTGGCGGTGCCGATTGCTTTCGACAGTTTCGCCCCGGTCATCTGATCGCCCTACTTTTTGGGTGTGGTCCCCGTGGCTACTCCGCTGCCACCCCCAACTCCCATCTCCTTTGGCCCCACCAATGTGCCACACCAATCACCAGTCTCGATAGCCAGACCGAGCGTCAGGCTCGGATCTCCTGTTATCGGTCCTCATAGGGGTTTCGGACCAGTCCTAGCCCAGGCAAGAACCAGCCCCCGGGCCCAGCTCCGACTGACTCCCGATGCAGGCTTTTCGTCCCGAGCTCCAGTCTCCACTCCTACAATTCGCTCCGGCCTCTAGCCCCGGGCCCCGGCCAAGTCGGCATCCAGCGTGGGTCTCCACCCCAAGGTGTTCGACACCTTAGCACCCTGCTCGGGCCGTCAACCCCGAGCCTCCACCGAGCCAGCTCGCCACACGGGTCCCCTGACCCGGGGGCATGGCTCCCCAGCATCCCGTTCGGGCCTCTCGACCCGAACCTCAGAAGAGCAACCGTCCCACTTGGGTTCCCAATCCATGGTGCGAGGCGTCTCAGCATCTAGATCGGGCGTACAATCCCGGGGTTTCCCGCGGATGATGTCTGGCATGACTGATCCGCGTCAAGCTCTGGATCTCTTGGCTTTATCTCGGGGGCACTGCTCCCACAACCTGACAACGTCGATTCCTAACACTGGTCTGCCTCTATGGGACACGATGACCTCGGTGTGGACCGAGGGCCTCCTATCACGCCTTTCGGTCTCGCCAGCTCCTAGTCTAGGCTCAAGGCCTCAGGTCACCGGCATCCCGGTAACCCCTGTAGTGTCAGCTCCAGGTGCAAGCACATCGTTTCGACCATCTGCAACACTACTATCAGCTCGGGCGAAGGCTTACACTCGAGTCACCCAGCCACCGGCCTCCACTATTGACTATGCATCTTGGGGGCCCATTCTGGTATTCCCGGTGAGTGGCCTCACGCCACCAGCATTCACAGACCGGGTTTTCTTGGTCTACCACCTTAGAGCGGAATCATCTTCAGCTCCCCAGAAGAAGCAGCATCACAGCCATAAGGGCAAGCGACCCACTGCTGCCACCAACAACTCCGGCAAGACCATTCTTGTCGGGGACTTACGGATTTTCCTGGATGGGGGTGAACCCATTATACCTCCAGAACGGATCGTCTCTATAGTCCCTACTACCAACCACTTTAGCCTCTTGTGTCGAACGCGGGAAGACAAGGCGAAACTCAAAAGGGTGAACGCTTCGGCAATGACCCAAAGGCGCTAGTGCCAGTTCGGCATCCCAGCTCCCAAGTCCCATCGGAGACATAGGGACAAGGGGGACCAGCAATCTGACTTGAGAAGGATCTGGGTTACCCCAGAGGAAGCTCAAGCTATCCGGGAGGTGCGTCTCGGCAACCCCTTTCAGGCACTAGGGCGCCGCGCCAAGCAAGGTATAGTTGGACCTACAGTCGCATCATCCGATGGTGCCCAGCCCCACATCGCCTCTCGTTTAAATAGGCGAAAATAGAGACTGGGTCATTTTGGGCCCCACCAATATCCAGCCTCGAGTTCTCCTCAGGCAGATGCCATGATGGAGACTCCTCTGCAACGCACCTCAGTCTTTGATAGGTTGGGGGCGCCCGTCTGCCCCAAGAGGCGCTCTCAGAAGAAACAGACGGTCTGACTCCTCAGCGACGCGGTCAAGGTGTTTGCATGCTATGCCACCGGGCACCAGCCTGAGGTCCAGACTGACAGTTTGAACTAGCCCATAGCTCAACTCAGGAGACTGCGTCACCCGACTCAGCCATCGGCCCCAGTCGGCCATGTCGGCACTTCTGTCGGGCCTCAGACGTCTACATGGGCGAAAGAAGTTCCCGTTGAGGAGCGTGCCACCCCCGTTAACACTGAGCTGGTCAATAATGACCCTCCAGCTAGTGAAGTCCAAGAGATAACTCTTGAGACTCTCATGAAGGAGAACCAGCACTTGAAGGCCCTCCTGCAAGACTTGTTTCAGGAACGTGGCCTCCACCCTCAGCTGCCCATTGGGCCTTCAACGGAGGCGCCGATCCAGCCAAGTGGGCAAAATGGTGCTAACGCCTCCGCAGTAGCTGCTCGGGCCCCTACCATTGCTGGGTTCAGCACGCCCTTGGCCGAGGCTCAACCACAGCCATCTAACACGTCGGTGCCGAAAAAGCACAGCGCCAGATGATCGAGCGGATCATTGAGACAAAGCTCTCCCAGTTTGGAGAAGGGGTCGCAACTGTAGATCTCTACAGTGTCCCCTATCCGCTCCACCATCAGCTCAAGAAACTTTCCCTGGAGTGCGCCAAGTCGCCAAAGTTGCAGAAGTTCGATGGTCAAGGGTCTCTGCATGAACACTTGGCCTACTACATCACGGCCATGGGCAAACTCGCATTGGATGAGTCTTACCTCCTTCGCTACTTCGCCACTTCACTTACAGGAACGGCCTTCCAATGGTATTCCTGCCTGAAGCCCAACTCAGTCATTGATTGGGCGGATCTCCAGAAGAACGTCCTTGACCGCTTTCAAACGACCGAGCGAAAGGTCTCTTTAGCCGAGCTGTGCTCCCTCCGATAGAAGAAGGGCAAGAGCGCCCTTGACTTCATCAAGAAATGGCGAGACCTCAGCATGAGGTGTGTCAACCCGCCAGACCAGGAGGATGCCATCACCATCTGTCGCCGAGGCTTGGCGACCGAGGTCAGCGAAAAGCTTCTTGGCACCAACGCCAGGGACTTCGACCAGCTCAATTCGGCAGTTACCGAGATAGAGATGTTCTTTGTCGATAACCCAAGCTACATCTCAGGTAAGGGTAAGCAAGTGCGGGAACGCCAGTCCGGCAAGGAGGTGAACATCATCGATGTCACCCCCACGGCTAAAGCCAGCAAGGGAGCTGGGACAAGTGATTCCGACAAAAGGCCACCTGATAAGTCGACTGCTCCCTCCTTCTCAGAGCGTATGAAGACTCCCTTCTCCTTCAAGAAGGAACACACGAAGATGCTCTTTGACCTCTACATGGCCCAGAAGATCGTCGAGTTACCCGAAGTCCGCAAGCCGGACGAGGCCCAGAAGACCGACAATCCCAGCTATTGCCCATACCACCGCATGCTGGGTCACCCAATTGAAGATTGCTACGTCTTCAAGACTCAGGCGCAGAAACTGATCCAGGACGGTCTCGTTCAAATGAAGAGTGGTCTCGTTGATCCCCCGCAGCCATATACGTGGTACAGACCAGCTAAGGTAGCACGTGTGGTTCACTACTCAGCTACTGTGATCCACATGATGGCCGCATTCTATCTCTCCGACGTCGAAGCAGAAGAGCCCAGCACAAACCAAGGCGAGTGCTCGCTCTGGTATCCGGGGTGGAGGCCCTGGCATGATCGCAGACCTCTCTCCTTCCCCACGAAGAGGACCTGGCGACTCTTCGACGTCCTCGTCGAGAGGGGGCAAATACTGCCCCGCGACCCGTCAGCAGACTACACTCACTGGGACTTTAGTCATCCCCAGTACTGCCCCTTCCATGCCCGAATCTGCCACGCAATCGAGTCCTGTGAGGAAGTTCAGTCCCTCATCTAGGAACAGATCCAGTGGGAGTAGATCGATGCTGAGGGAAACTCCATGGCACTCGTCAGACTCCTACAAGCCATCGAAGAAACCCTGAGCATCGCCAGAGATGCACCAGAGTAGCCATACCCTCCCCAGGAAAACGGGCACAGGCTGCCTTACCAGCATACCCCAGAATGTCTCGAGTTCCGAACCGACAATCAGGAGGCTCTCGAGCGACTGCGGAGGTGCCGGGAACAGGACTCCAGTCAAGAGACAGAGCTAAGCAACTTCTTGGTCAACGTCATCCATCCTCCTACTACACTGGCCTCTTCTAACTCCCAGGCACCACCATCCAGCCAGCCACCCCCTGCCATTGTGACCGTACAATGGCGGCCTTGGCAAGAGCTGGAGTCTCTTCCCTTCTCTAGAGAAGACACTGCTAGGCTTCTCTGAGTCCTTCTTGGCCGAGAGAATGTTCTGGTGGGTGAGACAACGATGGGCACCTCAAGTTCCCGGCCCAAGTCCTTTAAAGGGCACCGCCAAACAACCACGAGAGCTCGCCCGGAGCAACCCCGTACGACAGCCGCCCCGCCCCAGGGGAGTTCGCCCCGGGCGCAGCCGCGCCCGAGGGAGGGCGAACTCCCCTTGGGGGTCGCGCCCTCCTCCCAGCCCTGTGGGCCCCGCTGCCACCCGTCCCAACTCTGTGCAGAGGTCGATCGACGTACCCGTGTGGAAGAATTCGCGAAGACGGAGCCTCGAGATCACACAGAATCACACGGGCCAATCTCCTCAGTCCACGCACACAAGCGACCAGCCAACCAATCCAAGCATGTATCCTTTCTCCTCTTGCGGTCACACAAAAGTCAATGTGGGCCCAAAGGAGTGAAATAGGGGATTTTATAAGCTGGGGAAATACCCCCCTCTCTGCCCCGCGTAAACGCCCCCTGGGGGGGTTAGGCGGACCAAACTGGCCCCCAAGTCTGGTCTACGTAAACCCCCTGGGGGAGGGGGTTTAGGCGGACCAGACCGCCCCCTGGTCTGGTCCACGTAAACCAAGAGAGAGCGAATTTAATTACGAGCTATGCTTGGGTCCTCTCATTGAGGTGCCCTTCAATGTCAAGGGGCCTCATGGTGCTAACACTGGACCTGCTTCTCTTAGAGGAGTGGGAAGATTCACCCTCCATTCCTAATCTTAAGAAATCTTTGCTCCTCCTCCTCCTCAGAAACTTTCACTCTTCGAGTTGGCGTTCACTGTCCCTGGGGAGAATGAAAAGGGGGGTATTTATAGGATTGGAAAACGTCTGAGCCGACAATCGCCATTATCTCTGCCAGTGACCCTCATGATTGGGCATCTTCTTTTCAGTCTCATATGAGTGGCGAAGTGACATGTCGACTTCCTCCCTGTACAGTTAGGGACGGTCTCATCCTTGTCGGGTACATGATTAAGTATAACAAAAAAAAGAAAAGAAAGGGATACATCTGGAGGAGGTTTGAAATGTCGCACGGGAATGGAACTAAAGGTCGTCATTGCTGATTCTGACGGAAGGTTTTCATAGAAAAGAATGGGATGCCTCTGTAGGAGGTTTAAAATCTCACATAGGAATAAAGCTCCAAGTCGTCAATGCCGACCTCGATGGGAGATTCTCGTTGAAAAGGATGGCCATAGTGAAACACGATTCCCCATTTCGAGGTGAAATATTGTCGAACATACAACATGGGAATGATGTGGAAGACAAGAGGCGTAGAGGAGAAGGAACGAGCAAAGGGTAGACAAGTAACGTGAACATGAGCCATTTCGTTCATGAGTCTATATGAAGTGCCATGTACACCATAAAACAAGGGGGTGAGTGCATAAGCAACTCACTAACTCTCATCACCGCCCTCCTGGCCATTTCTCTCCTCCCTCCTAAGATGGGGATCCCTAGGAGGCCTCATGGAGCTCTGTAAGGTAGTACCAGCCTCACCCTGTGGCGCTTGACCAGCCTCGGCGACGCGACGACCTTCCCCTGTCGAAGTGACAAAGAAGCTGCCCGCAGAGATGGAGGCGGACTGGCAAAGGCGTGCCCCAAGCTCCCATGACCTCTGGTGGTGCTCCTCACTCTCTCATAGCCTCTGTTCCGCAACCCCAAGACCTAGTCAGAGCTCCAGCACCTGGGCCTCTAGTGCCCTTCTCTCGTCTCGACCTCATTGCCGCTCTGCCCTCCAGCTCCGCAACCCAGACGTCGTGCTCCACCTCCAGTTCCGCCACCCGAGCATTGCATAGTTGTGCCCCACGCGTAGAGCCCCACTCAGTCTAGATCCATCAGGATCCCCATGAAACAATAGTGGATGTCGTCTCCCTTCATCCCCAGCAGAAGGCGGCCCGGCAGAAAGAAGAGGAACAAGGTCACGAGCTACTCGTCCCTGGTTGCTCGTGTCATGGCAGAAGACGCGGCGGGCAACTCTTGTCCAGCCATGCCAAGAACTCAAGGGTGCTCTTATCGACATGCTGATGAGCATCGATGAACCCGAATGCCTCCAGCCTGAACATCCGAGTGATCGTCTGACTATGCCACTCAATGGCACTGGTCTTCAGCCATAACAGCTCCAGAGCACTCTCTTGGTAGTCGAGGTAAGTGATACCGCTCATTGCCTCCCCGTCCACACGCAGTCTGGCAATCCAGACTACGTCTTCCAAATTAGGCACCATGTGCCCCCATGGCATCAAGAATGCTCTGCTCGCTGAATGCCACCTTTCTCTCAGTGCTTGGATAAAGGGCAGGCCGAGCCAGAAGGACTCGATCCGTGGGAACACCTCGAATCCCACGAGCCCTCTGCCCTCTAAAAAAAACACACAAAAGAAACAAACGAAAAAAGAAACTATCAAAAACATAAAATAAACAAATCAAAAAATCAAAAAAAAGTTTAATTTCACTCATTTAGCATGAGGAGAGATGAAAAGGTCCATATTTTTATTCAGAACAAAAGGAGCTACATTAAGGTTTGGGCACTTCAGGCCGCAACTTTCCCAATTCAGTTACATAAGCCCTCCACAGCTCACGATCCTCCTCTAGATGCACCTACGCCTTCCTCGTAATACCCGCCTTCCATGGTGCCTTAATGGCTTTCACGTTTTTTGCATCCCTTTCTGTGGCCAGTTCCCTCTCCTTAATCAAAGTAAGGTCAGGTGGCATAAGAAAAGAATGGCGAGGAAGGCCGATTTGAGTGTGACACCGGTGTGCATTGTAAAGAACAAATTCAATTGCACCGACAAGTAGAAGTTTCGCATTGGGAGAGGATCTGGTGAAAATTTCATGCAAAAGTAAACATCTCAGTGCATAGGTAAACATGACCGGTGCTGCAGTGGCAATGTGGGCTCGCCAGTCTCCACGTTCCTTCAATCGAGGCATGCGGTTAACCACATT
The DNA here is from genome assembly GCA_024336825.1 of Amorphophallus titanum. Lineage (NCBI taxonomy): Eukaryota > Viridiplantae > Streptophyta > Magnoliopsida > Alismatales > Araceae > Amorphophallus > Amorphophallus titanum. Next base: position 47,025,051 of record JANBPO010009603.1, on the reverse strand, counting down.
TCCCACCAAAGCCCAATACGTCGGCCATATGATAAAGCGGGCTTTGTTGGAAGATCCTAGAGGTGGTTTGTGCTCCCTCACGATAGTCAAATTTGAAATGGAGATCAATCCAGCAATTGAGGAGAAGCATGCAACTGTAAGGAGCTCTGCCCATGCTGGAAGTCATAAGGCCACTATAAGGATAGGCAAGAACGGAGGGCCCTACACTTTTACCCTCCCAGAGCTCAAGAATCGTGCTCAGTTGATCCTCCTCCACGATGTTTTCAGTATTTACACAATAAAATAAAAAAAATCATATAACACAAAATATAAATGCAACAAAATAACAAAAAAGCAGATACGAGTTTTAGAAAAGTGTAATAGGCACTGGATGAAATTTGCCTGAAATTTGACAATTTGTTCCAGATTTTTCCACATGGTAAGCAGTTAATGCTTGACTTTTCCAAAACTGCTGCCAATATCATAAGTCACAATGCCATTCATCCTCTCATTGACCAGCAGTCAATTTTTCATACTAAATGATATTCCGATCCTCCTCACGAAAGTATTGCATAGTCATCGTCAACCAAATGATGAGATTGCTGTGTCAATCTGCATCTAATCAGATGGGGAATTTTCAAGGTATTGCCAATCAAACTCTGCTATCTCTAGTCTCTACATCTCAAGCAAGTCCAGCAAGACTGGATGTCTCACCTAGTCTGACGTTAAACAAGGCTTTCATAAACGTTTTCCTTTTGGCACTCATACAAGCATTTGACTTTCCCATCTTCCTCAATTTTCCAACACCCTATTCTTTGTTACAGTGCATGAAGTCATCGCTTACTTACTGTCAAGACTATGGAGTGATGCGGGCACAACAACAGAAGCAATGACAGAACACAGCAGCAACAACGAAAACACAGAACCAGGAAGATGAAGATGATGATAAAGCTCTTGGAAGCACAAGAATAAAACAGTGACACAGAGAACAGAAACAAAAAGCAGCATCACAGTGTCACACACCATCAAAGAAACTGCTTGAATTCACACGAGTGAGAGCGAGTGATAATTTTCATATTTTTCATTGGAAGCAACAATGCCACTATTCATTATGGGGGGAAAAGCAATTACAAACTTATAAGGGAAGCCCAGCTCTCCAGCACTGCACATCAAACCTTTGATAAAGAAAAAATGATGGGGACATCAAAGCAAGGCATCTAAAATTTTAATTTGCATTTTTATCATTGAGTCAATTGGGTTCATTTGTAAGGCAATTATAAGCCCATGGACTAGTCATTAGGAGTTAATGGGTTTCTTTTCTTAAAAGAGTCCAATAGGAGGTTATTCTCATATTGGGCCTCAAAGGCCACGTAGTCCCGGAGGGGCCCCCACCCTCTCTCCCATTGGGCCACCTAGCTTCTAGGGCCCATAGGGGCTGGTCCATGGTCCATGGTAGACTTGGACCAAGAAGACAATTCCGCACCCCCTTCCTTTGCCCCTTTTTTATTTTTGTATTATATTGACCAAGGGAGAAGAAATGTGAACTTTCTATCTCCTAAGTGCCATCCCTAACCCTAGATCTGAGGATAGTTAAGGTCATTTCCCTTTCATATAAAACTCTTGTATTTCATTATTTTCATGAGGAGTTTGAAAAAAAATCAGAATTTCTCCATTTACCCCAAGGGCGCACCTCTCTCTTTCCCTTGCAGCTGTGATGGTTGCTTAATTTCAAGGTGTGAAGCCTTGCCATTGGTGTGATTCCAAGGATTATCACCTCTACTGGATGTGACTTCTAGCTACCACCGTCGTCGTCTCCGTTTGTGCCACCATCGAGCCACCACGATCATTTTTTCAGCTTGCTGTCCAGGATTTCGAGTTACTGGACAGAAGGTTCAAGACAGATCTATAACTCCAGATCCAACTGTTGGATCGAGTTGCTTTCTTCGGGGTAGGTTCATCTCTTCTTCCACAATCCCTAGCTCAATTCTTACTTCGATCAGATCCCGTTTGAGCCCCCTCCCACCGTCATCTTTCCCCCTCTCACAATCTGCCTGTGTGCAGATCTGCGAGATAGTCACCTGGTAAACCAATTTTCTCACCCCAAAACCAATTCAGTCTCCCAAAAAAACCCCGAGTCCTAGATCCATTATTTTACCTTCGGTCAAACCCCTGTTACAGACAAGTTAAAGTCTACCCTGCAGTCTGAGCCAGAAAAACCACAATGGTATAGTCTTTGCCCTAGAAAATCTGACTATTGGGTGGATCTTAAAATTTTATGGTTTGAAGCCCGTCGAGTCCTCTTCGCATCGGCGTTGGTCTCGTCTCGATCCGACACCGGATCTGGGCGTGGTGGCCGATCTTACCAAAGTGTGCAATTTTGTCTCGAGACAAGCCAGCAAAGGAGGTTACCGTATAAATCCACCAAAAAATACGCTGGTGTAGATCCAGTGACCACCACTCCCGAGGGTCGACCAGGGACCCTCTGCCATCGTCCCGGTGAGCCACCACCTTCAGAAGGTCCCCGGAGGTCGATGTTCCTTTGGATTCCTTTATCCCCTGTCCTGTCAGCCAACAAATTTCAGATCCGAAGCTGCAACCCGCAACTGCCCCGGAGCCCCACCGCCTTGCTGCCGGTCAACCCAAGATCGATACTCCCAACGTCATTGTGTAGCCTGTTACCTCCCTACATGGAGTGGGCCGTAAAATCATTGCTATAATTAAAATTTACCACTGTACCGGGAGTTACGGATCTTGGCCGGGACATCTTCCGCACGCCCCGAGCGTGGAGGTACACATGTCACCTTACTCGTCCTGCTTGCTTGTTCTGTATTTGTTCTTAAGTCGCTGCATGTGAGCATAGTTGGTTCGCATCCAATTGATATTGAGTTGCATCCTGTAGCAACCCTGGTGGGAAAATGTTGACTCTTTGGACCGTTGTCACAAGCAGCTAGCTGTAGTTGCAGAGTCTTCTGATTTAGAGACTGACACAGTAGACACTAGTCGTCTACTCATCATTGGGGGTGATTCCTTTAAGTATGACCGTGGAGACGATGTCAGGCGGGACCATCCCAAAGACAAGCACCTGATGTCCTTCCTTAGGCAGTTCAATCTTCAAAGGAAGAGAGATCTATTCCTTGTCCGAAAGGCTGAGCAGGCATTGCTTGTTGAGAGGGATAGCTTGACAAATTTTGTGGTGCGAGGAAGGTCCATCTACCTGTCGGGTGAGCCCAGGAAATGGAGCACTGTGCTCGGACTCCAGGGCTTAGCTCCAAAGGATGGACTGCTGACCATGGCCCCTGAATTTATACCAGCTCGGTGGAACAAAATCGTGGGTCGTGTTGACAGGGAGAAGCCAACCTTTGGTTTGTTTTTAGCCCCGTTGAAGTGGGGATACTGAGAAGAGTCGTTCTTGCTAGACTGCCTAGCGGTTTGACTCAAGCATCAAATTTCTGTAGGGTGGTTTGCCAACCTGAAGGCCACCGATGCCAATGCATTCAGACCTGGAGTAGTGGAGTTTACTGACTACATTCTACAACATTATGCTCACATCTCGGTCAAGACTGGCATATACCATAGTGTATACACATCGAGGTATAGCTACCCTATTTCCAAGGGTTTATCTTGTGACATGATCGAGGTGTTCTGCCCAGAGTACAACACCTTCTATACCTCAGAGGTAGAGACCTCGTTAGACCTCTGGAGTCTCTCACAGCTCAGCGGCCTACCAATTGATGGTGAGCCGTATGAAGAAGTTTACTGACCAGATTTGCTACAGGACCAGACAGACGGTGAGGGTCGATATCTGATGGGCTTCACCTACCACTGTTTGATGAAGGCGTATTGTACACTTTGCCGCTTGTCGCACAATACCAGAGAAGCATGCAAGCCTGGGGAAAAGAGGCGCATGCGAATGGGTACTTGGCTCTAGTATTTCTTTGGCGGGGAGTGAAAATATGAGGACTTTCCCACAGTAGCCCCGACTGCTGTGAAGCAGAAGAAGAGGGTTCGGCGACAGGCCGCTTTCCCACCTATATTGAAAGCAGGGCAGCAGGGAGGCCCGAACCTAGCTGGTGTTGATGCAGTCACTCACTGTGCTGCATATCTGACTTACTGGAGTTGTTCCTTCGCTCTCCCGCAAGGTGACGAGATCGTGATCAGAGTTGAGGCCATTTATCCTGCTTGTTTGATGGCTTGGGGCACGAAGCTCTCTCTTTGCCCAATGGCTTTATGCTTGCTTTGCAAGATGCTTGGAGACTTGCACCGATTCTGTCTCCCCAGGAATTTGTGGACGGTCGGTCCGTTACATTTTTTCAATGCCTAGGTCTGTACATTGTTCCCAGAAGCTGCTCCTCGGGGGTTACAACCATCATGACTTGTTCCGAGGATGATAGAGTTTGCCAACGCTGAACCAACACAGACAGCGGAGTAACTTTTTCCATTCGGGGAAAACTGACCAAGGTTCCCATTGACATGCCTGGAGTTCTGCACTTCTAGAGCTTGGCAGCCCACTCCAGCCTACTAGTGAACAAAATGCGAGGATGCCATCTGTACGAGACAAAAGAGTATGTTCACCCCATTTTTGGTGCCCGATGTATAAGGCCAATTCAGGAGCCGGAGTTGGTTGATTGGGCGCTAGCAATCAGACCGAGCATCCTAGTTTTCTGAAAGTGTAACATTTTGTGGCTGGAGCCTTATTACCCGTTCCGATTCAATTGGAACTTTGGTTATAATTAGCATATTTCTCCTTCTTCCACCCAGTTTGCACTATCGAATAGGGCTCGAGCCGGCCAGGTAGCAAATGACGAGGCTCGTGCATGGTGGGATTACTTTCATTGCCGAGAGGAGACTTCATTCAGGGTCCCGGCTCCTACTCGTTTCCCCCGCGTCACTCCAGAGTATATCAAATAGTGGAATGCGCGAATGGGATTCTACAGAAACTTCCACTGGGAATGTTGGGCTGTTACAAAACGCAGGTTCCTAGACTCTTAGCTAGAGCCAACTTTAGATATCGATCCTCCTTATCTGAAGAAGCTGAGATCTTGGACCAATATAGAGGTAATGGCATATCTAGAGGCCCGAAAAGCTGCGAAGCGTTGCTCGCCTAGAGCTGAACCGAAGCTGCCTGAAATCAGTAAAGATGACTTCATGAAGACACTTCAGGGGCTATGCCGTGTAAGTAGTGAGTGGGTAGTCCTTCAGCAGCCTCCTCTGCCAGTGGAGGATCCCGTCCCTTCTGTAGCCCAATGCCATCCTGAAAGCGATAGCCTCTATCCTTACAGAACTTTCATCAGAGGGGGAGACCGGCGGGCTACACTTTATAGCAACACACCTTGGTTATTTGCATTGCTTCACTCCCACGAGCTTTCAGTAGGCAACCCAAGCGAAGCCATTCTGAGCCAGCCTCTTCTCCTCTCCTTCAAATATGCTGATGGATGGGGGTTGGACCATCTTGCATTGTATTATCATTTGTCTTCTTGCGGCCAATCGAACTTGGCATCGCTGGCCGAATAAAGCGAGATGATAGGCCATGCTCGACAATCAGCACTTCACCAGAAAGATCCTCCGCTCATCCAAGCACACCTCGACAAGAGCGCCCGCTCTGCCAACGCCTTAGGGGCTGGATAAATCCCCAAGCTGGAGTGGCCAACACCAATAACAGCTCCCTCAGAGCACACTGACGGCCACTTGACCATGAACAATCGTCGCCAGCCACCTGACCTCGCTGCAAGCTCCTCGAATGCCACACCGTAGTAACACACCTGTCGGCCACCTCTGCCCAACGCAACATCATCGGGGCCACCACCAATGAGGGAGATAGCTCACGACCTCGATCCTTGGGCCCCACATCGGCCCTCCAACGACGACAACAACCACCTCCACAACACCAACGCCGCACAATCACGCTCTCACGTGAGAAATCAAGCGAAAAATAAATACGAAATCGTATGCCAGCTGCCGACTGTACTGAACCTTATGGACTCGGATCACTGCAATATCCCGAATTCCCATGTACTTCCACAACCATAGCTCTGATACCAACTGTAGCGACCCAAGATCTGGATACCGGGAAGACCCAATACCATTCGAATCCCGAACCGCCACCCATGAGCGGGAGGGCTCGAAAGGGCTAAAAGGAGAGGTGTGGTGTACATAGAAATAAGAAATAAAGTAGGACAACAGATAGAATAACAGAAATAAATAACTAACTACAACAGAGTCTAGTCCAACCAAAAGTACAGTCTAAGGTAGAGAACGTACCGAATGCCGAGTGAACCCTCAGCCCGACAAGCTGACAACTAAGAACCTTCACGTGATGACCCCAAACCCCGAGGAAGAGCCACCGCACCTGAAAACCAGGGATGAGCCTCCTGTCACTAGCTCAGTAGGGATCCCGCGAAACCCCAACTGAGAAACAACGGCGACATAGAAAGCAGTAACTATAAGGACAACGACAACAGCAGGAAAAGTAACCACGGTGGCTGGTAAAATCTCGACTCTACAGCTACTCCTACTGTACCGAAAAACATGACCTAGTCTCCCGTCGGGGGACAACCAAGTCATGCACCCGACATCCCGATTCCCCGATCGGGGGACCACCAGACACGAACCGCCCTAGCCACGCTACTAGGAAAATGCCACGGCACCTCAGTCACGGAAACATGCCCTCACAGCAGGGCCCAAGTCGAAACCACACGGTCAGGAAACACAATCCCGACCTCACCGTCGTGAACACAACGCTGTCTAGGAAAAATCCCTCGGTGACACTCACCGAAAACCCTAGACCTCGACTCCGGGAACGGTCCCGAAACCACACCCGAAGCCCCGTCTCGCAGACGAGGAACAAAAACCTGGGACACGACAACTTACGTCACGTGACGGGAGTACCGCCCACTAGAAGAACAGACCGGATGCATCCACGGACCCCTTATACCGCGTCCTCATGCCTCGCTACGATGCCTCAGGTAGAGACAGAGGCACTAAAGTAACCAGGAACTACAAACAAGGACTAGCTGAGGTCGCGCTTGTCAGTGCGGGCCTGAAGCCCTCAGCCCCGTCTACACACTCAGACCATACGCCCGAGGCCTATCCTCTAGCCGGTTCTTCCCCCAAAGCCCGGACTCGGCTGCGTGTGGGGGCCCTACGGTAACTAGCTTAAAAATCATCTCTCTCGGGTAAGCCGCTCCACCACTCCCGGGTGGGTCAGCACACGCGTGCCGTAAGAAGGCTGCGACTAGTGGGGGCTCACAAAATGTGGACACAGGAAACCACGCACGCACCCACAATGAGAAACACGAAGTAACAGGTGGCTCGAGGCCACCGAACTCTGGATAGTCTACTAGACCTACTAAATACAACGGTCCTTGAGTCACAAGACTCGGGGTCAAGACCGTTGCACGCGACAGCACTGAGCCGTCAATCAAGCCTCATCCCTAGGTCTGAAATCACTAAGCGATGACTCACCAGGCAGTTCACGACTGCCGAGACTCTTCCCTTGGAAAGGGAACATGGGATACCTCCAGCCACAAGCTGGGGGATTGGACTGGCAATCCAAGGCCACACACATGGCCCACTCAGAAGACACTTCCAGAATCACGGAGAACCACCCGGACACCTTGCCCACTCATCCGTGTCTCACACGGACACCACGGGCGAAGGAAACCACGAAGCACGACGACCCGGGGTCACACGGGCTGGGCGGCCACATACTTGGCTGCCCACAGGGCTGGGCGGCCAGGGTGATGGTTGCCCAGGCCCAAACCACCCAGGAGGGCGGCCAGGGTCCTAGTCGATCTCCCCCCCTGGGCGGCCAGACTGCTGGTCGCCCAGGCCCTGGGCGACCAGAGTACTGGTCGCCCAGACCAGTGCTGGGCGACCATCAAGATGGCCGCTGTAACGACCCAGAGCTCCGAGTATTGATAACCCGATAACAACAGATGGTACGCTAGACACAACTACAAAAAGCTCGAGATGTACGGTTCGGAAGTCGAGGCTGTCCACCTGAAAGTAGGAAGGGTGAGTCATAGCCAGACTCATTAGGGGTCACGCAGATCCCCACCTCGCAACTAAACACGTAGGCATGCAAATATAATGGCAATTAAAGCATACATTTAACCAATACGCAGGCAGATGGCATAATTTAAACCACGTCCCGAGAGCACAACTTTCAAGAAACACAGACAAAGAAAGGCTACTCAATCAACATCTCTGCTAACAGATTTCCCCAATCCTCCAAACTGCCAATGCCAACAACCACAATGTCACAAGCAACGGCATGACAACTAACAACATCGGGGCGTATACAACCAAGATGAAGATACACTGAGGAAACAAGCCTCTCGACTGGCTAGAATCTTCCAACCAATGATCCTCGACCAGTGGGTTATAAGCCCACACTCTTTCGATGCGCACTCAACACAACGCACACAAGCAAAAGAGACAACTCGGCATCCGCATCTCAGCAGACCTCTCGGCGTCATCGCAACTAACGAACTGTAATGTACCATGCCTCGAGTACTGATTCTGCTAACAGCCGATCACAAGTCGCCATAGTGTAAACTATCGTGCTAAGAGCCACAACACAAGCCCCAAAGAACACCTATCTCAGCTAATCCTCACGTCTTGAAATAATTACTGAACCTTCATAGCACAATAGCTTTCAAACACGGCACGCTGAACATGGTGCACAACAGCCCCCAATATACAAACTGGGTCCAAAGCCAGGCCACCGTCGAAACAGGAGTAGATCAGGTTTAGAACTAACACAGTGAACACATAAGTAGACACAGGGCTAAGGCTTTACCGAGATAGCACTTCCAAAGCTTACCTCAAAAAGATGCCACAAATAGAATGAGAAAGACCAAGCTCGTCTGACTGCAACTCACTAGGAAAGTAATTCCTAGGTTCGCCCGAGCACTCTCTCAATGCGAAATCCAAATGATTGCCCTAAAGCACAACCTTAACATCTCGGGGGTTGACCAAACCTCAAGCTGGAACGTCCAAAACAACATAATCTCCTCAAGAGAACATGCATGTACATCGCACCAACAAAAATTCCCATCAGCCACCATAACACACCAAGGAAAATGCAAATGCTGCACTATAGATTCACATCTGCTGGCAAATTTCACCCATCGCAGCACAACCAAGACCAACATCATGACAAAAGAACACTCTCTGTCACATCTTGAAGAGAGCAAAAACTACCTCATACAGTACCAACACAGCACAGGCAAGCGCTCACGCGAGAAAGCAAAGTAGTATAGAAACATAATACCTGTGCTAGTTGTCGATTGTACTAGACCTTATAGACTATGAGCACTACAATATCTCGAATTCCCTTGTACTACTACACATCCCTCACAACGCAGCTCTGATATCAACTATGATGACCCAGCATCTGGGCTCAGGTAAACTCGAAACCACTTGGATCCTAAGAGCCCTCCAAAGAGCGGTATGGCTCCGAAGGGATAAAAAGGTATATGTGAGAGTACATTAAACTTCCAGATAAAACAGTGAACAATTACTATGTTTGATCAAGATTGCTAAAATAGTAGAAATAAAATTACATTTTCAATTAAACTATAGCTACAATAGCTAGCAGAGTTTAGTCCAACTAAAGACAAGTATAACTCAATAGAAAGTGAAACGTACCCTAAAGTTGAGGGAAGCCCGACACTAGTAAAATTGGTAACTAAGTACCACGCACCGCACCTCCAGAACATGAGGAAGAAGAGCAGTCACACTTGAAAAGTCAGGGGTGAGCCTCTTGTCACTGGCTCAGTAGGGGTCCCACAGATCCCCACCAAGAAACAAAAGTGGTAACAATAATAGTAGTAAAGCAGGAGCAGGAACAACAGTAGAAGTAAAGAGGAAATCCGTACAACATAGAAACATGACAGTTGATAAGACCTCGATCCTCTAAACTACTCCTAATCGGTAAAGGCACAACTTCCCTAAACACATGGTAGGGAGTTGCCATACTAATCACAAGAAACTCCGATTACATTGCCAGAACACGTTTTGCTACAACAGACATATAGGCTTCACATCACGACCTCTCGGACGTGGGGAAACACTACCCAAAACACCGGCGGACGCACGACCTCACCGTCACGTATGCTACACAAGCCACGGTAAAGCCAGACACAGGCTACCCGAAGCACTACGTCAACAATGACGGAGAACCGGTCACAAAATCACAAGTCATGTGTCATGTGACAGAAGCACCTCCTCACTAGAAGCAAAGCCAGATACGTCCACTAACATCTTACACCGCGCCTCAAGCGTCTCACACTCGCCTCGAACACGGTGACTAAGACATTGTACCAAGTACAAGGAACAACAGTAATCGGTGACTAGTCCAGGTCACGCCCATCGGCGCTCGTCCAAATGCCCCAGACCACGTGTGTACGCACAAGCCCAATTCCTTGAGCCAATCCTCTAGATAGTTTTCCCCCCAGTAGGACGCTACCGCAAAGCATGGGGGACAACAGAAACTAGCCTAAAAATCATCTCTCGGGAACTTGCCCCGCCACCACTCCCAGGTGGGCCGACATGCTGAAGTGTCATCAGGCTACGGCTAGTGGAGGCTCACTAGACATAGAGACTCAACATAGAAACATTGAAGTACAGACAAGGTAAGCACACACCTGTCACACGTATTACAAAACATAAGGCAGTATATAGAACTACCACCAGACTCAGGATAGTCAACTAGACCTACACACAATGATCCTTGAGTCACCCGACTCGGGTAAAGATCCCCCCCCCCCCCCCACAGAGACCCAGGACGTGGAACTCCATCAACCTTAGAATTTTTTTTCAAGAAATCATCACTAACCGTACTCCACTAAGGTAAATTACCTATGCATCACTTGAAGGTAACCTACGGGTTCCCTAAAGGTGAGCACCGCTCCCCTTAAAAAATAGAAGGTGACCTACGAGTTCCCTAGAGGTGAGCATTGCTCCCCTCGAAAATGAGAAGGTAACCGACGGGTTCCCTAGAGGCGAGCACCGCTCCCCGTGAAAACGAGAAGGTAATCTACGGGTTCCCTAAAGGCGAGCATCGCTCCCCTCGAAAATGAGAAGATAACCAATGGGTTCCCTAGAGGCGAGCATTACTGCCCTCAAAAATGAGAAGGTAATCAACGGGTTCCCTAACAGCGAGCACCGCTCCCCTCGAAAACGAGTAGGTAACCTACAGGTTCCCTAAAGACGAGGACCGCTCCCCTTGGAAATGAGAAGGTAACCTACGGGCTCCCTAAAGTCGAGCACTGCTCCCCCTAAAAAATGAGAAAGTAACCTACGGGTTCCCTAAAGATGAGCACTGCTCCCCTCGAAAATTAGAAGGTGACTCAAGGGTCCCTTAGAGGAAGACAAACGTCCCCTCACGAACAATGACCATAAGTTGGTCCACCTAAAGGAAGATACAAGTACAGTGAGGACATGCACACAGAAATGCAACTAGGAGCATAGTATGCGAACGTCTCTCATCAAAAGGGACACATTCAAAACAAATCCAGAGAAATTTTATTCCTTAATCAAAGTACAGAGAATACAAGAGACCTTATCCTTTGGTCAAGATACAAAATTGCCGAAGTGTCAGAATGGCTCTCGTAAAGCCATCTTACAGACACACAAGAAAGAAAAAAGGGGGGGACACGATCCTGCCTCCAACCTTCCATGGCGGTAATAGACGACCTTCACCCAGCATGCTTGTTTTGAGGAAGTGGACCAACAGGGGAAGCCGCCTATGCCGGAGAAGAGGGACACCTCAGATCCCTTTTGATCCGCGGAAGCGAACCAACGGAGGACACTGGAGTAACAAGGCCCACCGATTACAGGAGCCGACCTAGCGCACCGGCCATGGTTACAAATTGGAAGATGAGGTCTGCCACCCCGTCCGACGCCCTCTCCTGGCAGTAAAACACATCCCTCAGCTCGGGGAAGTGACTCATCACGTACCTGCAAAAACAAAGGGAATGGTCACTACTACGCAATAAGAAGATGACAGGGAAAATAAATAAAGGGAGAAGCAAATACAAGGCCATCTGTCGTCCTCTCAAGGATGAAACCTGTCTGGCTCAAGGAGTAAGACTACCCGATCGGTGTACAAGTGGTTGACCTTCTCCAAGGCCTCATGCCAGCCATCCAAATATCCATTCCGATATTGTTCAGAGACGGGACCACGTGCCCCCGGTTCCGGCCACGGCCGCCAGGGAGCCGGTGGAGGATCCCTCCTGAGAATCAAGGGCTGACGACGAGCCTGCAGAGATTTGTCGTCTGATGAAGTGCTAGACTCACCCGATGACATCCTACCAGAAGGTTCCCCTCAAAGCTCACCACCTCGAAGATGGTCTCAAGGGTATCCCAAAGGCCACTATTTATAGGGAAGTGAAGTCCCCAAAAGCATGAGGACTCCGACCACCTCAAGTAAATCTCCAGAATCTGAAGCGACGGGCCCCCGAAAGTCGTGCCCTCTCAAGGTCCCCACAGACGGTGCCAAGAAGTGTAGAGACTGTAAAATGGTTCCTATGCCATGTACCACCTTCTCTATTTATTTGTTGAGAGAAGTCATCTCGCGCCCGTGGAAGCCTGCAAACACCAGGAAGCCAAAGAGGTGTCAGAAGGAGTCCCGGGTGTTATCCCAAGGGACAACCCTCCGATGCTTAAGTCAGTAATGGAGTAATGGGACTTGGAGAAGAGTAAGAGAGAGGGAGGGAGAGAGAGAGATCGTCGTAGGCGGTGATGGGCTAGAGGAGGCCTCCGCAACGAGTGCTCGCCGATCCCAGAGGTCGCTCACGGAGTGCTCACTGGGTGGTAAGGTCGCTGGAAAGAAATCCTCTCGGGATGTGGACAGTCGCTCTCTTCTTCTCCTTGTGTAGCAGGGCTAGTAGCTCTACTCTCTGAGGTAACATAGTAGCGGAATGAACTGCCGTGCTCTTCTCTTTTGTCGATCTCCCTTTTATAGGGGGTTGTCCTGGAGTGAGGAGCCTCACCCCTTGGTAGGGAAGAGCCCTCGTAGTAGAGTAACGTTTCCCCACTATCGTGGCAAAAATTTCCCGTTGGAGGGCGATTACCCCGATGTCGGCCGGTCCCCAGGTGAGTCTTACGGCACTCATGGGGCGTGCTCGCCCGTTATGGGGTCAAGGCCGACGTCGTGGGGGCAATGGTCGGTCGCCGAAGAGTCCTTCGACGATAACTGCACTTGGGCCATAGTCGTTCCGCGTTGTAGAATCTGATGCCCCTCAGGGCTGGGCCTCCTCTTATTGGGCCGAGCTCGCTCGCCGTCCCTTGAGAGGGCTTATCGCACTCGATACTGAGTGTGCCTGTTATCCTTGGGCCGAATATGGGCCACATCAGATTTAACCTCTGATAAGGGGGTCATCTCTTCTTCTAAGATCACCTGGCCTTTTTGGCTCTAGCAAGGTGACCTTATTATATCTGGTAGCCCATTCAAACAAGAGTCGGGTCTTTTCCTTAGGAAATGAGTAAGACTTCATCATTTTGGCCCGCAAGGGAGGCCCCTCTTGTTGTTCGGCAGGTTTAGCCGAAGGAGGGTCAGCGATGACCCCTTCATTTTTATTTCTTTGCCACTCGAACACCCTGAAGTCGACTGTATGAACCTCTTCAGGCGCGGGCCGTTTACTGGCTGATTCAGCCTTTTGGCTCAAAGTCGCAGGGACAGAGGAGAGGAAAGCCTCAATTTCTACCACCACATTGTTCAGTCGGTCGAAGGACTTCATTTCAATTCCAATCATCTTTTCAAGGATCTCTCGCTTCAGGTTCTATTTGTAAATTTGCACTACGTCTTCTTGGTGTGGTGGTTGCTTACATCGCATGTTGAGATTTCCCCATCTTTTAACATATTCCAAAACAGTTTCATCAATCCTCTGCTTAGAGGCATATAGTTTGGCCATAGTTATTTCTCTTTCGGTAACGTGAAATTGTTCCCGAAACTTCTTTTGCATGCTAGGCCAGTCATTGATAGACCCAACCGGTAAGTTCGAATACCACTCAAAAGTGAGTGCTGTGAGGGAGGACCCAAAGAACTTGAGTAGGTAGGACTCATCAGCCGCCAGATCACCCATTACGTTGATGTAGTAGGCAATATGTTCCTTCGGTGAACCTTGTCTGTTGAACTTGTCAAACTTTGGCGGCTTGCTGACGTCGGGAGGTAGCCTTTTGGCAGTGTGGTGGGCTAGGTAGGGAACCTGATATACATCAAACGCGGCACAGTCATCACCGCCCCGACTTGCCAGCTTCTTTTTGATCATTTCTTCTATTATCATTTTATTTGCCGTTGCCGATTCGAGCGGGCCTGGGCGGAAGTGGGCTGGCTGCATTTGCGGCATTGCCACCGTTGCTTGAGGCGTAACGGCATTCCCGTGGTATGAGAACACCGGGGGTCACGGCGTAGTGGTAGTATGTTGTTGCGGGGAGGGAGTGCCCCCTATGTAGCTAGCCACCGACTGAGCTGCGGCTACTTGTGGCATAGCTCCGAGGATTTGGCCATAGCTTCCCCGATGTTTTGGGGGGAGCTTCGGGGTGCTTGGCGGTAGATGCTTGTGAATTCTTTTCATTTAGCTGCTTCTTTAGTAGTTCAATCTCCTGCCGATATTCCTGCAACAGCCTCAGCATTGTAGGGTCATGCATGGAGGGGTTGAGGGGGACGCCTCTTTCTTCAGCTGAAATTTCTTCTGACGACGTGGATGCTCTCCCACTGTCACCTTCAGCCGTGATCACATTTACAGCCATCGTGATCAGGCCTGCATCTGTTTCTTCAGCACGGACTTGTGTCACGTCATCAAGATTCCTGGGCAAGGACCCGATGCAACTGGCCACCACAACCCTATTACAGGTGAGTATTGTGGCTCGTTGCCCCTGGCCTTTACTCGTAGCATTCACTGCTTCTGGGGGTTGCTGCATCCACAGAGTCGTACCGTCGAGGTTATGGGAGTGCCCCCGGACAACCCGAACAATATAGCTTCTCCCTTTAGCAGGGCGGATGAGAGCTCGTGGCACGTTGACTAGCGCCAAAAATTTGTGGGTGAAGCAGCCTTGCCTAGTCATCCGGCCTTGTTCTTCGTTATGTGGGCGAGTCTCGGCCCGATGGATGCGGGGCGGGAGAGCTAGCCTCCGGGCAGCTTGGGTCAAAACCCTGGTCTTCTCTTCTATTTCTCTTTCTCTTCTAGGAGTCGGGGCCCGCGATTGCTTGGGCACCCAAATTTGCTTAAGTCTAAATGGGTGAGGGGCCAACCTCCCCTTTGACTTGGACCCGCAGCGGTCTGACTTCTCTTGGGCCAATGCTTGGAAGGAGTTGTGCACTGGCACTGTTGTAATTGCCCTATCGGGTGTGATTTTGGCTTGTCGATCATTCAGAAAGATACGGACACCTCCGATGAGTATGGATTTGCCCGAGGTAGAGAGCCGGCTTCGTAGTGTGTCGGCGTTCTTCTTGGTCACTCTCGTAGCAGCCGGTGTATGCTTCCGGTTGACGGGAGCGTGGGAGTGGAAGTGGTGAGCATAGCAGCCCACCACAGTAGCTTCAGTTGGGGCTGCCTTTGCAATGATGGTCGGTTCCACCTCCCGGATGTTCAGGAGTTCCATGAATGCGACCCCCAAAATGTTTGGGAATCCGACGATGGGTGGGAAGCTTGCGAATTGGGTCGGCACCGCCAGATAGCCATGGGCGACATGGCTTGCAACGATGAGCGGCCCGAATGATACGGCCATCGCAATCGTCAATAACAGCCCCCTGCAAATGCAGATGAAACAGTTAGTAATTTAGGAAGGGGCCGCGGGGCCCTTAGTCCTGGCGAGGAGATGAAGGCTGATTTTGGTCCCACCGTTGTGCGGATACACGTCGCAATACACGCTGGTGGACGAGGACATGCCGGAGCCCGAGGACGGGGACGCATGGTCAAGGTACTCATCTTTATTTCACAATTTTTATCCTTGTTGGACCCTATTTAGAGCTTGCGGATAATTATTGGGTATGTCAGATTATGAAATAAAGATTTGATCTTGTCTATTTGTTGTTCGTACTCATCATCTGAGTCTCTTGATCGACCTGCTTTTATAACTGTTCACGGCTTGATATTTTTGCCTTGTTCGGGGCGTGACAACGTGTCCGAGAATCGGGGAAGGTAAGGGATGAGGTGTGGCTTTACCCTGATTCGGGCTTTTTTGGAGGTTGTTAAACTGTGAGACTGAGGGGTACATTGCCCTGGCCAAATGTGACTGGGGGTACTAGGCTATGGAATATGAGAATGTGCAAAGGGGGAGGTCTGAGGTAAGCTGAGATTGGGTTTTACTGGACTAGCGACTGGAATGTCGCGTGGAGACTGGAATCGGCTTGAAACTGGAGAAGGTGATATGAGGGATGACTGGGAAGTGTTGGGCTACTGGTTTGGAGATGAGGATTGACCAGTGGTCGGCGCGAGAGTGTCCCACGGCCTATTGGAAGGTGGGTAAAGACCACCCTGGCTGCTGGGGGAAGAGAACTGTTCCCATTATCGGCTCCAGCGCCCTTTCAGATTTTCACCGGAGCCGACCCCCTTTAGCTTTTTCTGACACGCCCTTGCGGGTTTTCACGTTGAGGGGTTTCCCAATTTTACCTGAGGCATCCCTTTCGGTGTTTTACCTCAGCCGGGTTGTTGGCCTTTTTGCCCCCAACCACCTCCTCAAAGAGGGGGACGATTGGGTCCTCCAGGGCATCTCTATTTTTAGCCCCATTTTATTGTTATTTTTTTTTACTTACCTGGGAGCCTGTTGGCTGGGCTGTGGTCGGTGCAGTGGTGCCCCCTGCTCTTGTCGTTGCGAGGATGAAGGCAGGAGACTGGCTTCCGAGACCGTCTGACGATGACTCTGGGAGGAGGCCGACTAGCCCTTGGGCTTGACTGGAGAGAAAGACCGGAAGGGGTGACTGAGTCGGTCTCCTGGGAGAAAAGACCAGTTCTGCTGGCTGGGATTGGGAGCGTACGCCTTAGTCAGTTTGTCCTGCGAACTCGTGTTCTGGCACGTGGTACAGCTTTATGTGCTTTTCGTTGAGAGGCAGGAAAGGTTTGTGGCCCTTATGGTCCATGACCGTGTAGGCCCCACCCTCATAGGCGTCACAAATGATGTATGGGCCTCGCCAATTTGGTTGAAGCTTGCCACTGGAATGTCCTGCCATGACTTCTCTTTCCTTGATCATGACAATGTCACCTTGCTTGAAGGCTCACTGCTTGACAAGCTTGTCATAGGCTCACGCCATGCGGGCCTGGTACATCTGCAGGTGTTTGTAGGCTTCAAATCGTTTGCCTTCTAAATCAGCAAGCTCTTCCAGCCTTCTCTGGTATTCATTTTCATCAGGGCCGACCAAGCCGGTGTGCACCGCTACGCGGTAGGATGCTAACTGGATTTCGATAGGGATGATGGCTTCCGCTCCGTAGACGAGGGAGAATGGCGAACATCTCGTGGGGGTTTTGTAGACTGTCCAATAGGCCCATAACGCCTCGGAGACTTTTTCACCCTAGTCACGTTTCTGGTGGCTAACAATTTTAGCCAAGAGCTTGCAGAGAGTCTTGTTGAAGGCCTCGGCTAAACTGTTGGCTTGTGGGTTGTAGACCAAAGAAGTCCTCCAGTCGATATGGAACTTGGCTGTCAATTGGTATACGACCTTGTTCTTGAATGGCGTCCCATTGTTGGAGACTATGCGGCTGGGAGTGCCGAATCGATAGAAGATGTTGTGTCAGACGAACCTGGCAACCACCTTACCGGTGACTTCTCGTAGAGGAAGGGCCTCCACCTTACGAGAGAAATAGTCAGTGGCGGCCAGAATGTACTTGTAGCCTTTGGAAGATGGCGGGAAAGACCCCGTGATGTCCATACCCCACTTGGCGAATGGCCAGGTAGGGGCCGTGGGACGCAGTAGGTTAGGAGGCCTACTGAGTACTGGGCCAAAGGCTTGGCATTGATGGCATGTACAAGCATACTGGACAAAGTCCGTGTACATGGTAAGCCAATAGAAGCCTTTCAGCTTGATGTTGTGCTTCATTCTGTCAACGGCTTGATGTGCGCCACATAGTGCGGAATGAACTTCACACAAAATAGCTCGAGCCTCAGCTAGGGAGACACATCTCAAGAGGATGGACTTGTCCTTCTCGTGGATGAGTCGGTACAAGGAGTCGCCAATCAACTCATATGATGTTGCCTGGCGGAGTAGTTGGACCCTCTGAGCCCGATCAGGGGGGAGTAATCCCCTCTTGAATTTGATGATATGCTTATGCCAATCTTCTTCTTCTGGAGGAGTGTCCTGGTCAAGGCCTTGGACCTCATAAACTATGAGGCCAGAGTTACTTCTGAGTGAGCAAGGCATCAGCCTTCCGTGTTTGACTGTGATGTCAACTTCACCCTCAGGCGATAACTTGATGGTAGCAGCCAGTTTTACTAGAGCGTCAACCTGGGCAATGTCACTTCTGGGAACATGGTCTATTTCAAAGAAATAGAACTTCTAGGTGAGCTAGATGATGGTGGTATGGTATGGGACCAGCTATGATTTTCGCACGTCATAGATGCCAAGCACCTGTCAGACTATCAGTTGAGAATCTCCATAGGCTTTGAGGCATTTGAGTGGTGTGGATGTGTAAAATTACACGTCCGTGTGTCCCGACCAATCCAACATCAATAAATAACTTCAACTGAAGAGATTGTGGAGAACACGTCCTGTCTAGACCCTCCGAACAAACAGTACACTGCCGTGAAGCCGCTCCCGGAGTCACGACAGTGAAGAGAAACTAGTCTCTGGGGGGCTCACAACTCGCAGGCCCCGAAGAGAACTAAGTGGATTGTCAATCAGGCTCAAAACGAGCCCAAATCCACTTCAACGGCAAGCCCTATCGCTGCTTCAATGGCACACCCCTAGGCCTTTCAGCGGCACACCCCTGAGCCCTTCAACGGTACGCCCACAGGCCCCTCCAGCGGCATGCCTCTATAGTCTTCAGCGGCACAGCTTGGCGACGCTTCAACAGCATGCCCAGGGCGCCTTCGGCGGCACAGTACAATCCTTTAACGACACAGGTCTTCCAATGACGCATCTGACATGGAGGATCTTACGCCACATCCTATGGATCCTCGGCGCATAGTGGGGTAGTAGAGATGTCACACGGGGAGGGGGACACACAGGCTACCTCCTGTTAACCAAAGACAATCCAAGTCAAATCCCCATTAATAACCCACGTTCCTGCCTTCGTCGCTCTGCGCTCGAAGGCCCCTGCCATTGAGGTTTAAATGCCCCCTCTCCACGACGAACAGAAGACACACAGACAAAAAACAAGCAACACAGAGACAGAGCGCAGAGGCAGATAGAAAGAAGAGCAGTAGTAGAAGAAGAAGAGAACAAGAGAGCTCCACCGTGAGATTCCCCTCTGATGACCACCAGAAGAAGAGAGTAAGAGAGTGGGAGAGAGCAATGTAGCAGGGAGAAGAGGGAAGAGCAGGGAGCCGTCGCCCCTGCTCAACCCCCCGTTCCGCCTTTTTTTCTTCCTTTTCTTTCTTCCTCTCCCTTCATATGTTCAATGCACTCGGTCTCCATTTGCCATGCATAAAGATTCTTCTTTCGTTGCCCATTTTCGTTTGTATTGTTTCTCATCGGATTGGGTCTCCCTGTGTGCTCTTCCACTGGCCTTTTCCTCCCCTAGTGGTTTGCCCCCTTTTAAGGGATCTCTGGCCGTCACCCTCATCCACTTGCCATGAGGGGGAGTCCCTTCTTCTTCCCTGAGAACCCAAGCCCCCCAACACCACCATTGGCTTTCTCTCCCCCAATTTCCTCAAACCCCTAGTCCCTAGCCTTCCCTACCCTCAACTGAAGCCCCTCTTGCCAGTTGAACCAAGCCCCCAGACCTCATGGCCTTCTCCCTCTCACTGTCCTTAAAACCACCCTCAAATGCCTTCGCCGGCACACTAGCCATTCTTTGACCGGTACGCACCTAGCCCGGCACAGCCCCCATTGGCTGGCACATTGACCCCTACACCTCTTCGCCGGCACAATGTTTGGCCAGTACGCCCCTGACCAGCCTTAGAGAGGCTTTCCCTCCGTCGATTTTCTTAGGTTTTTCGATGTTTTATTAAAGGTGTTGTCATCTTCGGATGCCCACCTTCACTTGTCGGGTTCCGCCACTCCATGTGGGCGCGTTCCCTGTATCTCCCTTACGCCCGGGTCAAGGGGAGATGCTATCAAATTTTTATCAGAAATAATGATATGCTAAAAGACCAAAGGGAGTAATAGACAAATGAAATGATCAACAATAAAATACCTTAACCAAGGTGAAAACAACCAGGGGCAACACGAATAGGACTGCACTGAACAATGGCTAAGTACCCTAACACGCATGCTAGAAGAAGGAGGGCTTTAAAAGAAGAAAAGGAGGAAGGGAAGAAGAAAAGAAATGCCTTAAAGGGATGAAGAGGAGTGGGCCCTCTAAGTGCCTCCCCGATGCACCCTCCCAAACCTTCAACGACACGCTATTAAACCCCTTCGCCGGCACGCTCCTAAACCCCTTCGCGAGCACGCTCTTAAACTCTTCCACGGCATGCCCTTAAACCCCTTCGCCGGTACACTCTCCCTTACCCTTCGCCGGCACACTCCTCGAGCGGTGCACCCCCCCTTTTTTTGCTAAGCCCTTCACCGGCGTAGGCTGCCCTCTCTTTCACCGGCACACCTTCCAGTTCACCCTTCGCCGGTACATCTCCTTCACCGGTACACCTTCTTCGCTGACACACCCTTCCAATCCTTCAACGGCATGCCCATGGCCTTCCCCGGTGCACCTATCCCCTCTCAGCTTCAATCCCGTGTAACTTCAACCCCGTGCAGACCATGCACGGACTTCATCATTTTGCACATACAAGCCCTGCATCAATTTTGCAGAAGTCCTGGCCCTATGTGCATGGACCTCGTACGGACCTTGTCCCCCCTTGCATACATGCATGGACTTTGGTTCCCACATGCACGGACCCTGCTCAGACTCAACCCCATACATTTGCATGGACTTTGTTCCAAACCTGCATACATACATGGACTTACCCCAACCATGCATGGACTCAACCCCGTGCATATGCACGGACGGTGCACTGACCTTAGTCTGCATGTGCACTGACTTTAGCCCACGTGCACTGACCTTAGTCTGCATGCACACTGACCTTAGTCTACATGTGCACTGACCTTAGTCTACATGTGCACTGACTTTAGCCCATATACATTTACTCAGCCTGCATGTGCATTGACCTTGCACTGACCTTGCCCTTTGTATATTCCATAACTACACTGACTCTCCCCGCATATGCATTGACCTTAGCCCATGTACACAGACCTTCTTTCAGCTTCTGGCCCCAGGTACACGGACTCCGTTCACACATGCACGGACCTTGCACTGACCTTGCCCCTAGCATGCATGGACTCTGCCCCTTTTGCCCCAAAACCTACATCCATGCATATGCACGGACTCCATCCTGCGGTCTGAACATCTGCACGGACTTCGTCCGTTAACCCTGTGCATTCGCATGGACCCTGACCAAAACGTGCACGAACTTTGTTCTTCAACCCTGAGCACGACGTGCATGGACTTTGTTCTTCAACCCCGTGCACAACATGCATGGACTTTATTTTTCAATCCCGTGCACAATGTGCATGGACTTTGTTCTTCAACTCCGTGCGAAATGTGCATAGACTTCATTCTTCAACCTCGTGCACAACGTGCATGGACTTTGTTCTTCAACCCCATGCACAACATGCACGGACTTTGTTCTTCAACCCCGTGCATATGCACGGACTTCTTTTTTCAACCCTGTGCATACGCACGGACCTTGCCCAAAACCTGCATGGACTTCGTTCCCCTAGCCCCGTGCATATGCACGGACTTGCTTGAAAACTTCCATGGACTTTCTTCTTTTGCCGAAAACTTGCATGGACTTCGCATGCACTTTGCATCCAAAACTTGCGCGGACTTGCCCCAATCTGCATGGACTTCATCCCAGAACATGCACGGACCTCGTCTAGACGTGCACGGACCTTAACCCTTCATCCAACCCAACTAAAACCTGCACAGACTTTATTCTTTGCCGGTACGCTCCCTAAGCCTTCACCGGTGCACCCTCTTCAGCCCTTCGCCGACACAGGCCTTGAAGACCTTCCCCGGCACGCCTGCCCTTGGTCCTTCGCCGGTACACCCCCAATAAACCTCACCGGCACGCCTAACTCCTGGCCTCTCTCCAGCACACTCTACACTCCTTCACCGGCACACTCGCTAGCGCCCAGCTCGGCACACCTCGCCCATCTCTTCGTCGGCACACCCAACTCCCAGCCCTCTCCGGCACATTCCTAACGTCCTTCGCCGGCACACCAGTCCCCAAGCTCCCCCCAGTATGCCCAGCCCACCTTCGTCAGTACACCCTCCCAGCGCTCAGCCAGCCTTCGTCGGCACACCCCTCTCTTGGCCTTTCAACGGCCCACTCCATAATAAAATATAAAAAAAATAAGAACGGATGAAATTCAAGAAATTTTGGATAAAATACATAAAAATTATAAATAAATAAATAAATAAGCGAGTAGGGGTGGGAAAATCTATGTAAATAAATGAAGGAAAATCACAAGATCACCCTAAACGTATAAAAAGAAAGGGGAAATGGGCAGCAAAGAAATATAATCAAGGGCTCCACTGATCATAATAATAAAATTCTATATTGCAGCCCCGTCTCTCCCCTTGACCTGGTGCTGAAAGGACAATAATGCTACCCCCATAAGCCAGGCCTGAGTCTCGGGAATCAGCCCAAAATGGTCACGACCCAGTCTTACTTCGGGCCGACATTCTGATTAAACCAGACCCGTTTGTCAAACCGGATTCTTCCCGAATCATCATTAAAATTGTCGTATATTCGGCAGACATCTGAACGGATTTATCTCGATTTTCACCACACTCTCACCATGGACTCCCATCCGAATACGAAAGGGTCTATGAATGACCAACATGCCCGATCGCCCGTGTCTCAGCACAGGCTCTTGTGTGATTTCTTCCTGCCTCTTTCCTTTGCAATTAGCATTAATTCTTTTGGCCGCAGGGCCCCTAATTTCGGCAATTAATCAAGGGTGTTCCCTCATATGGGGGATGTAAATGATGTCGTGGCCTTTACGGCGCGACGGAATTTGGTCCTGACCCGAACTACACAATCACCTGACGAAGTCAGATCGAGCGCACCATGGGCTTCCATGAAGCCCGAATAAATCGTCACCTAGGTGACTGGCACGCCCACGCACTTAATAAACCTAACAAAACCAACAAACGACCATCTCAATAGATCTAACGAAAAGTGCGTCCACACCGGTGGATGATCTTTCACATACAGAAGATGCTGACTGTTGTGGCTCGAGAATGGCGAAAAGTGCCAGCGAGACCTTGAGTGGCCAATTGTGAGAATTGCCTTTTCCCGAATTGGATCTGGGCTATGTTAGAAGTTTGTATTCTGGCAGAGTTGGCCGCGTTGCTGAGGGTGTACGGCTTGCCGGGAGTGAGCTGGTAGAAACTCAGTGTTGGTTGTCCCTGGTGCAGGGCGTGAGATCGATCAACTGGTTGTGAAGCTGGCGTTTGGTTGGTCCGCCGAACATGGGCGTTGACCGGTGGTTTGGTTCTCGTGGCGAGGAGTGTGTTTTCTCGATGAGCGTGGTGGTGTCTGCGGTGCCGTGGTTGGTTTTCTTGTTATCGGAGGTGACGTCAGACTTGTACTCTTTTTCATGTGCCTGCTCTGATGATCGATGTGTCTTGGATTGTGAGCGAGGCATTGTCCATGATCATTGTCTAGTCACGTCCCTCAGGATCGTGATTTTTGCGAGTATCGAGGTTTGGTTGGGGCGCTGACGGCGTTGTGAGTTGGTCCTTGGCGTTCTCCCCTTGTGGCTTGGTGCTTATCCTGAATTTCGAGGATAAAATTCTTATAAGGGGGGAGGGCTGTAATGCCCCCAAATTTTTTGGATATTTTTTCAGATCATTTTCGTGGGTCCCGGAGTGTATTTTGTGGTTTATGCGTGTTTTTCCCTGACGAGCCTTCGGAACTCTGTGCAACGTGAATCGTTGCGTTCTCCGACTTCGGGACAGTACCGGCACATTGTGCTCTTCCCGAGGATCGCGGAGGTAATTTTTTCCCACATCCCCCTCCTACCACTCCTCCATCCCCCTTCACCATTCAGCAGCCCCCACCCCATTACATGTTCACTCGGAGTTGCACCAGAGATCCTGGTCGCAGCTGAGCACCTGTAGAGATCCAACAACTTGCAGAACCAGCCACGCCTTCATCCTGAAGCCCCTGGATGCACAAGAGGCACCATCAGAAGCATATCCTAGTCCTCTTTGCAATGGTGGCAATCTTATCCTTGTCTGAATTCGTAGCTACCCGGAGGAGCCATCTTCACCGGACTGCGCAACATCTTCCTGGCAGTCACCCAGAAGCAAATTATAGTGGCTCCCATGGTCATCCTCCTGAAGTTCTTGAAGCGGGGCTTTTCCGAGACCTTCTACTACAAGTCTCCTACCACCACCAAGAAGCGGCACTCCGTTTGGATTCCAGATATGTGAGTTCCTAATTTCCTCCCTAGGGTGCGCTAGTCAGTTCCCTCTGAAATTGACCTAACACCCTGCCACTGTTCGGGTCCTAGCCATCTACTCTGACCTCCTCCGATGTCCCCGTGGGTCTCTGTTCGAAGAGGGTTCGACCACGAATCCAACGTCTCTGGCCACGCCTGAATCTGAGCTCGGGAGCACCCGTGGTGGCCTTGCCTTTCTGCTGTAGTGACTCAGAAGCTACCAGATCCACAAGCCAGCAATCTTGTTCATGACTCTGCCCCGACCATCACTGTCAACCAGAAATTCCCCAAAAATTCAAACGTCCTCTTGGGCCAACCCAGGAGGTTTTGCCACTGGTTTCGTTGCCAATGAAGTTCAGGGGAGTCCACAGTAGCACCAACACCGACTGTCTATCCACTGTTCCAGAGAGTGGACGGAACCGACGGCCTCCTTGCAATTAGTTCCTAGCTTAGCTTTCCCCTCCCCGCCTGGATGGCTTATAGCCCCTCCCTGTGGGAGGTAGTGTTTGGATGTAACTTTGGCTTCCGTTCCCCTTGTTCAACCCCCTTGCATGAGGAGTAGTGGTGTAACTTCTTAAACAGGGTGAAGCTTCACCGGTGCAGCGTGTGGGGAACCCACGCTTCCCCACTCACCCACGTCTCCGAACGGGACCGATTTCTTCAAACCAGTCAAGTAAGTGCTCTACTCGTTGCCCTTATTTGGTGCTCGTTGAATCAATATTCGTTCATAGTTTCGCTAGGAGGAAGAGTGAGCACCCGGTCACGTTGGTACCTTCGCCTTTGAGAGACCACTGTGGGAAGAGAGTGCAACCCCTGCCCTTGGCACCTAGTCGGCCCCATTGAATGGGGCCCTCATCCCCCCTTGGGAATAACCCTGGGCCCTGCTGGTCCTCTACCAGCAAGGGTCCAGTCCTCACAACCTCAACTCGGCATCGTCGAGTTACTCCCGAGTTTTGGGTGAGTGCCGGGTGAGCAGCTGCCGATATCAATCCGTACTTTTTATGAATTGTGCTTGCTTGCTAAGTCCAAGACACATTGGTCTTGTGGCTATCACCCCAAGGTGATGTCACATCAATCGGTATTAGAGCAAGTTTAGACTTTTCTCTACTAAGTCTAAGTCCTAGGACCATTGCATTGAGTCACCCTTACATGTCCACCCGTAGAGGAACCGTATACTGACCCGATCCATCCTCTTCGGCTCCCCCTATGGATCCCTATCCCCAACTTGATCAAGACGCCGATAGGGAGGAACCCCAAGGCCAAATGGACTGGGTAGATGCTGCCCTCGCCACCATCCTTTACCAACTAGAGTCCCTTTCCACTCGGCTTGCTCGGCTAGAGGGAAATGAGCCCCACCCAAGGAACAATGGTCCAAGAGCTCACCCTCCACGAGCTGAAATTGATAAGGAGGACTTGGATGCTGACCCTTACCATGATTATGAGAGGCCTCACCACCATCGGCATAATGAAAGGCACCCACGGAATGACTCAGATGACCATTTCTTAAGAATGATGAAGGTGGAAGCCCCAAACTTTGACGGTTCCCATGAACCAAGTACCTACTTAGAATGGGAGACCGTCATGGACCAATACTTCGAATGGTACCCTATGTCTGAACAAAGAAGGGTGAGATTGGCCAAGATGCACCTCACCAAATTAGCCAAGACTTATTGGCTAAACCAAGAAGGATTAAGAAGGGTTAGGCGGGAAGAGCCTATTGACACTTGGGAAGGCATAAAGAACCAACTTAGAAATAAGTACCTACCCCTATCCTACCACCAAATTCTCTTAGATGAGTGGCAAAGTCTCACCCAAGAAGGGAAGACCATGGTTGACCATGGTTGAATCCATTGAAAATTTTGACTCCTATCTTTTGAAGTGTGGAGTTTACAAGGACCCAACTGTCACCCTATCCTGATTTAGAAATGGGCTCCAAAACCACATCAAAAGAGAACTCTTTATGAGAGATGTCGACAACCTTGAACAAGCCTATCAAATAGCTCGAGATCTTGAACGATTCTCTAGGATCCCTTGGTTTGCTCCTCCCTGACCAGCTGATCCCAAAGGCATGGGACCCTGAACCAATCCTGCCCGTCCCATGAAGGCCCCTAGCCCAGGTGGGAGTGCCCCATTGCGATCTTACAATCCCCCTCCCACCATCACTCCAACTAAGACTGCCAAAATGATGGCGAACAAAATGGCAAGCAACATGACCCTCGGAGAAATGTGAAGGGGTAAGTGATGCCCCCATCATAAACCCTTCCTCCCCCACTCAGCAACGCATTAAGAAAATATTTTTAAGGGGTTTACCTGGGCTAGGTTGAACCCTTCACCCTAGTCCACCGAAACCCTTCCCTACCTCTTCATCTTCCCCTATAAAAATCCCTTAGAAGCTCAAGGTGTGGGGCATCAACCAAGAATCGAGCAATCAAGCATCAAGTCTCCAAGCTACGGGTACCAAGGCTTCAGCAAGGCAACCAGCAAGGAGAATTGTGTGTAGGTGACTTGTTCGTCGGCTACCTACGCCGAGGGTATGTCGCTTGTACTTCCCTCACACGGTGTCTAGCCATGACTCACAAGTCTATACCCACTGCTTGTGAAGCGTTAGGACAAGGGTGAACGTCCCCTCATGTCGGGATTCCCCTCGCGTGCCTGCCAACCGCAACCGCGCACGTCATGGTGCCATGCCTCCCACAGCCGCGAGGCCATGTTTGACTGATCCACTCGAGTCGTGACCCGACCCTCGCCGGGACGCCAGCCCCTGCTTTCTCCAGTCACCCAGTTATAGCCTCTCATTTGGAGAGTAAGACATGGTCCACGCTGCGAGCAGGGCCCTCTGTAAAACACGTAGGCATCCACCTTGTCACGCCTTGACCCGGGGACCGATCATCGCGTCGAAATTGTCCCGTGACTTGCGCCAGTTGTACTTCGGCCACCATGGCCCACCTGTAAAGCCCATGCGGCTCTCATAAATTATATTACCACTTAAACGAATGCACACGCATCCACGTTCAGGCCCTAGTTTCCCTCACGTCACCCTACGTGAACCTCCAGCACCTCCGACCTCAACCAACATCATCTGGCTTAGTGCAAACCCACAGCTATGAAGTGCCCCCCTGCTCTCCGCCCAGGACTTCAGACACATACAGCACTTTCTTCAGCATGGAAAGAAGGTGTTCAGATTCAATACGATGTAAATTAACACCGACTGCTTGCGGTCAGTGGGGAAAGACGTCTAGTACACGACTCTCCACAGTCGCCTGTACAGTCACACCTTTGGAACCATCCATCCCTCTATGTGTCTCTCACCTCCCGAGTCCACGTGCTGCGCCGTGGCGGCGCTTTCCTCTGTCAACTGTCGGTTCCTGGGGTGATTGTCGAGAAATCGACTGGCATGCCTACACCCCAGCCATGTTTCCCCAAAAATTAGGAAACCTCCCGTGTCACTCGGTCTCCCCTCGGCTTTTCGTAAAAGGCGAGTGCACGGTGCTACCTTGAGAAAGATATGGCCATGAGAGGAAGTGCCCGAAGTACGCTAGGTTTTGGCATCTCCGCCTATCACCTTATCCAACCCCTCAGTCCGGTCATCGCACACACGTGCGCCTGTGGCCCACACCCGTCGCGTGTGAACAAAAGGATCGCATGCCTGGTGGGATGTCTCCCGCCGTCCTACTTTCTAGTGCACAAAAGTCGATGCCAGCCTTGAAGCCCTGGTACCTTTTTCTTGTTCTTGTAGGAGAGGTAGAAGAGAGCACCTGTTCGCACTTCCCAGTAGCTTCCAGTTCACCTTCCAGTTGTCGGATCGCACTCGACGACTACCAATGGTCATCGCCTCCGTCTTGTCTAGTGCATCAGTAGCCATGGCGACCGTCACCTACGGTCCCATCGTCGTCGCCACCCATGCGCGGGTGGGCTACTTAGCTGTGCTGATTGCTTTTGGCAGCTTCACTCAGATTGTCGGATCACCCTATTTCTTGGGTGTGGTCCTCGTGGCTGCCTCGCAGCTACCCTCAGCTTCTAGGCTTCTCGGCGCCACCAACGCCCCGTATCAGTTGCCAATTCCAGCAACTTGTTCGAGCGTCAGACTCAGGTCATCTGTCACCGGTCCCTACGCGGGTCCCAGACCAGTTCCTACCCAAGAAAATACCAGCCCCTGGGCCCAGCCTCGACCGACTCCCGACGTGAGTCTCGCACCCTGAGTCTCGGTCCCTACTACAGCAGTTCACTCGGGCTACCATCCTCGGGCCCTAGTTAAGTTGGCATCCAGTACGGGTCTCCGCCCTAACATGCCTGGCTTCCTGATACCAGCCGAGCCAGCTCCCTGCATAGGTCTCCTGACCCAGGGGCAGGGCTCCCTAGCATTTTGTTCAGGTTCCTTCGCCCGAACCTCTGAAGAACAATCGCCTCACCTGGGTCTTCAACACCTGGTTCGAGGGTCTCCAGTACGTAGATCGGAGGCACAACCCTGGGGTCCCTCAAGGTCGGTACCCGATGTCATTCATCCGTGTCGGGCCCTGGACCCCTCAGTTCCATCACGGGGGCATGTTCTCCATAACTCAGCGACGTTGAGTCCCAGTAAAGGTCTTCCCCTATGGGACGCGGTGACCCCAATGTTGGCCGAAGGTCTCTCACCTCACCTTCTGGTCTCACCAGCTCCCAGTCCAGTCGCCCAGCCTCGGGTCGTCGGTATTCCGGCACCCCTAGCAGTATTGATTCCAGATGCAAGCACGTCGTTACGAGCATCTACAACGCTGCTATTGGCTTGGGCGAGGGCTTACACTCGAGCCACCCTACCGCAATGAATTGCCAAGTAGTTTAGAATGATGGGCTCTTCTTGATAACCCCACTTTGCCGATGCTAAGAAGAGGCCATAACCTAGGACTTCTTTCTGTACACACCCCACAGTATTATCCCACCTGGTTGGGGTAAACTCAAGAGCCCGAGTCAGCATATTCTAAGCAGGTAGTAGCTCGGCAACCCCTAGAATAGCCTTCCACTAGCAAGGTTCTTCTGGGAGATTGATGGATTCATGGTGATGAACCACTTCTCTCAGGCTATCTCACTCCACAAGAATAGCATGCTCGGCTCTCCGGGCCATCATGACACTCTCCTCCCAGAAATAGTGAGGCGGCAGATGAATGATAGAAGATGCTTATCCTTTGGAAGATCTTGATGGTATCTTTCGCTATGGTGATAATGGAAGGTTCCAACTGCAACTGAAAGAAGTGAAGGGTCCATGGTGTCAGTCACTGAGTCTGAAGACTCGTGAAGAACTGCTATCTTGTCATGACCCATGTCTAGCTTGTGAATATTCACCCAAGTCACTTTTGGACAGAATGGGTTAGCCCCGGGAGCATGAGCAGACGAGCCAAAAGCAGAAGCCATCTGGTCTGTTAAACACATACTAGAGAAGAAGCAAGTTAACAATAGAGACTTGATATATATAAGAGACAAAGGAATTTTGAAAACTTTTGGTAGAGTCTCCCCTTATCAGGGGATCTGCCAAAGGAAAAATAGGAAGTGCATCACAACCATAGGTGAGATGACTCCTAAAACAATGACTGTGGGATAACTCCCAGGCCGCTCCAACCAACCGAAGCCACATAAGGAAGAAGCTCAACCTGGAGAACTCTGCCACCGTGAACAAGCAAGAAGAGAAGAAGAAGGAGCAAGCCTCGTTGTCGCCATGTGAGTAGAAGAAGAAGAAGGGTGGAGGTTTGCCACCGTTCGAATGGAATAATGGGGAGGCCACCTCTCTCTTAGGGTTTTAAAACCTGCAAGGGCTGGCCGCCAACTCGCCTACGCTCGCTAGCAACCGGATGGGCTTTGGGTCCTCGGATCAGGGTGCCCTGCCTCTGTGGCCGCCGTATCATCACTTTGCCGCCGTGTCGTGGTGCCCAGCCACCGTATCAACGGCATCAAAAGGCCGCCTGGCTGCCAAATGAAACCCACGGGCCCATTTAGGATGCTTTATCAGTTCATGACCCATTAAGGGGATTTGGTCCAACTAGCTGACCCCGAAGCAGCCTCAGAAGCTACAGTCACAAAACAAACGGGTAAAATAGCTTATTAGCAATCAAAGCATTACACCCGCAGGCCCCGTGTCGCTTGTTCCTCGCTTATGCCACCTACGGGTGGGGGGCATTTGTTGACACCTGAAAAATAATTATACAGAAAGAAAGGACGATAAGTCTGAAGCCATGAAATCTTTGTCCGTGCTATCCAGAGTTTAGAAGACTACATGAAGAACCAATTTCGATAATCTTGGTACTATCGAATATCGGGAGGAGCTAGCTGTATCACAATATGTCATTCGGCTGAGTCTCATCGGCAAAGCTGCTATCTGGCAAGCCATTGTCCGTCACCAAGATAGCTAAAGCCGAATAAACAACCAAATTATCAAACCATTTGTCAGGCATCCCCGAGCAACCATCTGCCCGCTTAAAACTCCCCTGTCAACCTCCCGGCCATCTAATAGTCGAGATACGATCGAAACTACCTCCGGGAGAGTGACTCTCGAAGAAAAAATGTCATGCTAGACGAAGCAAAGAAATTAATCCAAAAGTGGCCAAGTACTATTAAGATGATCCAAGTATGGGCTGAACAAAACAGCAAATGAATTAGAAAGGCTCAAATGGGCTAAAGGTGGTAAATGGGCCACAAACAACATGCATACACCAAGCTGCCCAGTGGCCCACACTTCATCCATCGACGCATAACCTACCCGGTGGCCAGTAGGGCGCATCTTCCCCCAGTCATCGTCTCCTCCCCCAGTCGCCGCATCAGGGGCTCTAAACCCCTATAAAATCCACAGTTTCAACAGAAATAAAAAAGAGGCATGCACAAGAGAGGAAACACACACACAAAAAAATAGAGAGGTAGAGAGGAAAAGAGCCACCCACACTGAGAGAAGGTGAAGAAAGGAGAGAAGAGGGAGTGGGCTGTGGAAGGTGGGTGGAGCCTCTATGTAGTTTAATACAGTCTCCCTCCCCCTTATTCCCTATTTTCTTCACTAGCTTCCGCACTCCGTATTCTTTGTTGCAGTGATATTTATTTAAGGAATGTAGTGCTCTGATGTGACACCACTAAGGCAAATGCAGCGATGAGATGGAAGATCCTTAGACCTACTTCGCAAGCGTAATGTGCAAGAGTGGAGAAACACGTAGATGCCGAACCAACGTCACACACACAATCCCTGCGGTGACTCGGTGATGCCGAGTAGAGGCGGTGGGGTGAGACCCTTGCTAGTAGAGGGACAGCAAGGCTATGTTTTTCCTTCCCAAAGGGTAAGGTGCCCTCACTCAATGGGCTAGCTAAGTGCCAATTGAGGCACAAGGCCACTCACTCACTCGCAACTCCACGGTGACCTCTCGAAGCTAGGGGCTCTGGGAACGGGCGCTCTCTCTCTACCAGCGGATGACATGTTTACACACATATCATACTACTAATACTTGAACATCATTTTGAGTCTTTAATTTCTAAAATTATCTGAAATGATTAGAAATTAATCATAAACTTTATAGGGTCCAACAAATGCCCCCCACGGGTGGTCTGTCGGAACCGAAGGTGACGGCGGGCGACCCGTGCCCCTTATGCTTGTCTGGCCGTGATGGCTTACTGTCTTGAATTAACTTCTTGTCCTTTATGTAATATTTCACTTTTTATGGTAAGTTGACTTGTTCTTCTTTCCCTCTTTCTCTTTCCTTTTTGCTTGGCAGGAGTTAAATGTCTCGTGTGAGGAATATGTGTCCCCGGAGAGGTGCCAGCCGAGAGGGGGAGAAGAATAAACCTTGCTACTTGTCAAATCATATGATGCCTGCTTTGGCCCCTCCTCGGATTACAAAAGACAATATGTTTTTACTTGATCGAGGCTTTACCGTTGCTGTGAGAGGCTCACTTTCTGAAGACTCCGTAGAGGGCGGAGAGGTTGATGCCTCATTGATTACCCAGGAGAGGGGTTTCTATACATACCGGCGGCTAGAGCGCTATCCTCGGCATTTCCCTCTGGACGTGCACCTATTTCCTTTCATTCAGAATTTTGTGCCCGAACATGTGGATGTCATTCAGAATTTTGTGCCCGAACATGTGGATGAGGAAGATCCAACAGTACAGGCAGAAAGGGTATTACTTGAGAGAGCCATTTTGGCGGGGAGAGACAACATGATGGGGACCTGCACCTATTCTCATCCTAACTTTCCACTGGGCTATTCTCCACAGGTTCAGCTTACAGGGGCCGCCCAGCTAGGCCTTTTCAGGACAGATGATCATGGTCATTCGAAATCTTACACAGTGATCCCAGCTGTATGGGAATTATGTGGGCAGCATAAGACAGGGCCTCTTTCCCCCGGGCTATTCTTGATGCCGTCGGGTACTCAATTTGTTACAGAAGACTACGATAAATTATGCTTCCTTGATCGCATTGTGAGTGGCTCCGCGCCGAGCTAGTATGGGAAATGGTCGGTGACTGCTTCCCATAGGTTCCACTTGGGGGCATCTGAATAGTTGATGGGTGTCATACACCGTTATCATGATATTTTGGAGCATGCGGGGATTCGACATGCTGTGACTACTACTCTCTACTGATACCCCTACTATACCGGACTTCTTCAAGGCCTGGCAGAAAGATTCAATGGGCACTTCAATACCTTTGCTACTACTGAAGGAGAGACATCCTTAAATTTATGGAGCTTTCATCGCATTTTTGGTCTACCCATCTCTGGTTACATACATGAGGAGACTTGCTTGGATGACTTGCACAGGGCATATTCTACTGGGGCCAACTCCTATGGCTTGCCCTTTTGACTTTCATTATTTGATGAAGGTCTGGAGAGACCTTGTTCGCGTCAGAAAGGGGAAGACACCATCTGCATCCACCAGCACTGTGCGGGTCAGCCTCAACGCCTGGGTCAGGTATTTCTACAATGGCCCATTTTTGCTTCCAGGACAACTTTGCAGAAGACGATAAGCCCCTAGATCAATATTATCAGCTGCTTCTTGATCCGCCTGAAAATAAGAGGTATTTGTGTGCACCAAAGAATGAGGTGTGGAATCCCCGCAAACTTCCTGAGAAGACTTATTTAGCAACTTATCTGGTGTATTGGTTGGCTACTTTTGTGGTGCCATATGGAGAGGAGGGCATTGTACGCCCTGAGCTGATTTATCCGGCTTGCCTCCTTGCTGATGGTCGAAAACTTACCCTTGCACCTGTCGCCCTGGCCAACATATATCATGACTTAGGCAATTTGACAACTTGTAGCTCGCCATGAGACCGCAATGTCCGGTTGGCGACACACTACTTGAGTGCGTGGGCAAGTTTATTGCTGCCTGGACTATGCCAAAGTGCCAGGGTGGACAACCCTGCAACTCCTTTGATCTTTCAATTTCGCAACCGCCCCGATTAGAGCCCCCTGGAGCAGTTGACAGGTGCTCGGAGGTCATTGTCTTTTACCCAGGGCCAGCTGGGTAGAGATTTTGCATATGTGACCTGGGATTATCGCCCCTTCACTACTTAGGGGCCTGATGGCATTGCTTGTCATCTTCCTCATT
Source organism: Amorphophallus titanum (assembly GCA_024336825.1). Lineage (NCBI taxonomy): Eukaryota > Viridiplantae > Streptophyta > Magnoliopsida > Alismatales > Araceae > Amorphophallus > Amorphophallus titanum. Next base: position 46,990,916 of record JANBPO010009603.1, on the reverse strand, counting down.
CTTCTAGCCCGAGCAGAGCTTTCCATGATGACTGGCTATATTGCACGCACCCTGGTGTTCTTGTTTTTCGCAAGGACACTAACACTTTTTTGGAGCCTTATTATCCTCACCGCTTTGCGCAGAACTTTGGTTACAATCAGGGGGTACCCCCAAATGTTGATTTTCCTTTGGGGGTGCGGCTACACAGAGGGCAGGACAGGCACCTTATAGCAGCCAGCCGGTGGTACTACTTCACCCAACGAGGGCCCGAATCGGGGGGTTCTTTTTCTTCTGGGGACAGAGTGGGGCGCATTGACATTTATTATGCACGCTGGTGGTTTCAGCACAGCAACATATTCAGGCAGCCAACTCACAAATTAAAAGAAGCCGAGGAAGCCCGTCTGAAGAAGGTCGATTCACTTCCACTTGCTATTAAGCACTCTTTCTTATGTTCACAGTTTCCCCACCTCGCCAGGTCTGTTCGGGTGCTTCGCAACAAATGGGAGGCATACATCCCCCTCTATCCCCCATAAAATCACCAACATCCAGATCCACCATCTTCCCTCCGGTCAAAATTCATTCTCAGGTAGACCCCCAATCTATCCTTCCAGATCGGTGACCAGACCCAGAAAATCACGACGTTTACAGAGTTTTTTATTTCCAATCCTATTACTGGATGGATCTGTAAAAATTATATGTCGTATCCCTTTGAGTCTAGTTTCCAACAGTGCCAACCTTGCCTCGATCCGACACCAGATCTGGGCGTAACAATTCTTTTCGCCGGGTCACACAAACCTATTCCGTCAATAGGCCAGCAGAGGCAGTAGCAAGTTAATTCTTGCAAAATTACTTCAGCGTCAATTCGACCGCCGCCGACTTCAAGGATCAAGGAGGAGTCTTACACCGGTGTCCCAGCCAACCGCCGCAGTCAGAAGGTGACCAGAAGCCAGTGTCCCAGTAGCTGAGTTTGCTTACTGTCCAACGGGCTGAACTGAGTTGCTGAACTGAGTTAGAATAGTGCCGAGTCAGACCAGTAGCCCATCTTCGCACCGAAAGTCCTTCCAACTTGTTGCCCGTCAACCCGAGTACTCTACTCCCAGGTCACCCTTATAGCCCTTTACCTCCCTGCGTGGAGTGGGCAATAAAAATTCACTACTGTAATTATTTATTTACTGTACACCGGGAGTACGAGTTTCAGCCGAGGTCGTCTTCCCTACGCCCGAAGCATGGAGGTATTGTGTCCGTTCCCTAATTGGCATTTGCTTTCCTCTTATATTTTCTTATGCCGCTGCTAGAGTGATAGGAACTTAGCTTGTTATAATTTTATCACCGCTGTAGGAGTGAGTGAGTGGAACCCGTCTAGTGACTCGATCCGAGCATGGAAAAGTCGATACCCGAGACTCATTGCCGGTTTCTTAACCACGCAGATCCACACGTTTCCTCGCTTAGGGGCGTCCGCGAGCAAGAGTTCCAGGTCCGCGTCGTCATCCCGCATCAAATTGGCATCAGAGCGGGGTTTGAGTCTAGGGTAATCTTTGCATTAAAAAGGAGTCTTGAGTCCAAAGTTGTCTTGTCTTAGGTTTGCATTTCATCCCAGTACCTAGTATATCAAAAGACGTTATTGAAAAGATAGGTTACGCCTATTGGGAAGGTAGCCCCTTGCATGAGATTTCTACCTCCGCCACGTATTGGATATTGGTTAGTGTCTAGGTTTGCAGTCGAGTCTGCATTCCAATTTTGCATTGTTGTTTTAGGGCCGTGTCTAGTCCATTGTCTAGTCCATTAGAGTGTCAGTTTGTTTTGTCACCGAGTGTCTGCATGGCCATCCTATAGCTCCCTAGTCCCCCATGGATTCCCAATCGCCCAGGTGATATCACTGGTTGCACGACACCCATGGGCTTGGCAACCATCCTCTCCACTTCCATAGGCCCGAAGCAACGGACTTTTATGGCTCCAAAGTCCTGAGCAACTACCTAAAGTGGGAAGCTACTATGGACAAATACTTTGAGTGTTACACTATGTCCGATGCCATGCAAGTCATTTTTGCCCAAAAGTAGCTTGTTTACAAAGTCGCCTGGAAATGGGAGAGCATTGAACACATGAGGGAAATTAGGAGGCAATGGCCTGTCGAGTCATGGCATGAGATAAAGGGCGAGCTTAGAAAGGTCTACCTGTCCCACTCGACCGCCTCCAACCGGCCCCACCCAATCACCTCCAACCAAGTGGGTCATAGTCGGAGGCAAAGAGCCCCGCCCTTAGATGAGTCTCAACCCAAGCCTAGGCCGGTTGAGAATGAGCAACTCCACCACGGGGCCCCAACTCCAAGCCCCACGTGTGCCGAACTCTTGCAAATGATTTTAGATCGGTCGGATAGAAGTTGTTCATATCTTGAGTCTCTAATTCCCCCTTGCCCACTTCCAAGACAGGACAAACCCGAGCCCGAGCCTAAGGAGTTTGTAGTCAGTAGTCTTAACCCGGCGCCACCTATGGAGTCCCCAGGTCCTCTCCCCATTATAGAGGACGTCCTCTCCCCACCCGAGGGAGATGTTTTACCTCAGCCTCCACCCTTCGAACATCCTGAGCCATACCTACTTCTAAAGGGTGAGATAATCATCGATGAGCCACTACTTAGCTGGCTCAAGAAAGACTTGGTCCCTAGGACACCTTGCTACTAATCCATGGACCCTGCACTACAAGTAGTGCCCGTCAACTCCTTCCACACAATGTTTCAGTCTTTTCACCATGTTGATATTTTAGAAGACCTTATCACGGGATTAGATAGGCAAATGAAGTTGACGTGTATGTTGACCCGAGGCTTCAACCAATCCACAAGTCATAGCTTCACCCATCCCGCTTTGGGGTCCATTACCTCTGTGTGCACTGTGGGTCATGTCACCACGGAGGTTCTTTTATTCCTCCCCATGCCGGCTGAGCTTTACTCCAATTTGCTTATCCCAAGGGAGGAACTATATCTTCTACTTGAGGCCACCGTCCCATTTACCACAATGCATGAGGGTGATCGTTTACACCTTCAAGAAATTCACACTTGGGACTGTGTCATGAGGGAACCCATCTCGAGGGGTCACACATTCTTTGATCCCTTCGACCCCTTCCCTAAGGAGCCTCAATTTAATATCTAACTACAGAGTCTAGTCTAACAAAGTACAATCTACAGGGAAAGAAACATACTCTAACGCTGAGTGCACATCCGACCTAGCAAGCTGGCAACTACGGACCTCTGTGCTGCACCTCCAAATCTCGAGGAGGAACCTCAACACCTGAAAAGATAGGGGTGAGTCTCATCTTATTGACTCAGTAGGGGTCCAGCGGATCCCCACTACAAAACAACGGCGATAATGTGCCCTCATTGCAAGGTTTGGTTGAAATTTTGTTGCATTGGAATGGGGCACTTTCCTGAAACCATCTTTATCATAAAAAATAGTTGAGTCATTTGTCCACCGACAGAAGTTGCAACGGTAACAACGGAAGGAACAGCCGTAAAGAGAACAGTAACAACAATAGCCAAACTATGGCCCAATAAGCTACTCCTAATGGCACGAAAAGTAAACCCCGATCTCTCAGTCGGGGGACTACCAAACTAATGGAAAACCTTGACTATACTACCAAAAGAAACACCACGACACCTCTATCGTGGAGGTCTGTCCTCACACACGAATGCCCAATTCTAGACCACACGATCCAAGGCACAGTAACGACCTCGCTGTCGTGAACCCTACACTATCTACGGGTGAAACCTCGGTAACTCTACTGGGAACCTTCGACCTGAAAGTCGGGAAAATGCTCAGAAATCACCTGAAGAACCACAAAGAAACCCATCTCGTGTGACAAGAGTACTGCCCACCAGAAGCAAGGCTGGATGTGTCCACTGACATCTTAGTCGGCGACCCAGGTGTCTCCCAACTCACCCCAGGCAGAAACTAAGACACCGTACAAGTAACCACTGAACAAGGACTAACTAGGGTCGCGCTCGTTAGTGCGTGTCCGAATCCCCTAACCACATGTGCACACACAGACCATGCACTCTAGGTCAGATCCTCTAGCTGATTTTCCCCCCACTCCAGACTCAGGCTGCAAAGACGAGGGGCCTTATAGTAACCAACCTAAAAATCGTCTCACTGGGTCAAGCTCTCCACCACTCCCAAGTGGGTCCACACATGCGTGTGCAAAAAAGTTACAACTAGTGGGAAAGGTCACTGGAGGTAAGACTCTCGGAAGAAATCACCGGAGTCCTGATAGGCTACGCATAAGCCCTTCACAAATGCCTCAAAAGAAGGGGTGGCACAGTGCCACCAGACTCTAGACTGTCCACTCGACCTACTAATCCAACAGTCCTTGAGTCACATGATTCGGGTCAAGACCGTTGTGCAACACGACATCATGCTGTCAATCTGCCCTACTCCTAGGGTCAGAAACCACGATTAAGAATAATCCTTAAGGCAGCCCACAACTGCCGAGTTCATTCCCTTCGCGAGGGAAACCAATAAGCCCCCAGCCCTAGACTGGATCACAGAACTCTAGGTCATTGGCCATACGTATGGCCCACATGGAAACCACTTTCCGAAGAAGCTCACGTCGTGCGGGAAGAGCCCTCTGCACTTACACCGACACATGGTGACTCGATCTAGCATAACAAGAATGCCCGGAGCACGCGGGGTCACCCGGACCCTCAAAATCACACGGGCATGCTAATCGAGGTAGCATGATATCTCTAGACACCCAAAAATACGGTCATGGTCCTCACGGGGTGTCTGAAACATCCACGGGGCCAAGGGTCGACCAAAGGGTCACAACCGGGTTGACTCAGGGCCAAAATGGGCTAAGAAGGCAAGGGTCAGTCGACCAGCCGTTGGGGTCGCTCGACCGCCCAGCAGGGTGGGTCGACCTGCCCCAGGGTGAGTCGACCTATCCATAGATGGTCGGTCGACCGGCCCTTTGGGTTCGGTTGACTGAAACCACCTGGGTTCACCCTTTCGTGGCGAGCCGTTCGATCAACTGGCCCCAACCGTTGGTCGACCGAAAATAGCAGAGACTCCGATCGAACTAGACACCCACTCGATCCCAATCGAGGTGGAAAATAATGGGGACCATTCCTTGGGTCCCAAACCATGAAATGCAAGTAAATAAATGGCAAAACGTCGCTCGAATCGACGAAAATCATCACTTGCCCTAAACATGGAAAAATCGCCCTAACATGAACAAAAATCCAGTCTCAGCCTTGCCTCGACCTTCAAAAAGTGAGAAAATGAAGTACAAGGGCCAGGGATCCATCCTCCTACCTCCACCGAAGATTTTCCATGCCGAGGACACCGATTCCTGGTGAAAATGTCGCTTGAAATCCCGCCGGCATTACAAACTCGTGAGCGAGCGCCACGCCGGGCCACCGCCTCTATCCTCGCTCCATCCTCGCCGCTCCTCGCCCCATGAGCCTAGCCGCCTCGCCCGCCTCTTGCTCTGTCGGTCACCCGGAGAAGAGAGGGAGAGAAAGAGAGAAACGTGAGGAGAGAGGGAGATAAATGAGAAGTGAGGGGAGAGAGGGGGTGGGTTGATATTTATTAGAAATAAATTTGGGTTTTAAACATTTAAAAAATATAAAAATCTGAAAAAATCATCCCCATGATCCTTGGAAAACACACAATGCGCCTGCAACGTCCCGAAGCACGAAAACACATCGGTTCACCCTATACAGGGGTCCGAAGGCTCGACAGTCAAAAATCTGATTTAATCTCTCCCCCCTTCCTTTTTTGGCCGACACGTCGCCTCCTGCTCTCTCTTCTCTCTTCACGGTCATCGCCGGACGTCGTCGCCGCTGTCGCTGCTATCGCTGGGGTGAGGAGGTCGTCGTGTCCTCTCCTTCCTTCTCTCTTTCTCCTCCTCCTCTCTTCCTCTTTATTCTTCCTCTTTCTTCCATTCAGAGGGCGACGGTGCCTTAGGCCGCTCCATCCCCTCTTTCTGTCTTCTCCTTTCTTCCCCTCTCCTTCTCCTTCCTTGGGCGCGGTGGGGTGGAGGCGAGCACCGTGGGTGCTATCGTGTCAGGGCCTCACGAGGCCATCGGTTGAGAGGGGCGCCGGGTGTGTCGGGTGAAGAGGGGATGCCGGGCGTCCCGGGCGAGTGGACTGGGCAATGGGCCGGTCGAGGGCGGACTGGGGTGTACTAGGTAGAGGGTCACTGGGGGTGCGCCAGGTGAGGGCTCTCTCAGGGTGTGCCGGGTGAAGCACTCGGGGGCATGCCAAGTAGAAGGCAGGGCAGGTAGCGCATTAGGTGAGGTCACCGTGGGTGTGCCGGGTGTAGGCACCAAGGGAATGTGCCGGTGGGGAGGCATGGTGAGTGTGCCAGACGAGGGGCATCCGAAGCGTGCCGGGTAGGGACCCTTGGGGGCGTGCCGGGTGAGGGCATGGGCTAGTGTGCCGGGGGAGCACCCAGGGGGTGTGTGCCAGCGAAGAGGCACTAGGGCTGTGCCAGTGGAGGCATAGGGAGCGTGTACCGGTGAAGGAAGACCAGCTTGAATAGAAACGGAGGAACACCCGGTGCTGCCTTCCGTGCACACCGTAGTTTTGTTGGGGCCGTCACTCCTTGTGGACAAGCACCCGTGCCTTCCCTTTACACCCTCGGCCTAGGGGAGACTTTGTCAAAGTTTTGTCAAAATTTATCAACTTTTGTTCACTTCACTTTAGTGCGGCTTCTTCTAGTCTTCTTCCCTTTTTCCTTGCTTGTGGTTTGTTCTGACTCTGAACCTTTTGCACCTTGCAGATAAATGGCTGCCCCCAGTGGTTCCTCTGCCTCGACTACCATCTCCAGTGCCATGTCCTCTCAGTCATTGACCGTCCCTACCGTTACATGGCACAATGTGGAAGACCTCGACCGAGAGCATGCTGAAGTGGCGAAATTGGCTGAGTCATCAGATTCTGAGACCGACACTATGGACTTCAGTCGGGTCACACTGACTGACAGAGGTTTCACATTCGACCGGGCTGGTGACTACCAGAAGGACTATCTGAAGGACAAACACCTCTACTATTTCCTGACACACTTTCACTCCCAGGATAGACGGGACCTCAGGGCTGGGCGGGGGGCTGAGCGGGCCATTTTGCAATCCCGAGACAGCCTATCGTACAGTGTCCACCGGAGTGTGCCGATGTACCTGGTGGGAGAGCCAAGGGAATGGAAGCCCGTGTTAGGGCTGGAAGGACCATTGCCTGTGGAGGATAAGCTAGTACGGGCACCCGAGTTCACCCCTGCCCGCAGGGACAATGTTGCCGGGAGGACTCAGAAAGAGCAACACCGCTTTGGTTTGTTCTTGGCCCCGTTGAAGTGGGGATACTAGGAGGTGCCTTACATTTTGGATTGTCTAGCCATCCACTTTAAACATGAGCTAGCCTTAGGCTGGTTTGTGGAGCTTAAGGTCTAAGATGCACACATTTTTAGAGAAGGGGTGGTGGAGTTCACCGAATATGCGCTGTTCAATTATGCACCCCTGCTTATTCGGGCCAGCGTCTATCACAACATCTACGCTTCCCAGTATAGCTATTCAATCTTTAAGGGCCTCCACAGTGGAACAATCAAAGTCTTCAATGCCGAGATGAACACCTTCTACACTGCAGAGGGTGAGACTTTGCTGGATTTACGGAGTCTTCACCAGCTGAGCGACTTGCCCATTGATGGGGAGCCGTATGAGGAAGTATGCCTCCCCGACCTTATCAAGGATGAGTCCAACGGTGATGGCATCTATACCCTGGGCTATTCTTATCGGTACCTTATGAAGGTGTACCGAGAGATGTACCAGTCATCCCACGATGGGAAACAGCCTCCCCATGGGGATCGCAAGAGGGTCCGCATGAGCTTATGGTTGAGGTATTTCTTTGACGGGCCGAAGAAGTATGAAGATTTTTCTTGCATCGGTACTGCCATAGTCCGCAAGAAGCGTAGTAAGAGCAAAGCCAAAGTTAAAATTCCTGCTTCAAAGGGACGTCAGAGCGGTGCCAACCCAGCTGGGGTTGACCTAATGACACATTGCGCGGCCTTTCTGACGTATTGGCTTTGTTCTTTCGCTCTGTCATATGGGGACAATGCCATCATTCAGCCAGACATCTCAATGTTGTTCTTTCACTTTGTTCGACAGGCATTGACGTAACATCCGTCTCGCTGGTGGTGGCTCCTGCAGTTCCCCCGCTTAAATAAACATACGTGAGAAAGGGGCCGAGGTCGGGGAGATCACCATTGCCGACTCCGCATGAGGACGTGCCGGCCATAGGCTCCGAGATAGGGGTTCCTTCTCTGATAAAAGAAGTGTCTGCCCCGACCAAATCTTCGTCGGGTGAAAAGGTAGACTACGATTATTCCTCGGATACCGATTTTTGGGGGGAACAGGGAGAAGAAAAACCTTAGGGTTCACAATGAACGTTGATAGCAACGACAACAGAGATAGATCCGGCACAGCAATCCGAGCACCACCGTGTTGCAGACAACGAGGAAGGAACGACGACCACCACCGTCACTGGAAATCAACCAGAGATGGTTAAGACAGAATGGGGAGGCATCATCAAGATGAAGTGAAGCATAAATGAGAAAGGGGCGAGGGCGATCGTGGATGGGGTTTTGAGGAAGAAGATTTCATTATTCAGTCACGAGAAAGATCCAGACTGCAAATCACGTACACTGGGCTAGCGGAAGGGAGCGCAGCTACAGCCTTGGCCTGCAAGATTTGCCCCACCTTCGCACGTCAGAGAGACGACCACCGGAAGGCACCACTGCACGCAAAGCCGAGTGAGGACGAAGGGCTTCCGTCGGGGAACCACTACAGAGGGAGTGGTCGTAGGCCAGACAGTGGAGGAAGGGCGACGAAGGATGGATGGGAGAGGAGCGATAACTGACGTGAGATGAGGGTTCACCGCCTCCGGAGGAAGGGTTTCGAAGGAAGGAAGACGACCTTAACAGGCCCCAAAGCGACAGGCGAGCTGAAGTGACAGGCGACAAGGGCGACAAGGGCGGGAAAGGAAAAGGCAAGCCGGGACAAACGGAACCCACCTTGCGAGGTGGGTTTTGAAACCCCAGTTTAACCCGAGGTTATCCCACCATCGCCCCGGGTTACCCCTGGCTCCCAATCAAAGCGCAGCTAAGCACATTCCCAGGGTTAAACATAGGTTAACCATGGTGTAACCTATTTCCAAAGTGGGGCTTAACATTTTTACATGTTAAAATAGTGATGTAAAAGTAATTTATGTACAACTTAATTTTTTATCTTGAAAGTAGGATGACGCGTGCCTGTGGAGCTTCCATCGATCGTCAGTGATCCCCTTCTGCCACCGCACCTTGCCACTACTTCCGCTACTGTCTATGTTTCCTAGGATAGATGAACAGAGATGTTCATATGTGTCAACACCGCTCTTTCTAGTTCTTGTTTGCAATTTCTCACAGACATAACTTGAGTGTGAATATGCGTGGAATGGACTCGACATACTAGTACAGGGAATGGGTTTGAGCATTAAGGCACACTTGATTGAAGAGCAAATTTTCATTTCATTAAAAGAGTAGATTAGATGGTGGATCATCTACACTTTGGGTGAGAAGTGAAGAGGGATGATCTCGCACCGAAGCTTGAGCCATTTGATGCACGTTTGTCGCCACAAATGATGAGAGTTTTGCGAGGGGAGAAAATAGATCAGGGGTGTCCAAGGTGATGTCCCTAAGAAAAACCCTTCGATGCCTAAGTCAGCAATACGATAGAGCAGAGTGCAGAGGAGAGGGAAGAGGAAGAGGGGGCACGAGATGGCTCTCTATCAAGAAGTGTGGCTTTGAATACTCAGACTTCGCTTACTTTTCTAGAGGGATTCTTTGAGTTTATATAGGTGATTGCCCTCTTCCCGGAGCCAAGGGAGCTTGAGAGATTAGGTGTTACATCCTTGGTGAGGACTCTTCACCGCTTAAGGACTCTTGCCTTCCCTTATCCTTTTGAGCTTCTCGCTCCCGGATAGCAGCGAGATATCTGCCTGGATAGGCGTCTAGTTGCGAGGATCACATCCCGACGCCACGAGGACTCTTAATGACTAGTTGATCCATAACGTGGGCGGGACGTCTTAGGACTCCGTCAGAGGCTCGAGCTTGGGCGCTCGATTGGGGAGCATTCGAGCTTTCCCTACACGGCGGAGGAGTTGCTGGTAGGGGGCCCGAGCTAAAAACGGTATGGCGAGGCTAGCTACACTCGACGCCTTTCCGTGAGGCCTCCGAGCCTCCCCTGATCGGTTATGCTCGACGACCACTTGGGCTTCCCGAGCGACCGTTGCTCGGCCTTCCTGGCCCAGAGGCCACCTAGGAAGTATCGGGCCGAGCGTTTTGGGCTTCAAAATAAGTGGGCCCATTGGTGGGGCTATCACTTGGGGAATTCGGCCTTGTTGAGTTGGGTTAGACCTAATTGGACTGTTCCGTACCGCATATCCTTTGGGCCACTGATTTGCCCCTCTCCAAGAAAGAACATGAGGTTTGAGATCCTCATATGGAAGTGGGTATTTGATAAGGTTCTCATTGGTTTCTCTAGTGTTCCATCTAACGTTTAGTATCCCTTGAATTAATTAACCACCTTGCCCTAATATATATACATGTATTCAGTCACCACGCAGATGTGAAGGAACTCGAGGAAGGTGACACTGCCGTGGCTATTCTTCATGAGATGGAAGTGCTGCGGGTGATTGAGAAGGTCGTAGTAGGCGCATAATAAATCCGTCTACTTGGAGGTATTGAGGACGAGGACATGCGCGAAGTTCCTAGAACCATTCGCAGAAGATTTCCCTCTTCTCCTCGATAGCAATGGACAACTTTGGAGCCCAGTCATCGATGAAGGAGGTATCAACAATATTTTAAAATCGGATTCAGATCTTGACTCGATTAAGTTAGTGGGTCACGGGTCAATAAGTTAACCGTTCAAGTTAACATATGACCCGTAATACAAGAATAGTAAATACCAATATTCTTTTTCTTTTCTATGGCGGCCGGTCATAACGGACTACCCCTATTTGAGACCTCCTCTCATTAGGTTGTCTAGATTGGTCATCACCCTCTTTATTCACCACTTATGCCTAGATTCAGCCGAGCAGAGAAACAGATAGGGACCTTGACTTTCCCCCCCAGCATGGCCAAGGTAAAATTGTGTCTACAAAGCTAGGAACCCGACCAAGGGTGTCATGTAGTGTGTGTAATTATCATACTCGGGGTCCTCCTTCATGAAAAAGGAAGGACACCTTACTACCAGGGTGGCACTGGTTTGACTCTAAGGAAAGAAATGCTTTAGATACAGCCCATTCCAAGCGTGAGCGAGCTCCTCACCTTCTACGTTGACTAAGCGATAAGCGTTCCCTGAATAAGCATCCTTAACGGCAAACGGCCCTTCCCAGTTAGGTTGTAATTTAGACCTAGGACCTACAGACCGAATAAACTTGCGTTTCAAAACCATATCAACTATTTGAAATTTACGCTCAATTACCTTCTTTTAAATATAACATGAAACTCTCTTTTGATAGACGGACACATGATCGACCGCGTTCATCCTCTTCTCATCTAAGAGTTCCAACTGGATGAGCAATGCCTCTCGATGTTCATCAAGATTAAGTTCCTTATCGAGTTGTAGCCTTAGGGAAGGGATCAGGATCTCATATGGGAGCACCGCCTCCATCCTGTAAGTGAGAGCATAAGAGGTTTGACCCGTAGGAGTACGGACAGAGGTGTGGTAAGCCCATAGAGCTTCTACTAATCTTTCTGGCCAATCAGAGAATTTGTGAGATTCACATATTTTTTTCTGATTTTCAAAAGTATTTTATTAGTGGCCTCAGCTTGGCCGTTGTCTTGCGGGTAATATGGAGATGAATGATGCAATGTAATATCAAACTTCTTACATAGGTCCTGGAGCTCTTGAGAAACAAACTGGGGTCTGTTATCAATGACGATGCTGCTTGGCACTCTGAACCACGAGATGATGTTCCTCATGATGAAGCGACACACCATGGTAGCTTTAATCTCTGCGTATGCTTTGGGTTCAGCCCACTTGATGAAGTACTAAGTGGCGGTAAGGATGAAGGATTTTTGCTTGGCCTGAGAGTTAGGATCACCGAGCGGGCCGATGACGTCGAAAGCCCACATGGAGAATGGCCAAGGAGCGGAAAGAGGATGAAGAGATGAAGCTACAGCATGGATTTTATTAGCGTGGAGTTGGCACTTGAGACACCTCCAGACATAGAGGGAGCAATCTTCCTCTAGAGTGGGCCAATAATAGCCCTGCCTAAGGATTTTCTTCGCTAGAGCCTAGCCATTAACATGACCTCCACACTCACTCGAATGGGCCGCTTCAGCCACCATCCAAGCTTCATCATCATCTAAGCATCTCATGAGCATTCCATTGAGAGCGCGCCTGTAGAGTTCTCTGATAATGATAGTGTACTTAGAGGCGACTCTTCTGATAGCCTTACGTTGTTTGGCATTTGCCAACTCTGGGAACTATCCGTCTCTGCAATATAGCTCGATTTCATGGTACCATGGCAATTCTTCTTCCTCCAAGATCTCTTCTAATTCTGTTAAAGACACTTCCTTTAGATCTTCCTTCTCAGCCCTCGCCTCTACAACTTTCCTAAGGTTGGCGTACCAAGGATCCTGAAGAGAGGGAGCATCTAGTCTCTGGACGATGATAGTCTCAGTGCTTCGACTGAGAGGAAAAGATAGAGAGGAAGCGAGCGATGCTAGTGCATCGGCCAGAATATTCTGAGATCGAGGAGTATGGATATAGATCAGCTTGTAGAATTGCCTAGCTAGGAGCGTGACTAAATCTTGATATGGCTTGAGCTTCGGGTCACGGGTGCGGTAAGTGGATAGAACTTGCCACAGAACGAGCTGAGAGTCTCCTATAATCTTTAAGTGGCACGCGCCTAAGAGATAGGCGTGCTTCAATCTGGCTAGGAGAGCCTCATACTCGATGATATTATTGGTAGCAGGAAATCGGAGCTGATAAGTAAAAGGAATCGTCACCCCTTCCGGAGTGAGGAGGACAGTGCCTATCCCTTGGCCTTGAGAATTTAGTGCACTGTCAAAGTGAAGAGACCAAGAGGGATAATGAGTGAGGACAGAGAGATGCTCATCAGGGAAATCATCCTGAATAGAATCAGTGCAAGGGATAGGAAGATGGGCTAGATGCTCAGCAGTGGCATATCCTTTGACTGCCTTCTGAACGACGAACGTGATATCAAACTAAGAGAGGAAGCTCTGTCAGCGAGCTAACCTACTTGAAAGGATAGGTTTTTCTAAGAGATAGTGAATCAGGTCCATTCTAGAGATGAACCTAACTGGGTGCACTATAAAATAGTGTTTGAGCTTCTGAGCTACCCACACTAAGGTGGCACAAGTCTTCTCCATGGCAGTGTATTTGGCCTCAGCCAGGTTGAATAATCTGGAGAGATAATAAGTTACCCGCTCTTTTCCTTCATCATCCACTTGTGCTAAAATCGCCCCTAGGGAGTCCTCAATAACCGAAATATATAGGATAAGGGGTTTCCCAGGGACAGGAGGTTGCAAAATCGGGGGATCAGATGATAGACTTTTAAGTCCACCTGAAGGCCCTCCTGCAAGACTTGCTTCAGGAACGTGACCTTCATCATCAGCCGCCCACTGGGCCTTCGACAAAAGCGCCAATCCCGCCAGGTGGGCAGAATGGTGCTAACGCCTCAGCGGCAATTGCCCGGACCCCTACAATCACTGAGTTTGGCACGCCCTTAGCTGAGGCCCAACCACGGCCATCCACCACGCCGGTGCCAGAAAATATCATGGCACAGTGCCAGCTGATCGAGCGGATCATTGAGACCAAGCTCGCCCAGTTTGGAGAAGGGGTCGCGACTGTAGATCTCTGCAGTGTCCCCTATCCACTACACCACCAGCTCAAGAAACTTTCCCTGAAGTACGCCAAACCGCCGAAGCTACAAAAGTTCGACGGACACGGGTCTCCGCACGAATATTTGGCCTACTACATTACGGCCATGGGCGAGCTCACGTTGGATGAGTCCTACCTCCTTCGCTACTTCGCCACCTCACTTACGGGAACAGCCTTCCAATGGTATTCCTGCCTAAAGCCCAATTACGTCATTGACTGGGCGGATCTCCAAAAGAAGTTCCTCGACCGCTTCCAAACGGCCGAGCGAAAAGTCTCTTTAGCCGAGCTCTGCTCCCTCCGACAGAAGAAGGGTGAGAGCTCCCTCGACTTCATCAAGAAATGGCGAGACCTCAGCATGAGGTGTGTCAACCCGCCAGTCCAGGAGGACGCTATTACCATCTGTCGCCGAGGCTTGGCGGCCGAGGTCAGCGAAAAACTTCTCGGCACCAACATCAAGGGCTTCAACCAGCTCAATTCGGCAGTCGCCGAGATAGAAATGTTCTTCGCCGATAACCCGAGTTACGCTTCAGCAAAGGGTAAGCAGACGCGGGAACGCCAGTCCGGCAAGGAGGTGAACATCATCGAATTCACCCCCGCTACTAAAGCCAGCAAGGAAGCCGGAACAAGTAATTCTGACAAAAGCCCAGCTGATAAGTCGGCTGCTCTCTCCTTCTCAGAGCGTATGAAGACGCCCTTCTCCTTCAAGAAGGAACACATGAAGATGCTCTTCGACCTCTGCATGGCTTAAAGGATTGTCGAATTGCCTGAAGTCTGCAAGCGGGACGAAGCCCAGAAAATTGACGATCCCAACTACTGCCTATACCACCGTATGCTGGGTCATTCTCTTGAAGATTGCTACGTCTTCAAGACCCGGGCACAGAAGCTGATCTGAGATGGCTTGATCCAAATGAAAAGCGATCTTGTCGATCCTCCACAGCCACATATGTGGTCCAGACCAGCCAAAGCAGCACGTGCAATTCACCATCTGGTCAATGTGATCCACATGATGGTGGCATTCTCTCTCTCTGATGATGAATCGGAATAGCCCAGCACCAACCAAAGAGTGTGTTCGATCTGGTACCCAGGGTGGCGGCCCTGGCATGATCGCAGACCCCACTCCTTCCCCAGGGAAAGAACCCGATGATTTTTTGACATCCTCGTCGAGCTGGCACAAATCTTACCCCATGATCCGTCAGTAGATTACACTCAGTGGGACTTTAATCACCCCTAGTATTGTCCCTTTCATGCGCGAATCTGCCACGCGATCGAGTTCTGTGAGGAAGTCCAATATCTCATTGAGGAATAGATCCTGTGGGAGCAGATCGATGCCGAAGGAAATTCCATGGCACTTGTTGGATTGCGACAAGATGTCGAAGAAACCCAGGCTGTCGCTATAAATGCACCAGAGTGGCCCGATCTTCCCCAGGAAAATAGGCACGGGTCACCCTACCAGCATACCCCAGAATGGCTCGAGTTCCAAACCGATAATCGGGAGGCTCTCAAACGACTGCGGAGACGCAGGGAGTAGGATGCCAGTCGAGAGGCGGGACCGAGTACCTTCTCGGCCAACGTCATCCACTCTCCTGCTCCCTCAGCCTCTCCCGAGGCTCTAACACCACAGGCTGGTCAACTAGCCCCTACCACTCCAGCCGCACAATGGCGACCCTAGCAAGAGCTAGAGTTACTGCCCTTTTCCAAGGAAGACACCACAAGACTCCTTCAAGTCCTTCTTGGTCGAGAAGACGCCCTGGTAGGCGAGATCAGGATGGACTCTTCCAGCCCTTCTCGCCTCCCCCCTATTCTACCCCTATCTTTGACACCCGATGATAGAAAGGGGAAGCAAAAGTTGAGCGAGACCTTGGCTCTACCGAACTAGGTTCTCCCTACAGCTCGCAGGTCAGGCCCACCATCATAAAGGCCCTCCAGCGCGCGAGATCAAGACAGCCACCTGGGGCAACAAGGGCCACAGACGTCATCAGGTGTCGTCCGACCCTATTCTCAGCCAGACCACAGGGGTCCGATCGTGAAGCAAGATGTTGGTCACGCTCCTCAGGCCCCTCCTCAGCAGAAATCCCAGCCACCGCGGCTAAGGCATCAAACTGCGCACACGTCTTCAGACACCAACCTCAGTACACCAGTTCAACAGGGAAAGCCTTCCCAACCACCGCGATTAAGGCATCAAACGGTGCACACATCTTCGAACACCAGCCCTAGTACACCAGTTCAACAGGAAAAGCCTTCCCAGCCACTGCGGCTAAGGCATCAAACCACGCACACATCTTCAGACACCAGCCCCAGTACACCAGTTCAACAGGGAAAGCCTTCCCAGCCACCATGGCTAAGGCATCAAACCGCGCACATGTCTTCGGACACCAGCCCCAGTACACCAGTTCAATAGGGAAAGCCTTCCCAACCACCGCAGCTAAGGCATCAAACGATGCACGTCTTCGGACACTGTCACCAATACACCAACTCAACAGGGGAAGTCTTCGCCGCCACCGCGGCTAAGGCATCAAACTGCGCATACGTCCTCAAACGTTAGCATGAGTCAACCGGTTCCTGGTAAGCTCCCACACCAATCGTGCCAGAGTCAACAAGCCACGTCCACGTCTTCGGACGCCAGTCCCAGTATCCCTGCTTACCAGGAACTACCATCCGAAATCATCGAGCAGGCGATCAATGCTACCTTCCAACTACAACAATCAGAAGGTGCCTGGATTGAGATCCGGGCAAAGAGGAGTCACCGACCTCACCCGACCAGCTCATCGGCTCGACGGTATCCCCGTGCGGACCTGTCAGCTCCTGTTCCAGTGCCTCCTCCTCCTACTCCCCTAGAGACGATGATCGCCAAGAAATAGGAAAGGAATAGAGGGAAGAATCTCAAAAGGCAGCTCAAGAAGCAAGCAGAACAAGTGGCTGCCTTGCAGTCCCTAGTAGAGCTGATGCCTCTCCAGAGGTTACAGCAGCTCATCGACAACTTGGAGGAATACATTCCTCTTCACCCTACCGGGCCCATCTCACTCGATAGCTACATCTCATGGGAAGACATGCAAAAATGAGCTCACCTCTAGGACTGGGTCCAAGACATGATCTAGAAGGTCAAGGAAGGTGAAACTCTCCGTGTTCCGGAAGAGCTCACCTTGTTCTAGAAGGACAAGGAGATCACCATGGAACAGCTGGAACGGATGCTTCATGGCTGCACCTGTAACATGGTGGCCATCCCACCCCCAGACAATATCAACGCATCCCAGCGAGGTGAGCCGGTAGCGTCTAAAACCAAACAAACGATTGTGGCTCCACACAGACCACAACTAGCCCCAGAGTACACCGATCGTGGCCGAGGTCGCAATCGTGGATGTAGCAGAGGCCGCAGAAGAGTCCCTGAGCCGTCTCTCCGCCCATCTGCCTTCGATCCAGAACGGGTCATCCTCTTGCGAGGTGAACAACTTGCCCCGATCCCACCAGTGGAGATCCAGGGGCAACCCAGCATTTTTGACCCTACTGGCACCGAGGACATTGTCACCAGCACCCCGGTCCCAGCACCAACTCCAGCATGTCCGGCAGAACAATCAGAGGACGAACAAGTCCTCCAGTCTCCTGCAGATGAGCCATCATTGGCTTCTTTCTTCCAAGAGTCCGCGGCTGGCCATAGGTAGCCCGACCCCAGCAATAAAGGCAAGGCAGTGCGCCTCCCCAATGAGGAGCGACGCGACAGCCCACAGTAGGTCCAGCCTGACATACTACAGTTACTAGAGGACGCTCGAGCCTGAGCCGACCGTAAGGTTCTTCACCAGATGAAGCGCTTCCCCGCCAGTATCACAATCTAGGAAGTCATCACTTAGAGTAAAGATCTGAGGGAAACCCTTATCAAGATACTTCAAGAGCCACAAGTCTACGAAGTGCATGCGGCAGAAATAAAAGCTGCCACGTATGAAGCTTTCACAACCACTGTCACCTTCACGGAGAAAGACTTTTTGCTCTCTTCTCCATGCCATAACCGGCCCCTCTACATGAAGGGAAAAATCAATGGGCATGAAGTAAATCAGATTCTAGTGGATGCCGGTGCAGCTGTCAACATCATGCCCCTTAAGACTTTCAAGACTTTATATCTGACCCCTTTCCTCTAGAAGGTTCAGGCGGTCAAGATATCCGGCTTCAACCAGAAAATCGAGGAGGTCCTCGGTCGAGTGGATGTCGACTTGGTACTCGATGACTTCACCTCTAAGGCGACTTTCTACATCATCGACTCTAGCACATCCTACAAAGTGTTGTTGGGTAGGCCCTAGCTCCATGAAAATTGGGTCGTCCCCTCGACCCTCCATCAGTGTTTCAAATACATCAAGGATAGGGAACAACGCGCGGTCTTTGCTGACCTATCCCCATTCACTCCAGCAGAATGCGGCCTGGCCGATGCAACTCTCTACTTCAAGGGAATCAGTCCCTTCCCAGTGATCAAGAGCAAGAGCAACAGCTGGCCTTCAGAAGAGGAGGACGACCTCTTCTCCATTGACGAGGAGAAGGCTAAGCTTCGCTGGCTGTGTCTTATCACCAAGTCAACCACAGATCACCCTGAGAGGCGTAAAGTCTGTTGGCCCAGTTAGGAGGCAATCGAGAGGGGGGTGAATTGATTGCCCACCCTTATTGACAAATTTAAACTAAAATTAAACTAAACCACAGAGATGGTAAATGAAGCACTAAATCACACTTGATTAAGATGCATAATTGCTCCACATATAAGCACTCACAACTCTCAACATATGATGAAAACACTCAGATAACAATGATTGAACAGACAGTTTATAAAATACTTGTCTCACTGACACACTCGACAAATGAACGGATGGGAGAAAATGCAATCACACAATGGCAAACGATGGCGTAATGATTTTTTAGGAGGTTCGGATGCACCAAGTGCCATCCTACATCCACCCCTCTCACCTCAAGAGGATTTCACTAAAACCACGCTGCACGACAGCAGCAACCACCACACACGGGCGCGACGGCCCATACATGGGTTCTCGCTCGATGACGAGAAACCCCATACACTCTCGAAGCACGCTCTGAAAACATCTAAACAAGAGTAGAATAGGAAAATACAAAGCCCAGTTCTGAGAATAGCAATCTAAGCACAATATGACTAAGAAAATGATCAACAAGATGAATCTCCCCTAAATCTTTCAACCAAAACGGAGATGTTAGATGGCTGCTAGAGAATGAAGACACAAGAGAGAAGAATAATAGAGTCTAGTCCAAATAAAGTATAGTCTACAGTACAGGAACATAACCAACGTTAAGTGAACACTCAGCCCGGTGAGCGGACTACTTAGAATCTCTGCACAACACCCTCAAATCTTGAGGAAGAACCACTACACTTGAAAAGTAGGGGGTGAGTCTCATCTTACTGGCTCAATAGGGGTCTCGTGGAACCCCAACTGTAAAACAACGACGGTAGCGGAACGTAGCAACAACAATAGGAGCAAGAACGACAATGACAATGGCAGAAGGGATAGCCGCCACAGGAAACACGGTGGCCGATGCAACCTCGACTCTACAACTACTCCTACCGGAATAGAAAACCAACACCCTTATCCCTCAGTTGGGGGACTACCAGACCACGAACCACCCTGGCTACACCACGAGGGCAACCATCACGACACCACCATTGTGGAGGCCTGTCCTCACAGACGAAGGCTGACTCTTAGACCACGCAGTCCAGAACCACGATCACAACCTCACTATCGTGAACTCTACATGTCTAGGGAGAACCCTTGGTAATGACCACCGAGAACCCAAGGCCTCTACATCGGGAAAGCACCTGGAAACTACATACAAAACTACCTCTCAGAGACGATAAATAGAACTCGTGTCACGAGAAGCTCACGTCACACGACGGGAGTACCTGCCCACCAGAAGCAAGGCCGAAAGCATCCACTGACGTCTTACATCGCGTCGCAGTGTCTCCTTACATGGCCCAGGCGAAAACTAAGACACGCACAAGTAACCATTAATAAGGACAGGGACTAGAACGGGTTGTGCTTGTTAGCACGGGTCCGAAGCCCCCAACCACGTGTGCTCACATAGATCATGTGCTCTAGGTCAGTCCCTCAAGTTAGTTTTCCCCCTAGCCTAGACTCAGGCTGCACAGGCGAGGGGCCCTATGATAACCCACCTAAAAATCATCTCTCTGGGTCATGCTCTCTACCACTCCAAAGTGGATCCACACATGCATGTGCAGGAAAGCTACGAGTAGTGGACGGGTCACCAACGTGAACACCGAAAGCCACGCACGCATCCATTGTGAGTAACGCGGAGTAACAGGTGACTCAGGGCCACCAGACACAAGACAACCGTCTAGACCTAAAGACCCGAAGCTCCTTAAGTCACGAGACTCAGGTCAAGACCATCGTATAGGGACAGCTCCATCCCGTCAATCGGCCCTACTCCTAAGGTCAAAAATCGTTGGTACAATAATCCACGAGGTGATTCACACCCGTCGAGGCCATTCCCCAATAAGGGAACACAGAAAACTCTAGCCCCAGGCTGGGTGACTGGACTCACAGTCTAAGGCCATACACATGGCCCACATGGAAACCACTTTCCGGAGAACACACATCGTGTGGGAGCAGCCCTTCGCACTCATACTGACTCACGGTGACTCAATCTAGCGAAAACACGGATGCCCAAAACACGCGGGGTCACCCAGACCCTCAAAACCCATGGATACGCTAATCGAAATAACTCGACACCTCCAGACACCCCAAAATATGGACACAGAACCCACGGGATGTCTGGGACATCCACGAGGCCAAAGGTGAATCACTAGGTCACAATCGGGTCGATCGGGGGCCAAAACAATGCGAACAGCACATGGCTAACGTGAAAACTAGGTGGCGGTCTTCCCCTAGACCGTCACCTCAGGGGGCAGTCTACTCTGGACCGCAACCGTTAGATGGTGGTCCCAATATGATTGCCACCTTCCGAAATAATCAGATAGAATGCGATCATCTCCCAGACCACAACCCTAAGAATGCAGTCAGGGGCCAAACCGCATTCTCAGGGGCCTACGAAAAACACGTCGACGCTCCCTCTGAGGGTGCGTCGACCCCGCCAGGTGGCGTCCATGCCTAACTGTCACCATTAGGTGGCCTTCAGTCACGAGACCGCTACCTGGAACCAACATATCGGGTCAAGTGGCGGCCCTCAGTTGACCGCCAGACCACCCGAAGGCAGGTGACAGTCCTTGGTACGATCGCTACCTGCTTCTGAGCCCGAAAATGGCGAACTCAGCAGAAAATGCCATTCCATGCCCCGATCACCCCCAAGTGATGGGGAAAAAAATGGGAAGGTATTCCCCAGCCTCTCTTGCATCGAGAGGACCCATTTAAACCCCCAAAAATGTAAGCAAAATGTGAAATCCGACGCTCACCCAAAAATCATGATTTTAAACCCCCGACGAGAAATGAACCCTCTCGGCTCACCTCAAGCGACCAAATCATAGGAAAATGAATTACAGGATCCAAGGATCCATCCCCCTACCTCCACAGAAGAGATCCCATGCTGAGGACATCAATCCACCGTGAAAACACTTTTTAAACTGCGGCCGACTTGTGAATCCATGAACTACAACCACCATCTCGATCCTCGTCCTGTCTACATCGCTCCTCGCCCAACGAACATCACCTCCTCACCCTCATCCACCTCTCTCGGCCGCCCAGACAAGAGAGGGGGAGAGGAGAGAACGTGAGAGAACAGAGAGAGGGAGAGGAGAAATGAGAGATGGGTAGAGAGAAAAAGGGGTGGGGTTTAAATAGAAAATCTAGAATTTCTAAAAATTACAAAAAATAGGAAAAAATCCAAGCTCCAGCCCCCATCCCCCTGCCATCAGGTCGCCCTCCCCCATCACCACAACTACCATTCTCACCCTGCAGCTCTTAGTTGGTAGGCAGTAGATCTGGTACCGGTTTGCAGAGCCTGGCATGTCTTCATCATGGGCATTCTGGTAGTGTATCCTATACTTCTGGAAATCTCTTCGAGGCAGCTTCGCAGGCAAGGTGGTCTCGCATCCATCCAATGTCTGCACTGCCCGAGAGAGCCATTCTCCCTCGACTGCGCAGAGCTGCTCTGGTAGGGAGCCTGAGCCTAACATAAGAAGCTACCACGGTCGCTCCTGAGTGCTTCTGGATGTTATTTTTGTCTGAGGCATTCCCCTCCAAGCCCTATGCCTATACCAACAAGAAGAACATCATTCGGATTCTGGAGCACTGTGTTCCAGCTTTTCTCCCTAGGGTGTATAGGTTAGTCTAGCAGAGGCAATTTTGGACCACCCTCCACCTCTCTCCACCTCATTCTCTATTCCGGCCCCACCTGGGGGCCTCGTTGGTCCCTATTCGAAGATGACTCACCCACGGATGCAGCGACACCGACCCCGCCATCATCAAACCTCCAGAGATCTCGTGACAGTAATTTTGCTCAGACCCCTGTGGTTCTGAGCACAGAGCACCTAGTCTCAGGCTGCAGACTAGAGCCCGAGTGCAGAGGCTCCCATGACCAGCACTCTGATATTCTTGGGGCGGTGTTTGGCTGAGGCATTCTCCTCCAAGGCCTCTATCAAAACCATCAAGAAGGGAGTCATTTGAAGCCCACAGCACAGATTTCTAAATTTTCTCCCCGGGGTGTGCAGGTCAGTTCCCCTTGAGTCAGATCCGACCCTTCCCACCATTCTTGTTCTCACAGCCTACTCCGACCTCCTCTGGCCACAACGTGGGTCTCTGATCAAAGAGGGTTCGTCCACGATCGCAATGGCTCCGATCCAGCCATCATCAGACCTCAGGAATGTTCGTGGCTGCCACTTCTTCCAGCAACAACAGTTCTGGGACCGCCAGAGCCAAGTCCGACCATCTCTGATCCCCACCCCGCCTCGGCCACTGTCGACATCAGAAAAGTCTTCAAAAATTTGGGCATCATCCTGGGCCAATCCAGGACATTTTAGCACTCGTTTCGTCATCATCCGAAGTTAGTGGAGTCCGTGGCGGCGCCGTCAGTGACTTCCTATCTGGCAGTTCCAGAAGCGGCCAGAACCGACGTAGCTCGGCAGTTCGGATTTAGTTCGATTTTCCCCACCCCCGCCTGGCTGGCTTAAAGCCCCTCCCTGTGGGAGGTAGTGTTTGAGTGTAATCCTACAGTCTCCCACCCTTAGTCCAACCCCTTGAAATAGGTGCAGTGTTTGTTAATTAATTATTCAGGTTGAAGCTTCATCGGCGCGGCGTGCGGGTAAGCCCACGCTTCCTCGCTCGCCCTCGTCTTCGACCGGGATCAGTGTCTTCACGCCGATCAGGTGAGCTTCTGGACCCTCTCCTTGCTTATTTATATTTTACTTATTTAGTATTGCTACCTAGCTCCGTTGGATGGTGAGTGAGTGTCCAGTCTCAAATTACTATTGTATAAGTACTACCGCGGGTGAGTTGTGAGAGAGCCATTACACCCCACGCCCTCGGCGTACTGGCCGCCCGTGAGATTGGGCATCCTAGAACCCTTAGGGGTTCAACCTTAAGCTAGCCAATCCCCAGAGCAGCGAGGTCCTGTCCAGGACCCTCATCACCATCACCGAGTTGCCTACGGGCACTAGTGCGCGCTTAGCGAGTCGAGTGAAGTTACCAGCCCGTGAATGTGCTTACTTGCTAGGTCCAAGGGGTCGTTTGGTTAGTTGTTGCATTCCCTTAGTGTGTCACACCCATCGTGGTACCCTCATTAAGCGGTATATCAAAAGGCGTCGTGGGAAGGTCTGATCACGCCGGTCTGGAAAGTGGCCTTTCTAGTGTCGAGGAAGCCCTCGGGCTCGTCCTTCACCTCGAACCACTTTGTGATCGGGGTCACCACCACCTTCCCAGGTCCTGTCAAATCAAATTGTTATCAGAGCAACTTCTCAACTTGTCTCAACAAGTTGGTCCTAGGGTGCATATGCATTTATTGTCTCCGGTGGATCATCATGGCTATTCCTCTATGGTCAATTCCATACAATTCGGCCCTCCACAAGGGTCCGATCAGTCCACCACTCTTGGACATCATTCTAGATGAGGATCTTCGCTTTGACAGATCGAGTCCTAGTGTCTACCTAAAGTGGGAGGCTACCATGGAAAAAGACTTTGAGAGGACTATGGTCTATGGACATGCGAGAGTCCGCATGGCCAAGGGATGACTTCGGGTCAAGCCAAGAGTAAATGGGAACACATAGTGGACTTAAGGAGGGCCATGAGGCAAGAGCCCATTGCCTCATGGGAGATGATGAAGGTAGAACTTAGGAAGATCTACGCTCCCCAATGTCCCCCTTCCTACTAAGAGAGCCATAGCCCGAGGAGCACCACCACTCCTCCTTTCTCTCCTGACTAGTCTAAAGC
Organism: Amorphophallus titanum; assembly: GCA_024336825.1. Lineage (NCBI taxonomy): Eukaryota > Viridiplantae > Streptophyta > Magnoliopsida > Alismatales > Araceae > Amorphophallus > Amorphophallus titanum. Next base: position 46,966,625 of record JANBPO010009603.1, on the reverse strand, counting down.
AACCTTAAGGGCCCAACCTCCACGACACCCCTCACCTTCTCCATTCCCACCCGGTCAACCCAAGACCTCCCTTAGGGCCCCACAACCTCCACTCGGCATCGCCGAGTCACCCACGGGTTCGGGGTGAGCGTCGAGTGAGTCGGCCGCCAAATACGACCCGTTTGAGTTACGCATCGTGCTTGCTAATAGGTCCAAGGTCGTGTCACATCACTTATGGTGATTGCTATCATCAAAAACATAGGGACACAATAATCAAAAACACAGGGACACAATAGTGCGGCGCGCGGCTTGGTCATTGCATGGGAGGCGGTTCTTGCCTGAAGAATGGCTTATTCCCGTGTTTTCAAGTAGGGTAATAGAATTCACCTCACATTTTCATGTTTTTTCACATGTTAGAATGATATAATGCCTATTAGAATGCTAGTTTCAATTCAATTTATGCATGGGAATGGTTTTCATTTTACCCTTGTGAAATGTCTAGCATGGCCTTTGTTATTTACATTTTTGATGTAATTCATGTGTAAAACTAGGAAAGGATAAGTCTAAACAGGTTGTTCCCTTGTTTCCCCATCAATTTGAATCGATTGGGAGGAGTCTAGACCTAGAAATCTTAGGCCCAGACCCTGAAGAGAACGCGACACAAGGGAGCACCGCATTCTTAGTAGGTCACGCTGTAGGTGTACACCGCGTTATGGTCAACATGGCATATCGTGCCACCGTGATCTGAAATTTTATGGTTTTTCGGAGGTGGTGGATAACGTAGTAATGGGAGCCACTGCATTCATTATTAACACGTTGTAGGCTTCCACCGCGTTCCTGAAGAACGCGCTTACAGTGTCCGCCGCGTTACTGAGGAATGCACCCAATGCATCCTGCGCGTTCTCAGCAGAGCCAATTAAGCCCTTGATGTTGATTACTCATGCATCTAGGTTAAGCTATTAATAGTTTTGCATTAATTGCTGCTTTGTATTATGTTTATATCATGTTTATTTCCCCATGTTGAGTGATTTTCCCTTTCTTTGTGATGGATCCACTAGTCGTAGTCCGACGACCCTTTGAGTCCACCCACCATGGAGAGGTGGCAGGGCAGTCCCAGTGTATGATTTTTAGGCTAGTTTTCGTGGACCCCCTTGCTTTGTAGTAGTGTCCAACTGGGGGGGAAAACTAGCTAGAGGCCTGGCTCAAGGCATTGAGCTTGTGTATGCACACTTGCTTAGGGGCGTGGACTTGCACTGATGAGCTTGACCCTGACTAGTCCTTGCCTTTGGTTATTGTTACGGTGTCTCAATTACTGTGATCGAGGCAAGTGGGAGACACCTGAGATGTAGTGTAAGTCGTCAGTGGACGCGTCTAGTCTTTCTTCTAGTGGTTGTTCCTTCTCTTGTCACTTAGTTCTATGGAAAGTTAACTCTAATGCTGATTGCATGATTTTAGTGTTTAATTATGTGCTTTATTAGCTGTCTTTTAATTGTTAGTTTTGTACAACTTTCTTAAATTGTTGATATTGCATATGACTTGTTTCTTTTGTACTCTTTGCTGCAAGGTAGGGATCTACAGGACCTCTACTGAGTCAATGAAATGAGACTCACCCTTTATCTTTCAGGTGAGGCGCATCAGACGTCTGGTTTCCCACGTGGTTTTGGCTGCCAGTCTTAGTAGAGCCAGTGTGGTCCACTCTGGGGTATGCCCCATGTAGTTGTACTCTTTTTGTTATTGTATGTATTGGGCTGGTACTTTGTACTTCTGGACTAATGTATAACTATAAAACTCTAATCATGCAAATTTGCTTCTGCTAAACGTCACAATTTCTTAATATTACGCGTGTGATTGTAGATCCTTATACACTCTTACCTCTTTTCCAACACTTTCGAAGCCTCATCAACTCTTCGGTGGCGTCCCCAGGTCTTTGGATATCGGGTTATCGGTATTCGGGAAACTGGTTCATTACAGTTGGTATCAGAGCGTATTAATTGTGTATAAAGACCTAGAATTACAACTATCTAGAACAAGCCCGTGTACCACTTCTTGCTAGCTTTGGTTGTAATCTGCGTTTACTTATGGTTTTGGTTGTGTGGTTTATGTGTAGCACTAATGGCGCCAAAGCGAAGGATGTGTTTCAAAGCGAGAGTGCCTATGGATGTGCAAGGGGAAGAGAGCGGATCATCGCCCTTTCCAGTGAATGTTGGAGGTCAAGGCTATGCTAATCCTAAAATTGGTGAAGGTATGACTTCTCAAGGTGGCCGTGGTCAAGCTTTAAAGGAATTCCTCTTGTTCCACCCACCTCAGTGTGATGGGCAACCTGATCTGGATGCGGCAAGGGCATGGTTGGATGCTACCGAGCGAGTTTTTCGATCTATGGAGTGAGCTAATGATGAAAAGGCAATGTTGGCTACTTTTTAGTTGCAAGGGGCAGCGCTGGCTTGGTGGACTTCCAAATGGGAAACAGCATATCAACCTCGTTCTCTTCGACTGATTGGCTAGCGGGAGTTTGTCTCTTCATTTAAGCATACTTATAGTCCGGCTTATCTCAAAATGGATAAGATGTATCAGTTTATAGAGTTGACTCAAGGTGATATGATAGTCCTGTAGTATCGCATTAAATTTATGGAATTGGGTCGATATGCTCCTCATATTATAGCAGATGAAGGGCTGAAGACTCAGCAATTTCTCTGAGGATTGAGGCCAGAGTTGAGGCAAGCCACAGAGATATAACAATAAGCAATTAAATTTCATTAGATCGGTTTACTAAGTCAGAAATAAAATTACTTTTTAATTAATATTTTCAATTTAACAATTATATACCAAAGTCCAATCCAAATGAAAGATAACAAGTCTAACAGTACAGTCAATAGAAAAGAAAAGACGTATCAAGAAAGTCGGGGGAAGCCTAACGAAGGTACCAGCTGGCAGAAACGAACTCGCACACCAGGACCCGCGGAAGCAGAACGAACAATGACCCACCTGAAAAGCAGGGGTGAGCATCGTGTCATTGGCTCAATAGAGGTCACGCGGATCCCCACTGGAAAACACACAGTAACATAGAACAAATAAAATAACAGGTAGTAAAGTAGGAAAAACTACACTAGAAAGCTGCAACACTATGCTAAAAAGTAGTGAAAGAAAAGACAAGGAGTAGGAGTAGGGAAGAGTCTCAGAAAAGGGGAAGAAACTATACCAGACAAGCGGCTACCGAACTAACCTCGACACCCCAAACTACTCCAAGCAGCAACAGGAAGGCAACTCTAAGCTGACAAAGTCTGGAGTTGTCGATCTGTCGACACTGCAAGGGACTTGCAAAGGAGACAAAGAAACCTAGCAAAAACCTAGACAGACGTACACCCAGATGACACGACCAGAACGTCGTGCACACTACCCCACACATGACTAGAATGTCATGCATACGACAGGACACTGACCTCAAGTGCAGCCATGAGAGGGCTAACCCGGAAGGTCACGACGCACAAGAACCGTGAAGAGGACCGCGAAGAGTCACGTGCCATGTGACTGGTGTACCTCTCACTAGAAGAACAGCCAGCTGCGTCCACTGACGTCTTATGCTACGCCTACTAGTGTCTTGTCCGCATACCCTACCGCAAGGAGTAGGCCGAGGCCAAGACACTGTCAGAACCAGAACCAAAGTACCGTCACAAGTGACTAGATAGGGGAACGCCTATCGATGTCAGTCCAAAGCCCCTGACGACGTGTGCACACACTGGCTTTTGCCTAAGCCAGGCCTCTAGCTAGTATTCCCCCTCTGTTGGACGCTATGGTTGGACTTGGGGCCCACGGAACTAGCTTAAGAACTGTATATCAAGAAAGTACCCCGCTACAAGAGCCGTCACGTCGTAACGTGACGTAAGGCTACGACTAGTGAAGGCTCACAAGACACAGAGACTCAAAACATGAGTGTGGAAGTACAGACAGGCAAGAGAGCACTGTCACACATACTCCGAAGCACCAATGGCAGTGCAACCACTACCGACAAACTCGGGACAAGGCAACTAGACCTAGTCATGTAATGATCCTTGAGTCAGACAACTCGGAGGCAAGATCATCACTAATAGTGGAACAAGCCACCAATCGGTCTAATCCTAAGCCAGAGGAAACGACGCTGTCAGAGGAAGCGACTCATAGAGACCTGAGGGAATACTGAGGACCCTCAGCACACCTGGACAGGCAGATCGAGGTAAGATGATACCTCACTGTAGCCAGAAACCATGTCTCGAACTGGACAGAACTGTCGAGACACCCGAGGCTACCTGTCAACCACTGGGTGACACCAGGTTGACCGAAAGTAGACAATGACGACTCAACAATAGGAAGGAGAATCCTACCATAAGCAAGAAGACTCTTGGCTGCCTTATGACGTAGTCTTAGCCCTCATAGGATGTCAAGAGACATCCATGGGAAAGCGGGTAGACCACAAGGGCAACCCAAGACAATCGGAAACCAAAACGACAGAAAGTAGAACTCTAGGGTTGTAACGCTCCACCTTTAGACCGCTACACGGAGGTGACAGTCTGCGGATGGGCCGTTACACTCTAGAGGAGACAGGACTGTGGTAGTCTAATAAAGGCGCGCCACATGGATGTGACGATCGAGGAATGAACCATCACAGACACCGCCCTACAACAGTAACCTCAGACGAATGACACACGGACAGACACCGAACAGAACCGGTCATCACGGCCAACAAGACTGTAATGGCCTGCTATAGGCAGGTCACACGCTCTGACGTACCCAGATTGGGCTGTCAGGGTGACCAGACCTACAACAACCACTCAAATGAACAACATGTAACAGTCCAATATGGACGTGTTACAGCACCCTGGTGCATGGGGGTTGGGCCGTTAGAGCCAACTGACATAGCCAGTCAAACATACTATGACGGTCCAAAGAAGAGGCACCACAGCACTCTGGCGGTCTAAGGCAAGGCCGTTAGAGTGAACCGACTGATATGGACATCGAGGACGAGAGGGTTGTGACGCACCAACAAGGGGACGTCAGAGGACTGTGACGCTCCAATACTGGACCATCACACTTCCACAGCCACAACTGACCAACATGCTCAAAGGCATGTGACAATCTATCGTGGGATCATCAGAGACTATGACGGTCTCTGGTACAACTGCCACATTAGTCCGGCAAACAAAATAGTAGAAAAGTCGAATCGGCCCGTTCCATGCCCCATTCACGCCGAAGCGCAGGGGAATAGGCACATGATGAAAAACAACTTCTGGAAGCTAAAAAGTCCATATGCACACATCAAAACGCGAGATCGGGGTGATTCCTACGAATCGGCCCAAAACGAGTTGGGCCCATCTTCCCGTGGCACCCCTGACCCATCCGAGGGGCAAGCCAACCTTATGGCCCATGTTTCTGCCCTTGTTCGCCAAATGGACCTAGCTCAGGTCCAACGCCTTATTGCAAATCATCTTCATGGGTCTCCTTCTCCTAATGGGCCTTTTTCTCATCTTAATGGGCCTTCCCTTCATGATGGGCCTTCTTATCTTCATGGGCCCCAATGGGTCCTCATGCTTATGCTTCTTCTAGGCCCGCATATCCTTCCACTCCTGGAATGGACTTCTCTTCTTCTTTGCCTGGATCCTCTCATCTGGCTCATCATCACCATCCTGGTCCAAATTCTCAACCTCTTACTCAAGTTGGCCCATATTCTTCTCAATCTCTCCCTACCCAGGAGATGATTGCTCAAGCCCAACGCCAGCTTGATGAACATCAATGCCGAGTTGATCCCAAATCCTCCTTAAGTGTTCCATTCGCATTTCAGAATATTCAACTTTCGCCATCTTCACAAATTCCCGCATATCGTTGTTATGGTGAAGTCAGTGACCTATATGTGCACTTGAAGGTGTTTCTTTATGATTCGGCCCAGTTTTGACATGACCAATGCTTGATGGCCTATATATTTGGTCTCTCTTTGGAAGGTCTGTCTTGGGATTCGTTCGTTTCTCTTCTGTAAGAGCACATTGTGAACTTTCAGATGGTTCAAGAGAAATTTCTTCAACAGTATCAAGACTAGGTTGGGCCCAGATATTCTATGGTGGATCTGGCCCATGAGAAGATGAAGCCCAACGAGGATTTCTGCACTTTTGTCGACTACTGGTGTCACCTGGCTGCGTAAGTGTTAGGGCACATTCCGGAGCTGGAGCAAATCAAGATGCTGATTTCTAATGCAACGCACGAGTATCAGTTTATCTTGGCCTTTAATGATATCACCTCTTGGCAACAACTTTATAGCCAAGTCCGCTTCATTCGCTAACAAATTCAACGTTCCCTTGACCTTGAGTATTCCCCGCCTTCCATACCCACATATACCCCACCATCGACATCTACCTCCTCATATCAACCTTCACCCTCCACGAGTCAACCCTCCGCTCCTACGCACCCGTCCATTCCCGCATACTATCCCTCCACACATCAATCCTCCGCATATCAACCTTCCATAATTCAGCCTCTCGCCTCCTCATACCTACATCTGCCTCCACCTCTGGTCAAGGAAACACCAAATCTCGAGCAGGTGGATGTCATCTATGTACCCCCTCATTCCGCTCCACATATGTCTTCACCAAATCCCTTCGCTACTAGCCAAGCACTCTTGCCTACGCAACCCCCACAACCCTCTCCACAACCGCCTTCATCTCATATCCCTCAGCATCCGTCTTGTCCAAAGCGGGCTCCTCCTCGCTCCCCATTGTCGGAGTGTTTCACCGACATTTTCAAGGCTTTGATGGCCACTCACACATTGTAACTCCCTCCGATTGTGCCTTGACGACCCGTGGTTGGGAATATGCTTCAGTTCTATGAATTTCACCACCAACAGGGGTATTTGGTCGAGGATTGTCCCGAGTTCTGGGAGGTTGTTCACGGCTTGGAAGATCAGAAGAGGATCGATTGGTCCGCTATTCGCAAAGTTATTCTACATCTTCGTAGCAAGCAGCAGCAAGAAGCACCGCCCAGGCAGCCATCTCCATCTTTACAAGACCCGGGGCACCCCCGTGATCATTTATCTAATATGGCACCCACTCCATCATCTTTGCCCACTTCATCTCCATCTCCTACCCTGGCTCCACAACCTCCACAAACCCACACCTCCGCTCAGGCTAGTGCCACCTCTCCAAACCCGTTACCAACACCTCCACTCCCAACGCCACTTGACGTATCATATCAATACGCCGATGTTGGGCCCCACGGCCTTCAACTCTGCCTTCACCCTCTCCACCATCTCCATCTCCACCACCATCTCCATTACCCTCATTATCATCCTTATCATCTAACCCATCGCCATCACCACCGCCTTCGTCTCACCCGCCTTTACTGCCTTCACCTTCTCTGCCACCATCCCTGGTCGAGCCTAAGCAAACCATACCTTCAACTTTACCCCCACCTACACCTCCACCTTCACCTCCACTCGAGCCTATCATTGGCATATCCCCTTTGCCATCACTAGACATCCCCGTCATGAAAACCTCTATGCCATCTGAACCTCATCCTCCACTTCCTTTCAACCCATGGAGCGGGTGTGCGCTACCATTGGTGTCCCTTGGGTCTAGCCCCAGGGAGACAATGAGCCAAGTTAGGACAATTCATTGCCGGTTGTTCATTTCAAGATTCAAGATTTCATTTTCCGCATGTCGATACGATTCCTGGTCCCTAGCTATTTTGGGGATGATAAGCCCATATTGCCTATATTGGTTGTCAAGAAGAGTTCCCTTGCATTGGTGCCAGTTTCTTCTCAAGCGAGGCCGGTGGCGATCTCATTGCTCGCTGGAGGATCTATTATTGGTGCTGTTATTTCCCCTCGCTCTGTCGCAGTTCAGTTCACTAGCCAAGGAGGGTTCTCCATCCGCATGGTGCTAACCCATACGGCCGCCAGGAGTTTGATGAATTCTATGTTCAAGGGGCAATTGGCCAAGACTTAGAACTAAGTATCTTCCTGCCACGTACCGTCAGAGGCTCATTGATAGGTGGCAGAATCTCAACCAAGGGGACCGATCCGTGTCTGAGTACATCGTAGAGTTTGATGAATATTTTTTACGATGTGACATCTCAAAAGAGAGCATGATGCCTATTTCTCACTTTTGTCGTGATCTGCGGCCCCACTTTCAGTATGAACTCTTTCGCCGCAATGTAACCACCCTGGAGGCCACATATCAGGTTGCTCTCGAGCTAGAGCTGTTTGAGTTGGAGTTCGCTCCCGTCCAGCAACCAGGGACCATCAATCAGTGTGGGTCCGACTCTCGTATGAACCCCCTCGCCAGGACCCCACTACTCTCGAACCTCACTCTCTCCCTCCAAGGGACCCACACCCTTGCCAGCAAGCACCATTCCCCACTCCCCGCCCTCAGCAGCCCACTTTGCTGCCCGACCTCAGCTCCCACCACCCCCGATCCATTGAGAAGACAAGGGAAATGGGCTGATGATTGGTGGAGCATCTTCTAGCATAGGGCCACGTGACCAGTGCTAAAGGTGTGGTGGGATTGGCCACTTTGCAGCCAAGTGTCTCACTCGTGAATCGTTGGTTATTTCAGACACTACAACCCGCGACCCCACACCGGAGCTAGTGCCAGTCAGCTATGAGCTGGATCCAGAACTCACAGGGGAGTTCTTTGATGAGCTTTTAGAAGAGCACGTTGCCGTCCCAGGTACTCAGCCCCAGGACAATGTGCAATTGGGTGTGATCCTCCCAAACCTCTGAACCCCCATTAAGAAGTCAGTAGGTACATGTTAGGGTGTCTAGGAGTTCCCATCTTTGGATTGTGTCGTTTGTATGCGAGTATTACTTATGGGTGTCTAGGTTTGTCTAGGGCCATGTATGTCTGTTTGCTTATACAGTTTGTTTATGGAGTTTACATAATGTCATCCCAAAGGTCGGCAATGCACGTATAAGGAGTTAGCTGATGCACGCCGACGCACCCATGAGTTTCAAAAGGGAGAGTACGTCATAATCAGGGTCATACTTGAATGGTTTTCCCTCGAGGACTATAAAGAAACTCTAGGCCTACGGTGCCAGTCCTTTCCGACTCGTGAAACAAGTGGGTTCAAATGCGTATGTTATTTAACTACCACATGTCTATGGTGTCAGTTCGACATTTAATGTTTCAGATCTGGTAGTATATCGAAACCCCGCGGTGATCCCTAGTGAGTTTTGGACTTTCTCCTCCTGTTGTGAGTGACACACCACCCAAGAGTCCACCTCTTCCAACCTCAACGCAAATATATAGATTGTATACTAGATGAGCAGGTGACCACCACCAGGAACGGAGCCTACTGTTGGCCCAGAGAGATGGCAGACAAGAAGGGGGGTTGAATTATCCCCTTGTCGAGATGGTAGATTTTAAAAACAACTCCAACTAAATTCAGCGAAATTAAATCAACTGGCGTTGATTAGCCTAAATAGACGTGAGAATAACAAATTCTCTCAAGCTTTCTGATCACACACGGATAGATAATGCAAGCACTCAATGAAATCAAGCTCAACACGGATAACGGAGGTAGCAATGTGTAATGATGCAATGAATTAAAAATCTATTTGATGGACCTGTGAAGGGAGATAGAGGAAATGGTCAATCACACAGGCAATCACACGAGACACAAGATTTTTAAGTGGTTCGAGACCAAAACGGGCTTCCTACATCCACCGCTCATCGAACCTGGTGAGGCTTCACGACATGCTACGAACCGTAGCAGACGGGGATGAACCCCAACCACAAACACGCTGCTTCTGCAGCAATACATGCACGACGGCATGAGGCCTTGCCTCAACACACTGCCACTATAGCGCGCACACACACACGTTCAGGGAACATATCCCAGACACGACAACCTCACAGAGTCGCAGCTCCATCCTCACACAAACAAACACGGGGAGCCTTTCCCCACAATAAAACCACACACGCGGAGATACAACTCCACCCACACACAACGTATTCTCAGTTTAACAAACAAAGAGGATATACAATATGCACCTAAACAAATATCTATGCTCTAATAGAAGAATAGATGAGAGAAGAAAGATCCCCCTCAAATCTACAGTGAAACCACGTCCATTTGGGTAGTAGGGTGCGTTGGAATGTTTCTTCGCGGAGTGGAAGCCAACCGAGGGCGTAGGAGACGCCCAAGGACAAGTCTTCAGTAGATGCCTTCAGACTGGAACAAATTCGCAGAGTTGAGCTTGTGGACGATGTCCTCCTCTTCTTCTTCTTCCTCCTCCAAGAGATCGGTGCCCTCACCCACGTCCTCCTTCACCTACAGCAAATAGGAAGATGTTAACTCCGGAGGAATACCTCCCATCGTGGGAGAATGCGGCTATATAAACAAGAAGCAAGGTTTGCACAATAAGACCACAAAGCCCATGTCAAAACTCTTCTAAACCACACCTAAGACATGTGGTGAAACCCTAAGGGTAATGGTGTAAAACACCACCCCAATCGGATCTCATCCCATGGAGTTCGCAACCAAAACGGCAAACCTGATTCGGGTTGCCCAGAGAAAGTGTCGACTCCTAGAGTCGACACTTTTCTCAACACATTGTAAAACTCAACTCGGGAGCTACAAAAGCGATCCGAAACTCTCCAAAAAGGATCCGAAAGACCTAATAAAGATCCAATAAAGATCCAGGGCATTACATCCAGTGATCTCCAAGCTTCAAACTCCATAGCAACAGTAAGGCAACGAGCAAAGAGAATTGTGTGTGGGTGACTTGGTCGTCGGCTAAGGATGCCGATGGTATGTCGCTTGTACTTACCTCACGCGGTGTTTCATCATGATGCACAAGTCTATCCCCACGACGGGTGAGACGTTATAACAAGGGCGAACGCCCCGCCATACTGGGATTCCCCCTCGCGTACTCGTCAACCGCAACCATGCACGCACCATGACGACACGCTTCCCCACAATCGGGAGGCCATGTCCGCTCGCTCGACCCGATCCTTGATCAACCCTCACCCAGACACCAGTCTGACACTTTCTCCAGTTGCCCAGTTACAAGCCCCTCGTTCGGCGGAGCAAACATGGCCCACGTCACGAGAGGAGTCCCCTGTAAAACACGTGGATATCCGCTTTGTCACGCATTGACCCGGGGACCGACCATCGTGTCAGAATTGTCCCGCGGCTTGTGCTCGTTGTACCTCGGCCACTATGGTCTGCCTGTGAAGCCATATAGCTCTCAGAAATTATATTGTCATTTGAACGAATGTGCTCGCATCCATGTTCAGGCCCTCAGCCCCCCTTTTGTGTGTCACCTAGCGTGAATCCCCAGCACCTCTGAACCCAGCCAACATCATCCTGTCTAGTGCGAACTCACAGCTGCGAAGTGCTCCCTGCTCTCCACCTAGGACTTTTGGCACATACAGACCTCTCTTTAGCATGGAGCGAAGGTGTTCAGATTCAATTCGATGTAAATAAACACCGACTGCTTGCGGTCGGTGGGAAAAGACGTCCTGTACATGACTCCCCACTGTCGCCTGCGCACTTGCACCTATGGAACCGACCTTCCCTCCACGTGTCTCCCACCTCTCGAGTCCACGTGCCGCGCCCTGGCGGCATTTCCCCTGTCAACTTTTGGTTCCATGGGTGATTGTCGAGAAATCGATTGGCACGCCCGCACCCCAGCCATGTTTTCTCAAAAACTAGGAAACCTCTCATGCCACTCGCTCTCCCCTCAGCTTTCCGTAAAAGGCGAGTGCACGGTACCACCTTGAGAAAGATACGGCCATGAGAGGAAGTGCCCAAAACACGCTAGATTCTGGCATCTCCACCCGTCACCTTATCTCACCCCTCAGTTCGGTCACCGCACACACGTGCGCCCGTAGCCAACACCCGCCGCCCGTGAACAAAAGGATGGCACACCCAGTGGGACGTCTCCCGCCTTCCTTCTTTCTGCTAAAGAGAAAGCCTGTGCCAGCCCTGAAGTCCCAGTACCTTTTTCCTGTTCTTGCAGGAGAGGTAGAAGGAGGGCACCTGCTCGCACTTCCCAGCAGCTTCCAGTTCGCATTCCAGTTGTCGGATTGCGTTCGACGACCGTCAGCGGCCGTCGCCCCTACTCGTCCAGCACATCAACAACTATGGCGGCTGTCACCTACGGTCCCATCATCATCGCCACCCATGCGCGGGTGGGTTATTTGGCCGTGCCGATCACTTTTGGCAGTTTCACCCCCGTCGTTGGATCGCCCTACTTCTTGGGTGTGGTCCCCGTGGCCGCTCCGCCGCCACCCCCAGCTCCCGTCTCTCCCGGAGCCATCAACACGCCACATCAGTAGCCAGTCTCAGCAGCCAGACTGAGTGTCAGACTTGGGTCTCCCGTTGCCGGTCCCCGTAGGGGTCCCGGACCAACTCCTGCCAGGGTAAGCATTAACCCCCAAACCCAGTCTCGACCGACTCCCGATGCGGGCTTCACGCCTCGAGTTCTGGTCCCCACTACTGCAGTTCACTCGGACTTCCTGCCCTGGGCCTCGGTTAAGTCAGCATCCGGTGTGGGTTTCCACCCCAAGGTGCCCAACTCCTTGGCACCCTACTCGGGCCGTTAGCCCCGAGCCTAAGCCGAGCCAGCTCCTCGCATGGGTCTTCCAACCCGGGGGCAGGGCTCCCTAGCATCTCGTTCGGGCCTTTCGACCCGAACCTCTGAAGTGTAACCGCTTCACCCAGGTCGTCAACCCCTGGTTCGAGGCTGCTCAACATGCAGACCGAGCGTACAACCCTGGGGTTCCCCGTGGATGGCACCTGGCGTGGACTATCCGCGTCAAGTTTCGGATCCCTTAGCTCTATCACGGGGGCATGTCCCCCACAACTTGACGACGTCGGCTCCCAGTATGGGTCTATCTCTATGGGACATGGCGGCCCAGGTGTGGACCGAAGGCCCTGTATCTCACCTTCTGGTCCCGTCAGTTCCCATTCCAGGCTCAAGGTCTCTGGTCGCCGACATCCCGGTACCCCCTGCAGTGTCAACTCCGAGTGCAAGCACGTCATTACGAGCATCCGCAACATTATTATCGGCTCGGGCGAAGGCATACACTCGAGTCACTCAGTTGCCGGCCTTCACTGTAGACTTCGGGTCTTGGGGGAAGATTCTGGTATCCTTGGTAGACGGTCTTGTGTCACCAGCATTTACAGGCTGAGTTTTCTCCGTCTACCATCTTGGGGCGGAATCGTCTTCGGTTCCCCAGAAGAAGCGTCGTCATGGCCATAAAGGCAAGTGACTTGCCGCTGCCACCAACAACTCCGGCAAGACCCTTCTTGTCGGGGATTTACGAATTTGCCTAGATGGGGGCGAACCTATTATACCCCTAGAGCGGATCGTCTCTACGGTCCCTACTACTAATCACTTCAGCCTTCTGCGTCAAACGCGAGAAGACAAAGTGGAGCTCAGAAGGGCAGATGCCCCGACAGCGGCCCAGAGACACCAGTGCCGGTTTGGTGTCTGAGCTCCCAAGTCCCGTTGAAGAGATAGTGACAAGGGAGGCCAACAGTCTGACTTGAGAAGGATCTGGGTTACCCCGGAGGAAGCTCAAGCCTTCCGGAATGCACGTCTTAGTAACCCCTTTCGGGCACTAGGACGTCGTGCCAAGCAAGACGCGACTGATTCTGCAGCCGCATCGTCTGACGGCGCCCAGCCATTCGGTGCCTCTCATTCAGATAGGCGGAGGCAGAGACAGGCTCATTCCGGGCCCCACCAACTTCCATCCCCGAGTTTTCCTCAGGCAGATGCCACGACAGAGACTCCTCTACAACGCACCTCGGTCTTTGATAGGCTGGGGACACCCGTCCACCCCAAGAGGCACTCCCAGAAGAAGCAGACGGTCCGGCTCCTCAATGATGCAGTCAAGGTGTTCGCGTGTTATACCACCAGGCACCAGCCTGAGGTTCAGACCGATGATCTAAATCAGCCTATATCCCACCTCCGGAGGCATCGTCACCCAACTCAGCCGCCGGCTCCGGTCGGCCACGTTGGCACTTCTACCGGACCTCAGGCATCGGCACGAGCGGAGGAGGTCCCCGTCGAGGATCGTGCCATCCCTGCCAATGTGGAGCCGATCAATAATGACCCTCCGGCCAATGAAGTCCAAGAGGTGACTCTTGAGACTATTATGAAAGAGAATCAGCACTTGAAGGCCCTCCTATAAGACCTGTTGCAGGAGTGTGACCTCCACCCTCAGCCGCCTACTGGGCCTTCGACAGAGATGCCGGCCCCGCCAGGTGGGCAAAATGGTGCTAATACTTCAGCTGTAGCTGCCCGAACCCCTAAAATAATTGGGTTCGACATGCCCCTGGCCGAGGCCCAACCACGGCCATCCAACACATCGGTGCCAGAAAATCTCATGGCACAACGCCAGATGATCAAGCAGATCGTTGAGACCAAGCTCGCTTAATTTGGGGAAGGGGTCGCAATTATGGACCTCTACAGTGTCCCCTACCCACTGCATCACCAACTCAAGAAGCTTCCTCCGGAGTATGCCAAGCCGCCGAAGCTGCAAAAATTTGACGGTCAGGGATCTCCGCACGAGCACTTGGCCTAATATGTTATGGCCATAGGCGAGCTCGCGTTGGACAAATCCTATCTCCTTCACTATTTCGCCACTGCGCTCACGGGAACGGCCTTTCAATGGTATTTCCGCCTGAAGCCCAACTCAGTCATCGACTAGGCGGATCTATAGAGAAAGTTCCTTGACCATTTCCAAACGGCGGAGCGAAAGATCTCTTTAGCCGAGCTCTGCTCTCTCCGACAGAGGAAGGGTGAGAGTGCTCTCGACTTTATCAAGAAATGGCGAGACCTCAGCATGAGGCGTATCAATCCACCGGTCCAGGAGGATGCCATCACTATATGCTGCTGAGATTTGACGACCGTGGTCGGCGAAAAGCTTCTTGGCACCTATATCAGGGGCTTCGACCAGCTTAATTCGACCGTTGCCAAAATTGAGATGTTCTTTGCCGATAACCTGAGCTACATCTCAGCGAAGGGTAAACAAGCGCGGGAACGCCAGTTCGGCAAGGAGATGAACATCGTCGAATTCATCCCCGCCGCTAAGGCCAGGAAGGGGGTTGGGACAAGTAGTTCCAACAAAAGGCCAGCTGATAAGCCGGCCGCTCTCTCCTTCTCAGAGCGTATGAAGACGCCCTTCTCTTTCAAGAAGGAACATACTAAGATGCTCTTCGACCTCTGTATGGCCCAGAAGATCGTCAAACTACCTGAAGTCCGCAAGTCAGACGAGGCCCAGAAAACTGACGATCTCAGCTACTGCTCCTACCACCGCATGCTAGTTCACCCAGTTGAGGACTGTTACGTCTTTAAGACTCAGGCCCAGAAGTTGATCCGAGATGGCCTTATTCAAATGAAGAGTGGTCTCGTCGATCCTCCGCAACCACACGCTTGGTCCAGGCCAGCTAAGGTAGCGCGAGTGGTACACCACCCGGCTAATGTGATCCACATGATGGCTGCATTTTCTCTTTCTGATGACGAGTTAGAGGAGCCCAGCACTAGTCAAAGGGGACGTTCGATCTGGTGTCCAGGGTGGAGGCCTTGACACGATCACAGACCTCTCTCCTTCCCCAGAGAGAGAACCCGGTGGTTCTTTGACGTTCTCATCGAAAGGGGATAAATCTTGCCCCGCGACCTGCCGGCAGACTACACTCATTGGGACTTTAGCCACCCCCAGTACTGCCCCTTCCATGCACGAATCTGCCATACGATCGAGTCCTGTGAGGAAGTCCAATATCTCATCTAGGAACAGATCCAGTGGGAGCAGATCGATATCGAGGGGAATTTCATGGCACTTGTTCGGCTACATCAAGCGGTCGAAGAAACTCTGAGCACCGCTAGAGATGCACCAGAACAGCCAGATCCTCCCCAGGAAAATGGACACAGTTTGCCTTATCAGCATCCCCCAGAATGGCTTGAGTTCCGAACCGATAATCGCGAAGCACTCGAGCAATTGCAAGGGTGCCAGGAGCAAGACGCCAGTTCTGAGGCGGCGCTGAGCACCTTTTCGGTCAACATCATTCATTCTCTTGCTCCCCCGGTCTCTCCTGATTCCTTGACACCACAGACCAGTCAACCGACTCTTGCCACTCCAGCCGCGCAATGGCGACCCTGGCCCCCCCCCCCCCCCCCCCCCCCCCCCCCCCCCCCCCCCCCCCCCCCCCCCCCCCCCCCCCTCACCTTGCTCAGAGGGGGGCGTCACCTTGCTCGGGAAGGCGTCGTCGAGCTCGGGAAGATGGCTTTGCTCGAAGGGGAGTGGAGGCACTTGCCCATGCGCGCTCGGGAGCGTCGACGTGCTCGGTGGTGGGGAGCACACCTGTATGGTCGAAGGGGGGTGCTCGGAGGCCTGGGCTTGGAAGGGGGGAGGGTCTGTGGCGCTATTCGCCCTCTGGCAATGACCGACGACAGTCGGGATGGTGGGACTACTGCAGCGGGTTCGGTGGGGCCCCAGGCTTGGTCGAGTAGTGGTCGACTACTCGGGGTAGTTGGGTGCGGATGTACTCTTCGAGACGTTGATTGGGAGGAGGGAAGATGGGGTGGGAGCGAACGTGCAGGAAGGTGGCCTTGCTCAGAGGCCGAGCACAGGCCGAGCATGGGAAAGGAGGTACTCGCCCATGCATGCTCGGGAGGCCGACATGCTCGGAGGGACGTTGCCTTGCTCGGAGGGGAACAGAGGAATAGGGGAAGATGGGGAAGTGGAAGAGGGAGCCTAAACAGTGATTACTAAACTAATCTATCTAGGATAACATTGAAAATGAAGGTGGTGGAGGTGGACAGCGGCAAAGTGGGTGGAGGTGGGGATCTATCTCAAGAGGAAGGGGAAGCTCGATTGGGGCCTCTCGTCCCACCCTTCTTAGGGACGGTGTAAGCGGGGTTCTCCTTTGCCTTGAGGGTGGCGGTGGAGGAGGTGGACTGTGGTGGCAGGGTAGACAGAGGCGAAGGTAAAGCTTAGCTAGGGCTTCTCACCCGACCCCATCTCAGGGCCAACGCGGCTGAACTTCTCGATCCACCTCCGAGGTGATGACGGCGGTGTTGGTAGTCAAAAGATGGCAATGGAGGCGGAGACGAATGGTGGAGGTGAGCGATGGTGGGGACTGGTCTCAAGAGGAAGGGGAAGCTTGGTTGGGGCTTCTCGCCCACCCCCATCTCAGGAATGATGCAGTCGGGCTTCTCCTTCGCCTTGAGGGTGACGGTTGTAGTCGGAGACGATGACGGTGGTAGTGGAGTTCGATGGTGAGGTGGATGGTGGAGGAGGAAGTTCGTGGGGCTTCGATGGAGCTTCTCACCCATCCTCGTCTCAAGAATGATGCACTGGAGCTTCCACAGACATTCTCCATGGCGGAGCGGAGTAGGGTTGGGCTTCTCACCTGGGGTTCCAAAAATGGAGTGATAACACAATAGCCATGGCTAAATTGAAAACTATTCTCATTGCATTGTTATCTCGTAATAGGAAAGGGGGGGATACATATAGGGGGAAGGGGAAAGCTAAAACGTCACAAAGACATGGATTACAACTAGAGAAACAGCACGAATTGAAGTCCTCGGACACCGAAGCATCGGGGGTTGGGAGTTGGCCGTTCTGGCATCTACAGGGAGCAAGCGGTCTCCAGGGGACCGTCCCCTGAAGGAAGCGGCCCTTGGGTGGCCATCTCTTTCTCCTGGGCTTGCTAGAGCTGATGATGACGACATTTTTCATTCCCATCAGCTTCGTCTAGTGAAGGGCTTTCTTGTCGGCTCGAGCATGAGCATCCTCCAATGAAGGTAGTATATCTGACTGAGTCTTGCGCGAACTGTCACGCTACTCCCCATCGGGGAGTTGCACTGCCTTACCTTTGCCACTAGGATTAGACTGCCTCTGATCCCCTATGGGTTCTTGGAACAAAGGCGCCAAGGATGGCTCTTCTAGAGGCAACTAGCAAACTGGGCCATCCTTACCAGATGAACCTGCCTGTTCTTCGGAAGTAACTGGGACTGGAGCAGGGACTGGGGCACTAGTGATGACCTCATCCATGTCGGAGGGATCAAAAATGCTGGGCCCCTTCCGAACTTCTATCTCAGGGATGAGGGTAGGCTCCTCCCCTCGAAAGAGGATGATTCGCGCTGGGTCGAAGGTGGATGGGTGAAGCGGTAGCTCAGAAATCCTCCCGCGGCCTCCACCATGCCCTCGGCCACGACCTCGACTGCAACCTGTATTTCTCAGAGTTGGTTG
Source organism: Amorphophallus titanum (assembly GCA_024336825.1). Taxonomy (NCBI): domain Eukaryota; kingdom Viridiplantae; phylum Streptophyta; class Magnoliopsida; order Alismatales; family Araceae; genus Amorphophallus; species Amorphophallus titanum. The sequence goes on along the minus strand of JANBPO010009603.1, from coordinate 46,948,425 downwards.
TAGCCCAAGTGGGGCGGTTGTAACGCCCTGGAATTGTTTAGATCAAGATCCGTGGGTTTCAGATCACTTTCGTGGGTCCCGGAGCATATTTTCTGATTCACTTAGATTATTCATCTGTCGAGCCTTCGGAACCCCGTGTTGGGTGAACTGTTATGTTTTCCAACTCTGAGATATTACCAGCGCGTCGAGCATGTTTCGAGGATTAAGGAGATGATTTTTTCCTATTTTTTGTATTTTTCAAAAATTCTAGATTTTCTATTTTAACCCCACCCCTTTTTCTCTCTCCCCATCTCTCATTTCTCCTCTCTCCCTCTCTCTCATCTCTCACGTCCTCTCCTCTCCCCCTCTCTTCTCTGGGTGGCCGACGGAGATGGACAAGGGTGAGGCGGCGAGCTTCGTGGGGTGAGGAATAGCTGGCACGGGATGAGGATCGAGGTGGTGGAGGCGTGGCATTCGTCGGGCGCGAGTTCGTGAACCGCCGAGGGTTTCGTGGGCGTTTCACATGGAAACGGCGTCCACGGCACGACTGGGTGGATCTCCAGAAGAAGTTCCTCGACTGTTTTCAGATGGCCGAGTGAAAAGTCTCCTTAGCCAAGCTTTGCTCCCTCCAACAGAAGAAGGGCGAGAGCGCCCTTGACTTCATCAAGAAATGGCGAGACCTCAGTACGAGGTCTGTCAACCCACCAGTCCAGGAGGATGCCATCACTATCTGTCGTCCAGGCTTGGCGGCTGAGGTCAGCGAAAAGCTTCTCGGCACCAATGTCAAGGGGTTCGACCAGCTCAACTCGGCAGTCACCGAGATAGAAATGTTCTTCACCAACAACGCAAGCTATGCTTCAGCAAAGGATAAGCAGACGTGGGAACGCCAGCCCGGTAAGGAGGTGAACATTATCAAATTCACCCCCGCTACTAAAGCTAGCAAGGGAGCCAGAACAAGGGGCTCTGACAAAAGGGCAGCTGATAAGCTGGCTGCCCTCTCCTTCTCAGAGCGTATGAAGACGCCCTTCTCATTCAAGAAGGAACATATGAAGATGCTTTTCGACCTCTGCATGGCTCAGAGGATCGTCGAGCTGCCTGAAGTCTACAAGCCGGACGAGGCCCAGAAAATTGACGATCCCAACTACTGCCTATACCACCGTATGCTAGGTCATTCTGTTGAAGATTGCTACGTCTTCAAGACCCAGGCACAGAAGCTGATCCGAGACGGCCTAATTCAAATAAAAAGCAGTCTCGTCGATCCTTCACAGCCACATACGTGGTCCAGACTAGCCAAGGTAGCACATGTGGTTCACCATCCGGCCAATGTGATCCACATGATGGCGGCGTTCTCTCTCTCTGATGATGAATCGGAAGAGCCCAGTGCCAACCAAAGAGAGCGTTCGATCTGGTACCCAGGGTGGAGGCCCTGGCATGATCGCAGACACCTCTCCTTCCCCAGGGAAAGAACCCAGTGACTTTTCAACATCCTCGTCGAGCGGGCGTAAATCTTACCCCGCGATCCACCGACAGACTACACTCAGTGGGACTTTAATCACCCCCAGTATTGTCCCTTTCATGCGTGAATTTGCCACGCGATCGAGTCCTGTGAGGAAGTCTAATACCTCATTGAGGAACAGATCCAGTGGGAGCAAATCGATGCCAAAGGAAATTCCATGCCACTTGTTTGACTACGACAAGCTGTCGAAGAAACCCAAGCTGTCGCTAAAAATGCACTAGAGCAGCCCGATCCTCCCTAGGAAAATGGGCACGGGTCGCCCTACCAGTATACTCTAGAATGGCTCGAGTTCTGAACTGATAATCAGGAGGCTCTCGAATGACTGCGGAGACGCAGGGAGCAGAATGCCAGCTGAGAGGCGGGACCAAGTACCTTCTCGGCCAATGTCATCCACTCTCCCGCTCCCTCGGCCTCTCTCGAGACTCCAACACCACAGGCTGGTCAACTAGCCCCTGCCAATCCAGCCGCACAATGGCGACCCTGGCAAGAGCTAGAGTCATTGCCCTTTCCCAAGGAAGACACTGCAAGACTCCTTTGAGTCCTTCTCGGTCGAGAAGACGTCCTGGTAGGTGAGACCAGGACGGACTCTTCCAGGCCTTCTCGTCTCCCCCCTATTCTACCTCTATCTTCGACACCCGAGGATGGAAAGGGGAAGCAAAAGTTGAGCGAGACCTTGGCTCTACCGAACTAGGTTCTCCCTACAGCTCGCAGGTCAGGCCCGCCATCACAAAGGCCCTCTAGCGCGTGAGATCAAGATAGCCACCGGGGGCAACAAGGCCCCCAGATGTCATCAGGTGTCATCCGACCCTGCTCTCAGCCAGACCACAGGGATCTAGTCGTGAAGCAAGATGTTGGTCACGCTCCTCAGGCCCCTCCTCAGCAGAAATCCCAGCCACCATGGCTAAGGCATCAAACCGCACACACGTCTTTGGACACCAGCCCCCAGTACACCAGTTCAATAGGGAAAGCCTTCCCAGCCACCGTGGCTAAGGCATCAAACCGCGCACACGTCTTCGGACACCAGCGCCAGTACACCAATTCAACAGGGAAAGCCTTCCCAGCCACCGCAGCTAAGGCATCAAACCACTCACATGTCCTCGGATACTGGCACCAATATACCAACCCAACAGGCAAAGCCTTCCTCGCCACCACGGATAAGGCATCAAACCGCGCATACGTCCTCAGACACCAATACGAGTCAACCGATTCTTGGTAAGCTCCCACATCAACCGCGGCAGAGGCAACAAGCTGCGTCCACATCTTCGGATGCTAGTCCCAACATCCCTGCTTACCAGGAACTACCACTCAAAGTCATCGAGCAGGCGATCAATGCTACCTTCTAACTACAACAATCGAAAGGTGCTTGGATTGAGATCCGAGCAAAGATGACTCACCGACCTCACCCTACAAACTCATCGGCTCGACGGTACCCCCGTGCAGACCTGTCAGCTCCAGTCTCAGTGCCTCCTCCTCCTACTCCCCTGGACACGGCCATTGCCAAGAAACAGAAGAGGAATAGAAGGAAGAATCTCAAAAGGCGGCTCAAGAAGCAAGCCAAACAAGCGACTGTCTTGTAGTCCCCAGCAGAGCTGACGCCTCTCCAGAGGTTACAGCGGCTCATCGACAACTTGGAGGAATACATTCCTCCGTTAAGGCTGCTCGCAAACTACGGCCGTACTTCTTGGCTCACCCTATCATCGTCCTCACTGATCAGCCACTATGACAAATCCTCTAGAACCCTGATGCCTCAGGGAGACTGATCAAATGGACCATTGAGCTGGGGGAGTTCGACATCAAGTTTTGCCCGAGGACTGCAATCAAGGCACAAGCCCTCGCCGACTTCGTAGCCGAATGCACCAAACCCATCGACGACCTCCCCGAGCAGTCCGTCGGACCCACATGGGAGCTATACGTCGACGGATCATCCTGTGCTGCGGGAAGTAGGGCGGGATTGGTCCTACTCTCGCCAGTAGGGCTCAAGCTTTAGTACGCCTTGCGGTTCAACTTCCCAACCACAAACAACGTGGCCGAGTACGAGGCGCTTCTCTCAGGGCTACGCATGGCGAAGGACTTGGGAGCGACTAGCGTGCGCGCATACAGTGATTCCATGCTCATCGTCAACCAGGTGAGAGGAGAGTTCGAGGCACGTGAGCCATCCATGATTAGGTACCTGGAGGAAGCCAGGGCCGCGCCAAAGGAATTCTCCCACTTTGAGGTGGTCCACATCCCACAGGAGGAAAACATCCGAGCAGACGCACTGTCTCGACTGGCATCAGCCATCATGGTCTCCAACTCGCGCTCGATCTTGATAGAGGAGTTGTCAGCACCAAGCATAGACGAGCCGACGCCCCAGGTAAATGCCATCGACCATGAGCCCTCCTGGATGGATCCCCTCCTGGACTTCCTTCTTCGGCAACACTCTCAAGCGACCACGCAGAGGCTCGACGTACACAGGCGAGAGTAGCCCACTTTACCGTCGTGGATGGCAAGTTGTATCGCTGCTCCCTCTCAGCCCTGCTATTGAAGTGCTTGTTCCCTACGGAAGCCAAGCAGGCCATCCGGGAGATTCACGAAGGGCTCTACGGAAGCCATATTGGGGGGCGATCACTCGCGAGGACGCTGATCCGGCAAGACTACTTGTGGCCCACCTTGCAGCAAGACTGCCTTAACTACGTCCGAAAGTACCCTCAATGTCAGAAGTTCTCCCATCTGCACCATCGGCCAACTACGCAATTACATGCTTTGATGGAGCCCCGCCCATTTGCTCGATGGGGGGTGGACATACTGGGTCCCTTCCCAGAGGCACAAGGAAGGAAAAAGTTCCTCATAGTCGCCATTGACTACTTCACCAAATGGGCCGAGGCTGAACTGCTGGGGAAGATCATGAGCGAGTCAACTTGGAAGTTCGTACTACGAAGTATTATTTGTCGCTTTGGGATCCCACGGGTCTTTACAACCAACAACGACAGACAGTTCGCGAGCACCTCTTTTCAGGAGAAGTGCTCGGAGCTTGGGATCTGGAATCACTACACTTCGGTGGGACATCCCCAGGCGAACGGGCTGGTGGAAAATGCTAACCGGACATTGCTTCACAGCATCAAGACCCGGCTAGACCAAGCAGGAGACTCATGGGTAGACTCAATCCCGAGCATCCTGTGGGCCCACCAGACCACCGCTAGAGCCGCCACCGGAGAAACACCCTTTCACCTCGCCTATGACGCTGAAGCAATGGTACCGGTGGAGATCTCCAACCCTTCACTGAGAGTGGGACACTTCGATGAGGCCAGAAATAACCAGGCGATGCGAGAAAACTTGGATCTGCTCGAGGAAGAGAGAGCCAACACCCAAGTAAAGCTCATAGCATTTCAATAAAAATTGGCTCAATATTACAACGCCTGAGTCAAAAAGTGACACTTCTTCCCAAGAGACTTGGCACTACGGCGAGCAAGTGTGGCTGACCCAAGGGGGGCCACCAGAAAGCTCGCACCAAATTGGGAAGGCCCGTACAGGGTAGCAGAAGCACTCGGCAAAGGAGCGTACATGCTAGTGATGCTGGGGGGGAAGAGATACCCAGGACGTGGAACTCCGTCAACCTCAGGAAATTTTTTCAATAAATCGTCACCAGCCGTACTCCACTAAGATAAGTTACCTACGCATCACTGAAAGGTTACCCAAGGGTTCCCTAGAGGCGAGCACCGCTTCCCTCGAAAATGAAAAGGTAATCTACGGGTTCCCTAAAGGCGAGCACTGCTCCCTTGGAAACAAGAAGGTAACTTACGGGTTCCCTAGAGGCGAGCACCACTCCCCTCGAAAATGAGAAGGCAACCTACAGGTTCCCTAGAGACGAGCACCACTCCCCTTGGAAACGAGAAGGTAACCTACAGGTTCCCTAGAGGCGAGCACCGCTCCCCTCGAAAACGAGAAGGCAACCTGTGGGTTCCCTAGAGGCGACCACCGCTCCCCTTGGAAACGAGAAGGTAACCTACGGGTTCCCTAGAGGCGAGCACTGTTCCCCTTGAAAAAGAGAAGATAACCTACGGGTTCCCTAGAGGCGAGCACCGCTCCCTTCGAAAATTAGAAGGAGACCCAAGGGCCTCTTAGAAAATGGTCCCTTTGCAAACAATGGCTATGAGCTGGTCCACCAAAAGAAGATACAAGTATCGCGAGGACACGCGTACAGAGGAACGACCAGATGCGTATCATACGAACGCCTCATCATCAAAAGGTACATGTCCAAAACAAATCCAAAAGAGTTTTATTCCTTAGAGATATTCCATTCCAAACCAAGTATTGTGTTCTCCTTGAAGCCGCTAAGGCTGGTTCCTCGATAGCATTTGTTCGTCAGATTTCTATCTCATTTCCCTTTGTTTTTCTTGCACACTCACATTGGTTGCAACACATCCACGTTAGCTGGTAATCGCTCTTCAATGGTGTCTTTCCTGTCGTGCCCTCGTGCACATTTTTCAATTAGTAGTCTAGTTCTTTCATCCAGCGTTCGATGCTGTCATGTAATCATCCGAGGATGTTTCATTCAGAACTATGAAAGGTTTCCATTGCTTAGTGTCGGAGGCGTGTCGCATCACACCTTGGCATCTACTTTTCAGTCTGTTCTTCTTCATTTCACTTGTCGTGCTTTCACTTCATTTCATCTCACTCCCCTGCAAAGCAGACGCCAAGGCAGGGTAGTTGTAGACACGTCAAATTTGATGCTATGTCGGCTAAATCTCATATTACCTTGTGATAATCAGATTGGACTTCAATATTTGCTTGATATGGAGTTTTTGCATTCTTTGGTAATTAACGCCTTAATCAAGGGTGTCATTTTGTGAATAACGACTTTTTCAGGGTCGTCACTTAAGTAAAACATGCCCTTTGGTAGAGGCGTCATTTCCTGATATTCCTGATTTTTATGAAAATTGGCTTCAAATAACGCCCTTCATGGAGGCGTTGTTTCATAATAGCGCCTTTGTGAAAGTCATTGTTTTATGTATTTAAAAATAAAAAAATTATAGGAAAATCAAGAATGATGGCTCTCCACATGGCGTCATTTTTGAATAGTGACCCGTCGTGTGTCGTCATTTCAGTTCCGTGTCCGTCTCTCCCGCGTCTTTCCCCGGTAGACTCCTACTTGGTTTTAACTCTTTCATTCGATTACGGAAGGGTAGTTTTAGAGGGAAAGGACTGTTCTAGTTCTAATCCTATTGGAATAAGGACCTTTATAGATTTCGTCACCCTATAAATAGTGGTCTTTGGCCATCGGTCTAAGGTTAATGGTCAATACGGTGAATGGTGAATAGTTGATCACATAAAGAGATTCTTTTCTGCCAGTTGAAGCGCTCCCTCTTCCTTTTCCTTTACTGCTAACAGGAGCAGTAGGAAGTTCTTTATTTTTATTCTTTGGGTCATTGCGTCATTGATTGCATATTTATTTATTCCCTCATATTATCATATTCTCTCTCCCAAATCTCTTTAGGGGTTTTAAAAATAAGAAAGGTGTGTTCATGTTACAATTGTGCTATTCTCTCTTTAAGATTTGATACTACACTATTTGGCTAATCCATCTTTCTTTCTCTTTGTTTGTTTATTTTACAAGGGTAATCAAATCTGAAACCCTTTTCATCGGCCGGCCGATTTGGAGAGGAAGAAAGGACTTGCAATTTCCCCGCTTCATCACAAGGTATGCGATCACTCCTTTATTTTTGAGGGAACCCCTTTGGCGATCACACTTCCTTTTTAGCATCTCATGCTTAGTTCTTTTAGTCTCCTCTTCTTTCTTTGTCCTTTGATCTTTTAGATGTCATATGATTGATTGAGTGACATTGTTCACACACGACCCTAGGCGATAGTGGTTCCATAACTACTGCGATCCCACGTTTCCCTCGCAAGGGATGATCGTCGGGCTAGCTAGAGTTTCTGTTGAGAGACGTCTCCACCTGGAGAACGCCACGGTAGTCAGCCGCTCGGCATACCTTAGTGTGCTAGTGCAGGCCGCACTTTGAGTCGGTCGTACGTCTTAGCCTGGTCGCGTCACCCGTCCCACATCAAATTGGTATCAGAGCATGGTTTAGTCTAGGGTAGTTATTATTTACAAAAAAAAAAGAGTCTTGTCCTTAGTTTGCATTAGTTAGTGCATTCCAACTTTTGGGTCATTGCATGCCCAACTGGCGAGGTACCCAATACCATCGCCCCACATCTATGGCAAACCCACGGGATGCCACCTCTGGAGACTTTCACTCCTTGCATGAGGCAATAATGGCCCTCGTAGCCTGGATGGACGAATCCGAGGTGACCTTTAGGAGCTTCGCGGACCGTATGGATGGCTGACTTTACGCCATGGAGGAACGCATGGAGTCATCCGATAGATCTGTCCAAGATCTGGTCGGTCGGTTGGATACGATGTCACACAGAGACCCTCCTAGGGCGGCCCCGGGCCCACCCACACCCACTCCAGCGGTGACCCAAAGCCAAGTCTCACCCTTGGCCCAGGTCTAGCCCACCCTCACGGCCCAGGACCAGCCCGCACATGCTCCTCAGTCGGCACATGCTCCTCAGCCCGCCCCTCACTGGGCCCCCGAACCACAGCCCCGTGACCTTGGTCTTGAGGACTATGGGTCCGATAATACTTATGAGGGGTATGGCCGACGCCGTCGTGGCTTTCATCAGCATAGGAATGAAGAGGATGAAAGAGTCCTAAGGACCATGCGAGCAGACCCTCCCACATTTGATGGGTCCAAGGCTTTGGACCTGAAGGTCTATCTTGATTGGGAGGCCAGCATGGACTGATACTTCGAGTGGTTCGAGATGACGGACCTTCGGAGAGTCAAGTTCGCTAAAATGAAGCTGTTAGGGCAAGCACAAACTTATTGGCGCAATGTGGAGAGCTCAGAATATGATATGTTGCTATCATCAAAGCTAGACAACATATGCACAACATTATGCTCAGTTTATGATTATGCTTATTATTGCTAAATGCTGACACTCGACTTATGTAGGTATGGAGCTACCTGTACCTCCCTGGCCTAGGGCTAGGGAAGGAGGTACATCCAGACTGGATACCCATCGCAAGGCGGTGGATAGTGGCTTGGGACATGGGATGGCTACAGCGCCTATCGCGGGCGATTCAGGATGACATGGACACATTTCCTTACGGGTCGATAAGCTTCTAGACTTCTTCTCTCTAAAATGCACTGAAATGCCTATTAAATGCTGGTCTAAATGCTGACACTTGACTTACTTGCCCTCTTAGTTGCGTTGGACACCCTATCGTGATGAGGGTCATGAGGGATAGCCCTGGGTGGAGTTGGCCCAGGCATACGCGGGACGAGAGATCTGGCTCCACTGCATGAACATCATCGAGCCTCTCCATCACCGCCTGATCATGAGGATGAGGGGTGTCCATCAGCCAGAGGTAGAGTTCCCTGCGTAGGATGATGAGCGTATCGGGCATTCCTCAAAGGGACTCAGCGGTGAGATCGACTGGATTACCCGGGTGATCGACCAGGTGCGCGACTGGTCACGTAGAGGTCAGGAGGTGAAGGCCCGAGCTACCAGTGATGAGGCCTACGCTCGGAGGTACGGAGATTAGATTTTTCACGACATTCGATGACCGGTACGACTCTGTAAACTCATGCTTTATCTTAATTAATTATTTCTAATGCACTGACACCTTGGCTTGCTACATGTAGCTAGACCCCCAGGGACGTATAGCGGAGCTCCAGGGCCTCCTCCATTCCACTGTGCAATAGAGGGTTGAGTTCCAACGTGCGCTGGAGCTTCTGGTGAGTTTCACTAAACCTTAAACTTAACTATCCTGATACTTATGAGTTTGACTAACTTGAATTATAAAATGCCATGAGCTGAGGGAGCGCAGTGGCGTAGACCAGATGCTTCATCCTCTTCTTCCCAGCCTATGGGAGGCTGAGCTGAGCGGGACGCAGACTTTGCTCGGGTAGTTGCTTGGGCCGAGGAGGCCGAGGCCACTCTCGCGGAGAGGGTAAGTAGACCAACCGAGTTCCCTCTTGACTTAAATGCTTATGATGCAAATGCTTAACTATGATGAATATGTATGCAGGCAAGAGAGCTGGCCACATCACTTACCGAGGCGGAGCATACTAGAGCGGAGGCAGAGCGATTCTGGGCAGAGCTGGAGTAGGCAAGAGCCGAGATGGAACGCTTTCGTATAGAGGTGGAGCAGCTTCGTACAGGAGCGGCAGACCTTGAGTGATACCTGACCGAGGCGAGGGAGGCGAGGTGCCAGGCCTTCGACTTGAAGATCGAACTGCGGGTCGTGGAGTGCACCATCCAGATGATAGGCCGAGGACCTGAGAGGAGTACGTCACAAAGTGGTGCATGGAGCAGTACGTTCTCAGACTTCCTTACTAGCTTCTCTGGCCAACGGAGGAATGAGGAGGCAGAGAGGAGATGACAATGAGAGGAGGGGAGCACATCCATGGGCCCGCCAGAGAAGCAACATGAGGGCAGCGGCGATAGCAGAGGTCCAGAAGGGGGACCGACTGAGTGACTTGTATTTTCCTTTTTCTTTTGTTATGGGCACACACATGTATAGGACTCTTGTTATTATGGAATGTGACGCCTCCTTTTTTTGTCATTTATGAAGATGCAAATTAATTAATATGCATGCTGACTTACTGACAACGAACTCTAGGACAAATAGTGAGAGTGAGATAGAAGGAGAGAATGTGAGAGAGAGAGAGCGAGATAGGACTGATGATCAAGAGAGAGGAGAGAGGACTAATACCTAACAGAAAGTGGAAAATGATCTCCAGGAAGATCGCATGGGTAAGTAAAACAGTCTCACTCATGATCATTAGGGGGTGAGGAGTAAGGCGGCGAATGACAGGGGAAAATGGTCGCTTGATGACCATTTGGGGAATCCTAGCAGACACCCGATAGACCGCAAGGCAGAGGACTTTGTCAAATCCGAGCAGGACTCTCTGTGAGAGTCCTAACCCGTGGATAAAGGTCCTTAATCTACACTAAAACCCATCCTAACATAAATTGGGGCTACCCAATCTTAATATGTGTGGTAAGACTAAAATCATAGCCCTATAACTAGGAATAAACCAAGAATTCACAGCTCACAGGAAATCTCTACTTTAAGGCTTAAAGCTTCATCAAAATCACCCAAAATCACCATGAAGCAGAGCTTTGAAGCTAGTGCTATAGGAGAGGTCGCTTATACTAGGCCAAATGCGGATAGGAGAGAGCATGAGGAGCTACAGCGGCTGACTTCCATCCCCAAGCATCTGAGTTCAAGCTCTTTAAGAGAGGTGAGTTCAATTGAAGTTCAAAATTTCATAAATTTCCTTAATTCACTTCTTATGGCATCCCTCTCTTTTCTTCTCTTCCCCTTTTTTTCTTTTCTTAGCTCCTTCCTGGCCCAAGATGTTACTCTAGCCTAAAGTGGGTGGCTCCTATGATAAAGAAACTTCCTTTAGAGGTCCTCTTCATCCTAAGGGTTTGGCACATTCACCCCTTATAACGACCCACCTGAAAAGTAGGGGTGAGCCTCGTGTCACTAGCTCAGTAGGGGTCATGCGGATCCCCACTGAAAAACATGCAGTAACACAGAACGATAGAAACAACAGGAGAAACAGCAGGTGTAGCAAAGCAGGAAAACTACACTAGAAAGTTGTAACGCTACGTTAAAAAGTGGTAAAAGTTGAGACAGGGAGCAGGAGTAGGGAACAAGCTCAGGAAGAGGGGGAGGAAGCCGTACCAGACAAGCGACTGTCGAACTAACCTCGGCACCTCAAACTACTCCAGGCAGCAATAGGAAGGTGACTCTGAGCTGACGAAGTCAGGAGTTACCGATCTGTCGACGCTACAAGGGACCTACAAAATAGACAAAGAAACCTAGGAAAAACCTAGACAGACGCAGACCCAGATGACACGACTCGAACATCGTGCACATTGCCCCACACATGAATAAAACGTCATGCATACGATAGGACACTGACCTCAAGTGCAGCCACGAGAGGGCTATCCCAGAGGGTCACGACGCACAAGAACCACAAAGAGAACCGCGAAGAGTCACGTGCCACGTAACTGGTGTACCTCTCACCAGAAGAATAGCCAGCTGCGTCTACTAACGTCTTATGCTGCGCTTACTAGTGTCATGTCCGCGTACCCTACCGCAAGGACTAGGCCGAGACCAAGACACTGTCAGAACCAAAACCAAAGTGCCATCACGAGTGACTAGACAGGAAAACGCCCATCGACGTCAGTCCAAAGCCCCTGACCACGTGTGCACACACTGGCTCTTGCCTAAGCCAGGTCTCTAGCTAGTATTCCCCCTCTGCTGGACGCTATGGTTGGATCGGGGGGCCCACAGAACTAGCTTAAGAACTGTAAATCGGGAAGTGCCCCGCCACAAATGCTGCCACAGCGCCAAGTGATGTAAGGCTACGACTAGTGGAGGATCACAAGACACAGACTCTAAAACGCGAGTGCCGGAGTACAGACAGGCTAATCATGCACTGTCACCCGTACTATCAAGCACCAATGGCAGCACCGAAAACTGTCGACAGACTCAGGACAAGGCAACTAGACTTGCTAGCGTAACGATCCTCGAGTCACCGGACTCTAGGCCAAGATCGTTGCTAACAGCGGAATAACCGCCGATCGGTCTAATCCTAAGCTAGAGAAAATGACACGATCGAAGAAAATGACATGTGAAAACCTGAGGGAACACCAAGAACCCTCAGCACACTTAGACACGTAGGCTGAGGTAAGGTGATACCTCACTGCAGCCAGAACCATGTCTCGAATTGGATAGAACCGTCGAGACACACAAGGTTACCTATCAACCACTGGGTGACCCCGGTTGACCGGAACCAGACAATGAAGACTCAACAAGATGGGCGGTCACATAGTGGCCGCTCAAAGGGATGAACGGTCCAGAGAGGGCCGCTCAAGGGGGATGAACGGTTGGGGACAAACCGCATAACGGACAGACCCCTAAAGGCTAAAGAGGATGGGCGGTTAGGGCAGGACCGCCCAAGGGGATGAGTGGTCAAGGTCCTGGCCGCTCAAGCCCACCGACCCAGAATAGTTCCTGGTCAGAATAGTTTTGACCAAACCATCTAACGAAATCGACATACTACAATGTCAGTCAAAACGGTCATGGCCGAATTACCGAATGCGAACGACACGCAACAGTTGACCAAGGGTCAATAGGGATGAATAGTCAGATCTTAGCCACTCAACCCAGACAGTAAGGTAGGTGGCTAGAACCTGACCACCCAAGGGGGATGGGCGGACACTACCGGGCCGCACAAACCATGTGTGGTCTATCGTGCGACCGCACAAGCCCCAAAACCCAGTGACGATGAACGGTCTAGAGCCAGCCGCCCATACCTTGGGCAGTCTCTGATGCGACCGCTCAACCGTCACGGTGAGTAAATCCAAGGGTTCGTCCGATTGTGGCCTTTCCACGCCCCGTTCATGTCGAGACGAAGGGGATACAGCCACAATCACCCTAGCAATCACATGGACTCCGACAAGAGTCAAAATAATGCACGAATCACAAGAAATGGGTGATTCTAATGAAATCACCCAAATGGGACAATTGGACTTCCCGGGCTCCCCATGGTCAAACGAGACCACCAATCGACGCAAAACTGGTATCAATGGAACGCTGACGTTCCTAGGAGTCCATTGACTCCAACCGATCGCAGAATCGTCGTCATTTTTCGACGAAGCCTATGAAACCTACGAAATCCCAACGAGCCCGATCTCGCTCGTTCGAGCACCAAACGACGTGCAGGGACAGGAAAAATGTAGAGGACGAAGTGGTGATCCATCTCCCTACCTCCATCGAAGAAACCACGCACCGAAGTGACTAAACCACACTAAAAACTGTCAGGAATGCCAACGGCGCCTTCTTGGAATCCACCGAGGGATCGCGCCCGCCACGCTCCAATCGCTGCCCCATGCCGCGAACTGATCACTCCAGTATATCCCTGCCTCAGCCAGCTCCGCAATGGTGTGCACCCCGCGCCGAACGGACCAGAGAGGAGAGGGAACAGAGAGAGAAGGTGAATGGTTGAAAATGAGGCAGGAGAGATAGTGGTTAGGTTTAAATAGAAGAAAATTAACTGATCCATTACTTCAGGGACGAATCCCTGCAACCGCTAACTAACATCTTGATCCGCTAAGTCTCATAGCTTCCTAATAGCTGAGCACCACAGCTTGCTGTCCGAGGAACAAATCCTCACCGCTGAGCGTCACAGCTTACTCCGCTGACTAACAACTTGAAGGACAATGAAGAAAGAAAAATATAGAATGACAGAAAGCGAGAAACATATATAGTAATAGAAACAATGTAGCTTAAAGATGAGCAAATGATTCTAGATTTGATCTAGAAATCGTGACTGCTTTAGTTCTCCCTTCTTCTCCTTTTCTGATGCTCTATTTTGAACCTTCTTCATCAATCTGCAACTAACTCTCACACTCTTCACTTTTCTCTCAAACACTTCTCACTACACTCAATTTTGGCTTCGTTGCTTTTCTCTTCTTCTCTCGTTTCTTTTCTTTTATCTGTCTTAATTGCTTTCGACTTCTAAGAGATCCCCCTTTTTATATCTGCGAGGTGGATGACATGGACCCTACATAGTTTTGCTCCGACACTTGAAGGGAGAATTTCCACCAATGACTTTCTCAGAAAAGTAGATTGAGTAGGTCCACGTGTCAGATGTTGAGGATAGGATGAGACCATGTGGCTGATCAGTCTTAGAGAGCAAGCCACCTTGGATCACGTGTTTCATTAACTTGAATCTTGGATCACGTGCCCACTTGAGTCTCTGCTACTCTCAGTCCATTAAGTGTTTGACTGAATTCTATCAATAAGAAATAAGACATTTCGTCAAACACCTTTTTCATTATTAGTGTTCATGAGAATGCAACTTAGACAATTTCAGAGAAATTAGATGCTGACACTAAAAAGATGTATGATTATGCAAATGCCTTAAGTATGGACTTGATGCACAGACTTGGTGACCTGAATCTACATGTGCATCGACCCTGGTCTTAACATGTGCACAGACCTAGATGCTTCATGTGCACAGACCTATATGTGCACAGACTCTACATGTGCACCGACATGTATATGCACAGACTCTACCTGTGCACAGACATGTATATGCAGATACTCTATATATGCGTAGACCTTAGACTCTATATGTGCACAGACGAAGTATAGCATGCTAAAGACTATGCATCGACCTTGTAGTGTATACTACAATACGTGCATCGACCTGTAGAACATGCTACAAAAATATGCATCGACTTGAAGTGCATAAAACTAGCATGAGCGTTGGCCTTAGAGAATCAGTGTAAGGATGTGCATCGACCTTGCCTTACACAAAGTATAATCTGCATCGACCTTGCTTTACTTAAGGTACAATGTGCATCGACCTTGCTTTACGCAATATGCAATGTGCATCGACCTGATACACTACTGGTGTATATATGCATCGACCTGTGACTTCATGCAAGAACATACATCGACCTTATTTTTTCAACATAGTATAAGTATGCATTGACCTTAATGGACGAACACATATGCATGTATCGACCTAATAGACGTAATATGAAAATGTGCACTGACCTGTTGTGAAGAAAGTGTGAATGTGCAACAACCTTATCTAACTCAGATGCAAACATACATCGACCTTATCTAACTCAGATGCGAACATGCATCAACCTTACCTAAATGAAACTTGAACGTGCATCGACCTTAATTTTGACACTTAGACAAATACATGGCTTGCTCAATATGAATGATTCTTATGCAGTTCAGTCCCAACATTATTCGTAGAGTGTCATCATCAAAACCAGGGTTCCAACAATCTTCCTCTTTTTGATGATGACAACTATGAATCATGTATGTGTTTGCACAAAATGAAATAATTTGATTTTTCACACAACCATTCATTCATCCATAAAAGCAATCCATAGGAGCAGTCATTCATTCAAAGTGTCATTCATTTTAGACAAGAGCATGCATAATTTTTCATATATCAAACCAACATTTTCTTTTTTCATTCATTAATCTAAAATAAAGTACAAGACTAATCATGCAGACATGACAAATGTAAAACTCATAACAAATGTAAAACTAACTTATAATGTTCGAACTAATACACTGTCTACAATAAGAAAAGGAAGTGTTGTTTATCTAAAACTTCAGCATACACTTTCAGAACAACACACAATGCTTCAGTCATCACATCATCTTCAGCATAGCTCCACATCATGACTGCTCTCCCCCTTTGCCAAACAGCATCACAATAGCTCATCACATCATGACTGTCTCTCCCCCTTTGACATTATCAAAAAGAATCAGCAAATAACTGGCTTTCTAAGGCATCAAACATCAGCTGTAGAGGTCCTGCTAGAGCTGCCACCTCTCTATCTGGGTCTTCTGGTGGGTGTCTTGCTAGAACTACCACATTCTCTGATTGGAACAGCCTGTGGGAAAGCATTTGGAATTCGCTCAACTTTAGTCCCTAGACCATCAAACTTAGCCATGACCTTTTGATCATTCTGTTGCACCTGAGGTTGAAGTTCCTTTGATGGGGGCATCTCTTGCCCTTCACATTTTTTCCACAGCTCAGATTGCTCTTCGACATGGTTCTATTGTGTCCGTCATATTTTTCTGAGTCGAGTCATGTAATTTTCATATTTTATTTGAGTCATAAACTATGTAATTTTCTCACAAATAAAAATTAACTTCATTTCATCATGTCAATTATCACATAATGTGTGCATAAATTAAGAACAAAAAAGCTGCAAAGCCACAAAAAACAAAACAAAAACATCACTCCGCTGGTCTATCTCCCGGGCCGCTGCTATCCCCGATACCCTCATGCCACTTCGGCGGTGGCTCCATGGCGCTTTCCTCCTCTTCTTCCAGCAGGCGTCTCCGCTCTGCTTCCTCATTCCTCCGGTGAGTGGAAGAGCTGGCCAAAACATCGCCCACCGACGCGCTCGGTGCCGCGCTCCGTGAGCCTCCTACTGCGCCACTCCGGGACGTCGTCCGCTCGGGTGCCTGGCCCATTAGCTGGACGGTCCGCTCCATCGTCTGAAGCTTGATCTTCAATTCAAAAATCTTAAGCCGTGCCTCACAAGCCTCGATCCGGTACCGCTCGATGTCCGTGGCATCTCAGCTCAGTCGGGTCACCTCCCCATGGAGACGATCGATCTCTCCCCGAAGGTGGGGCACCTCGACCGCTTCCGCCAAAGCTGCAGCTAATTCCCTTGCCTACACATTGCATTTTTGCATATAAGTCAGTTTAAAAACATGCATAATCACGAATCATTTTTAGGAAAATTTTGGTCTCTTACCCGCTCCGCGAGGGTAGCCTCGGCCTCCTCGGCTCGGGCTACGGCTAGGGTGAACTCTGCATCTCGCTCAGCCCATCCCCCGGCTGGCTGCATAGAGGAGGATGGCGCATGTAGACCAATCCTCTGGGCTCCCTCGGCCCACTGCATTTCCAAAGGTCAATCGAGTTCTCATAAGCATTTCAGTTTTAGGTCTAGGAAAACTCACCAGAAGCTCTAGAGCTGCTCGGTACTCATCCCACTCTTGCATGGTAGCATGGAGAAGTCCCTCGAGCTCGGCTATGTGACCTTGTGGGTCTAGCTACATTTGGAAAACCAGTGTAATGCATAGTAGTCATTTATTCATTCGTATAGAATAAGAAAAGTCGAGTTTAGCATTTTCATACCGGTCGTCGGGTGCCACGGTAAACCTGGCTAGCGTGCCGGCGGGTAAAGGCCTTCAAATATGCCTCGTCATTGTCCGCCCGCTCTGTCACGGCCTTGCCTTTGTGCTTACAATCTTGAGCATATTTTTAGGCTCGGCCGCTCCAGTCAACATCACTGCCAATCCATTTGGCAGATTTGCCCGGGTGCTCATCGTGACGGTGCGGGAACCTCACCTCTTGCTGGTGCACTCCCCTCATCCTCATAATCAACCGGTAATGGAGGGGATCGATCACATTGATGCAATGTAGCCAAACGTCTCGCCCACGGTAAGCCAGGGAGGCCTCGACCCACGGCTGCCCTGTATGTTCCTCGTCCCGGTACGGTGTCCAACGCACCTGAAAGGGGCCATTCATTTGTCAGTATATAGCATTCATGCATATAGCATTCATGTAGCATTCATATAAGAAAGGCATTTAGGAGCATATAGAAGAGCATGTAGGAAGTCAAGCTATTTACCGATGCATGCGGGAATGAGTCGAGGTCCTCTTGGATCGCCTAAGTCGACCGCTGGATCAACCCTGCGCTCCGGGCAACGTTCCACCGCCTCATGATGGGAAACCGCCCCGGGTACAGCTCGACACCTTGACCAATCCTCGGTAGATACAGAAAAGCCCAAAACTGCATTTATAAGAGATGTCAGCATTTTCAGCATTTCAAGCATATTAGAAGCATGATAGAAGGCATATAAAGGCATTAAGGCATTTTTACCTGCAAGAAGGGTGAGAAGCCGTCGAGCATGGTCACCCGGTCGGTGGCGCTGAGTGAATGGAATAGGAAAGCCAGCACTGCTGCTCCCCATGCGTACTTCCGCACTCGGCTCAGGTCGGACAGCAGAGGAAGGAGCTGGCAACTGATCACATTGGCTCATGTCGCGAACAGGAGCTTCCCGAACAGCAGCATCAGGAAGCGTCTAAGGACCATGTCTCCTTCCGGTCCCGGCTCCGCCACTACACTCGGACGAGCCTGCTCGATCACTCGGTCAATATGCTACTCTGGTAACTCATCCACTGCCGCTACTACTCGCCGGAGTCCCAAGCTTTCCTGGAGCACCGATCATGATAGTTGGGATGATGGATGCCCCGGCCTCATCAAGTCCAAGCCGAGTAGCTCTTGAGCAAGCTCCCGATAGTCGACGTATGCCCACCCGGTCACCGCTTTGCCGTGCACCCGCAAGCCACTGATCCGGGCCATATCCTCTAATGTCGAAATCATGTGCCCCCACGGGAATATGAAGGCTCGGCTGACTGAGTCCCATCTCTCATGTAGAGCCAGCAGGAGTGCCGTATCCACTTGGGCCACCTCGATGCTTAGGACTTCCCCGAAGCCCATGGCCGCCAAGCATTCCCGCTGATACTCCGACAATGCAAGGTAGACTGCCCGAACTTGTAACCATGTGATCCGTGTCCATCTCTTCCTCTGCACGGTTAAGTCATAGGGTTAGTCATAGAGTCATAGGATTTAATTACATTGCATTTATAATAATCAAAACAACAAAAAAAATTAAAAATCAAAAAACTTAGAAAAATGCATTTTCTGTTCTGTTGAGCTTAACGCACCTGTCCAGGTGCCACTAAATCACTGGCCTGCCTTTTGCTTCATGCGCCACCGAATCGTCTGTGAAGGAAGCCGCCGACTAAAGCGCAAGGATACCTTGAGTGTGACAGAATCAAAGGGGTTTAAGGGCCACCGAATCATCCTTCAAGGCGCCACCGATTCAATGAGGGGGTATTTTCATAATTTTGACATTTTACCCCGAATTTGACCCGGTGAGAGCTTGTAGTCCAGAGTAGCCCTGGGGTTGATTCAATGGCCCTGGAATATACTTCAAAGCCCTGATTCGGGGTTTCTGGTGATTTTCTGGCACGTGCCAAACCTATACTGATTTTCTCAGGTTTTGTCCTAATTCGGCCTTCGGCACAGTGATTTGTGCTTCCAGGCTCTCGCTTTAGAGCCACGTGGGGCTTCTGCATCGAGTGGTGTATCCCTCGAAGCATTTTCACCTTGACTGGGTGTCTTTATGGCCACTTACGGACTATTCTAACATTCTACGTGTGTTTAGCGGAGTTCTCAGGTTTTCCACTAATTTAGCCTTCATCTTCCCATTTTGAGGAACCAGGGATATTTCTTCATCTCAGGAGGGCTTCTTCATTAGGTGGGGGATCACCTGGTACATTCTTGTCCTAGCTGGACAGGGTGTAGAGGTATACCCGACACAATTACTTCGTCATCGGTTCATTAGCTCTGGCCGTTATCTGGCCTTAGTTAGCTGTGGTAGATGTTCTTACCTCAAGATAATGAAATGTAGAGTCCCCTGGACTTCTTATGAGGTGACCTGAGACTTCAGCTGTCCGAGTGGACTCGTCTTTGACTTTCAGTTGACTCCTTCGAGCACATAATTATTACCTAGTCATATTTTGGATGTCAACAGTAGTATAACTTGCCCTTATTGGGAGTGGGATAAGAACAATGCCCATAATTCACGGACAAAATGTAATTCACGAAGCATAACTAAAGAAGATGTACATTCGTAAAGAGGACACCATATAGCCTATGTATGTAGTTAAAATCATAATCTATACCAAAGATAATTTCTCCATGATGTGGAAGTGTAGGTCTGTGAGCAGTGAACCCCAAACATAGAGATATGCAGACTTTCTAAGTGACACTAGAGGATTACTCTATTACCTACACATATATTTTAGGTTCTCGACTTTCGGTAGCTTCACACAACCCCCCTATTTATTTTTGAAATTTGGACTTCACCGACGTAAGGTTCATCATTTGTTCAATGAAGAGACCTAGTTACTAAGATTCGCCACTTCTTCTGTGGAAATTTATTTCATTATTTTATGCAAGGCTCCTCACTTGTTCAGTGGGGAGAGCTGGTTACTAGGATCCATATTCCACATATTCATCATTTTTTTTACACAGGGGGGCAGATAACTTTTTTCTCACGATTACCCTTCATGTTTGCGTAAGAATTCGAGCATCCATAAAGTGTTAGAAAGAATTTTTTGAATCCCTATGGTTGGAAATCATTAATCACATTCTGTGCAAAGTGTGGGAGTTTTGTTTCGGGTGTATTCTGTGAGTTACACTAGAGACATAGATATGACTCTTCCCCTTAACTTATGCACTCATCAAAATTAGTTTCTCCCCCTTAGTATATGACATGATGCACACCTGTCCAAAATCAAGGCAACATTATTTAGCAAGGAGGCATGGTCTTAGAAAAATTAAGGGAAGTGTATTAAACTATAGTACAAGCAAGCATGCGAGTAGAATGAGCAAACATCCAAAATCAAGATCATGCAAGAGTTTTCTTTTAATTAAAGTTATTTATTAAGAAAGTATGTAGTATGTGTGGCATTTTATTCATATTTACGAAGTACCTGACTTACTAATTATTTATTCTACAAATTCCATCTTCTTTTTTTGAGGGTTTGATGAAAACATTTGTAAGTTAATTATTTGTGGGCATGGCATTAATGTTGCAGCCAGCCAAGAAGGGTTTTATGTATTGACTCAGATAGAAGGTTTGAGGCAAAGGAGTGGGGTCCCAGCGAGACTAGGGGTTGGTGTTAACCAAGGGGAGTCATTTGTTCATTGGCCGAGATGGGAGGTATGGGCCAAAGGTAGGATAGTTGTTGGCTTAGACGGAATGTCATGACGTCGAGTCATAGAATAGATGTCGGCTTCTACGAGATGTCATGACAATGGCCTACTTGGCTTAGATGGAGGGTCTTGACACCAAGGGTAGAATAGTTGTCGGCTTCGATAGAATGTCATGACGCCAAAGACAAAATAGAGATCAACTTCGACTGACTATCGTGACACCAAAGGTAGAATAGCTGTCGGCTTCGACGGACTATTGAGATGCCAAAGGCAAAATAGTGGGTGTCAATGACATGTCGAGGCTGAGAGTAGAAGAGCAGACATTGACGACATATCGAGGCCAAAAGTAGAAAAGTGGGCATCGACGTCCTGTCGAGGTCAAAAGTAGAAGAGTGGGCATTGACAGCATGTCGAGGCTGAAAGTAGAAGAGAGGATTTGATGGAATGTCAAGGTCAAAAGTAGAAGAGCGAGCATCGATGGCATGTCGATGCCAAAAGTAGAAGAGTGACTTTGACAGAAGGTTGAGGCTAAAAGCAGAAGATTTGGCATCGATGACATGTCGAGACTGAAAGTAGAAGAGTGGCTTCGACAGCAGGTCTAGGCTGAAAGTAGAAGAGTGACTTTGATAGAAGGTGTAGGCCGAAAGAAGAAGAGTGGGCATCAATGACATGTCGAGGTAGAATGCAGAAGAGTGGCTTTAACGACAAGTGTACGCCAAAAGCAGAAGAGCGGCGTCAATGGAAGGTCTAGGCCAAAGCAGAAAAGTGGGCATCGATGACATGTCGAGGCCGAAAGCATAAGAGTGGCATCAATGGCATGTCGAGGCCGAAAGCAAAAGAGTGGCTTCGATAGAAGGTTGAGGCCAAAAGTAGAAGAGTGGGCATCGATGACATGTCAAGGCCAAAAGTAGAAGAGTGGCTTTGACGGAAGGTCTAAGCCAAAAGCAGAAGAGCAGGCATCGACGACATGTCGAGGCCGATAGCAGAAGAGTGGCTTCGACGATAGGTCAAGGCTAAAAATAGAAGAGTGAGCATTGATGGAATGTCGAGGTTGAAAGTTGAAGAGTGGGCTTCGATGGAATGTTAAGGCCAAAAGTAAAAAAGTGACTTTGACAGAAGGTCTAGGCCGAAAGTAGAAGAGCGGCTTCGACGGAAGGTCTGAGCCAAAGGTAGAATATCTATAGACTTTGATGGAATGTCATGATGCGAAATGTAGAATATATGTCAGCTTCGATAGAATGTCGTGATGCCGAACACAAAAAAGCGGCTTCGATAGTAGGTCTAGCCCGAAAGCAGAAGAGCGGCTTTGACGGAAGGTCTGAGCCAAGGGTAGAATATCTATTGGTTTCGACGGAATGTCTTGACACCGAACTACTTGGCTTAGACGGAAAGTCTTGACACCAAGGGCAGGATATCTATCAACTTTGACAGAAGGTCTAGGCCAAGGGAAAAATAACGGTCTTTGACGGAATGTCGAGGCCAAACTACTTGGCTTGGATGGAAGGTCTAGGCCAAGGGAATAATATATATTTGGCTTCGATGGAATATCAAGGTTGAAAGCAGAATATATGCCAGCTTCGATGTAATGTCGTGATGCCGAAAATACAATATATGTTGGCTTCGATGGACTGTGGTGATGTCGAAGATAGAATAGATATCGACTTCGATAGACTGCCGTGATGCTGAACTACTTGACTTTGATGAAAAATCATGACGCCAAGGGCAGAATATCTATTAGCTTCAACGGGAGGTCTAGGCCAAGGGTACAATAGCGGTCTTGGACAAAATGTCGAGGATCAACTACTTGGCTCGGACGTAAGGTCTAGGCCCAGAGCAGAATATAAATCACAAAGTTTGACAATCTCTACTAATGTTGTCACCTCCACTCGGCTATTTTTAGAACATTTTGCACCACGCAACGCATTTATTAAACGTACGATGTGGGCAACACACTTGAAAAATTAGACTTGCAAGGGTATCAGACGTTCCGAACCCAGGTCCGGCCTCTCGATAAATTATCCAGTACACATCGCTCCTCACCTTAATTGAGTTCATTGGAAAAGGGAAAAGAGTGGAGTTCAATACAGCTACAGAGAATTGCTAAAGAGTTATCTAAAATGGCCTCTTCCCATCACCAATCTTTGTATTAGTCGAAGGCAGATGGGGCATCAAAGTGGCAACTCTCCACTATCTGCAATGACCACCTTGCTCTTTGGAGTCCCATTCTGCCGTCCCTCGGCTTCCATCTTGTACACGACGTCCATCCCGGACAACACCTTGCCAAAAACAACGTGCCTGCCGTCCAACCTGCAAGTCATGAACAACAGACGGAAGTTAAACAGGACAATGGCACCAGGGGGGAGTGAAAGGGCACTGATTCCAGGTCAGATCAACTAACTGAACTGAATGACCGGTTACGTCATTATGACCAATGGTGGTCTAGAGTAGGTGTAGAAAATATTCCCACAGATTTCAGTGTAAAATTAGCTCCACCCAGCAAGGTCAATTGCATGACTTGGCAACTGGAATTAAGCATGATCACCTAATCTTAGCGGATTCTTACCAGCTAGTTGTAACAGTCGTAATGAAGAACTGTGATCCGTTGGTATCGGAACCAGCATTGGCCATCGACAGAAGTCCTGGTCCAGCAAATAAGGTCCAGATATGAGCTATTCATTTTCCTGGTAAGTTGGTTGGAATGCGCCGAGAAATGTTGAGAGTTGAAGGTTTACCTGGCCCAGTGTGCTTGATCTTGAAGTTTTCATCAGCAAATTTAACGCCATATATGGATTCTCCACCCCTTCCATCTCCAAGAGTGAAATCACCACCTTGGATCATGAAGCTGGGAATAATTCTGTGGAATGTGCTGCCCTTGTAATGTAGAGGTTTCCCGCTCTTACCAACGCCTTTCTCACCTGTGAGGAAATAGTATAGGAAGGGTTTCAGAAATAGCACAGATTTTAGACTGACAAGCAGGCAGTGTTGCTTCCTACGTGCTCCAATAAAAAATTATAGATGCTCTTAAATGTGTATAATCAAGAAAAGATAAATCATTTATTCAAAAGAATTGAAGTGTTACCATTTAAAAAAATGGCAATTGTCAACTAATGAAGAAAAACAGAATATACATTCAAAGTCCCAAGTCATTCTTTACAGCCTCAAGGCCCTATCCAAAAAAAAAAAATCACATGAAACCCATATTTTTTTTTCTTTAAATTGCCACACCGATGATTTGCTATAGAAAGTGAACTTACGAAGTCTTTTTGTACCACCTTCTGCACTCAGCCTCCCAGATGTGAGGAACCTTGAAAAGAAGCTTCCCTGTTTCCGGAAGGTTTCATATCAAAGCCAAAAGAACCATTCCGAATACAAAATGGTGGTCCATGCATTGTCTAAGCAATGTAATGGATCCAAACCCAAAACTTGCTCCACATACACAAGAAGCATGTAAATACAATTGACTCAAATATGATTGAGAATAATGACACAAGATGCCCACCAAATTGCGCTTCATCTGGTGGAGAACCATTCGGTCAGCTCGACCTCGAGCGTCCTCCAGTGACTATGTCAGGCTGGATCTACTGTGGGCTGTCGCGCCACTCCTCATCATGGAGTTGCACCGCCTTGCCTTTGTTACTAGGGTCGAGCTAACTCTGGCCACCCACAAACTCTTGGAAGAGAGAGGCCAATGACGGCTCTTCTGAGGGAGGCTAAAGGGCTGGCCCGTCCTTGCTGAACGGCCCTGCTTGTTTTGCCGGATAGGTCAGAACTAGTGCTGGGACTGGAATGTTGGCGGCGATCTCCTCAGCACCAGCTGGGTCAAAGATGCTAGGTTGCCCCCGGATCTCCATTGGCAGGATCGGGGCAGGTTGTTCTCCTCGAAAGAGGATAACCCGTTCTGGATCGAAGGCGGACGGGCGAAGAGGCGGCTCACGTACTCTTCTACGACCTCTACCGCATCCACGACCATGACCCCGGCCACGGCTGGTGTGTTCTGGGACTAGCTGCAGTCTGAGTGGAGTTGCAATCCTTTGTCGGGTTCTGGCTGCTACCGGCTCACCTCGTCGTGAGGCGTTGATGTTATCTAGATGTTATCTCGAGTGGTAGTTCCTAGTAAGCTAGGATGCTGAGGATGGCATTCGGGGACGTAGGCACAGTTTGATGCCTTAACCGCGGTGGCTGTAGTAATTTACCATGAACCAACTGACTTGTACTAGCATCCGCGGACGTGTGCACGGTTTGATGCCTTGGCCGCGGTGGCAAAGGCTTCTGCAGAGAAGTGGCCCGAGGGGCATGAGCAACATCTTGCTTCTTGGCCTGACCCCTGTGGTCTAACTGAGGGCAGGGTCGGGCGACACCTGACGATGTCTTGGGGCCTTGTTGCCCCTGTTGGCTGTCTTGATCTTGCGCACCGGATGGCCTTTATGATGGCAGACCCGACGTGTGAACTGTTGGGAGGACCTGGTCCGATCGAGCCGAAACCTCACCCAGCTTATGTTTTCCCTTCCTATCCTCGAGCATCGGAGATAGAAGTGGAATACAGGGAGGGTGAGAAGAGCTTGAGGAACCCTTCGGAGCCTCGCCCACCAGGATATCCTCTCGGCCAAGAAGGACTCGGAGGAGTCTAGCAGTGTCTTCTCTGGAAAAGGGCAGAGATTCTAACTCCTGCTAGGGTCGCCATTGTGCAGCTAAAGTGGCAAGGGCCAGTTGACCGGCCTATGCTGTCGAGGAATCAGGAGAGACCGAGGGAGCAGGAGGATGAATGACGTTGGCTGAGAAGGTACTCGTCCCCGTCTCTTGGCTGGCATCTTGCTCCCTGTGCCTCCAAAGCTGTTCGAGAGCTTCCTAATTGTCGGTCCAGAACTCGAGCCATTCTGGAGTGTGCTGGTAAGGCAGCCCATGCCCATATTCCTGGGGAGGATTAGGCTGCTCTTGCGCATTTCTGGCAATGCTCAGAGTTTCTTCGATAGCTTTCCGTAGCCGAACAAGTGCCATGGAATTTCCCTCAGCATCGATCTACTCCCACTAGATTTGTTCCTAGATGAGGTATTGGGCTTCCCCACTGGACTCGATCGCATGGTAGATTCGCACATGGAAGGGACAGTACTGGGGGTGGCTAAAGTCCCAATGAGTGTAGTCTGCTGGTAGGTCAAGGGGCAAGATCTGCCCCTTCTTGACGAGGACGTCAAAAAATTGCCAGGTTCTTTCTTTGGGGAAGGAGAGGGGTCTGCGATCGTGCCAGGGCATCCACCATGGATACCAGATCGAACACTCTCTTCGGTTAGCACTGGGCTCGTCTAATTCATCATCAGAGAGAGAGAATGCCGCCATCATGTGGATCACATTAGTCAGATGGTGAACCACACGTGTTGCTTTGGCTGGTCTGGACCAGGTATGTGACTGCGGAGGATCGACGAGACTACTCTTCATTTGAATAAGGCCATCTCAGATCATCTTCTGTGCTTGGGTCTTGAAGACATAGCAATCTTCAAGAGGATGACCCAGCATGCAGTGGTATGAGCAGTAGTTGGGATCGTCGATTTTCTGGGCTTCATCCGATTTGCAGACTTCAGGCAGTTTGACGATCTTCTGAGCCATGCAGAGGTCGAAGAGCATCTTCGTATGTTCCTTCTTGAAGGAGAAGGGAGTGTTCATACGCTCTGAGAAGGAGAGAGCGGCTGGCTTGTCCAATGGCCTTTTATCGAAACTACTTGTCCTGGCTCCCTTGCTGGCTTTAGTGGCAGGAGTGAACTTGGTGATGTTCACCTCCTTGCCGGACTGGCGTTCTCACGCTTGCTTACCCTTCGCTGATGTGTAGCTCGAGTTGTCGGCGAAGAACATTTCTATTTCAGTGACTGCCAAATTGAGCTGGTTAAAGCCCTTGACGATGGTGCCAATAAGCTTTTCACTAACCTCGGCCGCCAAACCTCGACCACAGATAGTGATGACATCCTCTTGGACTGGCAGATTGACACACCTCATGCTGAGGTCTCACCATTTCTTGATGAAGTCGAGGGCACTCTCACCTTTCTTCTATTGGAGAGAGCAGAGCTCGGCTAAGGAGACCTTTCGCTCGGCCGTTTGGAAGCGATCGAGGAACTTCTTCTGGAGATCCGCCCAATCTCCACCACATTCATGCAGTGAAGCCACACATCTCGTCCCGCGAAGGCGAGGGCACCAACCACCCATGGCTGGCCCTCATGCCCCTCCTTAGTATAAGGAGTCCACCGTACCTACAGCATAGGAAATCGCATCAGCATAATCATATGGAATTACATTTAATCAGAGAGTTTAAGTTTAGATCGTACCAAAGTGTACAATAGAGAGTCTATGTCATCCTGCAACTCCCAGACCTATCATCTGAGGGCCGCGGTCTCCCAAGCGGCAGGAGCCTAGGGTGGGTCTCCTCGCCCCTGCTAAGTCCACGTAGTCTCATGTAGGCCCAAACCTGCACCACCGCATCGTGTAAGCATAAAGAAAGCATTTAGGGGTTGCATAATCATGTCTCGAGTAGAAGTTGTACCTAGAGTAGAGGGGAGAAGCCCCCGAGCATGTTCCGCCGGGCCATCGAGCTCAGCGTGTCGAAGAGAAAGGTGAGGACTGTCGCTCCCCATGTGTAGTCCCCCAAGTGGTCCAGGTCACTAAGAAGTGGGAGGAAGCAGCAGCTCATCACGTCTGCGCGAGTGGAAAAGAGTAATTGCCCAAAGAAGAGCATCAAGAATCGTCGCAGTATCCTCTCTGCCTCTGCCCATGCCTTCGCTGCAACTCTGGGCCTCGCTAAGTCTGCTAGCCTCTGCAAGTGCTGCTCTGACTACTCTCCAACCGCCATCCCTGCACGTTGTAACCCTAGGCTTCCCTGTAGACTCTCCCGGGAAAGGAGGGTCGACTGCCGCTCAGGGCGCCGTAGCTCTAAGCCTAACAGCTCCTGAGCCATCTCCCGGTAGTCGGGATAGGTGGTCCTGCTAACCGGTAGCCCATGCACTCATAGGCTAGTGAGCCTGGCCACATCCTCCAGCATGGGGACCATATGCCCCCATGGGAAGAGAAAGGTCTGACTCACTAGATCCCAATGGTTGTGCAAGGCGTAGAGCAGAGCTGTGTCGAATCGACACACCTCGATACTCAAAAATGGGGCGAACCCCATGGCAGCCAACCGCTCCCGCTAGAAGTCCGATAGTGCCTGGTACACTGCCTGGACCTACAGCCACGAGATGCGGGTCCTGCGCTTTCCCTGCATTCATTCATTCATTTTTTAGGCATTTAATAATTAATTTAAGCATTTTATCTCACAAATAAATGAAAAAAATAAAAATTTTAGTTCTGTTAGAAGGGCGGTCTCCCTTGGACCATGCATCCTGACGCACGGCCCTATGCGGGCCACTCAGGTCCTCCAGTTTTGGCTTTCTAGGTTTCCTTCATTTTTGAGGTTGGGCGGCCACCACTGGGCCGCAGGTGTTTTGTGCTCCCCTATGTGGGCTGCATGTTCTGTCCTGTGCAGTTGTTTGAGGACCGCTTATCCATCGTCTTCCCCGATGACGGTGACGGCCCTCCCACCGGCGGGAGCGCCCAAACACCCCCCAAACCGGTCCCTGCACCCTCTAATCCCCCGTGGTGACCCTAGAACTAACATGCAAGCTTCAAAAAATGAAAATGGGCATGGTTGGGGCACCTACCTTGGGGTCCTGGGCCTTCGTTCCCTCCGTCACCGTGGACGTCATCGCAAGCTCACTGGCGTACTCCTCGGCCACTATCTCTTCTCCCTCGGACCCAGACATCCCCAGAGGCTCATCAGGGACCACTGCCAATGCTCCGTCGGCCGCCGCCTCGTCCTCATGAGCCGCCGCCGTTGACGACGATATCGTCCCTCCTTCTCCAGCCATCAGTGAGCGTGCACAGGGGGGAGCGTTCAAGAGTGAGGACGGGAAAGAGAGGGAGAATGAGAGAGTTTGAGAGACGAGAGGGGGAGACGGGGGGCTCAGTTGGCTTCGGTCGCCCCTTCGTTCTCTCCTCCCTCGCCGATTATGGTGGAGAGGGGGGAAACGAAGGGGTTTACGTTTTAAAACCCCCAAAAGATGTGCAGCCACGCGATAGGCCATTCACAATTGATGCAGCTAGGTCGTGGCCATTTGTCATTAACGGTATACACTTTAAAATGGCCGGATGTTGACCGCTCTTCGTTTGGGCGGGCAGATCTATGCCGTGCACCTTTTTTGCCATATTCAAACATTCTGCTGCCACGCGGTTTGGAGAAAGCCGTACTTTGCTATGGGTGGCCCCTCATAAGCCGTTCTTATATTGAGAAAGAAGTTCTTAACATTTTTATTGCTGCCTTGTATGATATTATTGCAAATATTGTTAACAATCTTCCCTACAGCATCACTCTTTACTTACCCCTCGGCCTGCCGTCAAGTAAGTCAGGTAATGTATCATGA
This sequence comes from Amorphophallus titanum, assembly GCA_024336825.1. Classification (NCBI taxonomy): domain Eukaryota; kingdom Viridiplantae; phylum Streptophyta; class Magnoliopsida; order Alismatales; family Araceae; genus Amorphophallus; species Amorphophallus titanum. Next base: position 46,919,091 of record JANBPO010009603.1, on the reverse strand, counting down.
TCCCTTTATCCTTTAATGCATTACTATATGGTATTAAGCTATATTATCTTGAGAACTAGTTGGTTGCTCGCATGTTCCAAGATCTGATGTTCCCTCTTAACAAAAATAGGTGATGATCTAGATGTACGCGTTTAACCTCCAGATAGGTCGTTAGGTTGGGAAAGTTAGGGGACGACAGTTCTATTTTGCACGCCGTGGTTGCGGATAGTGTCCTGACCCTAATTGCCCCGTTCTAGCATTACTATTCTCGAGGATTTTATAGTTTATCCTTTCTTTGCATTCGTTTTAAAGATTTCTTTTATTTTAGTGGGAAATTAGATCAGAGAAAGGAAGATACACCACCCAAAGGTGGGAACTGAGTAGGAAAAATGATGAATGGAAAGGAGAGTAAGAAGAAGTGGACCCTTGAGTGCACAACTGGCGGCCCTTGTACCTGTGCCGCCGTCCCTTCTTGGCAAGAATATCTTGAAAATGGACCCACCTGATGTGGACTCAGACCTTCAGGCTTCTTGACTTGAAATATCTTCTCACATAACGGGCCCATCTGGCAGATGGCCTGGCCCAATTATGAACATGTAGTCTTGCTAGGGCGGTTGCCCCTAGATACTCGGTGCTAACAATATGCGGACATTCTTGAATAGATAACTCCTCAAAATGCTGAATATCATGGAACCACAGAGTCTTGTCTGTCGGCACCATAATCATGAGATTCGACAACTCCTCTCGGTAACCATGCTTGGAGCACAACTCCCTTGATAGAAGAGAATGGTGAAACTGAGGGAGAGTAATACACGGCATTGACGTAGCCGGCTTACTGACAAACCAAGGGAGATTGCATAGAATGTGTAGAATATCCTTTGAAAATGCTGGAGATACGACAAATTGTCCCTTGAACATAGAGTGCATAATTTACTTGGCGACCATATGAGTTAGCACAATTCTGGTGACGAACCCCTCCTAGCCAGTAATCTGAATGGCAACAGAGTGAGAGGTAATAATAGCATCAATTGTGAAACCTCTGGTGAGCAATGAGATTACCACCGGCCTCGCTTGAGAGGAAACTGGCACTAGCGCAGGAGAACTCTTCTTGGCAACCGTCATGGGAAGTGTAGGCTCATCATCCCCAAAATAGCCAGAGACCAAAACTCGAATCGGTATGCGACAAATGAAATCTTGAATCTTGAAATGCACAGCCAGTACTAAATCATCCTGACTCGGCTCTTTACCACCCTGGGGACCAAACCCAAGGGGCACTAATGGTTGCGCACACCCGCTCTGTGGGGTGGAAGTTGATGGAGAGAAAATGAAGGTAATAGGTTTGATAGGTAGTGGGGGAGGGATGGTGGCAATGAGAGGTTCAGGTGTAGGTGGAGGTAAAGGTAACAGTGAAGGTGTGGCTTGCTCAGGCTCGGGCGACGAGGAAAATGGAGGAGAGGGTGGAGAAGGTAAAGGCGATGGAGATGAAGGCAATGGTGGAGATGGCGGTGGAGAAGGGTTAGGGGATGAGGATGGTGACGAAGGTGGAGGTTTAGGTAATGGAGATGGAGGTGGCGACGTAGGCAATTGGGTAATGGAGGTGGAGATGGAGGGGGTGAAGAGGCAGGTCGTGGTGCCCACCGTCGACGTATCGGTACAACGCGTCGGGCGGCGTTGGGAGCAGAAGGAGGGGTGGCAATGGGAGTGGTGGAAGTGGCGGTACTAGCCTGAGCAGAGGCTTGGGTTTGTGGAGGTGATGGAGACGGGGTGGGAGATAGTGAAGGTGTTGGTGATGGAGGCGGAGATGATAACGGGGTAGGCGATGGCCTAGGAAGGGAAGTGGGTAAGGGAGTAGATGACGGAGTAGACGATGGAGCGGGTGTAGCACCAGATGAAAAATCACAGGGGTGCCCCTGGTCTTTTAGTGGAGGCAGCTGCCTGGATGGCGCCAGCTGCTGCTACTTGCTACGAAGATACAAAATGACCTTATGAATCGCAGGCTAATCAATCTTCTTTTTATCTTCCAGGTCATACACAAACTCCTGGAACTCGGGGCAATCTTCAGCCAAATGCCCCTACTGACGGTGATAATCGCAGAACTGGAGCATATTCTCGACCGCGGGTCGGCGGGGCACAACCGAAGGAAGTTGCAACGCATGAGTGGCCATCAAAGCCTGAAAAATATCTATAAAGCACTTCGGCAATGGAGAGCGAGGAGCCCGCTTCGATCAACGCAGATGCTGAGGGGTATGGGAAGGTGGAGAGGGTTGAGGAGCAGGAAGTGGAGGTTGCGTAGGCAAAGGCACGTGGCTAGTGGTGGAGGGGCTAGGCAATGGCACATGAGCGGGAGAAGGGGAAATGTAGATGGCATCCACTTGCTCGGGGTGTGGAATTCCCTTGACTGGAGGCATAGTTGGAGACATATGTGGATACACGGGAGTGGAAAGTTGACTCGCGAAAGGTGGACTCATGGTGGGTTGATACGCAAAAGCGTAGGGATTCGGGGAAGTTTGGCTGGTGGGAGCGTACGGGTATGTAGGAATGGAAGGTTGACTCATGGAGGATGGATATGTGGAGGTGTATGGGCTCGTGGAAGGTAGACTCACAGAGGGTTATGGGCTCGTAGAAGGTAGACTCATAGAGGGTTGATATGTGGAGGTATATGGACTTATGGAGGGCTAATATGCGGTGGAAGGCTGACTCATGGCGGGTGCATAAGGGGTGTATGTGGATAGCGAAGTGTATGTGGGTGTGGAAGGTGGAGACTCAGGGTCAAGGAAATCTTGGAGTTGTTGGTGAATGAAGCGGGCTCGAATGTACAATTGTTGCTAGGAGGTAATGTCCTTGAGGGCTAAGTTGAAACGATCCTAGGGCGTTGCATTGGAGATCAACATCTTGATTTGTTCTTGCTCCGGAATGTGCCCCGGGACTTGCGCGGCAAGGCGATGCCCAATTTTTGAAACTTCCCCCATTTTCTTTCCATATAAACAAAGAATCACCTTTTTGTAAAACCCCCACTTTCATGCGCAAAAGCTGGCTTCTTCCACGGTCACCCTCACACCAGGTCGACTCCCTACTCTCTTCTCCTTTCTCCCAAGTGCATAGAAATCTCTTGCTCTCTCCTCCACTTCTCATGGCCACCAGAGCTTCTACCGCTGCCAAGGCTACCTGCTCGGCCAAAGGAAAGGCTCCGATGGAACCAGCTCTGCCTACTCCCAGAGCAGAGAAGTGGTCAAAGTCAAGCCTTGACTTGTTGGGCATGTGTGGAACATGCTTATTTCTATTGTTTTGATGATGTCTGACCATGACTCATTAGTGAGTCTAATTTGCATTTGATGATGTAAACATTCATGAAGTACAGATCAAAGTCAGTACTGGCAAGTGCATGATCTTATGAAGATGAGCAGTGTGGAGATATCATGCAATGATGTCATGTTATATGATGCATTGAAGCAACAGGGCATGGCTGATTTCAAGTCACATAAGTGTAAAGGAACAAGAGCCAACCAAGGTTGAAAGAAACTCAAGTGCAAAGGAATAGGTATGCAGCATAATTCAATTAAGAAGTGCAGCTTCAAGAAGACTGCATTGAACCCAGCTTCAGATGCGTCAACGCATTGATCTCAAAAGGAAGAAAAGTTCTAATAGAATTAAAGGATAGGTTGACCTTACGGCCGCACTACATCGACCTCATGAATGCCTTTCCAATAGGGGAATTGCAAGTGTCGACCCTTGGAGTCGACCCTTTGCCACGAAGGATCTGTCGAGCCAAGCTGCGTCAACCTCAGGCTTTCAAGAGGTTGACCGTAGGCACCTTCTAGAAACCATTTGAAGAAGCACCATCGACAGATGCATCAACCTCACTTTCATAGGAGGTCGACCTCACTCAAGAAATACCTAAAGTACTCTATCAAATCTGTACTTTTTGAAAATCGTACAGAGAGCAAAAGATCTGACGTAAACTTCCAAAAACACATCTTTTGAGGTGTAGAAAAGGTTCCTAGGACAGTGGACTGTGATGTGGCATAGCCCTATGATGATATTGGATGACTTGACGAACCAAGGACTTAGACCAGCAAGCATACAAGGTAGAACACGGACTCATGTGTACGGCTCACTCTCACGGCGCACACGACCTCTCTATGGTGACCGGGCGATGATGATGGGGATCTAAGGTGGAACCCAAACGTTCTAAGGGACTTGGCTTAGCTTAGGCTGACCCCTAAGGGCTTGGGATTCCCAACTTCATAGGGGGGCCGGCACGCCGGGGGTGTAGGTTTGGGTGGCACTCACTCACTTTCTGCAGTGGGCACACTAGAAGTGGTGTGCAAGTCTGGGCTCTCAGCTCACCGTTTGACATGCATTCAAGACAATACTAAATCAGCAAAGCATGTAATCAGCCAAGGGTATCAGTCACTCACCTGACCGGTGTGAAAACATCGATCCCGATCAGAGACGAGGGCGAGCGGGGAGGCGTGGGTATGCACCCGCACACCATGACAGTGGTGCTTGACCTGAAAATAAGATAGCTATAGCACTACACCTCACGTAGGAGGGGGTTCTTGGGGTGGGGGTTAAGAGTTTACAACCAAAATTACCTCCACGCAGGGAGGGACCTTTAGCCGGCCAAGCGAGGGGAGGGGACGGAGCTAGAAACTTGATGTGCCGGGCTCCTCGTCGGTGCTACCAGCTTCTGGAATCACAGGACAGTCAGTTGAAGTGGGCACCGCCACGGACACTCCCGAACTCCAAATGGACTGAGACCAGTGCTAAAACTCTCTGACTTGGCCCAGGAAGACGCTCGATTTTTCTAGATTAACCCTGAGACGGTCGCTGGCCGATGCAGGTCTTGGACCAGTGCCAGATAGTGCTGGTGCTGGCCACTCCCAGGGTATTATTGCTGGAAGATGGAGGCGCCACGTACAATCCTAATCTCGGATGGAGGCGGGCCTAGTACCGTGACGACCGCAGACAATCCTTCTTTCAGATGGGACTGACGACAACTTCAGACGATGTTAGGGCTGATCGTACTGGCCAGAATGGTAGAGGTGGGTCCGTTCAGGAACAAGGGAACAAACCTGGCGCGACTTCGGAAGAAAATTTGGAACTCTTGATGCTGGGATCCAAACTTCACTCCGCTTCTTGGGGATGACAGAGGAATGGTAGAAGATGCCCTCAGCCAAGTTGCACGCCCAGAACTGCCAGGGAGTGGCCGTGGTGGAAACTTTTCTAGGGCTTTGGTTCACTACCTGAGAGTTCTTGCGTAGTCAGGGAAGAATCACTCTCGCGGACAGCTCGGAGCTCGGACGATGATGAAATCACCACACTTGGAAAGCCCTCTGGATGAACTTTCCAGTGGTATATGGTTTGCCACCATAAGAGTTGAGGAAGGGTCAAAGAAGCTACTGTCTCTAGGAGCCCTACTATCTGCCTGCGAACTGCTACCAGAGCTACTACCTTGGGTGACCAATGAGGCAAGAAAGGAGGGGCTATATTGCAAGGGGATGGTGGCTGATGGTGAAGGGAGTGGGAGGACGTGGTTGGGGTCCCTTGTAGGGCTGAGGGGGCATTATAGCGAGACATCATCAAAATAACATTTATTCAACACAGTCCCCCCGAGCTGGTCCGCGTAAACCCAGGCCCACACCCATTAAAATAAAAAAAATAAAAAAGGGGAACTTTCCCCGCATAAACCTCCCCAAGGGGGGGCCCCTCTCAGTAACGAAAAAATGTGTCTTAATTATTTTTTTAGGGGGTTTACGCATACCAGCTCACCCCCTCCAACCCAGTCCGTGTAAAGCCCCCCTAAACCCTTCAACTTCCTCTATAAACTGCCCCATTGGGTGGCCAAGAAAAGAAGATGCATGGAGCTCATCCCCAGGACTACAAACGGCGCGTGAAGGACTTGATTAGCTGGTTTTGTGTTTGCTAGGCTCATGTTGAGGGCGTGTTACATGATTGTCTCTCATACGGCGTTTAGCCAAAACACCAACCACCTCAAAGGCGGCCCCTGCTTTGTTTAACACACCCTATCTGGACGTCATTTGACGACCACATGTTGCTCGGATGATGCTTGGGATAAAGCACCCTACCCGGGCCCTACCTCGATATTCATGCAAGATCGTCAGATGTTGCTTAATGAAAGCACTCGGCCCGGTCCCTGCATCAACGATCATGTACTATCGAGGGTTGCTTGAGGAAAGCACCCTATTTGGTCCCTGCCTCGGTGATCCTATGCCGCCCAGATGTCACCTTGATAAGCATGCCCTGAATGTAATTATCCAGACAATGAGCACACTTCACGAGTCTTGACGCAAGATGAAGTGTCAATCCCCTACCTCTCTGAACTCACCCTGAGCACGACATTCGAGGTCTCACGGTGCTCATCTCCTCCAGTCACAACGGTGCCCCCGACACCCGACTTCTAGTCTCAAACACGTCCCGAGCACGACCATCGAGGTCTCACTGCACCCATCTCATTCAGTCACAATGGTGCCTCCGGCACCTGACTGCTAGCCTCACACATGTCCGACTGTCGGGGTTTCTCAGCATCCACCTCCTTCATTCACAACGGTGCCGTAGACACCCGACTACCTGTCCGGACGCTCCTGATTACCAGGGTCTCAAGACGCCCTAGCCTCCTCAGTCACATCGGTGCTTGCGACACCCGACTACCTGACTACTCTAGTCACAACGGTGACCCGTGCACCCGACTGCCCAGCTACTCCCATCACAACGGTGCCTACGGCACCCGACTACCTGACTACTCCAGTCACAACAGTGACCCCGGCACCGGACTGCCCGGTCTAGATGGCACTGGGCTACTCTAGCCCCAACGACGCTCAACAACTCCAGTTACAACGGTTGTCACCCGAATGTCTAGCTACTCCAGCTACAACGGTACCCATGGCACCTGACTGCCCAGTCCCAGCGACGCCCTACTACTTCAGCCCCAACGGCGCTTAGGCTCCCCAGTCTCAGTGGTGTTTTTAGCACTTGATCGTTCTAAGTGACAATGTTCAGGGTACCCAGCTCTCACAGTTTCAACGGCGCCTGGTTGCCTTAATCACAGCAATACTCAGGGCACCCGATTTCTCCAATCACCACAGCGCCAATGGCACCCAACTACTCCAATCAAAGTGATGCCTACGGCCTAGACTGTCCCAGTTACAACGGTGCCCATGGCACCCGACAGTTCCAAGCTCAATGACTTTTGGTCGCTCCAATCAGGGCGATACTCACGCCGTCTGATCGCTCCAGTCTCAACAGTACTCGGTCGCCTCTATCTCAACAGCTCCCGGCCACTCCAGTCACAAGCAGTGCCTACGCCATTCGGTCGTCTCGGTCTTAGCGAAGCCCAACTGCTCCAGCACGGTGGTGCCCCGACACCCCAACTTCCCCAATCTCGACACTGTCCCATATCGGGAATACATTGTGACGCCCCTCAGTTGGCATCCTGCCGAGTCACAAGTCCTTTGACGAACACTATGTACAAATGCAGAAATACCCACATGATAACGCAATGACCCAGGGACCGTCACAAATGACAGAATTGTCTCATGGCTTGTACACATATGTAATCGGGCTTTCACACCCCTATATAAACGCCTTTCATGGCATATAGTTATGTAATCCAATCAGGGAATTGATTCCCCATCCTTGCCAGCTACCTGTCTCAAAGCTGTCTAGCAGACTGTCATTGGTCTCCCAGCATGGTCCTAACTCCTCTAGCCAGATGGACCCTACATATGAGTAGGACCTGCCTGCTCCCTGTCGAGTTAGCATCCACTACTCCTCTGTCGAAGCCAATACCTTGTTCTCATAAACCCAGAGTTCATACCCTTTCCAGTGTCTACACTGGAACCAGTCCCTCTACCCCTAGTTATCCCAGCTGTGTTGCTGTTGCTCTGTCATTGTTGAATGGACTAAGCCCTCCTAACATCGCGACTCCCAGTGTAACGACCCGGAGATCCGGATACCGATATACCAATAACATCGATATACCGATACCAAGAACTGGGGAAGCCACCCAAGAGACTGGTGAGGTCCCTGATGGGTTGGAAGGATTTTGCTGGGAGGTTGCATAACGAATTGGAATTGCACGCGCGCAGAATTAATTAATACAACAATTTGAATGTAGTGCGGAAACAAATTAAATATATCAGAGTGGTAAAAGTATATAATAGTCCGTGTCAGCTCAGGCTTCGTTGTTAGTCAATTATTGTCAAGCATACACGTATTGACGCATTCTTACATAACATTCATTTGCAAAATCAAAAAAAAAATGTCATATCATATCATCCACGTGTACATAAGTCACGTCATAAGGGTACATCAGGTCTGTCCCTCTGGGCCTCCGTTGTCTCCCATCCCCTCGTGCCTCTTCGGTGGCGGGGCCATCGCTGAGCTCGACTCCTCTCGGTGTCATCGGCGCCGCTCCTCCTCCTCTTTCCTCCGACGGCCAGAGGAACGCATGAAGTACCCGTGGAAGGAGCTGTGTGTGCCGTGTGTACTGCCACTTGGAGCCCCGCTACGCTCTGGCCTACGGCTCATCCTCTCGTATGCCCGTACCTCTCCTCTCAGCTCGGCTGCCTCTATCCGAGCCTGCTCCCCCTCTGCGTGAGAGCACTCTGCCTCAGCTCGATAGTGATATGCTGACACTGCCTCAGCCCAACTGCGCTCCAGCTCAGCTCAGAGAAGCACCAGCTTTGTCGGGACTACTATGCAACTGCACTCCACCTCCTCCCTCAGGCGAGTGACCTCACCCAGGGCTGTCGTCAGCTCAGTCATCTGCATGTAAGTGTATCATGGTCAGTTAATCGCATTTCATAATCATAATTAACAAGGGGAAAGCATAGTTGTTTACTTACCCTCTCGGTGAGTGTCACCTCGGCCCGTGCCACCATCCTGGTGAACTCTGCATCCTGCTCGGCACAATCCGCGGGTGGCAGGGAGAAGGAAGCCAGAGCGTCAGCTCCCTGACACTGGGCCCCCTCGACTAGTTACATTTAGAAGTCCAAGTTAGTCAACATCATAAGCATATGCACAATAGAGTTTTAAGTTCATTGAAACTCACCAAGAGGTCTAACGCCTGTCGGAGCTCGTCTCGCTCCTGGATAGTGGAGTGGAGGAGGCCCTGGAGCTCGGTGATCGCGCCTGGGGGTCGAGCTGCATATAGAAAGTCAAATGTTAGTGCATCATAAAGATAAAAGAATATTAGAAAGCATATAGTTTAGAGTCATACCAGTCATCAAGGGCCACGGAAGACCTGGTGTTCGTAGCGCCGGGTGTAGACCGTCAGATAGGCCTCCTCGCTCCCTGCTCGGGAGGATACCACTCGCCCGAGTGCCGTCCAATCCTCGATCTGCTCAACTGCTCAAGTAGTTCAGCCCATCTCTGTCGCTAGGGCTCGAGCATGCCGACCAACCCGCTCCTCTAGCTTCTCGGGTGCTAGAAACTCAACTATTGCCTGGTGGACCCCGATGGTCCTCATCACGAGCTGGTGGCAGAGGGGCTCCACTACATTCATGCAGGGGAGCCAGAAGTCCCTCCTCACGTAAGCCAGGGCCGCCATGACCCACGGCTGGCCCTCGTGCCCCTCACCCTAGTAGGGCATCCACCAGACCTGTCAAATAGGCAAAGAGCATCAGCATACAGAGCATATAGTTGCATTAACATAAAGTTTAAGTTCAGAAACTTACCAAGGCATAGGGCAGGGTGTCGAGGTCATCCTGGATCACCCTGACTTAGCGTCGCAGGGATCTGACCTCCCGTGGTGCTGTCTACCATCTCACGATGGGCAGTCACCCTGGGTAGGTCTCCTCTCCTCTCCTCTCCCCAGCCCGGGGAGGTGCACGTAGGCCCACAACTGCATTGCATTTCATTAAATGTCAGTATATAGAATTCCTATAGCAATTGCATAATCAATTTAGATATCCGAGTCATACCTGGAGAAGAGGTGAGAAGCCGCCGAGCATCGTCTGCTAGCTAGTGGAGCTCAAGGTGTCGAAGAGGAAGGCAAGGACAGTCGCTCCCCACGCGTACTCTCCGACATGATCGACGTCCTCTAGTAGTGGAAGCAATCAACAGCTGGCCACATCTGCTCAGGTGGTGAAGAGGAGTCTCCCAAACAACAGCATCAGGAACCTCCTTAGCCCCACATCTGCCTCTAGTCCCACTCTGGCTGCTACTCGTGGTCGTGCAAGGTCCACGAGCCTCTCGAGGTGCTGCTCCGGTAGCTCTCCCATCTCTATCCAAGCTCCTCGTAGGCCAAGGCTCTCCTGTAGCCTCGCCCTCGTTAGCGTCATCGACTGACGCTCCAGTCGCACTAGCTCTAAGCCCAGCAGTATCTGGGCTAGCTCTCGGTAGTCGGGAAAGGTCCTCTTGCTGACCGCCACCCCGTGCACCTACAATCTAGTGATGCGCGTGACGTCCTCCAACATTGGGACCATGTGGCCTCACGAGAAGAGAAACGTTCGGCTCACTGGATCCCACCAATCATGTAGTGCATACAGGAGCGTTGTGTCGAGCTGGGTCACCTCTACACTTAGGAATTCCCCGAACCCCAGGGCTGCTAGCCTCTCACGCTGGAAGTCCGACAGTGCGAGGTACACTGCTCGGACCTAGAGCCACGAGATCCGATTCCTACGCTTTTCGTGCATGCATTTAAACAAAGTGCATTAGTCATACATTTCATAATAAATCATGCATAGCATTAATTAAAAGAAATGCATTCTATCAGGTTAGCAGTCCCCTCTAGGCCGTTTATATTCTTATAACGGCCTGTTTCCAACCGTTTTCTAATTCAGCGGCACCTTCCTAGCCAGATAAAAGGTGCTGCCAAGTTGGATAAGCTAGGCATGCCTAGCATTTGATTGATGTAATTCTTTATTTCTTTCATTATCAATAAAATTCACCTCCTAGCTGTGCAATGGCCTCCAATGTAGCTAGGCAAGGTTTTTTGATAAAAAAAAGCACAAGCTCAGTAAGTAAATACGGCTTGCCAAAAGTGCATCAACAACGGGATGACCCCCTCTACAGCAATTCGACACTTACCCAGGCAATCGCGAGCCACCGCAGGTGCTGGCTCTCCGGCCTGTCCAGACGCTCCACCCGAAATTTTGGGAAGGGCCTCGGCCCCTGACGTCTCTACCACCCCTGCACAATTAGATGGTTATGTTAATAACCATAGTCAAACAAAAGCCGCAGCATATGCCCAGTGATAGAAGCTCTTACCTATGTGGGCTCTCTCTGTGGCCTGCCATGACTCAAAGTTGGGGAACTCCTCCATGTTAAGGGGAAGTTTGCTCATCATGCGAGTAAACCCCTCCATGTCAACCTCACACTTGACCCCCTCCTCAGACGGAGGGTCCACCGCTCGAGGGGGTGAGAAGGCCACCTCCACACCAGTTGCCAGAGGAGCTGTAAAAGACAACCCCAACAAGGCAAAATTAGCCGACTACCATGGCTAAACCAAGTAGGGGCAAAGAGGCCGAAGCGATGCTTACTCAAGGTCGTCTCTGCCTCGGCTTGCCCGCAGCCTTGAGTCCTCCAGAGGACCCGCCATCCCCAGCTGCTGCAACCTCTACGCGAGGGCACTTCTACATAGGTTGTGAACCTCCGTCCCCACTCCCTGAGGATGCCTCCATGGAGGGGTGATCCCCCTCTGTCGCAGAACCTGTCAACAAACACAACAACATATAACGCCTCAGTTATATGTCCCGAAAAGCAATCAAGTTAAGGCAGCATGCTAACAGAAAGAGCCTTACCTAAGGCCCCAAACGGAGTCAATGGCAAGGGTACCAGTTTCTCCAGTCTCAGCACCAGTGCCTAGGCCACCTTCGCGATGGCCTCCTAAATTTCCCTCAGAGTGTGGGCACACTCGATCTGGGACACAAATTCCACAGGCCCGGCCGACCCGATCACATGGCCGACATGTCACCGCCAGTTGTCAGTCACTGTGTCGACAAAGCTCCCTTCAGGGAGCACCCAGTCCAATGAACCTCTGCTCCAAAAGTCGCAATCGGCCAAAAACTAGGTCCACCAGCTGCTCGATGCCCATGGTCGAGGCACCTTCGCCCCAGTCATCACCGCTGTTGCTGGTGCCTGCCTCAGGAGCTTCAGCGCCCCACCATTGCCTCGGCTCCTGGACGACGAACCCCGACTGCCTTGGGGCCACTGTTCCACAAGTCGCTCGATCTCCCGATGAATCTGAGCGACGCGGGTCCTCAAGTACCCATCATCCAGTGAGATGGGAGGTGGATCCTCCCTTGGCAGACGACTCTCCTCCACCTTCCTAATCGTGGAGGCCTTCTACCGATACAGGTGGCTGTGCCCGAACCACAGCCTAGCATAATGGATGTCAAATCATCCTCGGCGTCCCTGACCTAGTGTCAGATACTGCTCTGACTCCCAGTGGTACTAGAAGTCCCACCATGCTGTCGCCAGTAGGTGGGTGTCCTTCCCTTTGTACTGCTGACCTGTCAAAGGAAACTCCCAGTTCTGCGGGATCCCCTGATCGTAGCCAAAGTTTTGGGCAAATCAGAATGGGTAGTATGGCTCTAGAGAACTTGTCACAGACCGGTGAAGCGTCAACACGATCGGTCGGGTGCTCAGCACCCACTCTGTCCACAGTCCAGCCTCCGACTCTCTCTGATGTGGGTGGGCGCGGGCCGCCCCTCCACCCAATGTCACCAGAAATAGGTTGGAGTCCCTCGTGGTGTTGTCAAAAGGTAGTCCCTCCTTGCCTCGGCCAGGTAGGTAGCAAAGGGCTCTCCTAGCCCCCTCCAGCTACGCCTCGATATCCCCATCAGGTTGCCCAGTGAAGCTAAAAAGTAGAGGTGCCATCGGGTTTGCCACGGCCCCCCGAGCTACTAACCCTGGAAATAATAATCCAGCCCACGCACTCAGATAGTGTGTCGGCAGCAATAGGCTTCTCTCTTTAGGCGCCGGGTGCGTCGCCAGGATTCCCAGCCCCTGATACACATTGGCCAATGCGGTTGGAGCCAAGGCCAACTGCCTCCTCTCTGCCAGCAAACACACTGGCCACAACAATTCTACCCTCAATAGGCCATCCTCCCCATGCGGGACCACAAATGTCACTAACCAATATGCCAAGTATGCGACAAGATGTGTCACGTCTGGCAAGCCATGGGGATTCCACCCCTCCTGGGGTGCATATATGTATCTGGAATATGTTCGGAAGCATAGCTCCACCTCAGCATAGTCCTCCAACGGAGTCTGATCTCTGGCAAACTCCTGATAAAAGTAGAAGGGCCCATTTTAGAAGTGGCGGACACACACATTCAGTGGCACCCTGAGAGTCTATGCTGCTCTGTCTCTCCCTGCTAGGGCCAGGTCCCTCCAAGTCTTCAGAAGGTACCGGTAGCTATGAGACACTCGGTATCACCCCTGTCCGTCAGTAGTAGGAGACTTCAAAACTTGCTCAAAGTAGGAAACTTGAAGATACAACACGGGGCAAGCTGAAAAGTGCATGAGGTAAGTTTTAAAAAATAGTGCACGAGGTGTGTTTTAAAAATAATGCACGAGGTATGCATTTTTGAAAACGACACGAAGAATGATTTTTGATAGTAAAAACCTGCTCGAGGTATGCTTTTCGAGAAACTACACGAAGTATGATTTTTGAAAGTAAAACCTGCTCGAGATATGCTTTTCGAGAAACTGCACGAAGTATGGTTTTTGAAAGTAAAACCTGCTCGAGATATGCCTTTCAAAAAACTACATGAGGTACATTTTTTGAAAGTAAAACCTGCTCGAGGTATGCTTTTCGAAAAACTACACGAGGTAAGTTTTTCTAAAGCAAAAAACCTACATGAAGTAAGCTGAAATCTGCTTGAAGTGAAACTTCATTAGGGAAAAGACTGCACGAGTTATGGTGAGGTTCAAACAAACAATAGTAACTTAATCAGCATGGTTAAAATATTACCAAATCAAATGCATAGAGATTAATATAGTGTTAGTATCATCAAAACAACAGGAAAAAGCACAACATTGGGTCGTTATAGGGCATACCCCGGCTCTGACCTCTGGCAACTAATGCTGGGCACCCAAACCACGCTGAGCCTCAGACGCGCTCCCCTGAAGTTGTGCCTCACCTGAAACACAGTGAAAACACGCAGGGAATGAGTCTCAAATTCGGACTCAGTAGGGGTCACTCGAACCCTACCTCGCAAAATGAAAAAACATTTTGCTAGCAGCTAAGCGAGTAGCTCGAAGGTAGATGCCCTGCACTACAAATATCGGTCTCACGGCGTGGAAACCGACACACGCACGCCACGGCGTAAACAACCAAAACTCAATGGTCAACCCGACCAAAAAACTAAAGGTCGAAGCGACTGAGACTGACAGTCTTTCACCACCCGACTCGACAGGAGTACCTCCCACTAGAAGCACAGTCGGTAGCATCCCCTGACATCTTACACCACACTGCAGGTGTCTACCTGGCACGACGCCCCTGGTGGAGGCAAGGACAATGTACAAGTAACCACAAAGCAAGTGACTAGCTGGGGTCACGCTCGTCAGCGTGTGTCCAACTATCCCCAACCACGTGTGCACACACAGACCATGCGTCTTAGGTCTGGCCTCTAACTGATTTTCCCCTCAGCCGAACTCTGGCTGCAAGACGTGTTGCCCGATGAAAATCAGTCTAAAAATTGTCCTTAGGGTAGCCTCTCCACCACTCCCTAGTCGGACCACTAAACATGTAAGTAGGCTACGACTAGTGGAGGGTCACTAAAGGAGTAGACTCTCAAGCCAACAGAAAACAACGTCCGAACCCAATGAAGTACGGGGACCATCCCACGTACCAACACCGTCGCACGGTGACCACGGTTGGAGAAGAAACGCAGCTGCGAACCACTGGGTGCAGTCCAGAGCCTGACGGTGCAACACAGGAGCGCCACAAGCTCTGACGGTCTATCTTTGGGCCATCACAACAGTCTGACGGCCCAACACAGGTGCGTCAGACAATTGGTGCAAAACTGGCTGTGACGTGCCAACCCTGGTGCATCACAGTCTCTGACGCACCAAGCCCAGTGCGTTAGAAGACGAGAAGAAACTAGCTGTGACGCACATCGCTCAGGATGTCACAGCCTCTAACGGCCCTACCCAGGCACGTTAGAAGTTGGGGACATGTTAGCTCTAACGCTCCCCTACAGGGGCGTCACAAGGCTCTGACGCCCCACCCTGGGTGCGTCAGAGGCCTTGACCCCCAATGGTCAAAAACCCCAACGGTTGGAAGCCACAACAGTCAGATGCCAACGGTCAGATCATCACTCTGACGGTCCAGCCTAGGCACGTCACACGTCCTGGCGGTCTATTGTGGGACCGTCAGGCCCACAGACCACCCTATTGGCAAAACAGTGCCATCTGACGCACCCTCCGTGCGGCATCACAGGCTGTGACGCACCCACCCTGGGGTGTCACAAGCTGTGACAGTCTCGGGAGGGACCGTCACACTGTTCCGATGGTGAACCGACAGAAAATGACCAAAAATACCAACCACGCCCCCATACCTCCATGGGAGAGGGGGAAAAATATGGGGGAAGCTCCCCCGGGACCCCTAACATGCTTCTAAGCCATTAAAACACCGAATCGCGACCTAAAATCATAGATCGGGTGAACTCTCTCCAAATCATGGAAAAACCCAACCCGGCATGAAAACCCATTTCTCGGCCACTCCTCGGGTTAGAAATCCCGAGAAAGGAACGTAGGGAGCTAGGGAATGTCACCCTACCTCAATCTCGCCTCGAGGCACGTCGGATCATCCACAAATCGCGAAGAACGCTTGAAACCCTCGTTCCTCCTCACGCTTCCCATGAACACCGCACGTCGCCGGGATCGTCTCGCCACCGCCTACGCCGTCACATCATCGCCCACCTTCATCTGCAGCAGGAGGGGAGCACACTGCAATCGTCGTCGGCCAAAGAGAGAGAGAAAGGGGGGCGCGGCTCGTTAGGGAGGAAGAAGAAAGAGGAAGAAGAAGAAGAAAAGGTGGGGGAGAGAGAAAGGGTTGGGGTATTTGGGCCACTGCTCTACAACTCGCTCGATCTCTCGGTGGATCCGAGCAACACGGGTCCTCAGGTACCCCTCATCCAGCGCAATAAGAGGCAGATCCTCCCTCAGCAAGCGACTCTCCTCCGCCTTCCTGATCACGGAGGCCTTCTATCGGTAGAGGTGACTATGCTCGAACCGCCATCTGGTGTAGTGCACGTCAAATCGCCCCTGACGTCCCTGCCCCAGCATAGGGAATCACTCCGGCTCCCGGCGGTAGTAAAAGTCCCACCAGGCTGCTGCAAGTAGTTGGGTATCCCTACCCCTGTACTATCCGCCCGTCAGAGGGAACTCCCTATTCGGCGGGATCCCCTGGTCGTACCCGAAGTTCCTGACAAATCGATACAGGTAGTACGGCTTCAAGGAACTCGTCACCGACCGGTGCAACGTCAACACTGTCGACCGGGTGCTCAGTATCCACTCGGTCCGTGGCCCTGCATTGGCTGCCCCCTGACCGGGGTGGGTGCTGGTTGCCCCTCCACCTGAAGTCCCCAGAAAAAGACCACAGTCTCTCGCGACACTATCATACGGTAACCCCTCCTCACCCCGGATGGGCAAGTAGCAAAGGGCTCTCCTGGCCCCCTCCAGCTGTGCCTCTGCATCCCCATCAGACTGACCAATGAAGCTAAACAGAAGCGGTGCCATCGGGTTCGCCACGGTCCCTCGCGTCACCAGTCCTGGAAACAGCAACCCGACCCACACACTGAGATAGTGGGTCGGCAGAAGTATGCTCCTCTCTCTCGGCGCTGAGTGTGCCGCCAGAACTCCCAGTCCCTAGTATATGTTGGCTAGTGCAGTAGGAGCCATGGCCAACTGTCGCCCCTCCACCAACAAGTAGGCCGGCCACAGCAACTCAGCTCTAAGTAGCCCATCCTCTCCATGTGGAACCACGAAAGTCGCCAGCCAATACGCCAGGTACGCTGCAAGGTGTGTCACGTCTGCAGACCATGGGGATTCCACCCCTCCTGTGGTGCATACACATATCTGGAGTACATCCGAAAGCGTAGCTCCACCTCGGTGTACTCCTCCCACTGAGTCTAATCCCTGGTGAACTCTTGGTAGAAACAAAACGGCCCATTGTAGAAGTGGCGGACCCATACATTTAGTGGCACTCGAGGAGTCTCTGCAGCTCTCTCTCTCCCCGCCAGGGCTAAATCCCTCCAGGCCTTCATGAGGTACCAATAACTGTAAGGCACTCGGTATCTTCCCAATCCATCGCTATGGCTGCCGTGGAGGTCATCTAGCACCACCTCCTCGTACCCCTTGCTGCTGATCGGCAATCCAGAAATTCAGAATAGGGACCACAAGTCCAGTGTGATCTCTCCCTCTGCTGTTGCCACTATGTTCCACCGGCGGTTGAAATGCTCCAACAGCCCCAGTAACAGCCCGGTGTAGCACCGGTACGCGTAGAAAGTGACGGTCACCACGTACCTAATCCCAGCTCGATCTAGCAACACCCGGTAGTGGTGAACAATCCCCATCAGCCACTCAGTAGCACCCTGGCGGTAGTAGTGTGATGGGATCACCGCCCAGCAATTGTACCAGCTAATGACGGCATGCTGCATAACTCCATCTAGGATGCTGTGGTTGTCGTAGCCCTCTCCAGCATACTACAAGCCAGCAGGCTCCAACACCAACCCAGCGGTCCCCTCTGTCTCTGTGAGGTGGTGACCGTGCAAGTCCCAGGAAGTAGGCCTAGTGGCCCAACCCTGACTCCAGACTTCTCTGCCAGGCCAAAGAACCCCAGGCACTCAATATTGGGAAACTGTCGCTGCCTCCAGTAGTCTTTCGAGAAGCTCGGATAACTGTAAAAGGCTACACCATGCAGGCTATCCCTGCCAATCAAAATAGCCCGCCCAAGCCGGTGACAGGCCCTTGGAATCTGTGAGTCACCCTCCTCCATGCCAGGAGGGACATAGCTTCAGATGAACTCAAATAGGTGACGATCCAGAGGGAACTCTAATGGATAGCCGCTGCTCCGGTAGTAGCTGTACAAACCATCCGCCTCCAGAATCCTGGCCACCTCCATGGCCCCAGCTCCAACTGCTCTCTCACTAATTGGACCCTCAGCCACTGCCGTATGGCCCCGGTCCAGCTGCTCTACACCAGCCACAGTGATCACTGGCGCGCCCAGAGGGGGCATCTGTCGCTCAGTCTGTCACACCCAGTGATCCTCCTCCCGAGCCACACTCCTCGGGACTCACCCATCTCTACCAAAGCGTGCCATAGCTGTAAGATAGGGTGCACAAAAAATGGTTAGAACACCAGTAAATCATCATATACAACATAGCAAAGTAAAGGCACATGAAGTGTCAAAATACAACTATAGCAGTTCAAAATAGGGGTCTCACGGGCCGTACGCCCGCATCTCTACCTGTGGACGCACTTATTTTCGAAGATATTCATTTGTTAGTTTTATTCAGTTTTTTAAGTGCATGGGCGTGCCAGTCACAAAGTGACAATTTATTCGGACTTCGTGGAAGCCCATGGTGCACTCGATCTGACTTCGTCAGGTGATTGTGTGGTTCGGGTCAGGATCAAATCCCGTCATACCATAAAGGTCACGACATCATTTACATCCCCCATACGAGGAAGCATTGAGGGCTTGGCCTCTCCTATGGTATATGCTCCATACATATACAAGTACAAGACCCCCCAAAAGAGGACAAGGCCGGTGGCCGATGTCCTATTCCTGGTCAGATACAAAAGATAGCAATAGGCAAAGGGCACAATTGTACAAGGGGATATCCTAGTAGGACCCTTCTCTTAAGCCCCCCCCCTCCTTCAAACTGAAGGGAGATCATACACATAGAGTTTGCCAATCAGTTCTCTAAAGCGCAGAGTCGCATGATACTTAGTGAATAGGTAAGCAAGCTACTCGGTGGAGAAAATATAAGGAAGTGACAAGGTGCCAAAAAGGTACTGTTGGAGGAAAAAATGATAATCAATCTCAATGTGTTTGGTTTGCTCATGGAAGATGGGATTGCCTGCTGTTGATAGAGAAGAAAGGGAGGAAGAGAGACATGAGAGATGGAGAACCCAAATAGGAGAGGCTTGCAGTTTCTGGAGAGGAATGGCCAAGTGTTCGCAATGGCATGCAGTTAATAAGATAAGTGACAGTCAAAACAGCATCAGCCCAAACTTTCTTGGACAACCAAGTGGCCGTTCTTGCTTTCAGCAATGCCATTTTCTTGTGGCATATAGGGACAAGAGGATTCATGAAGAATAGCCCTATCCTCCAAAAAGATATTAAGAGACTGCTCAAAATATTCTCAGGCATTATCAGATCTGAACACCTTAACATGCCGCTCAAATTGAGTCTCAACCATTTGCCAGAACACTTGAACAATATGAGGAACCTCCTCCCAGGATCTCAAGAGGTAAATCCAACAACAATGAAAGAAATTATCAATAAAACTAATTAAGTAATGGTGACCATCAATGGAGGGGACAAAGGAAGGGCCCCAAACATCAGAATGCACAAGCTGAAATAGAAGTGTATTTTCATTAATGGAATAAGTAGTTGTTCTACAATGCTTGGCAAACTGACATACTTGATACTAATGGTACTCAACGTTTGTTGAATTAAAAAATTGAGGAAACAAGACTTTCAAAGACCTAAAGGACAAATGACCCAGATGATGATGCCAAACAAGGACATCATGTATCATTATTTTTTTGGAAAGTGAGAAGTAGCACTATTGTATTAAATGAAAAAAGGAGATGTACAAGTATAGTCAATAAGCTTCCAAAACATCTCTGTACAAAAGGTCACACCAAGATAGTTACAACACTAACTCCCCAGCAAAACAAAAAGAGGGGAGTTGAGGGAATTCACATTATAAAGTATCTACACCCATTCCCTCACTCTATCACAAACGAAAGATACAAGAGGGCCCTCAGCTCTAGCCTCCCTCCTCCACTAGAGTGCTAGATTGGAAGGTGGCACCAATTCCAAGCTCAAAATGATAAAGACCTCACACTTCACAACTAGTCCCAATTACATGCTTTGTCTGAAGGTCCTAAAAAACACAATAAGTAAGAAGAAAAGTGACTTAACAATACAATGATTTTGTACTACTATTAAGAGAAAGAAGATTAATTGGAAGAGTAGGAATATGAAGAATGGAGGACAAGACCAAGGTCTCAATCAAGGGGAGAACACCTTTCCTGGCCACCATGGCACAGGTGTCGTCAGCAATAGTGACCTTATCCTGCTCGGAACCCAAAAAATAGGACTCAAAGTAAGTGGGCATACCAGTCATGTGATCTATAGCTCCGGAATCAATGACCCACAGAGCATGGGAGATAGTGGAGGAGACACTCAGGGCCGCCCTCGTACTACCTAAAGAAGAGGGCAGGGCAGAAGTAGTGAAACCTAGTTGAGAGAAAATAGACTGTAGATGGCTAATGTCAGCCGAGGAGAGAGCAGCCACTTGCGAAGAGGCAAAGCCACCATCTGGAGTGAATAGTAGAGAGCACTCGATGGGTTGAACAACGGCGACATGCCCCTTAGCATCTAGAGTGCCCTTGTTATTCTGGTACTTCTCTAGCTTCTTGTCCGGATAGAGATCCCAACAGCTATCAACATTGTAAGTATCCTTCCCATAGTGTGAGCAATGACGGTGTCCCTTCAGTTTATCTTTGTCAGAGCTGGCACTAGCCACACACCAAAAAGAGACTGACCTCCAGTCATAGCCTTCTTGCGCCCCTCCTCATTCAAAATTTTGAAGTAAACCTGTTCAAGAGAAGGAAGGGGTTCAGCGATAAGGATCTATCCCCGAAGTACATCAAACTAGCAATTGATTGAAAATCTGAATATGCTGGCCATGTCGAATATGTTGTTTCTGATTTTCAATACAGTGCCATGTGTAGACAGAGTAATAATCCGGCTCCTCCTATTTAGTTTTCAAAAGACCAAAGTAAGTAGTAGCCCAAAGGCTTCTTTGTTTGAGATCCTGAATGTTAGCGGTGAGTTGACAAATATATGAGACATCCTGGTGCTGCCCATACATCTGCTCGAGGAGATCCCACATGTCCTTCGCTGTCCTCTAAATCAAAATTAACTATTTTTTGAAAGTTCATCATAATTAACTATTGAATTTCAGAACTCACAGAGTTAAGTATCCAACCCATCACAAGGTTATTGTTCAGATCTCACTATGTGTAGGAGGCATAGTTGACTGTAGGCTCCGTTACATGGCCATCATTGTAGCCAAACTTTCCACTACCACCAAGATGTATGCAAGCAGAAACTGACCATAGAAGGAAATTAACCTCTGACAACTTGACTGAGGTCATTTGCAGCGAGAGATTTTCCATTGCAGCAGGAGGCAAGATCCTTGACATGGATGACACAACCTCTGGAGCAGGCATGTCATCAGACACCGAAAGTGTCGTCTCATCGCTCGTAGAAGAATGCAAGGCCAACTACAACATTGAGACAGAAGGAAGATGGGTTGGAGACACCCTACATCAGGAACAAGATGAACGAGGAAGCCACAAGAGAGAGGGCCGGACCTCGTGGACCTTGTGAAGAGGTCGGAACCTGGTCAAGACCCAGCCACACCAAGGGAAAAGTCCCTTTGGGCATTGTGCTTCATGGAGGTCATGATTCCGCCGCCTGGAATCAAGGGAAAAAGTGTCTGCGACCTGAAGACCAGCTGGAAACAACCAGAACATGGCACCGGCTGTCACAACCAGAAGAGCCGCTAAAACTTGGAGAAAGAATGTGGAAAGGGGCACAAGCCTAGCCACACCAAAGAAGAGACCCTCCCGGACCTTGTGCCCCCAAGAAAACTTGATTCCTCTGGTTGAAATCAAGTTTGAGATCCTTGCGACCTGATTCACACTCCGAACCCTAAAACACAGAGCACAGGCATAAAAGAGATCAACCACAGGGAAGAACGATGAGGTCGAAGAGATCCTTCACCACATCCACATCTCACCCTGCTCCAATACCATGTAGAAAATCTGAGGATCGAAAGAGAGATGAAAGAAGGAGAATGATGCAAACAGTTCTGAGGGAAAGAGACCGCTTTAAACAGCAGCAGATCTCATCGTACAATATGTATATATGTAGGTTTACACTAATTACAAGTATGCCACAGACCATTATGACCCAATTACCCTCCTAGTAGACAGGGTGACCGGATCATAAGGCTGAAAACAACACAGAGAATGCATGGACAGAAATGCTCCTGTACAACTTAAATTATCCCTGCAGCCTAGACAAAGTACAAACTGCATCTCAAGCAAAGAAACATTACAAAGCTTCAAGCCAGGAGATCAAGCAACTCTCCCTCTCCTCCCTACCCAAAAAATTATAAATAACACAGACTAGTTCAGATTCTCAAATAACAATTACGTTCCCATGGCTTGAACAGACAATGCTGTTGCCTCAGACACCAGAAAATAAATTCTGGAGCATCCCCCGTGAGAGCTTTGACAATTACATTGCACAGAGAATTTTGACAAGTATTCAGAATCCAAAATGTCCTCCAAAGCAGCCATTGCAGTGTGTACTGGTTTTGACTCCATTTGCTCTGACGTTACTTCTAGAAGACAAGAAAAATGCTGTAAATATTTCTTCAAATCCCAACTCTGATTGCTTCTCAATATGATGTGTTCTGTTATGCTTCGCTGTATCCCAACTTCATTCTGAATCTGCCTCAAAGTTTTGACTTCATTCTTAATAAGCCAGATAAGATCATATCTTAGTGATTGAGATTTTCTTTGCATGATCCTAACTCTTACTAAGTAAGTTTATGGTTTTTGAGTGGAACTTAGAAAGCTTAGTTCCAATCAGACATAAAGTCACAAACTGCTCAGTTTTTCTTGCAAATAACTTAAATTGATTAGCATGAATCGATGGAATTTATTCTATTTGATTTGTTTCATCAGCCATTCTCATGATTCTAGCTCCTATATAATAAAATTGTTAACTCCAAGTGGAACTTGAAGCTTAATTCTCTCAAATGGTTCTAAAATCATCTCATATGCCACCAGTGTTTCTTAAGCCCTCAGTAGGGCCACCATTCTCTTCTACTTTCAAAATCATTAAATTCTTCTTTCCAATATCTTGGCAGTTCGAGCATACGTTTCCCAGGAAACAGTATTAACTGCATCAGACAGATTTATCACCCCTCATTTTCTGAACTAAGTACCATCTTTCGGAGTGGGAGAGCTAGTCCTGTGCAACGTCATATTCTTCTCATACATCAAAACCTGAGAAATTGAGGTAAAATGCATCCCAGGTTCGGTCATATGGACGGGAAACAAGCAAAGCGCTTTCCTTAGTAAGGACATCAACATATTTCTCTCTTTCGTGCATAGTAGTAAGCCCACTCTGGTTAGACAACATGACCGAATGTCACCACGATAAGAAAATAATTGGCAACATTATCTGTGTAATTCAAGCAAGCATCCGGCAGCCGAGCATCTCCCGCAGCCTCCCTACACTTTGTGCCAGCAGCACAATTGAAACCCCTAAACTACAAAGACTCCGAACAATCGTACCTTCTAGTTTCTAAAACATCTCAGAGCACATCCAAAGCCGAGGGACAACATCAAAGATGGCATCATGTACATCCCCGCCATATTTTCTCTTCCAGCCGACAAAAATCCGGCAAAGGGCCATACTTTTGGCGTCATGCGTCGCTTCAGCCACCGACCCACGATGCTACACTTGGAGAAAATCATGCAAACTGGGACTTTCCCAGGATCCGGTGAACAGAAAAAGAGAAGTGTCTCAATAATAAGCAATTCGCACCCAAAAAAAAAATCATCTTTTATTTTTCTCCCCAGGTGAGAGGGCGGGCGCAAAATTCTATAGCGAGATGGCTGACCTTTTGATGGACTTGACGAAGTCGGCGGCGGAGGGGTGGCGCATGCGCTCGAGGAAGTCGTGCCAGGTGAGGGGCGCGGTGGAGGACCCGAAGACGTCGGCGCTGCCGCCCGAGGTCCCGCCGCCGCCGTCCATCTCCAGCGAGAGGTGGTGATGAGGAGACCGGACCGACGGAAACGAGGTGGTGATCTGATCCCCCCCACCGGGGCGGAGCTTGGGGTGGGACTGGGGAGAGGAAGAGCCCCAACAACTGGTCAGCCGGGGAAGAAGAACGCGCAAATTCCTTTGGCCACCTTTTCATGAGATGCTCCCTATGCACGGACTCAATGCAAAATGGACTAAGTGTTGCACAGGCTCTATTCTTATGCACAGACTAAGTAAAAAGATGCAAACATTATTCATGTGATAATCTGACATATTAAAGTCATCAAAATACACCCATCATTATGTCAATATAAAGTTGACAAAGTCAACTATGTGGTCAACCAAGTCAAACAACACTATTGCCAATCATCAAAACATTTTAGCACAAAGTAGTACACATACTCCTTATCAATCAGAGGAGACCCAACATTCTCCTCCAACGTTCCATCTCAGAGGAGACCCAACACAAATCCCAACAGAAGAGCACGCCCACTAGCACTGATGACCAGTGGTCAGAGGGTCACACCTGTTCAAATCCGAAGGGGTGCTTGGCATTGACTCCTCTTTAAACCAGCGACCCTGGGAGCGGTTGGAACCTAACTAGCAGGACGTGGGAAAGGCCTTTGCAGGCTTTAAAACTATATAAGGAGGTGGGTTCCGGGGGTGGTCAGCCTTTCGCAACACCCATTTTCAATTATCCAGCATCTACGGTTCCTCTGGAGTGAGAGGAGAGGTGAGGGACCTTGGCCCTGCAAAAGAGGGGCGAACCTGTAGTTCCTAAACAATAGGTGAAGCCTTGGGTGGTTTATGAGGTGTGGATCTCATCCCCGGATCGAAGGGTAAACCCGAGGAGGATCTAGGGTGTGGATATTATCCCTGGATCACTGGTTAACATTTCAAAGGTTGGCACATAACCTCAAGCCTTAGGGGTCAACGAAGCATTAGAATGATTTCAAATTAGTTTCTATACGTAAAAAAGGGGCCAAATGTATGGAGGATCTACTACTGTGCTTATTTCCTGGTCCTTCCATCAAATTACATACTTTCATGAGGTTTATCTGAGATTTTATCAATAATCAGACTTCAAAAATGCTAGATGCATCGACGCATCAAGCTTCTAAGTGCTGGATGCATCGAGGCACCAGACTCAGAATGCTTGATGTAGCGACGCATCAAGCTTCAGAAATACTGGATGCATCGAGACATCAGACTTCAGAATGCTAGATGCATCGAGGCATCCATTGACTGGGTCAATGCATCCAGGGCTCTGTCCCAATTTCTAGAAACTGAGAACAATAGAGTTTTGAGGGGCCATCCTAATGCAGGAAAGACTAAAAGATTAGAAAAATGGTAGAAGGCTAAGTTAGTAACCCACTATAAAAACTTCGTGCTCACAGAAAATCTGCACTTGTTATAATAGTCCCTTTCCTATGCACACATAGCTCAGACTACGGAGAGGTCGGTGCACATGGGGGCAGTCCCATGGTAAGGTCAACGCATATATAACTTAGACTCATGGTAAGGTCGATGCACATATGGCCCAGGCCTTAGTAAGGTTGATGCACTTCGGGTCCAGGCCTTGGTAAGGTCGATGCACATTTGACTTAGGCCAATACAAGGTCGATGCACATTGGCTTAGACCAATACAAGGTCAATGCACTTCTGGCTCAGGCCATTACCAGGTCGATGCACATTGGCTTAGGCCAATACAAGATCGATGCACATCCGGCTCAAGCCATTACCAGGTCGATGCACAGTGGCTTAGGCCAATACAAGGTCGATGCACAGATGGCCCAGGCCTTAGTAAGGTCGATGCACATTTGGCTTAGGCCAATACAAGGTCGATGCACATTGGCTTAGACCAATACAAGGTTTATGCACTTCTGGTCCAGACCATTACCAGGTCGATGGACATTGGCTTAGGCCAATACAAGGTCGATGCACATTTGGCTCAGGCCATTACCAAGTCGATGCACAGTGGCTTTGGCCAACACAAGGTCGATGCACATCTGGCTCAGGCCATTACCGGGTCAATGCACAGTGGCTTAGGCCAATACAAGGTCGATGCACATATGGCCCAGGCCTTAGTAAGGTAGATGCACTTCGGGTCTAGGCCTTGGTAAGGTCGATGCACATTTGGCTTAGGCCAATACAAGGTCGATGCACATTGGCTTAGACCTATACAAGGTCGATGCACTTCTGGCTCAGGCCATTACCATGTCGATGCACATTAGCTTAGGCCAATACAAGGTCGATGCACATCTGACTCAGCCCATTACCAGGTCGATGCATAGTGGCTTATGCCAATACAAGGTCGATGCACATCTGGCTCAGGCCATTACCAGGTCGATGCACGTTTGGGAAAGGCCAATGTAAGGTCAAGGCACATTGGCTCAGGGCAATACAAGGTCGATGCACATCTGGCTCAGGCCATTACCATGGTGATGCACATTTCGCTCAGGCCAATATAAGGTCGATGCACATTGGCTTAGGCCAATGCAAG
The DNA here is from genome assembly GCA_024336825.1 of Amorphophallus titanum. Classification (NCBI taxonomy): domain Eukaryota; kingdom Viridiplantae; phylum Streptophyta; class Magnoliopsida; order Alismatales; family Araceae; genus Amorphophallus; species Amorphophallus titanum. The sequence goes on along the minus strand of JANBPO010009603.1, from coordinate 46,892,551 downwards.
GTCGATGCACATCTGGCTCAGGCCATTACCAGGTTGATGCACATTGGCTTAAGCCAATACAAGCTCGATGCACATCTGGCTCAGGTCATTACCAGGTCGATGTACATTGGCTTAGGCCAATACAAGGTCGATGCACATTGGCTCAGGCCAATATGAGGTCAATGCACATTTGGCTCAGGCCAATATGAGGTCGATGCACATTTGGGAATGGGCCAATATGAGGTCAATGCACATGTGGATAAGTCGATGCACCTGTGGGCTCTATCCAAATCCCGGAATCGAGCTTTGGCCAAGGTGGGACATAGATAAAGTAGGCGCATGCGCCCTATTCATTTCGCCGATGGTGACGAAAGCTGAGAGTGCGGTTCATTCATCGACATGGGTTAAATGTCGAAGCACTGGTAGTTCGTCTATTAATGAGGACGGAAGGTCCAAGTTAAGGGGTAGCTGACCGAGCTCACCGACGGTGGTGAGGGTCGAAGGGTAGCGACCGATCTTGCCGATGATGACAAGGGTCAAAAAGGATAGCGACCGATCTTATCGATGGTGACCAGGGCCGAAAGGATAGTGACCGATCTTACCGATGGTGACAAGGGTCGAAAGAGTGGCCGGTCTTGCCGCTGGTGACAAGGGCCGAAAGGATTGCGACCGATCCTACCGATGGTGACAAGGGTCGAAAGGGTAGTGACCGATCCTGCCGATGGTGACAAGGGTCGAAAGGGTGGCCGGTCTTACCGAAGGTGACAAGGGCCGAAAGGATAGCGACTGATCTTGCCGATGGTGACAAGGGTCAAAAGGGTACCAACCGATCTTACCGATGGTGACAAGGGTCGAAAGGGTGGCCGATCTTGCCGATGGTAACAAGGGTTGAAAGGATAGCGACCGATCTTGCCGATGGTGACAAGGGTCGAAAGGGTAGCGACCGATCTTGCCAATGGTGACAAAGGTCAAAAGGGTGGCCGATCTTGTCGATGGTGACAAGGGTCAAAAGAGTGGCCGATCTTGTCGATGGTGACAAGGGCTAAAAGGGTGGCCGATTTTGTCGATGGTGACAAGGGCTGAAAGGGTGGCCGATTTTACCGATGGTGACAAGGGCCAAAAGGATAGCGACCGATCCTGTCGATGGTGACAAGGGTCGAAAGGGTGGCCAGTCTTGCTGATGGTGACAAGGGTCGAAAGGATAGTGACCGATCCTGCCGATGGTGACAAGGGTCGAAAGGGTAGCGATCGATCTTGCCGATGGTGATGAGGGCCGAAAAGGATAGTGACCGATCTTACCGATGATGACAAGGGTCGAAAAGGATAGCGACCGATCTTGTCGATGGTGACAAGGGTTGAAAGGGTAGGTGACCGATCTCGTCGATGGTGACGAGGGTCGAGAAGGGTGGCCGGTCTTGCCGATGGTGACAAGGGCGGAAAGAATAGTGACCGATCTTGCCGATGGTGACAATGGTCGAAAGGGTAGAAGAAGTAGAATGATGAACAAGGGTGACCCCACTACTACATCATTACTTCTTTTTTTCTTTCTTTTTTTTATATATCACATTACTGACTTAAGCGCCCTTTCGGGTTTTCATCGAAGCCAGCCCCCTCTTGCTTTTGCCCACGCATCTTTTCAGGTTTTCACGTGGCGGGGTATCCGATTTTGACCGTGACGCCCTTTCAGGTTTTCATCACGACTGGGTCATAACCATTTTTGCCCTTATCCAAACATAGGAGCAAGTCCAACGAGGTATCTCTATTTTTAACCTCCTTTTTTTTGTATGTATGTTCGTATGCATTTTGTAGGAAGGAATCGGGACTCAAGAGAGCTTGCCCGCTAGAATGCCGACCGGCCTTGCCGATGATGACAAGGGTCGGACCCTGGTTTAATTCATCGACATTGGTTAAATGCCGAAGCAAAGGATATTGTTCTTAACATGGACAAAAGGTCCAAGTTAAGGGACAAAGGTCGATCGATCTCGCCGATAATGACGAGGGTCAAACATAAGTTTGTTCGTCGACACGGGTTACATGTTGAAGCAAAGGTAGATTCATTAACAAGGATGAAAGGTCCAAGTTAAGGATAGAGATTGACCGATCTCATCGATGATGATGAGGGTCGAACATAAGTATGTTCGTCGACACGGGTTACATGCCGAAGCAAAGGTAGATTCATTAATAAGGACGAAAGGTCCAAGTTAAGGGTAGAGATTGACCGATCTCGCCGATGATGATGAGGGTCGAACATAAGTTTATTTGTTGATATGGGTTACATGCCGAAGCAAAGGATATAGTTCTTAATAGGGACGAAAGGTCTGAGTTAAGGGATAGAGGTGGACCGATCTCGCCGATGATGATGAGGGTCGAGCATAAGTTTGTTCGTCGACACGAGTTACATGCCGAAGTAAAGGTAGATTCATTAACAAGGACGAAAGGTCCAAGTTAAGGATAGAGATCGACTGATCTCGCCGATGATGACAAGGGTCGAGCATAAGTTTGTTCGTCGACTCAGGTTACATGCCGAAGTAATGGCAGATTCATTAACAAGGATGAAAGGTCCAAGTTAAGGGTAGAGATTGACCGATCTCGCCGATGATGACGAGGGTCGAACATAAGTTTGTTGGGAGATCTCTGGTGGGACTTTTGATGACCGTCCCTTCTGGAATTTTGTTAACAGGAGAGAGGGACTTTTAGATTACCACTTTACTGGCTTAAGTGAGCTTTCGCGTTTTCGCCGAAGCTAGCCCCCTCTTGGTTTTGCCCACGCACCGTTTCGAGTTTTCACGTGGCGGGGTACCCAATTTTGCCTACAGCGCCCTTGCGGGTTTTCGTCACAGTCGGGTTATAGCCATTCTTGCCCTTGTCCTAATGTGGGAACAAGGCCAGTGGGGCATCTCTATTTTTAAGTGCCCACACGGAGTGGCGGAACCCAACAGTTGGGGGTGAGCGCCCGAAGACGGCTACACCTTGGACAGACCTCGAAAAATGTGAAGGGAGCGACGGAAGGAGGGCTGGTGAACAAGCCGAAGACATCAGGATTAAGGGGCCAAGGCTGGCGTGCCGGTCAGGGAGCCTAAGGGGTATACTGGCCGAGACTGGTTGTGGGGAATTAGGTCGCACTGGCGAAGGGTTGCACCGGTGGAGGGTTTTGGATGTATAGAAGGTGTACCGGTCAAGGGCTGTGCCGGGGAAGAACTGAAGGGCTGCTATGGTGTACCGGCGAAGGCCTGTGCCGGTGAAGGGGCGCAGGGTGTGGAAGGCGTGCCGGCCAAGGGCCGTGCCGGCGAAAGAACTGAAGGGCCATAAAGTGTACCGGTGAAGAGAATGGCATGAGTGTGCCGGGTAAGGGGGAGTCAAGAGCAGGAAGACCAAACGGTGGCCAGACAGAACGAGTTGACGCGAGTGAGGGGGGGGGAAGTCATAGGGTTTTCTGGTTTCTAGCCTGGCTGGAGAGGAAGCTTCAGTGAGGGAACGAGGGTAGAGGCTGGGTGTCCAGGAAATTAAAGGGGCACGACTGGGTTAAGGTGAAGGAACCCTCACCCAACATGGAGGGACCACTGACGGGGAAGATGAGAACGCTGTCCGAGGAACATGGGAGCACCATCAGACACGCGTGAAGGCCCAAGGGAAGAGGGACGGCAGGGGAGAACCCAAAGAAACAAGCTTTCCTTTACGAAGAACACAGAACGATCACTACAACTGAGGGGAGGAGGGCAAGAGGGATGGGGAAGAAAGGAACGGAGGAGCCGGGGTCAGGCAGGTGCGATGGCGCCCTGTCCTTCCCCGCTCTTCCTTCTACATCTCTCTCTCTTCCTCTCTCTCACTCTCTTACTCTTTCCCTGGGGTGGTTGTCGGAGAGGGAAAGCTGGGGGCTCTCCTTCTACTTCCTCCTCTTCTCTTCCTGGCGCTGGTCGCCCTTGTTCTCTCCGGGGGAGCGCTCTGTGTGGCATGGCCTCTTCTGTGTCTTCTCTTGAGTGTGACCTCTGTGTCCTTCACCGTGGAGAAGAAGGGTTTCTTATACCCCCCCCTTAGCCTGCAGCTGGCGTGATCGAATGGCGGGAAATATATGCCAAAGAGAATCACGGGAGACCTAATTTTTGAAAAGAAATTATGTTATTACGATAATTTATATAGGCGTCATGGTCAACAAGCCAGTCTACACCTAAGATAGCATCGTACCCTTCCATGTCAAGGCATACGAGATTTGCAGGAAGATTATGACCTTCTACAGTTACTTCACTATCTGGATAGTGGGTTGTAAGTTTTGTTTCGGGACCTAAAGATGTTGTGATTGCTAGGTCTGATGGTAGAGGAACAGGTGAAGTTCTTAAAGTTTTTACAAAGATAGTAAATATAAAAGAATGAGAGATACCAGTATCAAATAGTACAAAAGCAAGATGTGCATAAATTTAAACAGTACCTTCCATTAACCCATCATCCTTGGGCATTTCTTCATCCATCATGGCATTAAGACAAACATGCCACCTTCATCCACTATTAGAGATTTGTTCCTTCATAAAAGGGCAATCGGGCATACGGCGCTCCCGACTTCCACAACGTAAGCAAGCGCCAACGTGCTTCCAGCATTCCTTGGCCGAGTGGCTGAATTTTTCACAAAAGGAGCAAGCCATAGAGACTTGCGTTTCCTCTTCCTTTACCTTCTTCTTCTTGTGATTGTTTCTTCTGTTTCCATTATGGGACCTCTTCTTGTTATCCTGGGAGTTATAAGTGCTTGTGATGCTGAACCTTTCTTCTTTGCGTCCTCGCTTGTCAGATCTACTGCTTGATTCCTCTCTCTTGCATTTATACTTCTCGACCTTCTCTAAGGTCCTTTCATAAAGATAAGCCCATTGGACCATCTCCGCATAAGTACGGATATTTTGAGGTCCAAGTTGTTGAATGATGTCCGGCCTTAAATCGTCCATAAAATGATTTACCTTTAGGATATTTGTGCCCACTAGATGTTCAGCATAAGGGGCCAGACGGGAGAATTACAGTTCATATTCTGCCACAGTCATCATGCCTTGGTGAAGAGAGGCGAATTCAACAGCCTTTCTTTCTTTTATGTGCTCGGAGAAGTACTTAGCATGAAATAGTGTAAGGAATCCATCCCATGTAGGCTGAGCATTTTCAGGTTGTGCTGAGGTGGCCTTCCACCATGTGCGTGCATCTTTGTTTGGCTGGAAAGTAGCCAGATGAACCTTCTTCTGGTCGGTGTATTGTATAACCTCAAATATTCAGTTCATCTCGTCGATCCAATTCTCTACCTCGTTGGGATTGGAGGATCCCATAAATATCGGAGGGTTCATGCTTCAAAAATTCCCGTGCAGGTTACCCACGCCAACCCTTGTGCTAGCCTGGGCCACGGTCTATAGGACCTGAGTAAGACCTGCAACTGTTTGTTGCATTGCTTCCCAACTACCACGGTTTGCGGAACGTTTGGCGGCCATTGTAAAATTGAAGTGCCTGAAGAAATAGATAAATAATTAATTCCCTATGAAATTGGTAAAAGTTAACCTAGAGACCACTTTAATTCTTTTTACACTTTAACAAATTCATTAAAATGCCCAAAAATAGCCCAAAAATCCGTAAAAATCACACAAATTCACCGGAATAACTTCTAGACTCGACCCGCTAAAGATCCACTAAATTACGGATGTTACATCCCACGACTCCACCGTGCGAACCCGGCGACCGCGGGGCTCGCCCTCACCAAGGGTACGCAGCCCACTGCACTCCAACTAGGAGATGGCCCAGCGGCTCTAACGTATCAACAAAATTGAGGATAAGATCCGCTACCAAGACGACGTCCTGCTCGTTGCCAGGACACGCGGCCTCATCGATGATGATCAGGACTTCCACGCTCCCTTCTCCAGGGAGATTATGGAGGCCCGCATGCCTCCGAAATTTCAGCTACTGTCCCTCACCCCCTATGACGGCACCAACGACCCAGCCGACCATATGCACAGTTTCGAGTCCAACTTGATGTTCCACCGAGCTTCAGACGCTATGAAATGCTTAATGTTTGTCACAACCCTCCGGGAGAATGCCCGCACCTGGTTCGAGTCCCTGCCGGCTAGGACCATGACCTCCTTTCAACAGTTGAAGAAGCTGTTTAAGGAGAACTTTATTGGCTATCAAAGATGGCCAAATCTGTAATAAGTCTGCTTGCCATCAGGCAGGGGCAAGAGGAGACCCTCTGGGACTATGTGTCCTATTTCTGAGCAGAGGCACTCTGGGTGCCTCGCCTCGATGTAAGGATTGCTGCCACCACCCTCCCTCATGGGACCCGGGACTCCATCCTCCGATGGTCGCTCAGAGTTGAAGCCCCAACGACCCTGACAGACCTCCACGCCTTAGCCCAAAAGCACGCCATATGCGAGGAGAACATCACGGCCCTAGGCCATCCGACCAGAGCCGAGCTGTCCGACCGAGAAAGATCCATCGACTCACCCCGATAGAGGTGGAATAAGTGGGAGCAATGAGACAGAGAGCGCCGAGATTGACCAGAAGACAAGGAGAGGGGCAGTTGCCGTCACTACACGTCTTTAACAGCTCTGCTCGACTAGATCCTCATGGAGATCCGTGAGGAACCCTTCCTCCAGTGGCCGCCAAAGATGAAGCCCGACCCAAGGATGCAAAGCAGGAGGAGATACTGTCGCTTACACCACAACCATGGCCATGATACCGCCGACTGCATCTAACTCAAGGATACCATCGAGGACCTCGTCCGGCGAGGACTCCTTGATAAATTCGTTGCCAAGGCTGAGGAGAAGAGGCAACGCGATCGAACCCCTCCCATTGACAACCGACCCAAAGGGAAAGAGATCATGATAATCTCTGAAGGGCTAACTTTGGGAGGAGACAATCTCGGGAGATGCCGGTGGTACGCATCAGTAATTAGCACTGTGGAGCGTAGCGATAGCGGCCGATAGGAAGATGCCACCTGAGAAGCACCCCGAGGATGTCATCGTCTCCTCAGACGAAGACCTAGAAGGTGTAGCCACTCCCCACTCAGATGCTCTAGTGGCCTCGGCCAACAACCATCAATGTGCCGTCCAACGTATCCTAGTGAATAATGAAAGCGGCCCCGATGTTATTTCTTATGACTACCTAGTACTCATGGGTGTGGAGTTATCACAAATAGCACCACTGTGCACACCCTTGTATAGATTCTTTCGCACAACCATCCTCCCGGAAGGATGCATCTTGTTTCCAATCATGTTCGGGACCGCACCACGAGATGAGACCTTCCTAAGACCTCAAAATAGGGCGAGGCAAATCGAGGAGGCCTCGCCTGCGGAGTAGACGAGGATGGATAACCTAGGTCCGAGCATGAGCACCCCTGTGGAAGACCTATATCTCCCCCAAGGTAGGGGAGGCTCCGAGCAAAACACTCCAGATTGGGGCGATGTTGTCCTAGTAGAAGAAAGCCAAAGCTGCATCCCTGAGGTAACACACATACCAAGGGAAGAGAACGTCCGAGTAAACGTCCCGACTACGACCTCCAGTTCGAGAGCCATCCTGATAGGAGGGCATGTCGAGCGAAGTCAGTCGAAAGCTATGCCTGACACAACTAAGCTCGAACGACGCAATAAAGCTCAGACTTTAAGAGTCAAAGCTCAGGAACAAAGGTAGCCCATGGGCTCCCTAGAGGCAAGCACTCCTGCTTCCCTTGGAAACGAAGGTAGCCTGCTCCCCTTGGAAATGAAGGTGGCCCACGGGCTCCCCAGAGACGAGCACTCCTGCTCCCCTTGGAAACGAAGGTACCTTATGAGCTCCCTAGAAGCGAGCACTCCTACTCCCCTTGGAAAAGAAGGTAGCCCATGGGCTCCCTAGAGGCGATCACTCATGCTCCCCTTGGAAATGAAGGTAGCTTATGGGCTCCCTAGAGGAGAGCACTTGTGGTGACCTGGGATCTGAGTACTGGAAAGAAACCGATGCGACTCGAACCTCGACCCGCCGCCCATGAGCCCGAAGACTCGGAAGGGCTAAAAGGATAGGTGTGGTGTACATAGAAATAGGAAATAAAGTAGGATAATAGATATAATAATAGAAATAAATGACTAACTACAACAGAGTCCAGTCCAACAGAAAGTACAGTCTAAAGCAGTAAAACGTACCACATGCCAAGTGAACACTCCTGGAGAGAGGAGGATTGTTGCCCGCTCTAGGGGACATAAGAGTTGCCCTCGTCCGTATGAAGGTGAGCATACATCCTTCTTTATGAAATGGAGAGGACTTTTGCTCATTCTAGGGGACTTAGGTGTCACCTCATGTTTCCAAGGGAAGCATGAGTGCTCGCTTCTTGGGAGCTCGGAAGCTACCATCATTTTTTAGGGGACCGTGAGTGCTCAGCTCTTGGAGATTTGGAAGCCACCATCATTTCCGATGGGAGCATGAGTGCACACCTCTTGGAGGCTTGGAAGCCACCATCATTTCCAAGGGGAGCATGAGTGCTCACCTCATGGAGGCTTAGAAGCCACCATCATTTCCGAGGGGAGGATGAGTACTTGTCTCTTGGGAGCTCGGAGACTACCATCGTTTCTAAGAGGAGCATAAGTGATCGCCTCTTGGAGGCTCAGAAGCCACCATCATTTTTGAGGGGAGCATGAGTGATTGTCTCTTGGAGGCTTGGAAGTCAAAATTATTTTCGAGGGGAGCATGAGTGCTCACCTCTTGGGAGCTCGGAAGGTACCATAGTTGGGCTCGATGGGCGACTTGCAATGATCCCCTGAATCGGGTCTTGAAATGGAGAGAAGGAGCATTAATTTACTGATAGAATGTTCTGAGATTTACAGAATTCCAAGTTCGTGGGCCCTCTCACCCATCTAGCATCGTCAACCTATACGCCCCTTTATCGGGCACTTCCGTCACCCGATAAGGACCTTCCTAGTTTGGGGCCAGTTTTTCCATTGCTGTTCTAGGGCCCGCCATTCTAGCTCATCGCAACATGAGGTATCCAAGGAGAAAGTGGCACTCTCTGACGTGAGCATTGTAGTATTGAGCTAATCTTCGTTGATAGGCCACGAGTCTCAACTGGGCACACTCCCTGCTTTCCTTGAGTAGGTCTAGGTTTTCTCGCATCGGCTGATTATTTCTAGTCTCATCAAATTGGCTAAGCCGTAATGACGGGTTGGATACCTCAACTGGAACAACTGCTTTCACTCCATACACGAGGTGGAAAGGCATTTCCCCCGTGGCCATCCAAGCAATAGTCTGGTGTGCCCATAGGACACTCAGGATGGAATCCACCCAAGATTCGCTAGCCTGCTCCAAGCGGGTCTTGATGCCATGAAGGAGCGTCCTAGTGGCATTCTCTACTAGGCCGTTCCTTGGGGGTGACCTATAGACGTGTAGTGGTTCCAAATCCCTCGCTTCAAGCACTTTTCCTGGAAGAAAGTGCTCGCAAATTGCCTGCCATTGTTGGTCATAAGGAGCTGTGGGATCCCAAAGTGGCAAATTATGCTTCTCAGGACATTTCCATGCTACCTCACTTGTGATTTTTCCCAGCAGTTCTGCTTCGACCCATTGGGTGAAGTAATCGATGGTGACGACGAGGAACTTCTTCCACTCCTGAGCCTCCAAGAAGGGACCTAGTATATCTGCCCCCCACTGAGCAAATGGGTGAGGCTCCTGATATGCACCGACTAATGTCGTTAAGAAAGTCGTGCTACAATTTCAAAATATTCGCACTCACTCACTTTTAAAGATAAGAAAATCAAATATATAGTGGTAAGTGGAGTCGATCCCACGAGGAGGAAAAATTCTTATTTTAACAAGTTGGAAAAATACCTTATGCTTTGAAAATCAAATTTTGAGTGAGATTAAAACTAAGGAAAATAAAGTGCAAGAAAACTAATTAAAGAAGATGAGAGGGTTTAAGAAGAGAAATTGGAGGAGATAGAAAGAGAAAAATCACCTCAATTTGCAAAGATGAACTTTATTGATGTGAAAGTGGAAAATCACACTCTAAGAAAATAAAAATTACAACTTGAGCATAAAAGAGAAAAGGTAAGAAAATATGGCCAGTAGATGAAGAGCAACGCCGTCTCCTTGCTAAGCCTTGGATGCTGACGCCGTGAGAAGACCGAGAGATGAAGATCCGCCTTGGGATATGAGAGGAAATATGGGAGAGGGAGATAGAAGAAGTGGAAGAGAAAGACTTAAAAACTATATGTGTGCATGTGAGGTGTGCTGTGAGTGCAAAGAGAAGAAGGGGGAAAGAAAGAAAGGGTTACGGTGGAGGATAAAATAAATAGTGAAAATAGAAGAAGAAAATAGAGATAAATTGAGAAGGAGATAGCTTAAAATCTAGAGGGAATTAGAAAAAGTGATAAACATCAAAGTTGTGGAGGATGAAAAGAGGAAGAATATTTGTGAGGACCTTAGAAGCAGAAAATGAGATGAAGATGGAGAAAAATGAAGATGATCAGAGAAAGGTCGCGGATGAATAGTGTAGAAAAATCCAGGACAAAATGTGAGATAATTGAGAATAGCTTCAAAACCAAGAAGAATTAGAAGAAGATGAAGAAGAATAAGATGTAGATCTTTAAAACTCAAAGAACTATGATGAAGACAACAACTTGGAAAGAGAGGAAGGTGGAGAAAAATTGAGAAAATCAGAAGGTAGAGAGATCAGATGAACAGTAAAATGAACAATAGATCTTTGAAAAACAGAAAATAACTTGGAAAAGAGGAAGAAACAGAGGAAGAGGAAGAAGAAGAATTTGTAGAAGACTTGAAAACGAAGATCTTTACAATATCTCCGCCAGGTACTAGATACTGGTTTGAGTCTAGGTTCCTCAGCTCGCATTAGTTAGTGCATTCCAACCTTCGTGTCATTGCATGCTCACCCGGTGAGGTACCCAATACCATCGCCCCGCGTCTATGGCAAACCCACGGGATGCCGCCTCTAGAGACCTACACTCCCTACATGAGGCGATGATGGCCCTCATGGCCCAGATGGGCCAGTCCAATGTGACCTTTAGGAGCTTCTCGGACCGTATGGATGGCCAGCTTAGAGCCATGGAGGAACGAATGGAGTCATCCAACAGATCTATCCAAGGTCTAGTTAGACAGTTAGATAGAATGTCACACGGGGATCCTCCTGGAGCGGCCCAGGGTCCACCCGCACCCACTCCCATGGCGGCCCAAAGCCAAGTCGCTCCCATGGCCCAAATCCAGCCCGCTCCCGCGGCCCAGGGCCAGCCCACCCCTCACCGGGCCATCGAACCACAGCATCATGAGCTTGGTCTAGAGGACTATGGGTCCGATAATGCCTATGAGAGGTATGGCCGATGCCGTCATGGCTTTCATCAACTAAGGGATGAAGAGGACGATAGAGTCCTCAGGACTGTGCGAGCAGACCCTCCCACTTTTGATGGGTCATTGGACCGAAAGGTCTATCTTGATTGAGAGGCTGGCATGGACCGGTACTTCAAGTGGTTCGAGATGACTGGTGAAACATATTTATTTTATTAATATTTATTAGTTTATTAGTTTATTTTTTTATCAATTTATTTGCATGGACGTGCCAGTCACTGAGTGACGAGTTTATTATGCGCACCGTCTGACTAACCAAACGAAAGTGGGTGTGACGCAGGACGAACCCGGCCGAGACACTGGGACCTAAAGCCAGCAAACAACGAGCATAAATCGTCTAAGTGACAAGGTAAACACTCACGCGTGTAGCAGACTCCACACGGGACTCGTAGTGATGGTTCGGTAAGTTGTGGCTCGCGAGGAGGCCGGACACGGTCCGAGCAGCGAGGAGGGTGGTGGGAAACCACCTGGGGGACAACGTAGTAGGCACCGGACTCAACCGGGCGGACCGATATCGAGGGGATCAGTTCAAATGGATGCTCACTCATCGATAGCAATTACTCACGAAAAGTGAAAGTTTGGATCAGGCACTCCTCACACGAGCGCTGCAGTTGGAACCAATACTAAGCAAGCAAATTGGAGCGGCAACCGCACGTACCTAGCCCATCCGATGGATCAGCTCCGGTCGGAGACGAGGGCGAGCTGGGGAGCGTGCGCACCCAGCGAACATGCTGCATCGGTGTAGCTCAGCGTCGATCCCTGCTAATACAATCACTACACTCCATACAGGGAGGGGATCACGGGGATGGGCAAATTATTACATGCACTACCCTAACGCAGTAGGGGGGAACAAGGGGTGGGGGAATCCAAACTACCGATCTGCACCGCCTTGTCGGGACGAAGCCTGCTTGTTCCATATCGTGCGTCCAACTTTGACGTCCGAATGAGGTGCTGTCAGTGCCTAGACGAAGCCGGTGGATACCGAAGAGCTCCTGAGATCCTGACGTCGACCCGAGATCGCTGGAGGGTGGGGATGGTCGCAGCCGATGGCCTATATAGTTCTGTCTCGCCGGACAGGTTGGCGTGGTAGAAGTGCGTCGACTGGTACACTCGCTGTAGAACTCCAAATGCGATGGGACCAACTCGGGGGTGTATCAGATAGAGGGCACTATGATCCATCAAAAGGTAGATGCCGTCGGATCACCGTGTCAGTTGTGGTCACTGAAATGGTCGGCTTCTGGTCCCTGGATGAACAGCCAGACAGGGAGGCGATGGCTGAGGTGGAACTTCCGGTGTTGATGTCAGAATGAGACGAAACCACCTGGGTTGGGTTTGTATCATCGAGGGGCACGACTTTTGAGAAGACAGATTGATCCGAAACAGAGAGGAAGGGGACGTGCTGGGGTCGATGATTTGCAGTCTGCCCTGGACGGACAGAAACTTTCAAGACTAGCACAGTCACAGAAAAAATGGCGCCCCTGGCAGAGGAGTTGTCAAAAGATGGCAGAACCACATCTGGATTGTTGGCGACTCGAAGAAGAAGAACTCTTATGAAGGGCGTTCTGGCCGATTCACACAGGGGAAGATGGTACTGCTGTTGCCAAATGGTACTTAGAAACTAGTGCAGTTCTGGCGTGGTTGCACGGAATCGCCTGTCACAGTTGATGCTGATAACGAAACGATGCGGGACCACTTCAGGAGCGTTGCAGACTCGAAGGAGGAGGACTTTGCAGAAGACACCTTGAGCCGATTCTCACTGTGGACACTACTAGAATGTCTTCCAATTGAGCCTCTGGTGCTGTCTTGTAGCAGGGAGTAGTAGAACTAGCTTCTGGCTCCACTGGGGAAAGGGCAACAACGGAGAGTCTCCGGGGTTGCTATGGGTGAACTGAGCAGAGGGGAGGGCAGGATAGCAGAGGGGGTGAAGGTTGCTAGGGTGTGGGGTGCTAGGGTTTGGTGTGGGGTGGGGGCGCACTTGGGTTGGGGAATGGAGAGATAGAGGGGGGCGCAACTAGGGTTCATGGTGGGAGGGACACTAGGGATTTCTTTTTCTGTCGACCCCCAGTGTACCCAAGCTGAAAGCCCAGAGGATTTGCTTAAATGTAGAAGCTGTCAGAAGACAGCGTCTACACTGTCAAAAGACAGGGTCTACGCTGCCCACGCAGTTGCCTACACAAGACTTAATGCTACAGAAGCCTTCAAGTCTAGTACACTACACAAGGGCGTCAACCCCTTAGACGTGCTGCGTGGACGCTGCAGAACAAGCTGAAGGCACAAAGACTAAATACGAACAAATCTTGTTCACAGCGTCAACGCTGTTGAACTGCAGCGTGGACGCCGTAGAATAAATCCTTCAAGTCCTCAAAGGCTGATGAATGAAGTGAAGCAAAAAGGTCTTCTACTGCGTTAATACTGGAGATACACAGCGTGGACACCTTAGTAAGCTACACTGACTTGAATGGAGCATGAAGGTCGATGCTCATGTTAGTGAAGTCAGTGTATGAAGCAGAACACCTTATACAGCGTCAACGCCGTCGGGTCAATGCGTAGACACTGCAATGAAAAGTTGAGGGGCATTGATGCTTACCTAACGAATACTGACTAAGCATACAAGAAGTCAGTGTTTGAGGCTAAAAAACGCTACAAAGCGTCAACGCCTTAAAGGAGCTGCATAGATGCTGCCATGAAGAAACTTCAACTTGAAGCCCCTTCAAGTCAAGCAAAGGCACAGCGTCAACGCAGTGGCTCATCTAGGCTGTCTTTCACGCCAAAGTGCTACAAGACACTAGGCTGCGTCAACGCCGTGGATCAACAGGGTTAACGCTGTCTGTCTCAAAGTCTTCTAAGTCATCTCACATGACCCCATTCGACTGGTTCATCCAATAGCTAATCAGAAAGAAGGTAAAAGGGTATTATTGTTTTTATACTCTTTCTGGAAGCTGCAAAACCTGTGCAATCATTGGGTAGGACCCACTGACAACACACGTGTAAAGCCTCCATTGGAATATTCGATCACGCCCAAGGTGTGAGGGCGTGCGTGGTGAAAAAGCATAAAGAGAGAAGCAGAGGGCATATACGAAGGTTAGAGCAGAAGAAGAAAGAAGAAGAAGGAGAGAGTAGCCAACGAGCTCAGCATTGCTCGAAGTAGAAGAGAAGGAAGAAGAAGAAGACTTCCTGCTCAGTACAGAGTACCGTTCGGAGAAAGAGCAAGAGTGAGAGAGAGATTGTTCTACTCAGATTCAAGGTTCTGAAATCGATCTGAGGTTTGCTTGCCCAACTTCTCTGTGCGGAAGTAACTGGGCCGTAAACCTACAGGCTTCACCTTTGGGGAGCAGTTACTAGCCAATGTGGAAGTACTACGACCAAAGTGGGTCAAATGAAATAAAAGCAAAAGAATATTTGAGAATCCATCCAAACAACGATCTTTTCATAAAAACAGCCCAAGGTAGGCTCAAGGAAACTCAGTACTCAATTCAGAATGGAATATCTCATATTAGAAGAGTTTAAGCACTGTGACCGTCACAATCGAATTAAAAGAATGATTTTCCTGTATGAAATCAAAGTTATACATGAATGCATGCTGGGTTAAAAAAAAGAAATGGAAATAGAAAATAGCCAAGGATAATATTGTTAAGTTGTTAAGAACGGGTCAAGATACCGATCCAGTGAGCTGATATTAAGTCGGGGCCTGTTTATCCACACACCGACTCACCGAACGGAACCATCGTCCCCATGCCATCATAACTTAATGGCCTATCCGTACGACCCAAATTCCTCTGAAATCGTCACTGTTTTTGTTGAAGGGGAACTCAAATTTCAGATTTGTTCTGACCGTAAGGTCCTTGACATGTTTTAGTAGCGTAAATATCATATAGTAAAATGCATGACAAGGTGGGACCACAGTGACTGGACGATGGGACATCGGTGGACAAGGTGGGACAGTGGTGCCCCACCTGACTTTTTTCTTTTTTTTTGTTTTGCACTCAATAATGAACATAATAAAACAGAATTACAACTGTACAATCAAATTATCACTTAGAAGTATCACATCAAGACAAAACTGCTAAGATATTTCTAAGCTTCTTTCCTCCCTATAAATATTGCCCCTTTGGCCTTAGAATAGGGCATCAAAGAGTGAGTAGAGAGATTTGAAGCTTAAGAGGAGGAAGGGAGGGCTCTTGGCGTATCGAGATGGAAGGCGAGTCTTCCCGTCCCGCGAAGAGAAGTCTAGCAGCGAGTGCAAGTGGCTCACTGACCTCGAAGGGCATCTGACCAAGAGAATTCAATCACGGATGGTAAGTTGACTCGTTTTCTACTTCATGTACGACTTCTCCTTCACCTTCCCACCATTTTCTTTCCTTCTTTCAATCATACCCCCTCTTCCCGGGCCCAAGAAAATTTTCCAAGATGCCCTGGCTCGCGAGGCTTACTTCCAACATAACTATTGGCATGAGGGCTATCATCACAAAGTGGCACCTCCAAGGGCTCGTGATTCATGCCAAGCATTATGACAAGATTCACATGGATTGGGAGGCTATGGGTGCGTTGGTAGAAATTTGACATCCTCAGACTCATACGTTCATTTTTCCTATTTTCAAGGCGACTATTCTTCTCAAGGAAGTAGAACTTCTGCTTGGCTTGAAGAGATTCAAAAAAGATGGCAAGATAAAGACATACATGCATCACATAAGAAAATCGACAAAAAGGACAAAAAAGATAAGCTAGGTCACTATCATATCACATCATGTACAAGTGTAGGAAGCACAAAGTAAAATCAGGCCGCCCCCTCTGGCCTGTCACTGTCATCACCTCCCTCCTGCCTCTTCGATGGCGGGCCCATCGTAGAGGTCGTTCCCTCCTCCCTCTCTCACCGTCGGCGCCGGTCCTCCTCCTCATTCCTCTGCCACTGAGAGGAAGTCGCAAGAAAATGCCCGACGGAGCCATGGGTAGCCTGACTCTCGCTCGGGGCCGCACGGCTACCACTCATCCCGCTGCGGGAGCGGCTCATCTCTCTATAGGCCCACACCTCATGATGTAGCTTGAACGCCTCCTGTCAATAATGCTCCAGCTCCGAGGTCGTGGTCCGGAGACGCTCCACCTCTGCCCGGAGGACCGCCATCTCCACCGAGTCCGACGGTCCAGCCTGTGCTAACCGCTCCCGCAGGCGGGCTACCTCCTCCTGCGCCTCAGCATGGCCATGCTCCGTCGACTCCCTCAAGCGGACGCTCTGCTCCAGCTCTCTCCGCAGGCGGGTCGTCTCCTCCCCCAAGTGCAGGCTCTGCGCCAGCTCCTCACGCAGATGGGCGGCCTCGTCCTGCGCCAGTACGAGCTCCTCCTACAACTGGTCACCCTCGCCTATGGCGGCAGTCAGCTCTATCATCTGCACACGTGCATTCATCATTAGTCAACTACATTTTAATATAAAACATAATTCACAAAGGGAAGTGCAGGATGTACCCGCTTGGCGAGCGCTGCCTTGGCCATTTTGGCCCCATCAACCATCCGTCGGAACTCCGCCTCCCGCTCTGCTCGGTCAGTAGGAGTCTGCACCGTAGAAGTAGACGGAGTGTCGGCCCCCTGCCTCTGGGCCTCCTCCCCCCACTGAAATCAAAACTCCAGGTCATTCGTGTCTCAGTATAATAGTAATACATCAGTCGAGGAAAACTCACCAAAAGGGCTAAGGCCTGTCAGGCCTCGTCTCGCTCCCGGATCATTGTCGTAAGGAGCCCTGTCAGCTCTACAAGGCGTCCCTCAGGGTCGGTTTGCATTTAGAAGTCTAAATGTTAGCACATCATTGTGTAGAAATCATGATCATAAAGAGTCCAAGGTTAAAGATGTCGTACCAGTCGGTGGGCAGCTCAGAACACCTGGTCCCGGTAGTATCACGCGTACGCGGTGTAGTACGCCACGTCACTCTCTACCCGGATAGTCACCACCCGCCCAAGGGCTGTCCAGTCAGCGACCTGCATGGCATTCCTCAAAGTCCAATCGAACGCCACGGTCAGGCCTCTCACTGACCTCGAAACCCACTCTCCCGCCTTATCTGGCGCCAAAAACTCCACCACAGGCTGGTGAACCCCGATGGTCCTCATCACCAATCTGTAATGTAGTGGCTCCACCACATTCATGCAGTGAAGCCACAGTCTCAGCCTACAAAGGCGAGGGCCCCGACTACCCATCGATGGTCTGCCTGGCCCTCCTCTCTATAAGGCGTCCACCGCACCTGCAAAAATGAGAAGTTGCATCAGCATCATATAGGAATGCATCTAATCAGAGAGTCAGAGTTTAGAAACATACCGAGGCCTACGGAAGAGCGTCTATGTCATCCTGTAACTCCCTGACCTGTCACCTCAGGGAGTCGGTCTCTCGAGGTGCTACCCACCTTTGTGCTATCGGGAGAAGCCCAGGGTGGGCCTCCTCCCCTCTGCCTAGTGCCCATAGGTACACATAGGCCCAAACCTGCATTATAGTAGCGCGTCAGCATTTAGAAAGCATATCGAAGTCATAAGGATAAAACTGGGGTAAGAGTCATACCTGGAGTAAGGGGGAGAAGCCCTCGAGCATGGTCCGACGGGCCGTCGAACTCAACGTGTCGAACATGAAGGCTAGGATTGCTGCTCCCCAGGCGTTGTCGCCCACGTGGTCGAGCTCCTCGAGGAAGGGGAGGAAACGGTAGCTCATCGCATCCGCCCGTGTGGAGAAACGGAGCCATCTGAACGTCAACATCAGAAAGCATCGCAGCACTCGATCGGCCTCTACTCCCGGCTGCGCGGCTACTCTCGATCTGGCTAAGTCCACCAGGAGCTGCAGGTGCTGCTCTGGCTGCTCGCCAACTGCTATCCCCGCACGTCTCAGCCCTAGGCTGTCCTGTAGACTCGCCCGTGGGAGGACGGTCGACTGCCTTTTGGGGCGCCGCAGCTCTAGGCCTAGTAGCTCCCGAGCCAACCCCCGGTAGTTGGGAATGGTAGTCCCGCTAACCGGTAGCCCATGCTCTCGCAGGCCAGTGAGCCTGGCCACATCCTCCAGCGTGGGGACCATATGCCCCCACAGGAAGAGGAAGGTCCGACTTGCTGGATCCCAATGGTCGTGCAGGGCATAGAGCAGAGGAGTGTCAAATCGACACACCTCGATACTCTGGAACGGGGTGAACCCCATGGTGGTCAGCCGCTCCTGTTGAAAGTCCGACAGTGCCAAGTACACTACACGGACCTGCAGCCATGAGATACGGGTCCTGCGCTTTCCCTGCATTATTCACCCATTTAATAAATTAATTCAAGTATTAAATATATATACAACCGACATTGCTCCCTGAAGCCAGGGTTGTGGAGGGAGCTGTTGCTGGAGAGCAAGCCATTTCAGGGGGTGAGCCTACCCCCAAGATTCGTTCAGTCGGCGCTCCAAGTGTGGAATCGACTAAGGAAGTTCCCGCCGAGGGAGACGCTCCTATCAGCGAGGCGTCTGCTCTAATGGTGGAGCACCAGGAACGGGCAGAGGGCTCTTCCTCTTCCGAGCAAGTCAATTAAGGTGGTGACTTCATTGACGAGGAGTTCCCACCTACTGAGACAGAGACCGAGGATGCTGGGGCATCTTTGGCCTATGAAAGTGATTACACAACCTTCAGTCCACCCCGGTTGGCATGGAGCGGGCTTGGGCCGTCAGGTCCACTTGTAGGTGAAGGGGCTGGATCCACTGAGGCTGTCCTTGGAAGTTTGAGCTTAGTGCCAGTCGAGGTGAGGAATCCCCCACTATCTTCACTTTACAGCTCTTCTCATCATTATTACATCAGCTGGCTGACATATATATTCATGGTGTAGACTGAGGTGATACTGCCAACCATTACGGTGCAGATACCTCTCTCAGATTTAGGTGCAGGTCAACCAACCTTTCTGCTAGTCTTGTGGCCTATCGCTCTACGATATCCCAAAGATTATGTGGTGGCAGCAGGCCTGGCGGGACCTGGCATAATTGTAGGGGCTGATGAATCGACAGAAGTCATGGAATCTCAGCCACTTAATGCCGACAAGAGCCACCCCCAGAGAAGAGTAGTCCTCCCGAGATAGAAGAGGGGGAAATTGTTGAAGGAGAAGTCGGGGCTCCCAGGGCCTTGGCCCTTGTTACTAATGGTGCCCCTATGGAGGTCAGCCGGGCTGAGTGCGAGGAGTAAATGTCCTCGACCATTGAGGTTCTTGGTGCAGCTCCCCCTCGAGAGGTTGGCAAGGAGGTTGCTGTTGTCGAGACTTCGCCCGCTATATCAACTGCTGGGGTTGATTCTAGTGCAGGTGCCCTGCAAATTATACCGTCATCATCTTCTGAGGCGAGCGACGATATCTGGGCCACCGTGGATAGTAGGGTAGATTTCCAGCTTCCTGAGACGTCACCACTTGTTCTACAGTCATCGAGCGACCTGGTGAGGCAGTTCTTGGGAACCCATCAGCAGACCATAGTAGCCAACCAGGATTTGACTTATGTGCAGCTGAGGGGCTTGGTGAAGCACCTTTCCCGCTCGTTGCTGACTTTTGGCTACCCCATGGACGATTGGACGTCACGGGTAATATTACTGCTGAAATATGTCAATAGATATGAATTTCTTGGCCGAGAAGTAGCTGATCAACTGACGGCCATAAAACTGGAGTGAGTTGAAAGTCAAATCGCTCTTGCCTCTTTGAGAGGAACCGCGGAGCTGCTGAGGGGTGCAGCTAGCATGTCTTCCCAGCGCTAGACTTCTTTGACAGCTAAGATAGCTAAATAGTGTGGTGAACTCTCCAGGGCCGAGACTGAGCTACAGGAGACTGAGTGTCAGGAAGTCCAGAGTATAGAGGAGGCCGAGTTGGCCAAAGGACAAGCTGCTTCCCTCGAAGAGAAATCATCACAGCTAGAAGCCACCGAGTCTCGACTGTAGGAACTGACCCGTCACCCTTCCTTGGGCATCTTGGAGCTGGAGGACATCTTCTGACGTCCACTGTAGTAGCCTCTTTTGTTGACTTCTCTTCTCTTTTTGGTAGAGTTTTATGTACCTCGGGAGATGCCTCGGGTAATCATGTATTTTGCTACCTTATGGCAATGAAATATCTTTAATTGCTGCTAAAGTGTGACTTCATTCTCTTCTCTTTTTTTTAGCCAATTACCTCAGCTCGGATATATAAGTTACTAGGGCAGGAGAGTGCTCACGCCTTCAGCAAAGGGGTGAGGGGTTCGCTCCACCGTGGCATAACTATTCTCAGGGCCAAACCTTGGCTAGTGTAGGTCGAATGCTTAAGGGCGAAGGTATAGTGGCCACCTAGGGCCAAAGAGTAAGGTCGAAAGGTCTGTTAGTAGGCTTCGTCGATGGTGATGAAGTTGCTAGGAGACCCAAAGTATGTTCATTCCTCGACAGGGGTGGAGGACCCGAGTGAGATGTAAGTTCATTATTTTCCACGAACAATGAGGAGGGTCAAGGGTAGGTTTGTTGGTTGACGCGGACGGAAGGCCGGGGCCGAGGGTTGATTCCGCCGATGGTGACGAAAACTGGGGGTAGGGTTCATTTGTCGACATAGGTTGAATGTCGAAGCAAAATTGGTGTGTTCATTAACAAGGACGAAAAGTCCAAGTTAAAGGGTACTGATCGGTCTTGCCGATGGTGATAAGGGTCAGCGACGATTTATTTATCGACATTGGTTGAATGTCGAAGCAAAGGTTTATTCATTAACAAGGACGAAAGGTCCAAGTTAAAGAGTACTGACCGGTCTTGCCGATGGTGACAAGGGTCAACGACGGTTTGTTCATCGACATTGGTCGAGTGTTGAAGCAAAGGTTTGTTCATTAACAAGGATGAAAGGTCCAAGTTAAAGAGTACTGACCAATCTTGCCGATGATGACAAGGGTCGATGGTTGTTTGTAGAAGTTGAATGACAAACGAGGATGCGACCTCATTGTTCTGTCACCATTCAATTTTTTATCATCATTTTTTTTGGCATCACATTACTGACCTAAGCGCCCTTTCGGGTTTTCGCCAAAGTCAGCCCCCTCTTGCTTTTGCCCAAGCACCCTTTCAGGTTTTCATGTGCGGGGGTACCCGATTTTTCCTGTACTCCCCTTTCGGGTTTTCACCGTAGCTGGGTTGCTGCCATTTTTGCCCTTACTCAGGGATATTTGAGTAAGTCCGGTGAGGCACCTCTATTTTAAGCCTCTTTTTCATCATTCATTTTTTTCCTTCTTTTTTTTGCTTGATCCAAGGGACGAAGCTGGTGCAGACAAAGGCTTTGTTAGTTAGGAGTGGACAAGAAGTCCGGACTTGGGATGTTGACCGATCTTGTCGATGATGACAAGGGTCAAACCTGGGTTTATTCATCGGCATTGGTTAAATGCCGAAGCAATGGAAGTTTATTTGTTAACAAGGACGAAAGGTCCAAGTTAAGGGAAATGTCAACCGATCCTGCCGATGATGACAAGGGTCGAACCTGAGTTTATTCATCGACATTGGTTAAATGCCAAAGCAAAGGTATATACATTAACGAGGACGAAAGGTCCAAGTTAAAGAAAATATCGACCGATCTTGCCAATGATGACAAGGGCCGAACCTAGGTTTATTCATCGACATTGGTTAAATACTGAAGCAAAGGTTTATTCATTAACGAGGATGAAATGCCCAAGTTAAAGGGAATGTCAACCAATCTTGCCGATGATGACAAGGGCCGAACATGGGTTTATTCATCGACATTGGCTAGATGTCAAAACAAAAATTTATTCATTAACGAGGACGTAAGGTCCAAGTTAAAGGAATGTCGACCGGTCTTGCCGATGATGACAAGGGCCGAACACGGGTTTATTCATCGACATTGGTCAAATGCCGAAGTAAAGGTTTATTCATGAACGAGGGCAAAAGGTCCAAGTTAAAGGAAAATGTCGACCGATCTTACCGATGGTAACAAGGGCCGAACCTGGGTTTATTCATCGACATTGGTCAAATGCCGAAGTAAAGGTTTATTCATTAACGAGGACCAAAAGTCCAAGTTAAAGGAAAATGTCGATCGATCTTGCCAATGGTGATAAGGGTCGAACCTGGGTTTATTCATCGACATTGGTTAAATGCCAAAGCAAAGGTTTATCCATCAACGAGGATGAAAGGTCCAAGTTAAAGAAAATTGTCGACCGATCTTGCCGATGGTGACAAGGGCCGAACCTGGGTTTATTCATCGACATTGGTTAAATGCCGAAGCAAAGGTTTATTCATCAACGAGGAAGAAAGGTCCAAGTTAAAGGAAATGTTGACCGATCTTACCGATGATGACAAGGGTCAAACACGGGTTTACTAGAAAAAGGATCTCCGGTGGGACTTGTGGTGATCATCCTTTTCGGAGTTTCATTAGGATGAGGGTAAAGAGGATCTTTAAATTACCATATTACTGACTCAAGCGTCCTTTCGGGTTTTCACCGGAGCTAGCCCCCTCTTACTTTTGCCCATACACCCTTGCAGGTTTTCACGTGGCGGGGCACCCGATTTTGCCTGTAATGCCCTTGCGGATTTTCGTCACAGTCGGGTTATAGCCATTTTTTTGCCCTTGTCGTGATGTAGGAACAAGGCCGGTGGGGCACCTCTATTTTAAATCCCATTTTCTTTTCTTTCTTTCTTTTTTTTTTGAACATACAATGACAGGGTATTGACGGGTCAAACTGTGATATCTGACCCTTGGTGACGATAGATAGCTACTGGCCGGGGCACAGGGCCTGGTGCCAGGAAAGTGGTTTATTCGTTGGCGAAGGGATAATGCTAGCGCAAAGGGGGAGCTTTAGTCAGTTCGGGCGTAAGGCCTGTACCGGGAATATGGTTGACGGATCAGCTAGGACACGAAGTCTTTCACCAGAAAAGGGATTATTCATTAGCAAGAAGGTAATGCTAACGCAAAGGATGAATTTCCACTGATTCGGACGTAAGGTCTGCAATGACGGTATTGCATAACAGTCGGCTAGGACACGAAGTCTTGCACTGAAAAGGGATTTATTCATTAGCAGATGAGATTTTATGCCGATTCAGACGTAAGGTCTGTCGGGGATGTTGCATAACAGTCGGCTAGGACACAAAGTCTTGTGCCGAAAAGGGGTTTATTCGTTAGCAAGGAGGTAATGCTAATGCAAGGGATGAGTTTCCACCGATTCGGACGTAAGGTCCATCGGGAATGTTGCATAACAGTCAGCTAGGACACGAAGTCTTGTGCCGAAAAGGGGTTTATTCGTTAGCAAGGAGGTAATGCTAACGCAAAGGAAGAGATTTTATATCGATTCGGACGTAAGGTCCATAATGGCAATGTCGTATGTATTATTATATTTTTTTTAGAGCTCAGACAGGGTGGAGTGCCACTAGACCAAGGTAGATAGAGCTCGTCTAAGGCGGGGTGCCACTAGACCAAGGTAGATGGAGCTTGGCTAGGGCGGAGTGCCACTAGGCCAAGGCGAGTAGAGCTCGGCTAGGGCAGAATGCCACTAGACCAAGGTGGGTAAAGCTCAGCCAGGGCAGAGTGCCACTAGACCAAGGTGAATAGAGCTCGGCTAGGGCTGAATGCCACTAGACCAAGGTAGGTAGAGCTCGTTTAGGGCGGAGTGCCACTAGACCAAGGTGAGTAGAGCGCGGCCAGGGTAGAATGCCACTAGACCAAGGTAGGTAGAGCTCATTCAGGGCAGAGTGCCACTAAACCAAGGTGAGTAGAGCTCAGCCGGGGCAGAATGCCATTAGACCAAGGTAAATTTCAATCATTCTGGGGATGCCGACTGAGTTGTGTGGTACAGCCTCATATGTTTTCCATTAAGGGGAGAGAACTGGATGACTCCTTTGTGATCTACAAGGACGTAGGCACCCCCTTCATATACTCGGCGACCGTGATCCCAGGATTCCATGTCAATGTCTAGTATACTCTCCGATGTTTCACCGATATATCAAGAGATTCATAATCATCCTGGGACCCAAGACAGATCATCTTGCGGTGTCCAGTTGGATCTGTGATACATATGAGTGCATTGTCACCGGTTATTGCTAATTCTAAT
Source organism: Amorphophallus titanum (assembly GCA_024336825.1). Lineage (NCBI taxonomy): Eukaryota > Viridiplantae > Streptophyta > Magnoliopsida > Alismatales > Araceae > Amorphophallus > Amorphophallus titanum. The sequence goes on along the minus strand of JANBPO010009603.1, from coordinate 46,868,230 downwards.
CCCCAGGGGCCCTACAAACGTGGGAATTCCAAATCCCCTCTATGATCCCTTGAGTAACAGACCTCTTAATGCCCTCCTATCTTGAAAACCTCCAGATTGGAACCTCCTCACCCTCTGAAGTTTCCTCGATTTGAAACCAAACCCTCCCCAATCCCAGAACAGAGCTCCGTAGAACCCTGCAAAATGTCCTGAACCCTCTCAAGGCCAACCCGACTCGGCGCAGTGAATAGTCCTCGGTGCGAGGGTTCACATGTCGAGATCCTGGGTGCGTCGAGATCCTCTCTCCTTCTTCCCGCCAACTGACCAGGCCGAGAAGCCCAAGCCCGCGCCGATATCCTATCCACCATTCACCCCGCAGAGAAGCCCCCCTATGTGTCATTCTAACCTTCGGTTACCCCCATCACACCTGCATAGAGGGCAACCAGGGATCCTCATCCAAACCCCAGGGGAACAAATTAACGGGGAATAATCTCCCCTACATTCCATCGTCCCAAGTCAGACTCATTTATGACCCTCAAACCTAAGGAGCTCTGCCACTGCATAAGCTCCAACGGTCTTCGAGGGAATATCGATCGATGCCATGGGCGTGTACAATGTACGGACGTTCAGTGCTCCTCTCTTTCGGCTTTCATCCCGGCACTCCATGAATGATAGTCTATTTTTCCCCGGGCATGATCCGATATAAGGGGAGATGCTGCCAAAATTGTGATTTAATGATGTTAACCCCAATAAGCCAAGGGAACGTCATCAATATGTACCCCCCCCTTTGGCTCTATCCCTCGGGAGAAAACTAACGAATCAGGACCTCTACTCGAACATGGATATCGAGGGAGAACATCCTAATGACTGTTTGGATTCCGTATCACCACCGCGTGGATGGTCTCCTATCCTTACTTGGCATGACTTAAAGCCAAGGAGGATATGCCGCCGGATCTGATCCGTGCATTCGAATAAGCTCATTACTTACTTGTTAATTCATTCCTATGTAATCATGAACGCGCACGTTAGTACTTTCAATTGCCTCCTGAGGCCTCCTGTCTTTGGCATTTAATCAAGGGTTGTCCTTCTTAGGGAGGGCGTAATTAACGCCATAACCTTTATGGTATGGCGGACTTTCAGTCCCGACCCGAACCCTATAATCGACTGACCAAGTCAGATCGAGCGCACAATAAATTATCACGGCAGTGACTGGCACGCTTAATAAACAACCGAATCAAATAATTACAACAAATAAATAAAAACAAATGAAAGAGGAAAAGCATATTTTCCATCCCGACAAGTTCGGCACGCCCGGTGGGACCCTAGTCTCCCTTCATCTCTACGCCAAAGCAGGAGGCCCGACGACCTCTCTCAAAATTCTAATTGTGCATTAATCTTATTTTCAGGAATTAAGATGATGAACGGACTTGTCTCGGTCCACTTCAACCAGTAGGTCATTGACGCCCATGTCTGAGGGGGCTACCTGGCGGTACCCACGACATTCGGATCGATGCCACCAGCTATGGGACTGCCCAACTACTTGGGCCTCATCTTCGTCGACTTGTTAAAGGTCGACAACCAAGAGCAGGGTGTTGCCACGAAGGCTCTGCCTAAGACCAAGGAAAAGAAGAACCTAAGGAAGAAGACTACCCCTGCAGTCGTCGCTTGTTTTGTCCACCACGCGGATAGGAGGAACGCTGCCCCTGCCCCTCCTAGCAGAGGAAGGAAGAACAACTGAAGGAGTCAGTTTGCTGCTACGGGTCGTCGTCTCTCGATCTCTGGGAAGAGGATGATGGTTGGGAGTATCAGGGTGAATCTCAGTGGTCACCCTAGGGCTGTGCGACCTGACAGGATAGTCCTGACGGTCCGGACCAACAACAAATTTCAAGTGCTGGCCACCAGAAGAGCTAACTGGGAGGTCGAAGAGAGGAAGCCGCTGGCGCCCAAGCCAGTAAAATTCAAACAAATCTGGGTGCCGAAGAAGATTCGAAGCCCAACTTCAGCTCAAGAGGAAGAGAATGTTGCTGTTGTCCACCCCATAGCAAGGGGCTGAGGATGCCAGAAGAGAGAAGTAGACACTGCCGTTGCCCACCCCAGGGCTGGGGGCATGGAGTGTCAAAAGAAGGAAAGAAATGTTGTTGCTACTTACCCCATGGCTGGGGGCAGAAGCTACCGCTCTAGGGATCAGGCTGTTGCCGTTACTCGCCTCGGGAGAAGAGGTGCAGATTTTCAAATGGATGATGAAAGAAGGACAGAGAAGGCTGTCTCTGTTGCTAAGTGAGTTAGGGCCTGCGCTAGACAGGCTGATGTATTCAGATATCACAAGTCAGACCACCTAGCTGCTCAAGTCTCGAGGCTGGCCTATCAGCCGAAGATTCAAGAAGGACTACTGCACCGGCCAGAGCTACAGAGGCCCAGTCAGGAAGAAATGAACCGCGTGGTTCAAGATTATTTCCATTGCCTAGGGAACTATATGGGAAGAGAACTTCTTCTTCTGAGGGAGTTGTATAATGACTAACTGATGGGTGATGAGAGCATTAAAAGAATGCCGTCCAATAAATAGGGTGGCCTTGATAAAGAGATGACATGGCATCAATGTGGAAGAATTTATCATGCCGAGCCTTGGAGAAGACTTTGACATAAAAGCATTGATTGGCGTCCGGGAAACAACTGCGGCCAAGCCCTTTTTGCCCGATTCTTGGATATGCTTAGCACAAATAAAGACACACCCACTCTGAGTGGTAATGGATGGCAAGGTGGAAGCGGAAAGCTTGATGGGTAATGTGATGGAGAATGTTAATGGAAGAGACGCCTGTTTGGGGAGGCTGCTAGCCCAGATCAATGAAGAGGGCAAGGAGCAGCCGTTGTACTACCTCAACCGGAAGCTGATCGGGCCTCAGCACCGGTATGCGCCCAAGGAAAAGGTGTGCTTGTCTTTGGTATTCACCGTCAAGAAGCTAAGGCACTACCTCCTAGCTCACTGGGTGGAGCTCATCTCAAAATGAGATCCACTCAAATATCTGCTCAGCTAGTCCGTCCTCTCTGGTAGGCTCGGCAAGTGGGCACTGATCCTCATGGAGTTTGACATCACCTTTGTCCCAAACAAGGCGATCAAGGGACAAGGAATGGCGGAGTTCTTAGCAGCGCATTCTGTGCCAGAAGATTCGCCACTCAACTTCGAACTGCCCGATGAAGAGGTGCTGGAACCTTCTCAAGAAGCTGGGGAGTATTCCGAAAATGTCCCACAACAGATGAAACGGAGTGTACTCACCCTTGACCTCCCACATTGGGAGTTATATTTTGATGGTGCCTCTCGAACAATCAAGAGGGCCGGCACCCTCACAGACTTTGTCTCAGGTGCGGGGATCATTTTCGGATCTCCACAAGACGACATTCTTCACAACTCTTGCGCTCTCATGAATCCCTGACTAATAATGAGGCAGAATATGAAGCATTAATCATTGGGCTTCAATTGGCACTGGAGATGGACATCAAGTGTATCATAGCCAATGGGGATTCTCAGCTTGTCATCTGACAAGTATTGGGCGTCTATGATGTCCGAAAAAAGGAGCGTATTCCCTACTATGTAGCCGTCATAAGGCTCAAAGAAATTTTTTTCCTATTTGAAATAGGCCATGTCCCAAGAGGCAGCAACTCCCAGGCAGACGCTTTGGCAAAGTTGGCAGCAGCCTTGAAACTCTCACCTGAGGGAGAGCTGAATATTATATTCAGACACCGAAGGCTCATGCCAAGTGCGCTCGACGAAGAGTCTGGCCTCACTATTTATGAGGTCGACAACATTCAAGAGGAGAATGCTCTCGAAAAAGAAGACTGGCGCAAGCCGATCATCAAGATAAAGAACGGCTGGCTCCCTCTTGATCGAGCTCAGAGGATACAACTGCTACGCAGGGCCACATACTACCAGCTAATTGACAGACTGCTCTTCAGGCTCGACCATGAAAAGGACCGGTCGGTCTTCCTACGATGTCTTTCATCGAAGGAGGCAAAGACCATCATGCACGAGGTCCACTCCGGATTGTGCGGGGCTCATCAAGTAGGAGCCAAGATGAAGAATAGCATCAAGCTCAAAGGGTTTTACTGGCCCACCATGTACGAAGATTGCAACCAATATGCTCGTACATGCCACCAATGACAAGCATTTGGCCCAGTGCCCCGAAGGCCTCCTAATCCGCTCCACCCAACAATGCCTACTTGGCCATTTGCGGAGTGGGGCATGGACATTGTGGGACCATTCCCACCATCATCCCAAGACCACAAGTTCATACTGGCCGCCACTGATTACTTCTCCAGATGGGCAGAAGCCATCCCGCTACGGGAAGTTACGTGGGAGATAGTTGCTCGGTTCGTGAGGCACTATATCATATACAGATTCGACACCCTCAGTCGGATTATATCCAATAATGGCACGCCTTTCAAAAACAAGACTGTTTATGCTTTGGCGGCCAAATTTCATATTGATTGGAGGACGTCGTCGGTCTATAATCCCCCAGCCAACGGGTTGGCCGAGGCCTTCAACAAGACCCTCTGCAAGCTGCTGTCCAAGATAGTAGGTGGCCGCAAACGAGATTGGGGCGAAAAGATCCACGAAGCCCTATGAGCCTTTCGGACCATTTATAAAACCCCGACTGGTTGTTCCCCATTCTCTTTGGTCTACAGAGCCAAAGTAGTGGTCCCCGTGGAGACCGAGCTAGCATCTTATCGCGTTGCTATGCACGCCGGGCTACCAGGCCAGGACCAGTCCGAAATAGAAAGAAGGCTTGAGGAGCTATCCAACCTTGGAGGTGACGGACTCAAAGCCTACAAGCACTTACCAGGTGTATCAAGCCCGCATGACACGTGCCTATGACAAGCTGGTCAAGCAAAGGGCGTTCAAAAAAGGCGACCTCGTCATAATCAAAGAAAAGGAGGTTCTAGCAATAAGATCCAGCGGCAAGTTCCAGCCCAATTGGCGAGGACCTTATGTCATTCAGAAGATCTACAAAGGAGGGACATATACGGTCGTCGACCACAAGGGAGATAATCCCTTCCCTCCTCTCAACGACAAGCACATGAAGCTCTATTATGCGCCTCAGATTGAAAGAGAGAAGAGGTGAAGAGAAAGAAAGAGTGAGAGCAGCAGAGAGAACTAGAGAAGAAGAAGAAGAAGGGAGTGAGAACCGGAAAGAGCAAGGGAGAGCTTTGCTTGAAGATCTGTTTACCTCTTGACTCGTGGATCAAATCCAGAGTCGCTGTGCTCGTTGGAGCAATATTCAACTATCTTTTATTTTCTTACCTTTTTTCGTTTATTCTTGTCATCCTGTTTCTGTGTTCCCCGATTCTCAGGAGTGAGTTTGGGGGGGTCCCTCTGGTGTAGAGGAAGAGAGGTCTGTGACCTCTGGTTGGCTAGTGACGAGGAGTCACTGGTGTCTTCCCTCCTGGTTTGGAGGAAGAGAGACCTCGGTCTCTGGGTTCCCTCCATCTTGGAGGAAGGGAGGAAGGTCCTCCAGGTTTCAAGTGACTGTGTCACATGGGTTTCCCTCCTTGGTGGAGGAAGAGAGACTTCGGTCTCTGGTCTGCTGGTGACGGACAGTCACTAGTGTTTCCTCCAGGCAGGAGGAAGAGAGGAGTCTGTTCCTCTGGTCAAGCTGTGTGTCAGTATCTATTGCAGACTGAGTCTGCGGTTCTTGCTATAGCAAGGGAAGCCTCACTCTGGCTTTGGGTGAGTGGTGGACGTAGGTCTAGTTGACCGAACCACCTTAAAATTTGGCTGTGCACTGTGGTTTGATTGTTCATTTTGTTCCGCTAGATGTATGCTTAGGTTCGCTTATGATGGGCTGATTTTGCATCTAGTGAAAAATTGATGTGCACGCTATGTGATTGTCTTAAGTCTTGCGTGAATCAAAGTGAATCAAGTTGATCAAGTAATCACTGTTAATTGAGTGCGTCTTATTTGCTCAAGTCATTCGTGTTCTAAGATGCACTTGATCATTTGAATGGGTTTGATCAACATCAGTGCGTGATTCCGTGTTAAAGAGAGTCTGCTTCTGCTAACAGTTTAGAATTATTTTAAGACTTTCATCCTCGCAATCTACTAGTCTGTTTCAGTTCTCCACTGTCATTTATATCCTCTAGAACATAACTAGTTTCTGCCTCTGTATTTCTGATTGTTATTACTTTAAATTGGTCAAGATTTTTTAAGAGAGGGATTCATTCACCCCCCTCTGAATCCATCACACCTAGACCATCAGTTGGTATCAGAGCGGGTCTCTGTGCATTCAAGATCCAACGATCTTCAGAGGATCCTCCTGCTTTAGGTGCTATTCCCGTTGCTGTTGTCTATTTGTTCTCATCAAGGATTTTACTGCATTCTTTCCTGTTTTTGCTACTGTCTCTCATCTCTTCCCATGGCTCATCTATGCATCTTTGATGGATCTAATCTCAACATGTGGTTGGGAGGCCTCTGCATATATATGGATTCCATTAATCCAAGTCTATGAAATTTAGTATCAAAAGGCCCACACAAGCTGTCTCGAAATGAGGCTAAATGGTCAAATGAGGATAGATCCAAGAACCGTGATAATATCACAGTTCTTAAGATTTTGAGAGAGTCTGTCAATACTGACAAATTTTCATTTGTTCTCAGGTGTGCATCTGGAAAGGAAATCTTGGATAGAGTGATTGCGGCAAATAAGGAGCAAGAGAACAATTGCCTGATGGCCAACCGGGATGATGAAACGTCATCTCAGGTAAGCTCCGGACCTGAGGAGTCTTCGTATGATGAATTAGTTGCCATGTATGAGGAGTTATTAGATCTGTCCAAGAAATTAAAATATGAGAACAAAAAGTTAAAGAAAAAGGTTGAACAAAATAAGTCTAAACCTTCATGTGAAGTCTGTCCTAATCTGAAACAAGCATATGATGCATGTGTATTAGATGTTCATAATTGTAAGGAACAAAATGCTTCTTTGAAAATTGAAAATCAAAACTATGAGAATAAGATTGTCGAACTGGAGGATAAGCTGAATGAGAAAGATAATGAACATCAAATGTGCATGCAAGAATTAAAAGAGATTAATTCTGTGATGGACAAACTGAGAGCTGAAAATGAAAATTTAAAATCTGATATGAACAAAGAAAAGGTTGAGCTGAAGAATTTGAAATCTGTAAATGAGAAATTAATAGAAGAAAATAAAAATATGAAAGAACAGAACAAAAAATTGATGGTTTTGAATATCATCATGTCAGAAAGACTGATGACAATTGAAAAGGGAAAATGCGTGATGAGAGAGGATGAGACTAACAGAGAAAATAATCTCACACAAGAAATTGAGAAACTAAAGAGTTTGAATGCTGAGCTGCATCAGCAAGTTATATCGTGTGAGACCGAGATCATTGGACATGAAGATAATGTTGCCCTCTTAAAATCTGAAATCCAGAAACTTGAAAACTCATTATCTAAGTTAGCTGAAAAAGAGGGTAATTATGATAAGGTCTCGGGGGCCAAGGTTAATGTTAAGATGGATGGGTTGGGAAATAATGTGACTAACAAAAAGAAACTTGAAAACCTGCCATCCACTTCTTTCACTAACTGCTCCGAATCATTTAAAACCTCTCCATCATGTATTTTTCAATTCAAAGCTCAAAAAATTAAAAAATAACAGAAAAGTGAGAAAAAGGGAAAGAATCGGAAAACGAATGCTCAAATGAAAATTTTTTCGCATGTAAATAGACTGGCACGCTCGGTGGGACTTTTTCCGCCCTTCATTTAACTGCTAAAGTTCCTCCAATGCCCTTATAAAAACCCTAATTTTTCTTCTCTATTAAGCAGGAAGAAGGAAGTAGCTCGGAAAGCAAAGAAAACTCTCGCAATGGCGGCAGTCACCTACGGCCCGCTCATTGTTGCAAACCATGCAAGCCATGGCTACCTCACCGTCCCCATTGTGTTTGGGGATTTTCCGACGGCCGTTGGTTCCTCCTTCTTTCTAGGCGTGATCCCTGCCACTCAGTCGGAGATGCCTTCTTCGGCTCCATCTGCCGTTGCTGGGGGCAACAAGCCCCGTTCGATCCAAGCTCGCGTGTTCTCTGTGAACACGCTCACTGCCAATGTCGTCCCCGCCAAATGGGGCAGCATCTCCGTCGTCAGAGCAAGAGGCCAGCAACAAAGACCTCAAGATCCGGCAAGTCTATACTTGTCGGGGATCTATGCGTTCGGCTCGACGGCGCCGAGCTGAGGGTTCCACGGGACCGATGTATCCCCAACGTATCCACTTCTAACCGTTTCTCACTCCTACACAAAATGCGAGAAGACGGGCTAGGCTTCAAAAAGAAGACCAAGCCCGATGACAGGGATAAGGCCTTCGAGCGACGTCCCCGGAAGGTCAAACAAATCTGGGTCACCAAGCAAGAGGCCCAAACGATCAAGCAGGCTAGGGCCAGCAAGCCTGCACGCACCCATCCCCAAGCTGACGTGGCATTGTCAGGTGCCATGCAAGGGCAGAAGAGAAAAGGGGCTTATCATAAGCCCAACTTCACATCACAGAGCTCAGGACCTATTCGAGCTAAAGCAGGCAATTGTGCCCAAGCACCCCTGCCGCGGGTCTCCGTCTTTCAAAGACTAACAGAGACCCTTTCTGTAAAGACCTCCGTCTTTGATAGATTGGGGGCACCTCTTCGTCCTGGTGGCCATGCGCCGAAGAGACGAAGAGTAGTCTAGATGGCAGAGACAGGTGGAAGTGTGAAAATCTACACTTGTTACGCCTTCGGCAGGCAACATATGGAACAAATTGGCAATCCTGCCAATCCGACTGATCCCTCCGGGGTGAATGATCCAAATTTGGCGATAGATACAGATGCGGTATACCGCAATACTCGCAATGCTGCCAGAAGAAGTCTCCAAGCATAGCTTGGTGGTCAAGCGGGAACGTCCTCCCAGGGCAGCACCGAGAAATTGCCCAGGAGCTTCTTCAAAACCAGGGCGAGAATCTACCACGAGTAGAAGCAGATGTTGATGATGTTATGAGCATTCATGATGATGGCTATCCCAATTTGGCCTTTGAGCCACCTACGAAGGCCGCCTTCTAGGCTATGTCCGATGATACCAAATTTGAAACTATACATAGATGGCACATAGAAATGACCAATCTCATGTTGGAGATGAAGCGACAAATGGATATAAATGCCCGAAGGCCTCACACACCGATGCTTGGTCAGGATCTTCGATGGGAGCAACAGTTGCCTAATCCTGTCATTGCCGGTCGGCAGGCTGTTCATTCGCATAGTGCCCATGCCCTCCAAGCCCACCTCAATATTCAGTCTTCTCAGATCATGGGAGCTGAAGAGGCTGTCGCCTAACGTCGCATGATAGAGAAGATTATTGAAGATAAGTTCGCCCAGCGTGGCGAGGGTGTCACCACTGTTGACTTGTACAATGCGCCTTACCCTATTGATCACCAATTCAAGAAACTTCCGCCGGACTGCCCGAAGCTGCCAAAATTGCAGAAGTTTAATGGGCAAGGATCGCCACACGAGCACCTCGCCTACTATGTGACTGCCATGGGTGACCTGGCCCTTGAGGAATCTTACCTCCTCCGATATTTCGCAACTTCTCTCACCGGAAGTGCCTTTCAATGGTACTCGAGGTTCAAGCCCAACTCTGTCGCTGACTGGGCTAATATGCAAAAGAAATTCATCGATCGGTTCCAGTTGGCTGAAAGGAAAGTATCCCTCACCGAGCTTTGCTCACTTAAGCAGAAGAGGGGGGAAAAGGCATTGGATTTCATCAAGCGCTGGAGGGATCTCAGCATGCGATGTGACAATCCCCCGGCACAAGAAGATGCCATAACCATATGCCAAAGAGGTCTGTCCCCGGAAGTCGGTAAGCGACTTCTGGGGGCAAATATCAAGGGATTTGACCAATTAAATTCTGTGGTCGCGGAGATTGAAATGTTCTTCGCTGATAATCCCACCTTCACTTCGTCAAAGCTCAAGCTGCCCAAGGAGCGTGCTGCTACCGGAAAAGAGGCAAATACGGTGGACTTTTCTCCCACCACCGAAACCAGCCAGGCATCAGCGCCAAGTGACCCGAGCAAAAAGTTTGAAAAGAGGCCGCCAGTTACAAAATTAGCCGAGCGCATGAAGACTCCTTACTCTTTTAAGAAGGAGCACACAAGCAAACTCTTCAATCTCTGTATGAAGAACAAGCTAATAACGCTGCCGGAGCCTAAGAAGCCGGAAGAGGCCAGCAAAACCGATGATCCCAATTTCTGTCCATATCATCGCTTGTTGGGGCACACCATTGACAATTGTTATGTCTTCAAGGATGAGCTGAACCGACCGATTTATGGCAGTCAGTTAAGATGACTGTGTGAGCTAGTTGAGGCTCAGTAATGGTTGTCCCTTGAGCAGGGCGTGAGATCAGTCAGCAAGTGGAGAAGCTGATGTTTGATTGGTCCGTCGAGCTTGGAATTTGATCAGTGGCAGTTATGGGTGCACTTTTTTCTCTTATCTTTATTTATCACTTATTGTCTTTTCATTCATTTTATCTCATTTCAGATTATCAGTGCGTGGGCATGCCAGCCACAAAGTAACGATTTATTCGGACCCCAAGACCAAGATGGCCTGGAGCCACAGGTGCGTGCCGTCTGACTGATCAGATGAAGGTGGGTATCAGGTCGAGACTGAAATTCGTCGTGCCATAAAGGTCATGACGTTAATTACATCCCCTCGGAGAGGGAAAACTTTTGATTAATCACCAAAAAAAGGTCCAATGGCCTGAAATTAACATTAACGAAATAAGTGAAGGATATCTTAGATCGTGTGAAAGCACCCCATGTAAGGGGGGGAACATTCAAAATATGTTGGTCATCTTATTGACCATTTCATGTTCAGACAAGAGTCTGGGTTGGGAGCACGGCGAGAGAATAAATGCTCTTTGTGCGAATGTTTGCCGATGACGCAGCAAGTTTGATATTCAATAGTGAAATCGGGTCAGGCTTAGTGCATTATTGGCCCGAGGCAAGGTCAGGCCATACCCATGATAGGGATGGCCCCTGAGGTCCAAGCACAGCTTGTCGGGGCATCATTGATATCCCCTTTAGATAGGGTCTAGGAGGGTGAGAGCCTTGGATCAATCGCCACTAATTTCTGAAGGGTGATGATTATTGTTATTATTATTTCTTTCATTGTTATCACGTTATCATGCTTTCACGACATTATCTTTATCATTTTATTATCATTTTTATTATTATATTTTTTTTCTTTTCTATTAATGTTATTATCCATAATTTATCATTTTTCTTTAAGGTAGTGACTACTTGATGAGAATGAGTCGACTCGCTACACTGGCTGCGTTGACGCAGCCTTGGGAGCTGGCCCCAAGGCGCACCACGTCGACCCAGCATACTAGCTGCATCACCGCAACATGTTGGGAGCTAGCCCGAGGACGCGCCGCATCGACCCAGCGTGTTGGTTGCGTCGACGTAGTGCAGTGGGAGCTAGCCAAGGGCTGCCCTGCATCGACGCAGGGTCACACCGAGTCGACTCACCCTACGCTGGCGAGTAGAGATTCTTCATTTTCACTCTTCTTTCATCTTTGATTTATTCTTTTCTCTTTTTTGTGTTCATGTTATGGGCTCATGATGACATATTGGGAGTGTTAAATCCTCATCCTTGGTGTGCATTTCATTTCGTTCCTTTCCTCTTCATTCCTTTCATTTTTTTTATGCAGTGAGTTTGATATTCAGTTTAGGGGATTTGTCAAACACCCATCTCTTTTATTTCATTTCCACCCTTCTTTTCTTTTCTGTTTGATTTGTTTCATCTTCCCATTTCTTCTTGACATATGGGCAAGACATGCATATGCATTTTTTTATGTATGCTCATAGAAAAAGAGGCGAAAACCCTGTTGCCAGACGACAACCAGCAAATTAGAATACACTGCCAAGCGATGGGCGTGTCAACGCACTCTGCCTCCTGCGTCGATGCACCCGGGATTGGTCGACCGAAATTTCCAAATCGATCGACCGAGCCCAGTGATGGTCGACCTGCAGGTCAAGTGCATGGGTTGACTCCCCCTCTGAACTCAGGCTGAATTCCTGTTGTTCTCCTCTTTGAGAAAGGGGATGCAACCTATTCAAATCACAATCATGTATTATATGTTTATCAAGGGATGCGTATGGTCCCTTACAAATGTAAAATATGATTCTGCAACCTCCATGCATGTGAGATTTTCTAAATTCACTCATGTATATGAGTTTTTTGGGTTTATGCATGCAAAATGCATCTTTGAACTTGTGGATGTGGAATGAAACTTCTAGACTTATGCATGCAAAATGCATTTTTTTCTTTGAATTTATATGTGTAAAAGTCCCCTTTTGGACTCACGCATGCAGTGTATTGCCTCTGCACAGAGGGCAAAGATAGGAGCTAGACATGAAGCGAATGGTGCATTTTCATCTTTTAGTTCATTTTGTTTTGTTGTTTCCTTTTCTTTCCTTGTTTTCCTTTCTTCCTTTTTTTTAAATGGAAAGTCTGCTTTGGGCAGCAGTCCAGCCTTCAGCAAGTTGACTCCTATTCAGGCCCATGCACAGGGCATCCAGACAGAACCCGAGGCAAAAAGAGTCGAACCTTGGGGTCGACTCACAGCAACAAGCAGGCTCCCAGCTCAGCTTGGGGGAATTCGAGTTGTTCATCAATACATAAGTATGCGTATGCATGCCATGGCCCATTCAAAAGTTTCTGATTTTTTTATCTTGAGAGTTCTTGCTCTCTGCTCTTTCTTCCATTTTTTTATCTTTACTTTTAGCAAACCCTCAAATCAAGATCCTCACTACATCAGTTTTTTTCACTTCATGCTTGCTGCACGTCTGTAAGGATGATTTTCTTTTCTTAATTTAGTTCATTTACTCATCCCATTTTTGTCATAAGTCTTGCAATTTATTCAAATTAATATGAAAATGTGCACTGACCTGTTATACTTAAGCCTAAAATGTGTATGACCTATCAGACTTGATGCAAAAATGTTCATTGACCTGATGTGAAGAAAGTGTGAACGTGCATTGACCTTATCAGACTCAGACCTGAACATGCATCGACCTTAATTACTAAGTGCCTATATGTGCATCGACTTGAGTTCTGACACTTAGACAAATAAATGATTTGTTCAATGTGAAAGATTCTTCTGCAGTTCAGTCCAAACATGATTCATAGAGTGTCATCATCAAAACCAGGGTTCGAACACCCTAAACCCAACTTTGCCTATCCCTCCACCTACCCCTTTGCCCAAACTCATGGCTGATCCTGAGCAGGGTCTACCCTTTTTGGCACTCGAGCCAACCCCGTCCACTTCTGAGCAAGGGGAGAAGCCCGACGTGTTTGAACCTCCTAGATCTCCAAGGGCTTGCTTCCTCGTAGCATTATCCCTAGGTGGTCTCCTTTAAAAGGGTGCATACCAATGGCCATATAATTTGGCAATAATTTAAGACCACGTCTCAGAATCGGGACTATGGTAGCCCTTGGGCCATTGGAGCCCCTTGTAGGCTAGTTCTTAGGGTTTTCCTGCCCAATTCGGGCCATTAGATGTTGCCGCTTCCATGTGCATTTTTCCTATTTTGGGGCCATCTCTGATTTTCTCCGTGGGCGTGCACTTAATTAATACCCCCCAAAGCTCCGGGTCTAGGGGAGGTGCTGTCAAATTTTCGCTAAAAAATTTAAATTAGCCACAAGACTAATGACATAAAAAATGATAATGAATGGACTGAATTCCAGAGCATCATGGACAGAAGAACTGAACTAAAAAGAAGGATCATTCGAGCTACTAAGCGGCAAGATGTGAAGATTGATAAAAAGGGATGCACTGATGACCCTAATCTTAGAAGATTGCTGCAAATAAAGGTGAATAGAACAAAAATGAAAAGAAGAGCAGGAAACAAGAACTTTTCAAATCAAAAATATGAATTTCTAAATGGGCAATTTACGTGCACATGCATATATGTATATGACTGTAATGAGTGGTAGAAACTCTTGCTGGGTCTCTTTGGGGAGCCTGTGTACCGTGGGGATTCCCCCTTTTTTTAATCTAATTTTGGCTGCTGTCATGAGGTTCTCTGTGCAGAAACCTACACAGGAATCCATTTCCTGGTGCTTTGCGTCGACACAATTCACCATTGTGTCGGCACAGCTCGGCACTGGACTGCCCTACTTGGATATTGTCCAGGACAGCTAGGCCTACTCGCGTGTTAAACACTTCTTGTCCATAACAGATCTACAGGATAAATCCACCAAGATTGCATGAAAATGACCAACACTACATATGCACATTGAATTGCACTAGATTTTCACATAAATCAGATGAACCTAAGTATATTTGCCCCTTCACGCATTCTAGAACTGAACATATCACTTACACCTTTATGCATGCCTTAATTCATGTGAGCATGGATTCATGAATTCAGATTGGATTTCATGTGTACTTCAATTCTCACATGCTTGCATACTATGACCCCTTGGGTATATCAAATGGTGAATGATGAAAGTCTGGATCATGTCTGGATGGAAACCCTCACTATGCGTGAGTATAATACTCTGCCATGTACCGGGGGTCGCTCTTCATGAAAACATGATTGAACTCTTGTGTGCCATGTGCAAATAGCCTAAAAAAGTATTCATCCACTCCATGGAGTTACATGCTCTGTTCTGCATGTACCCAAGGCATGGGTTCAGCCTGAGCACCCTGTGTGCAGAATGCATTATAGCGTTTGCTGGCATGAAGAGTGTGTCGACGCACCGTGCACAATGTGTTGATGCACCCTTGGCCAGGGTGGCCAATTTGGCTCTCCAGCGATTTGCCATGATCCCCTTTGCCCCGTTTCTCATAAGCACTTGCCCGCACATGCATTATGCTCACTTTGCCTATGTATAAGAAGAGAGTACAAAGATAAAATAAGATGCACAAAGAGAAAAAAGAAGGAAGATTAATAATTGCACCTGCAATGATAGTTCCTGCATAAGAATTTTTGACAGATTGCATGAGCATGGGTATATTTGCTCTTACACTCCTCTTTCAGAAGTAAGTATGGCTTTGCATCCATATGCATGCATCATATGTCCACTAAGAAGAAAAGAAGGGATACAACAGATGAAAGGTTAGGAGTTTGAAACCCCAAGCTGCTAAAAGATGATTGATGAAAGAAGAGAAATGATTAAATAGGCTAAGAAGAGGGAGTTCAGCCCCCTTGACGCAGGCTACGTCGATGCAGCTTGGCTCTACGTCGATGCAACTTGGCATGGGGCCAGTTCAGCGCGTGCCCCTGCGTCGACGCGGTGCAGAGCTCCTGTTGACACAACGCAATCTCGAGAGGAGCCCAGCGCGCTCGGTCGACGTAGCACCAGCTGTGTCGACGCCGAGTGAATCTGGACTGAGCCCCGACGCGCTACTTCAACGTAGCCAATGCTGTGGTTCGATAGCAAAAAAAAAGAAAGAAATAGAGAGGGGTTTTAAAGCTGCATCGACGCACTTTAGCCAGTGCATAGACGCGACCAGCCCCACTCCCTTTTGATTAATTGAGATCTAATTGACACCCTCAACACACTATAACAGAGACGTGACAGGACTACTAGGTTGGCTTGCTCTAGGCTTTCACTCATGCCCATCCCCATCAGTTTACTCGTCCTCATCCGAGCTACCTGAAAAGGATTGGGAAAAAATTGGGTGAGCGAGCGCTCAGTAGGTTCTATACCAGACAATGTATAAGTGCTTAACCGGTTAATAAAGTCTTTCATAAAAATAACGAGCAAAAATAAATAAAGCTAAGAGCCATTAACTGAAGCTAACAAAGGAAGATATGATAGTCATGAAAAGAAGATAGAACCATGTATAACAAGATTTCATGTAATTGGCCGAACAAGCACACAAGTATAACAAGTCATGTAAAAAAATATTCATGTAGGAATGAATGCCATAGACAACACGCTAGCAAGTACTCGGTGCAATGCGACATCTTGTCATTACAAACTCCCATGGACACAAGTACTTTTGGACACTCCTCTCAGGACCAGACTGGGCCCTTTATGATGCGTTGGTATTGAGTAGTGGATCAAAGATCCCAAGTAATATCTAGACATTCATTTATTTCGGCCAAGAGTTCCAAGGTTAAGCTCAAGTAACCAAGCTTTAAGAACAAGGGTCATTCCATAGTAAGAATTTCGAATGGAAGCCATAAAAAATATGACTCGGAAGTCAAGAGCCATTAAAAGGGTCGTGAACAGGACTAGATAGTAGCTTGAAGGGCTATCCTTTGACATGACTACTACATCACACAAAATCACGGGAAAATAAAATCTGGAAACATGTCGCGGTCAGCACAGGATCGCTACAATGAGATAATCGTCTAGACCGAACCGCTTTCATGAAGAGGGCCACCAGGCATGTGTCGACTCAATGGATCAATGGGTCAACGCACAATAAGGCAAGGAAGAGAACACGGTTCACAAGGAGCCGCTTCTTGCTGGCGGCGGTCCAAGGAGAACCGCTACCAGGTCAGGTAAGGCATGATAAAGTTCAATCGACTAATCGAGGTCCTCAATCGACTTGGGGCATGGCTAGACTGAAACAGGGTTCAGTCTACATATCCATGGTCAATTGAGGTGACATAGGTTGACTTGAACAGGGCTGAGTCGACTTGGAACAAGGTCAGTTGACTGGACAAAATTGGCACACAGGCCAGATCAGATAGTAGTGTTGTGTCCCTGGTTTTGATAATAGCAAACTATGATTCATTGATGAAGGAAAAAACTCTAAATTTTTGTTGTAATGCCTTGGTATACCAGGTACTCAGCAAATAACCAACTGGTAAGTCAATGAAGTTCATGGCGTCGATGCAGGACGCTCATTGCATCGACGCATCAATTCAAGATAGCCAAAAATTTAACTCTGTCAAGTTACAGTGCGTCGACGCAGCCTTCGGTAGGTTGCTGGAAACTGATGTTGTTCAAGGGCCTGCATCAACACATACACCATGTGGCATCGACGCACCCAGTCACCGAAGCTAAGTGTTAAGGTAACTCCAGTGGACTACGTCAACGCAGTGGTTGGACTGGGTCGACGCACTCCAAGACACTTAGCAGATCTGATGGAAAATCCAAGCATGACATGTGATTCGAGACCCACTAGCCCAAAAAAGATCAGTACAAGGCCTGCATGGTTTAGAAGCATCCTGGTGAAGGGATCTTCATCTCTTGATAACAGAAAGGCAGTGGGCCCCCCCAAAGAAACAGAATATTCTCAAAAACAAAAGGGACATCCTATCTGGTGATAGGTGAGGGTGAACACGTATGCACGCACGGAAGATGGGGTAGCGTAAGCAGGAGATCTTCTTTTTCCCATGAAAATAGAAGAAGTGCAAAGATAAAAGGTGGTGTAGAACTAAAACCTATAGCTTAGCCAAGCAGGGTGCAGAGATAGCACTGCAATGGGGTGAGCTCCATCGTCTTCAAGCAGAGTCATTCTGCAGAGCAATAGCGAACGACGTCTGAGCATCTTCAGCATGTGGAAATCGAAGCACCTAGAAGCTGCCCTTGAAGTCTTCCTGAGCCAAGGTTCTAGATAGAGGAAGTCTAGTGGGCTGCAGACTCCTTCTTTACAGATCGTGCTCCTCAGATCTGTGACATCTCATTCGTCAAGGAACTTGTGGCCATTTTTCTCTTTTAACTCTAGCTTTGTTCTTGTGTTCATTCTTTTGTCTGTTATTTGAACTAAGTTTACTCTGCTACTTGTGGTAGTGGGAGGTGTTGATCTAGCTTGTAGCTTAGATCGGGTGTTGGGCTTGGTCGCCCTCAAGTTGTTTCGTTAGCGGTTTGTGAGAGGAAGGACCTCTTGACAGCAAACTATGAGGCTCAGCTATTGTAGAGAATTTGTTCCTCATTTCAAGCTATTTGGCAGCATGGATCCTCACTAGGTTTAGTGGGGGGTGGACGTAGGTCTCTAGATAGAGATCGAACCACCTAAACAATCCGTCTCTCTGTGTGGTGTGCTTGTTCATCCTTGTGTGTTTGCTTTGCTAGATGAATGTCTAGGAGCACAGAGATCATAGTATAATTTCCACACTTATCTATTTTTTGCATAGTGCTTTCTAGCCTTTATTCTATATTAAATCAAAAAATTGGGTGATAATCTATTCACCCCCCTCAGCATCGACCTTTGCCTTGGGTGGCCCAAAGGGTCGACCCATGGGGTCGTCCCATGACACGCAGTGTTTAGCCTTTGTCTTGGGTGGCCCAAAGGGTCGACCCATGGGGTCGTCCCATGACCCATGCATACCATAAGTCAATGTAATGATTTCCGTGGCACGCGATTAAGTTGGTGCAACACTTCTCGTTGCATGCCATTAAGGCGGTGCAATACTTGCACCGGTCACACAAAATCTGTGCACACATCTTAGGCAACTCAGTGCATTAGAAACTCATGTGTCTACATCTATGCAAGCTAAGGCATGACGCATAACATAGTCTGTGCAACCTTCATCTTTTTGCACGCACGTAGCCTGTGCATCTCATAGCCCCGCATTCATAACAAGTCTGTGCATATGTTTTTTGGTGAACACTAAGTCCGTGCATGTGTGTGCAAATACCATGTTGAGTCTGTGCACTTCAGTTCTATTAATGTGTCAACTCCGTGCAATTCTTTATGTCACGTCTAACTGTCTGAAGCTGATTTTAAGCCTAACATTTTGACAGATCTCTTTTCATGGAGTTTAAGAATGACACGTGATCCCAGAATAGAGGAGGTGCCAGGATCGTGACACATGGAAAGTATACAAGGTGGGATGCTGCCACATGGCCATTGATTCCAAATCTGGATCAGGCTTTTGGGCGGGAAATGCGGAAAGCACACGCCCTATCTTTCTGCAGTCCAAATAAATAGAAGATTCCTCATTCAGAGGAAGTCACTGGAGACTATAACATTTTGCTGAAGCAGTTAATCGAAGAAGAAGGACAGAAGCAGAGAGAGATAGAGCCAGGGAAGATCCAGCCTAAGAGAGAGCAAATTTGAGAGAAAAGAGAGAGAGTTTTGTGAGTTGTTTGAGAGAGACTATTATCAGTTTCTAGGTTCAGAATTGAAACTGATCTTGCTCATTGTTGAGCTACATTCCCATGTGAATTTTTTGATTCTTCGCTTTGTTTCATTTTGTTTTCGAAACTCTTATTCTTCAAGCTGTTTGTTAGCAGAGGTTAAGCTGTAATCCTCAGCGGGCAGAGGTGGATACCTCTGGACAGGTGAAGCTATAATTCCTCAGTGGTTGCAGAGGAGGATTCCTCTGGTCGGCTAAGCTATATTGCCCAATAATTTGTAGGGATTTATCCCCGAAGCTGTGGATCAGCGGTCAAGCTATGTGACAGCAGTGAAGTCACACTCTTGTTTGAGTGTGGGGTGAATGTAAACCTCAGGATTGAGGTTGAACCACCTAAAAATTATTGTGTCTACTGTGCGATTGAATTGTGATTTGTGTTCATCTCATTGCCTTGCTTGTTAGATGATCGATTAGGATTGTGCATAGGGCTGATCTACTTGAGTTCTTCTACTGCGATTATGACTGAGTGTTTTTCCAGGCGGTCCTACAGCAGTTTGATTTTATTCCACATTAGTTGCTGTTGTAGTAAGTTTTTTAATTGGGTGATCAATCTATTCACCCCCCTTCTAGATCGTCCATCGAGTCTAGACTTGGCATCAGAGGGTCCATCCTACTCTATCATTTGGTATCAGAGCCTAACTCTTCTGTAGGGATCAACATCCTGAAGAGAAATGGCCATGGACGCAAGAGGAATGGCGGCTGAGGGACACTCTACTACGAAGCCCCCGTACTTCGATGGATCGAACTATGCATACTGGAAGAATCGTATGTAAGTCTTTCTGAGGGTAAAAGACTACGAGATCTGGAAGGTCGTCAGCAAAGGACCTTTCGAGCTGCACTAGAATGAAGACGTATGGACGAGAGAGGAGATTAGGAAGTCCACTCTCAACTGGAGTGCCATCAACGTTATTCAGTGCGCTCTTCACCCCACTGAGTTCTCTAGGATTTTGTCATGCACCACAATGAAGGAGATGTGGGACAAGCTTGAGGTTATCTATGAGGGAACCTCACAGGTGAGGGAGACCAAAGCAAATCTACTGGTCTTAGAGTATGAAGCTTTTAGGATGAAGCCCAGCGAGACCATCATGGAGATGTATGCACGCCTCACCATCATCACCAATGGTCTCAGAAATCTGGGGAAAAATTATTCTGATTATGAAGTTGTGAGGAAGATTCTACGATCTCTGACTCCGATCTGGCATACCAAAGCAACAGTGATTGAGGAGTCAAGAGATCTGCAAAATATGAAAGTTGATGAGCTCATCGGGTTGTTAATGACATATGAGATGAATCTGTCGAAGACCGAGGAGCTAGAGAAGAAAAAGAAGCCAATCACTCTAAAGGCGAGCTCTAGCAAATCAAGTCGATCCAGCCATAGTGGATCGTCAAGTGAGCAGAGCCTCTCTGGGTCAGAGCTCGAAGGAGATCAACTTGCAATGCTGACCAGAGAGTTCAGAAGGTTTCTCAGAAAAGAAGGAAGAAATATTGGCCGACGACAGTATAGTAGCAGGAGGTAGAACAGGTATAAACCTAATCCTGCTAAGAAAATAGACGCTAATGTTTGCTATCACAGCAGGAAGGCCGGTCATATGAAGACAGATTGTCCATAGCTCCAGAAGGAGAAGGAGAAAACCAAGAAGAAAGCTCCCAAAGGAAAGGCAATGGTGAGCACGTAGATACAAACTACCCACCAAAATATTCACGCCATCCCCCAATCAAGGTAAAGGGGGAAGAATACAGCTGCCCAATGTACAAAAGAATAGAACGCCATTCCTTACACGTTCACAAACTTAAGGGATTCCTTGAGAGAGCAGTTTGATGAGATCCTCTCTAGAGAAGAGACCTACTAGAGACAGAGGTCGAGGAACAAATGGATAAAGGAAGGAGACAGTAACACTGCTTATTCCCATCGTATTGCTTCTGCAAGGAGGAGGGTCAACACCATTACTTGCATCAGGGTGGGTGACCTCTCCTTCTCTTCTGATGAGGATGTGGCAAGTGACAAACTTCTACTCTAGGCTATTCACTGAGGACGAACACTACAGGCCGAAGATTGCAGATGACCTTCTTCCCAAACTTTCTGATGAGGAGAGGGAGGTTATTTCATAGGATTTTTCAGAGGAGGTCCACCAAGCGGTCTTCTCACTTGCAGGGGATCGAGCTCCTGGATCGGATAACTTCCCTCTGACTTTCTTCCAAAAGTGTCAGGAGGTTATCAAAGGTGACTTGCAAAATGCTGTGAAGAAGTTTCAAGAGGGGAGGGCACACTTTGAAGGTATCAATAAAACCCTCCTTGTGCTCATCCCTAAGAAGTCAGGGGTTCAAGTGTTTCGAGATTTTAAACCTATAAGCCTGTTGAATGGTGCTTACAAGATCATCACTAAGGTGATGGCATGAAGATTGGGCAAGTTGATGGATAGACTGGCCAGTAGCTTTCAAGGTGCCTTCATTAGAGAAAGACATATCTAAAACAACTTTTTGGTGACCCATGAGTGTTTATTTGCTATGAAGGTACAGAGGAAGAAAGGTATGGTCCTAAAGCTAGATTTTGATAAGACTTGTGATAGGGTCAATTGACAGTGCCTATTTGATGTGCTGGAGAAGATGGACTTTGGGGAGAGATGAATTAGGTGGATCTGACCTTGCATCTCTTCTACCTCCTTTGCGGTCCTTGTGAAGGGAAAGCCATCTTCCATTTTTCACAGTGAGAGGGGGCTTCGTCAAGGGGACCCTATGTCTCCCCTTCTATTCATGTTTGTGGCTAATGTTTTGAGCGGGGTGTGACAAAGAGTTGAGGTTGCTAGGTTGGTCAAGGGCTTTCAAGTTGTCAGAGGACGACCCACCCTTTCTCACTTGCAGTATGCAAATGACACCATCATGTTCGTTGTTGAAGGAGAGCAACATATTTACATGGTTATGCTATTGTTGGAACTTTTGGAGTAGATTACTGGTCTTAAAATCAACTTCTTTAAAAGCTTGCTAGTGGGTCTGAACATGGAGTAGCCTCTTCAGAGGGCAGCGTGCGTTATGGAGTGCAAGATAGGAGAGTTCCCTATCTCATACCTGGGTTTCCCGTTGTCTCAAAGCGCTTTTCACTGTGCAGAATGACTTCCTATCATTCAGAGATATGAGTCCAAGCAAGCTAGATAGAAGGTAAGAATATTATCTTATAGAGGCAGACTTGTCTTGTGCAAATCTATGCTAAATAGTCTTCCTATCTATTGTCTCTCTATATTCAGAATCCCCAAGACGGTGACCAAGAAGATTGAGTCGATTCAAGGGAGGTTCTTTTGGCATGACAATGGAGGGAGATGCAGGGGGTGCCATGACATTACTTGAGGGAGGGCGACTACTTGCAAAGAAGTGGGAAGCTTGGGGATCAAAGATGTGAGAAATTTCAATCTTGTCCTCTTGTGTAAGTGGTTGTGGAGGCTAGGGGTGAGGGAGAATGGGCTATGGACGTAGGTGATCAAGTAGACATACCTTGGTAGGAGGATTGTTTCGGACTAGGGTCCTAGTCCACAATACAAGACCTCCTCGCTCTGACAAAATATATTGACTTACAGGGATTTCATCTCTTTCGATGTCCGTGTCTGACTAAGAAAAGGTGACCAAAGCCTTTTCTGGAAGGACAGATGGTGTGAAGACTTCACCTTGGAGACCTCCTTCCCCAGCCTCTTTGCGATTTCAGATGCCCCTTGGGGTCGATATCCCAGGCCTTCGACTCCCATCTTTCTGGGGGAACCTAGGCTCCGACCTTCAGGAGGTACCTTAGGGATGAAGAAATGGTGTAGCTGCATCACCTTCTCTCCTTCCACATCCCATTCCATCCTCTGCCACACAAAGATGATGAGTGGTCATAAAGGTGAAGAAATGAGGGTACTTTCTAGGTCAACTCTGCCTACACGATTACCTCAAATGGAGGTGTTCATCATAGGCTCTTCTCACAGGTCTGAAGAACTAAAAGCCCGCTGAAGGTGAAGCTACTCTCTTGGAGGATCTCTCACGGGAGATTACCTACTTGAGACAGACTGAGCCGATTCCTCCCAAGTATCCAATCGACATGTTGGTTGTGCAAAGTGGACGTCGAGAGCCAGGACCCACCTGTTTGTAGATTGCTCCTACTCACAGGGGGTGAACAGTGAGCTTGCTAGGACTCATAGTGGCATCGAACGGCACAACCAGGTGCACCACTTGATGCAACAATGGGGCAAAAGCTGGCCCCTAAGAGGCAACAAGACCGTTTGGTGGCTCATTCTCCATGCCACCCTATGACCATTATGGGGGGAACGCAACGTGGGGGTCAACCTGCGGTTTCCGTTGGCGGGAAAAGTATGCCTCCTGGCCCCCCGGCAATTAACCGGCTGTGGCCGGGAGTGAAGGTCGGATGTGGCGCGTCGCAACCGGTTGGTGATGCTGATCTCTCCATTGCCCCATCGCCACCGTCCGTTTCCGCGCACACGGTCGGTCGAACCGGGCGGCGGGCCATCGGGCCCCATCGTAACCTCGTGTGTCCATGTTGGGAATTCGATGGCAGAGTGCAGTTTTTTTTTTTTTGTGTAACGTACTTGGGTAGCCGAGGGAGGAAGCCGTGCTGCATCAGCACGAAGTACGAACTCCCTTTTTTTCAACACGGGAAAATAATATAAAAAGGTCCCGGAACAGTGATGGTGCAACTACCCGATCGAGACCGTTCGGATTCTCACTTCCTTTATGCCGCAACCTCGGCCTCCTCCTCCATATTCTCGCTCCGAAAACGGACCGGATCCGCCCACCAAACCCGGACGATCGTCCCGGCCGCCACCCTGGGTGGGCGCACCGGCCGGCTCTCCCGCTCCGGTTTGTGCCGGAGATGGGTGTGCTTCCCACGTTTACATGTGGGGTCTTCTTCCCAGAGATATGCGCCCCCCCCCCGACGTCTGCCCAAGTCTCAAGACCCAACAACTGATGACGGGGGTGTTTCGGTCATTGCGGGTACGGCAATTATGGAATCCGTGCCTTGCTTTGCATGAGCAGGCGGGCTGTGGAGGTCGTTAAGTCACAACGAAGGAACACCCGCTGAGGTGTCGTGGGGAGGTGGTGCGTGATGCATGGTGTTCTGGACCCTTCTAGAAGGTTTCTCTCCAGCCTTTGCATGGTATAGGGTTCGTAACAGTGGCCTTTCATGAGCTCCTGTAATTCAAAAAGGCCTGCCTGCGCTTTGACCTCACCTTCGTGCGTACGTTCAACACTGCACTCCATGGTGGTGGTACAGGAAGGGGGTGGGGATATGGCTTCCTCCTAAAGGGAAGGGAAGGGAAGAGTTGCCCACGGTTTGCACTGTAAACATGTGGTCTGTGGCCTGTGGGGAAGAAAAAGAAACCGAGAGCTGCATTAATATTCTAATCTGTGTTAAATTAAAGCGTAAATAGAGGACGATGCAGCAGCCACAGGAGGACAGCAGCATAAGCGAGAGCTTGTGGGTATTTCTTTGTATCATGGTTCGTCGACTCGATTTGACTCGGGTTAATTCAGATACGTCGTATCATATCTGAAAAAATTCGACACGTGATGGATCACCTTGAGAATCGGCCGAGTCGAGTCGAGTCACAATAAACGTAAATTGAGGACGATGCAGCAGTCACAATAGGACAGCAGCATAAGCGAGAGTTTATTGGTATTTCTTTGTATCATGATTTATCAACTCGGTTCGGCTCAGATTAACTCAGACATATTGTGTCATATCTGAAAAAATTCGATACGTGATAGATCACCTTTAGAATCGATCGAGTCAGGTCGAGTCAGAGAGAGAGAGAGAGAGAAAGAGAGAGAGAGAGAGGAGATGATGTATGTCCAATCAAGTCGAGTTAATTGTGACTCGAACATATCGTACTGAATAAAAAAGATCTTATATATTTGATACGGATCACCGAGTCGAGGACCTTTACGTTGTATATACGTGCACTCTTCCTTCTGTGGGTCTTTTGTCATGTATTGTAGTACCATGTCCATCTCTCACCAACTGCGTATATAGAGGGCACTGTTCCAAGCTAAAAGTCCCATCCCGGTTATGCACTCTTTGTTTGTGGTCGCAAGGAGCAGAAGGAACACGAAGTACTTAATTTAAGACATGACGTCTCCCCCGGGCGACAAGTAGAAGCAGCTCATTTAATTTCAAACTGAGCTCAACAGGTTTTATTCCAACTCCAAGTCGTAGGGATGGGCCATGGATTAGTGGATATCTAGCTGTAGGTAATCTCTGCAGCGCATCTACTGCCATCCCCCTTGATTAATAATTGTCTTCATAATAAGGATGAAGATGGCCGAAGTGGACCTTGGATTCAGTACTGTTGAAAGGAAGGAGAAGAAAGAGGAGACACTTAGAATAAGAATACGTCCAAAACTGAAAAGAAAGAATAAGATTGCTGCTTCTTGTTTGGTTATTTCAGCGAGCACTGCCCATCCAGATAATGTTGAATAATGAAAATTGTTAAATATTTCTTCTAGGGTCCTATTTGATAATCAAATCAGTTAACGCGGACAAATTATCCTTCGTTGAGGATCGCCCCAATTGGGTCGAATGCTAAAATACTTTGTCTCGTGATAGAGAGATCTCGGATTAGATTCTCGAGAGAATTTATCTGACTCATATTTAATCTCCGAAGAATGTAAATCCGGAGTCCTCTAAAGACAGCTCCACGTCAGACGAACCCATGTGTGGTTAGGTTAAGCATGGCATCATTAGGTTAATTCACATGCCCCTGAGCATAGGAGGAGAAGAAAACCAGGGGCTCAGTCCCATGCTTTCCATTAAAACCGCCGGTTGCCCCGTGAAAACATGATAAAGCCTAAGCAAAACATGCAATAAGTATGTTCTTTATTTTTATTTCTTAACAAATACATAGGAGACTCTTCTCTGTTCTAACAATGCATAGGGCATGGGCCTTCTCAAAAATAGGGGAGGGGACGGGTTTTGTGGCCTGACAAAAGAATGGCTTGCTGCAACAAGGACGAGAGTTATTAGATGGGAAGGAAGACCGGATGGATTCCCTTGGTGGACCGCCTGATCTTTAGAAGAATTGGCTTGAAGGCCACCCGTGGCCTGAGGGCGATTCAAAGAGGGGAAAGGGATAGATTTCCCTTTAAGAGTAGCCTGGATCTTTTGATGCTGGGCCTCATTCAATTGACAAAGAGATTTGATGAGATCATCAACATTAAGTGAAGGGGAAGCTTCCCCGGATGTGGACTGAGCCACATGTTGCACTTGAGCTAAAGGGTCCCCCCCTTGAGTGGTGTCAACCATATAGACTTGGGAGATTTGATGTTGGGGAGTGAGATAATAAGTGGGAGCATAGTCTCCCTCATGTTGAAAAGTTTGATATTGAGAAGGGGAATAGTGAGTGGGAACATAACCTCCCTCATGTTGAAACTGCTACTGGGAGACCTCACAAGCCTGATGAAATTTACCAGCCTCACCCTCTTCCTGAATGTACTCCATATTGGCCATCTTAACAATCATACCCGACCTGAGCATCATGATTCTAGTGACTAACAGAAGCAATCAAATACTCAACAACAACAATTAAAAGGAGATTACTCAAACAGGTTGCAAACAAGTTGTAATGACTTATGCCCAGTTCTAAAGGTTTTGTTAAAATTAGAGATGATTTGTTACTGGAACAGTGTGTGTAACGCTCAATGAGAGAAACCTGATTCTAGTTTGGATGTAATGCTAGGTAGACTAAGTTTTCTCACCTTTAACCACGCTTAGGCCAACTAATGTTCTAGGTACTTCAAAGGTACAACCTGCCCAGCTTCTGTGAGGGAATCCACGGGTGCGGGGACTTATGGAGGTCTTGGACAAAGAAATTCCAATCCAATGAGACGGGATGCTCAATTGGAGGGTCTTCCTAAGTCCAAGAAGGGGTAGTGAGTCCTAGAGGTGTAGAGGGAGGAGGTCCCTCAACCAAGATGCCCCTCTAATGAATGCAGAGTAATGTAGATAGCAGCAAGAGCAGGCAATCAGAGCAGAAATCGAACAGAAAGAAATAACGTCCAGGGGGACAGACGCACAAACAAATGGGTGTCCATAGGGATAGATGCACAATCAAACAAATGGGCATCTAGAGCAACAGATGCAGATTTTAAATGGATGCCCAATTGATCAGGTGTGGACGTCAACTAGTGTAGATGCCAAGTTTCAAACAGATCTCTTTGTTACTTTTAACACCTAAGCAACAGTTCACCAAGTAGACAATCAAGTGGGTGTGTGCACATGGTGCACTAAGGGGACAAGAAGAAATAATGTGCTACGTGTAGCACCGAAGGAGGGGCACATGTGGGTGCCACAGGGAAGGGTAATCAAAAATAAAAAGATAATAGTGTCCCTCTGTGATCGCCAATTTATGAACGTGTCACTTAGAGTGATTAAAAGGTAATAAAGAAAACTATTAGAAACTAAATGATGAAAAGGAATGTAACGAATAAAGGGAGCACGTGGTGCTCAGTGAAGTGTGATCGCTAGAGGGATTACCACAATATTAGAAAGAAGTGATCATGAGAAATACCTTGTAAAGCGAGGGACTGTGGGTTCTACTTCCGCCCTCAACTGGTCGACCGACGAAGGGGGTCTTTACTCTGATTACTCTGAAGCAAACAAAGACAAACAAAGAAGCACCGAATTAGGAACAAACGTGTAGTGTCAACTTTCAAGAACAATGAACATATGCAAATGGAATACGAACACACCTTGTGTCTTTGATTTAAACCCCTAAAATGTAAAGGGTGGGTGTATTAATGTTATGCAATATAACGAATAAATATCTAGCAAAGGCTAGATATGATCTGCATGAGCAGTGATGCTGGTGCAATATGCATACTACTAAATAAAAACATGAGATCAGGAAAGAAACAAAGGAGGGCTTCCACTCGGGTGCCACTGCAGGGAAGAAGAAACAAGTCTCTGAACGAGAATCACAACAAACACTCATCTTCGCCTCTTCTTTTCAACTAGCTAGCCCCCGCGTAGGGCAGACATGAGTCCAATTTATAGGAGAAGAGACCTGGCTCAGAAAGGATTTCAAACAAGGAAGGTTTCTACTTCAATATATATACTTCCCCAAGAAGAAGAGAGACCAACATAGGCAGGGAACAACCAAGGGAAGGAGCCCAGGCCAAAGCGGGGATGGAAGAAAATAGGCGTCTAAAATAAACATCGCCAATTTAATGGGCGTCCACCAAGCTGGACGCTTATCCTGGGCTTAATTTATAAATATTAGACATACCATAAAGAATGGGCATCTCTCTTGGCAGACGTCTGTTAGATCCACTAGTTGATTTTGGGTAATTATGTTTCAATGATGACAAATCTTGTGTGTATGTGTCTTTGTGTGGTCAAATTGAAAAATACTTAATAACCAAGGTGGTAATATTGTGTTCATCTAGCTATGCAGGAAAAATACCCTTGGTGGACTCTTGAAACTCAAATGCATGAGTGAATGAGTCATTTTCAGTCTTGGATTCAAATCAGGTGATAAACAATGCTCATACTCTTTATTACCTTTATTGTCCTCGCTCGCACCACTTAGAGGGTGCTTACTTTCTATTCAAACTTCCCGAGTAGACAAAGTTAGCCATCCTATTATCTGAGCTTGTTTCCACACGAGGTGGAGTCAGTGGCTCGGCTTGGGGGCTACCGACCTCATCTGCATTGTGACCAGATCGTGATGCACCATTTTTTTACTTTCTTGCATATTGTACTGGCTATGGCCTATTTGATGTACAAGGATATTTGATGCAATAAAAAGGAGAGATAGTATCGTAACTTGTCTCTTACATGTTATGGAAGATGCTCAAAAATAAAATTTTCGCAATGTTGTCGCATTCCAAGTCTAAGGAATGGGCATTCCTTCCAAGGTAGATAATTGGTACGCTCCTTTTTCAAGCATCTTGACCACTTGGTAGGGGCCTTCCCAGGTAGGGGCCAGCTTCCCCACCGCCTCTAGTGGTCGACAGGCTTCGGCCTTTCTCAAAACGAATTCTCCCGGATGAAATTATCTGTCTCAGACTTTGGCGTTGTAGTAGCAAGTCAAGCGTCATTGGTATTTTGTCGCTCGGATCCTCGCGACCTCACGTACTTCGTCTGTGAGGTCCAAGTTCTCTAACAATTTCTGCTTGTTCATGATGAGACAGCCAAATGCTCTGATACCAATTTGATGTGACATGACCTAGGTATGAGTTGGGACCCACGAGCGACCCTCAAACCTAGCCTACAAGCACATAAACAAGAAGCAGACTCATCGCGTTACACCCCATTTTGTGTGGTGACTAGGTGATGGTAGGGTGGGTCTCGGGGACCTAAACCCTACTAGTGAGGGGGGTTGGATCAGCCTAAGTGTCCCTCCTGATGTTGGGGGTACCCACGACAATGGGCGGGCCTTGTGCCTTGAGGGCATGGGTCCTCTTCTCACTCTAACCGCGGTAGTCACTCGAGATCGTGAAGCCATGGGGTCGAGCGCTATCTCCCTCACTGGCTGAGCTAAGAAGTGATACTAATTGAACAAACAAAAATTAGGAAGGGTTCAGTGAATACCCAATCAGTGTGAAGACACCGACCCGAGCCAGAGATTAGGGCGAGCGGGGAACATGCACGGTCCCACGCATTGCGCCGATGAAGCTTGAACGGTGACCTACTGTTACAGCACTACTCCTCACGTAGGAGGGTGATCGTGGGGTGGGAAAATTAATGTTACAATCTAAACACTACCTCCACGCAGGGAGGGGTGATTAGCCGGCCAGGCGGGGAAGGGAAACGGAGATGGTCAGGGTCGGCCTACTTCTGCCGGTGCGGACTGGCTCATTGTCCTCGCTGTCTACCACCAGTGCCTTGTCGAGGGAGGAACTCCATTCTGGGATGTTCGAAGGAGGTGAGGTTGGCACCA
Source organism: Amorphophallus titanum (assembly GCA_024336825.1). Lineage (NCBI taxonomy): Eukaryota > Viridiplantae > Streptophyta > Magnoliopsida > Alismatales > Araceae > Amorphophallus > Amorphophallus titanum. Next base: position 46,838,208 of record JANBPO010009603.1, on the reverse strand, counting down.
CTGGAAAGCTGTCCGATCTTTGGAACACCTGGAAGAAGAATCGCCATGATCGGAGCCCGGACGAGTCGTGGATGCCGAATCTCGTGGGACTACGCAAATTAGATTTTCTATAGACCAGAGGGCTCTTGTTCGGGGCAGTGCTCTTGGATGGGACGTTGGATCGAGCTGGGACCAGGCTTGTTGGAAAGAGGACCAAATCTAGTTACTCTCCACCAAAAATCGCTGTGGGACTTGGCCGGATGACTCGGCGGTGGCCTCTGAACGCTGGCGGGGTCAAAATAAGTGTAGGAATAGGAAACTGGAACTGACTCACCACGGCTATATCTTGCTGGTCTGATGCTGGATTGGGTCGGGACTAGATTCATCATGAATAGGGGCACCTCAGGAATGATCTAGAGCTAGAATGGTCATGATCTGAGATGAGGAGCGCTAGTACCATCCGTTCTCAACAGGTTGCGCAGTCTGGGCTGCCGACAAGATAGGGTTGTCTTGCCCTGGATGTAGCTCCTAGCTGGGAGATCAGATTGGTATGAGACCAGTCTTGGAGGGAATCTGGATGACCCGAGTTGAGTTCCACCAAAGGGCACAGTCATAAAGTGAGGGAGGAGGTCATGGCACCCTCCGTGGTCAATCACTTTGCCGGGACACAGTCTAGTCGTCCTGCCAAATAGGGTCAGCTTCTCAGGGATGGTACTCTCGAACGGGGACTCCGAATGGAGCAGGACCAGTCTTGACTGAAAGCTGTTCGAACCTAGTTGACTTCCACTAAATTGGAAGGCCAGAAGATGAGGGAGGAGGTTGGGGCAGCTTCTGCAAACTGATCTTGTCGCTGGCCGGAGTCTACTGGAGGCTGCTTGCGCAGCTTGACAAGAATGACTCCTCCGGGCAGCCCCGATATCAGATGATGATGCATGAACTACCAAAGCGAAGCTGACTTGAATACGAAGCTGACACTATAAAGTGGGTCGCCTGGATCCTTGCGTGGACATTGTGGCTGGCACTGCAACAGGGTAGATGATTTTCTATTGTGACTGCCTAGGTGATGGGTGGAGAATGAGGGTGATAATGGGGGAATGGGAGGGGGAACAAGGAGGGGGAAGGGTCAGGGGCGACCCCAGGCTGATAGGGGGTCAAGGGGTGGTCGATCCAGGCTAGGAGAGAGGAAGAATAGGGCTAGGAGTTATAGTTTGTAGGGGGTAGAGGAGTTACGAATTTGGGTGGGGGGGGGGAGAAAGGTCAGCTCTAATTTTTAATAGCTTCCACTTTCGAAGGGTCAACAACAATGCCTTCTTTTGAAATAATATGGCCTAGGAAAGAAACCTCATTTAGCTAGAACTTGCACTTGCTAAGCTTCACGTGGACTTGATGCTCTCTTAATGTTTGCAAAGCTATTCTTATGTGATCTTCATGTTCCTCCTTAGTCCTGGAGTATATGAGAATGCCATCAATGAAAATGACCATAAATCATTCAAGATAGGGCTTGAAGACATTGTTCATCAGTTGCATAAATGATGTCGGGACATTAGTTAACCTGAATGGCATCACGATGAACTCATAGTGCCCATATCTGCTGTAGAAAGTAGCCTTTTTTATTTCTTCATCTTTAATCTTGAGCTGATGGCATCCCAACCTGAGGTCTAGCTTGGAGAAGTATTCTGCTCTAGAAATTTGATCAAATAGCTCGTTGATATGCGGCAATGGATATTTATTTTTGATTGTGAGTTGATTTAGTCACTAGTATTTGATACATAGCCTGAGAGATCTGTCCTTCTTCCTGACGAATATAACCGGTGCACCCAAAGGGGATGTGCTTGGTCGAATGAAGCCTATGTCTAATAACTTCTGAAGTTGCTTCTTCAATTCTTTGAGTTTCGTGGGGGACATCCTATAGGGAGCTATTGAAACAGGTGATGCTCTAGGAATGAGTTCAATGGAGAAGTTTACTTCCCTTTCGGGTGATAAACTGGGTAATTCAGATAGAAAAACGTCGGGGAACTCATTTACAATGGAGATATCCTCTAGGATGATTTCCTTAGACTCGGTGACGATCACAGAACTAAGGAAAGCTTCACAACCTTGTGAAATTAGTATACAGGCGTGAAGAGAGGAAATAAGAACTAGGTGTTTTCTATATTTGATTTCAAGGAAAGAAAATCTTGGAAGATCAGGTTTGTGAAAAGAAATCCTCCTATTATGACAATTAATGTCGGCATAATGATCAATGAGCCAATCTACCCCTAGAATACTATCGTAGCCTTCAATGTCAAGGCATACGAGATTTGTGAGAAGATTATGACCCTTAATTGCTACCTCACTATTTGGGAAGTGGGTGGTAAGCTTAGTTCCCAGACCTAAGCGCGTTGTGATTGCTAGGTCCGAATGTAGGGGAATAGGTGAAATAGTTAAAGTTTTTACGAGAGTAGTAGATATAAAGGAAAGAGAAGCACCAGTATCAAATAACACAAATATAAGAAGTAAATAAATTTGAACGGTACCTTCTATTTTCCCATCATCCTTGGGTGCTTCTTCATCTAGAACACCATTAAGACGAGCCTGCCTCCTTCGCCCGCCATTTGAGGTTTGTTCTTTCATGAGGGGGCAATCGGACATCCGATGCTCCCAGCTTCCACAATGTAAGCAAGCGCCTAAATGCTTTCAACACTCCTCAGTCGAGTGGCCGAATTTCTCACAGAATGTGCATGCTGCCACGACTTGCTTTTCTTCTTCTTTGACTTTCATGTTCTTGCCATTCCCGTTGCCATTTTAGGATTACTTTTTGTTATCACGGGTCTTGTGGGTTTCTGTGTTGCTGAACCTCTCTCCTTTCTTCCCTCGCCGATCGAACTTTCGACTGGACTCTTCTTCCTTGCCCTTGAATTTTCTGACCTTCTCCAAGGTCCTTTCACATAAATAAGCTTGTTGGATCATTTTCGTATATGTACGGATATTTTGGGGTCCAAGTTGAGTTATAAAGATGGGCCATAGTCCTCCATGAATCGATTAGCTTTTAACAGATCCTTGCTAACCAAGTGAGGAGCATATGGTGCCAAGCGAGAGAATTGAAGTTCATATTTCTCCATGGTCATCATGCCTTGAAGAAGCGTAGCGAATTCTGCATCCTTTCTCTCTTTGACGTGCTCAAAGAAGTACTTTGCATGGAATAGCTCGAGAAACTCCGCCCAAGTAATCTGTCTATTCTGGAGAGGAGCCGATGTCACTTTCCACCACGTGCGTGCATCCTTGTAAAGTTGAAAGGTGTCTAGAAGGACCTTCTCCCGGTCTGCACATTGTATGACATTAAAGACTCGGTCCATCTCATCCATCCAACTCTTTGCCTCATCGGGATTTGATGAGCCAGAGAACTTCGGAGAGTTCAAGCTCTGAAAATTTCGATATAGGTCTCCACCCCTGCCCAAGTGACGACTTGGTCCACAGGCTATAAGGCTTGGGTGAGGCCCACAGCAGTTTGTTGCATATCATCCCAGTTAACACAGTGAGCCATTTTGAAAAGGTACCTGAGAAAAAGGAACAATTTGTTAATTCCCACGGAATTGAGGGGAATTAACCTAGAGATAATATCTATTTAACTATCTCATCCCGGGCTCTACCCAATCTCTCATAGGTGAGAAATTTCTTTTCCTTGGTTCATAGGTGTGGGTCCTTAATCCTTGGACTAAACCTATGACATGACATTTTTTCGAGGACTTACTTATTCCTAGGCTCTAATACCAACTTAATTGTCACATCCCGAGATATATATACAGTGGAAGAATATCGAGAATGTGAATAGTCCGCAATATGCCTCAAGCTAGCAATATAATCAGAGTGTTAATCATTCAACCACAAGATGAATCTGTGACGCACCAGAATCAAATAAAACTTGAGCCGCGTAACCCAACCTCCAGACCGTACCTTCCCCAAGCTGCGACGACTCTGCCTCTACCCTGGTCATGCGTGTGATCTTGCCTCGAGATCTCTGCCTACCCACACTCGCTGACCGTGGTAGTGGCGGATACTGCCCCTGCTATAGAAACTGCTACTGCTACTGCTGAGTATACTGGGGTGGCTGATGTGGCCTCTGAGGACAGTCACAAGCCATATGCCCTGCCTGGTCACAACTGAAACAAATCACTAGCACTGTGCACTGCCTGCTTGGATGTGATTCGCCACACCAGGGACATGACCCTCACGAACTACCAACTGATCCTTGACGCTGATAAGGCATCGGCTGCTGAACACTACCTGAAGATGCCTACCTCTGATCTCTGCCCTCCTTACATTTCTTACCAAAGTTCTTCCTGAAGAACTTCTTAACCTTAGAGCCAAAAGACGTAGATCCTACCGTTGACACCGTCGACACTGACGCTCCCAAACTACTCGTAGAGTGATGAAACGTGCTCTACTGCTGGGTAGCCGTCTGCTGGCTATGGCCTGACTGGGATTGCCCCAGGCCAACCTGTCCTCGGGTCCTCTTCATAACCAGCTACAATGACGCCACTACACGGGAAGCCGTCTCCAAATCAGTGCCAGCGTTCACTGTCAGAAGGTGCCTCTGCTCCTGCCTCAAACCCTGGATGAACTGCTCGATCTTTAGCTTCTCATTCTCTATGATATTGGAAGCATAACGTCCCAATTCCACAAATCGAGGCCTATACTGCAACACTGACAAGTCACCTTGAACCAGCTCTAGAAACTGATGCATCTTCTATGTACTGACATAGGATGGGCAGTAAGCACGCTCGAAGACCTTGACGAAGTCCTTCCACACAATTTGTTGAAGTGGACGAGACTGAAAGGACATCTTCCACTCCGAAGACCACCAAGCTCGAGCTATACTCTGCAATTGGTTGCAAGCCAACATCACCTTGTCTTCCTCGACGCAGTTCATAGAACCAAACACTCTCTCTATCTCATCAAGCCAATCTCTAGCCACATCTGGGTCTAGCTGGCCGCCATAGAAGGGTGGATAGAACTGCAAAAAGTCCCTCACTACTGGTGATGTTTTTATCTCTCTCTTTTACCCCGCCCCCTAACCATGCTAATAACATAATAGCATGAAAGGCATGGAAGATGATGAACGAAAGGGTGATGAGAAAGATGAGGATATTCACTGTGATCACCACCAAGGGTTAACAATGCCAAAAGGATGAAGAAAGGATGCAACGACGTCGTGTACCTTGAAAAAGGATGAAGAATTAATCACGCTTGAAGAATGGGTTGCATGGAACGGTGTGGATCCAACCTCCTCTCCTTCTAGCTGGCTAGAGGAAGAGGACCTCACGTTCAATCATGCTCTCCTACAAAACAAAGATAAACCATAAAGATAAAAATCTATTAGAAACAAGCATGTGTAGTATCAATCCAATAGTGATAAAATAAGGATAGAAATTAAGGGAGAACGCACCGGGGGGAGATTTTTAACCCCTGTAGAAGGGTGCAAAAGATAGGTGTGTGTATTGTGATGATGTAGAAACAAGTAGAGAAGAAAAACACGTAGTAGAACTATGGGAATATGCTATGCAATATCAAGAAAAATCTAGACAGAGTGTAGGAAAGTGCAGTTGTGATGATTTGTGAAATTAGAGAAAGGATAACTAAGAGTGTAGACAACGAAATTGAGCCCTTGACCGTGGAATTGAAAGCTAATACTTCTCTCTTCAAGTCAGGGTCGAAGTTGTGAGTTGGAGATGTAGCATGGCTTCGGCCCACGTCTAGAAAGAGCCCCCCTTCGCATTCTGCGAACTGGGCATCTATTTATAGAAGTAGAAATGCCATTGAGTTTAAATCCGAGATGAACACCCAAAATAGGGCTCTAGATTGATAAATCTCATGGATAATAGTGGGGATAAGAGTCTTAGATCAATTAGAGTCAATTTGGAAGCTTCTTCTCGAAGAAAATAGATCAAACAAGGTCTCCAAAGAGTCCCACAGCGAAGAAATCGGAGTTCAGGAAGTTCTGGACTCTTTGTCTGGCAAACAGTCTATCGCACGATCGCATACGAAGCCAAACGGTCTAGGAAGGACCGCATGGAACCACCAAATGGTCTAGGGAGTGACCGCAAGGCTCTAGGGGTCGAACGGGATGATTTCAAGCAAGTTTGGGCCAAACGGTCTAGAGAAGGACCAATTCTTATGGCCTAGCAGTCTACCAAACGACTGCTTGGCTGATGGAGAAAATTTCTAGGCAAGCTCCATGTGACTTTGGAAATCAGAGTATATCTCTCAAACAGTGAAGAACTAGTGAAAGTGGTAGAAGAAGAAATTGTAGATAACTGAAAAATGAACAACTTATATGAAGAGAGCAAGATGAAAAGATGATTATAAGATAGAGAAAATGGGACAAGAATATAGAAAAAATGCTGGGTTCGTGGGTGAACAGTGTAGTCTGTAGGAAAAATGTAAATAACTCAAAATTAATGCAGAAATGACTAATTGCTTAGAATGATAAATTGTAGATATTTAAAATTCAAACTTGAGATTAACGATGGAACATGCATAATTGCTTGATTATATGCACATAAAATGGTGTATATGCAATGAATTACCATAAGAAAATGGACACTTATCAGTCGCCTGACTAGCTCAAAGCTCGGCACCCTAGGTCTCCAGCCTCTTCTGCACAGCCTCGCTGGCTTCCAACTGCCGCGCTACCCCGGTGAAATGATACCCCCACAAGTCGAAGGCCCTGGCGACCGACAGATTATAGAGGCACCACCTGCCAGAGACGCCGTACGCACCAAGCACATGGCTTGGGTCACCAATCCGAGCCACACGAGCTGCCTGCCAGAGACACCGTGCGTGCTCAGCACATGGCCAGGGTCATCGATCTGAGCCACACGAAGAGACCACTCTCGGAACTGCCCTTCAACATGCCCTCTCGAACTTGACTCTCAGATCCCGAAAAAGTGTTCTGCATATGAGAGTAGGGGGGATAGTGAGGAGGTTAAAATCGGCTAGGCCCATATGAGGCCCAATACGATAGGCCCGCTTCAGCTAGGCCCCCTGTAGTGCCCGTAAATGAGCCTCGACATCCATAAGGCCCACAATAGACCCCCCAGGATGGATCGTCCTCAGATTCTCCAGTGCACAAAGGGCATCGACCCAGGCGCAATAACCACTCGATGACCCTCTGATGACTGAGCATTACCTCCCATGACATTGGCCTCAACTCCACTAAGGTCGAGCACACCCTATGGGCTCCATAAGACTCGTCAGAGAACTGTTTGACTCTAGAGGAAGGAGCCCTCAATGGGAAACTCCCCCCGATCATGGGGAGGCGTTACTCTATGACTTGCGCCCTTCCTTGCTAAGCAACTGGCCTTCATCGCCAGGACACCCCCCTATAAATGGGACTTCGACAGACAAGTAGAGGACACGGGGAACTCCACCAAGAAAAGCCTACTCAGCTCCTGCAAGAGACAAGAGAAGCCACCCTACTGCTAAGAGAGAAAGCCTTCGCCACGCTCTGACTGCATTCTGAGCACCCTTACCGCCCAGCGAGCACTCTTCGAGCACCCGTTGGTCACGGTGAGAGTTCCCCTGGAAGGCAGTTCATTCCCATCAGGCTTACTGTACCATTCTACGTCTCTCTCTCTCTCTCCCTCTTTCCCGCTTCTCTGTCTACCAAGTGCTGACTCAAGCATCAGAGGGTTGTCCCTTGGGGTAACACCCGGGGCTCCTTCTAACGCCCTTATTTTCTTGTGTTTACAGGCTTCCATGAATGCCGGACGATCTTCTCGATAAATAAATAGAAAAGTGTGGTCCGAGGGCTAGGAACTAGTTTTTTGCCTCTACAGTACCTTTTTAGCATTGAGACATGGAACACGTCATGGACTCCAGATAATTGAGGTGACAAAGCTATGTGATAGGTGACTTCGCCAACCCTTTCTAGAATTTCAAAAGGGCTAATAAATCTCTAAGTAAGCTTGCCTTTGATGCTAAATCTTCTGATTCCATGACCTGGGTAAACCTTGAGAAACATATAATCCCCAATTTAAAATTCTAGGTCTCTTCTTCTGTTGTCAGCATAGGCCTTTTGTCTTGATTGTGCCATCTGAAGTCTTTCTCTGATAAGTTGTACCTTTTCTGTTGTACTCCTGACTAGTTCTGGGCTTAGAAGTTATTTCTCCCCAACTTCATTCCAGTAAATTGGTGAACGACAACTCCTTCTATATAGTGCCTCAAACGGTGCCATTTGAATGGTTACTTGGTAGCAGTTATTGTAGGCGAACTCGACTAGAGGCAAATAGTCGTGCCAACTTCCACCAAAATCTATAACACAAGCCCTGAGCATATCTTCCACCACTTGGTTTGTCCTTACTGTCTGGCCATCAGTCTGGGAATGAAATACTGTGCTGAAATTTAGCCTTGTCCCTCAAGAGTGTTGTAGACCTTTCCAGAAATGTGATGTGAAGCGTGGGTCGCGGTCAGATATTATTGTGGTAGGGACTCTGTGTAGTCAGTCAATCTCCTTGATGTATAATGCTACTAATGCATCCACTGTCCATCGACTCGTAATGGGACAAAAATGTGCAGACTTTGTCAGTCAATCAACTATCACCCATATACCATCATGTCCGCCTCTTATTTTTGACAAACCCATGATGAAATCCATCCCTATACTTTCCCACTTTCACTCGAGAATTCCAAGGGATGTACTTTTTTGACGGGCTTTTGGTGTTCCGCCTTGACTTATTGGCAAGTTAAGCAGTGAGAAACAAAATCGTCCACTTCTCTCTTCATATTGGGCCACTAGAAGTTCCTCTTTAGGTTTTGATACATCTTGGTAGAATCAGGGTGAATCGCATATCGCGACCTATGAGCTTCTTCCACAATCAGCTTCTTTGTCTCTGCATGATCGAGCACACAGATCCGACCTTGGAATAATAATCTTCCATCAGTCGTGACAGAGAAATTTGGCCGTTGATCAATGTTGGTTTTGATCTCAACCAGTGTACGGTCATCTTCTGGAAGCTTTGCTAGATCTTCTATCAATGTAGGTTGTGATTGGATGTTGGCGATGATACACCTTTCACTCTTCTTGTCTATATCCAGATTCAATTTGGCAAAATCTTCTAAGAGATTTATCATAATTTCATGACCAAACTATTTTGTACTACAACTATGATTTCAAAAGGTTATTTGAATGAGATTCAAACATGGTTTTATCACTGTTAGACATTCTCTTCTCATCTTCTATAAGTACATGGCATATATCCCGGTGTATGACCATTAGTTACACTTTTACACTATAGGAACATAATCTTAGACTTGATAACCTCTCTATTGGATATTCCTTCCAATGGACTAGAAAATCTTATTTCAAGGCCTCCGCAAGTCTCCGCGAGCCTGGGATTCCCACTAAGATGCCGAGTTGGTTGTACCATTAAAGCCCAATGGTCTAGAAAAGCACTATCAAAGTTTCAGGTTTCTGTTATTTGACGGATCAATACTAGACCGCCAGGCCCATCTAACGGTCCAGTATACAACCGTCACGATTTACTGAGTCCAATTGATTTCTTTTTGGATTCAGCCCTCTCTAGCGGCCCATTACTAGACTGCCATATCTATGTAGCGACCCAGTTATAGACCGTCAGAATTCCTGAGTTTATTAATCCAAGGTTTAACCAAGGGTTAATATTCTTATGATCTTAGATTGACTATTGATGGTCAAGGACTTGTCACCTTATTTAAGACATTTAAAATAAATTATGGAAGACAAAGAATGTACCGTTATGCTGTCAAATTCTCTCCAAGGCATAACTTAGTCATCAATGCGTTTCTTGAACTCATGAATCTGTATTTGAAGTGTTCTTTTATTGACTTTGAGTCTTGAAATAATTATTGAACTTGTTACATTCTTGGCCTAACTTTATTGCTTGGTACGTGGAAGTAGCTTGATTTATACTTGAAGATACAGTTCGAGCACTGATTGTGTTCAAGGGCTCTATGCTAGTCCTCTCGGCTGATTACCGAAAACATGCTATAAACCATGGGGTATGATGCTACTGGCGTCGCATTACGCTGGGAGTACTTTCTTTATAAATAAGTGAAGATTCACGGTACACATGGAAACTGAATGTTGGACATTATTCCACAGAAATTCACCAAGTACTTGCTATTAAGTGAAAAGTGCTTGTGTGCTTGTTACATGACTTGCTAGTACATTCTCGTTACATTCTTGTTCATGAAGGGTCATGATGCGGGATGACTATGAGACTCGACTCGAATTGAGATTCTAAGTGACGACGCGACTCTTTGAGACGACGCGACCATCAATGACACGCAAGACTCAACACGTAACCGGGTTCCTGAAGAGGCGATCGTGCCCCAAACAGAAGTATTTGCTCACAGTTGTCCCCAGCGAGGGAAACGTGTCAATCGGCACGGTTGAGTAACTGACTTTGAGTCTGGGGTGGCCGGCTCACTCTCGCACTGGGATTGAGTCGCGAAATGGGTCTCGCACTCACAACTCACGGCGGTTATTAAATACGGGCTAGCTTGGAAAATAAACTAACACACAAGCAGCAGCATCTATAATGTATACTAACTAAGCAAATGACAAAGGTGGGAGGCGAGTGTACCTCCACGCTCGGGACGTGGGGAAGACTTCCCGGCTGAGATCTGTAACCCCCGGTATAGTAATAATTGTTAATTTATAGAATTAATCCTATAGTCCACTCCATGCTGGGAGGTAATAGGGGATATGTGGGGTCCGGGGGCACCGATTTCGGGTTGGCGGGCAGCAGTTGGTGGCGCTCGAGCAGGCGCAGTCGAGCACGTGGGACCTGCGACTGGTACGGCGACGTACGGGGTGGCTCCTAGATGTAGCGACTGGCGGGGCACTCCTGGAATGTCTCGGGTCGATCCCCCGGAGCGGCGGTCACCAGGGAGGAGGCGGGCGATTTCTTGAGATTTATCTCCCAAGGCTGTCCCGCAGCTCTACTTTAGGCCAACTCTGTGCACTCTGATGAGAATGGCCTGTACGCCCAGCCATGACGTTGGATCGTGACAAGGTTAGCGCTATTGCGAAGAGCACTCGAAGGGCTTAGACATACTGGAATTTCAGAACCGTCCAACGGTCTGAATAGAAATGAAAGGCTCTGCAAGTTGGGTGATGGTTCTATCCCGAAACTCAGAATCCACAGGGCAGATTGAAACTAGCCTGTTTATGGGCTTTGACTGTGGATCAAATGAAAGAATTAGGACCTGGGATTTTTATGATGGATATAGGGGAGGGATACAGTGACACACATTATTTTTTTGTGGGATTTGGACAACATTTGGGGGGTGGGAAAAATCACCTATCACAAACTCTCGTTGGCCTACTCGTAGGCAGACTGTGAGGGGAACAAACTAATGACTGGGACAGGGGGTAAATGAACCCTGATCGGTGCGAAATTTAAACTGGAAATGTAGGAGACATGGGGAAACCAACCCTAGAAACCTCAGCTAGATCCAACGGTCGGATCTGGAGTTATGGCCTTCTCTTCTAGCTTCTGATTTATAGGTCAGAATCCAGGACAGCAGCTCGGAGAAGCGGCTGTGGCAGCTTGATGGCGGCACGAACGGCGGCGGCGACGGTAGTGGACATTCACAATAGATAGAGGGAGAAGGGAAGGGGAAGAGATTGAAGAGATATGGGAGATTTAGATCTAGATCTGAAGAAGAGAGGGGGAAGGAGATGAAGAACACTTAGAACAAGAAGGGATCAAGTTCTTTAGAACGGCTTGCGACCTGGACTTCGTGGCGTTGATGTGCTGAAGGTATTGTGTTGACGCACCGTTCTTCTACGGGCCTGTTGTTACTACAATGAGCTATTTGTTAGTCTTACGAGACATTTTTCACTCTTATAGCTCATTTGTCACCCTTGCACACATATTTGTCACTGTTAGCCATAGGGAGCCATCGCCTTCTGCTTGTTTCCTCTTCTTTGAGAGTTGTCATCCTTTCACCTATTTGTCACCCGTAGTGGATATTTTTCACCCTTGAGGCTACATTTATCTGCCTTGATTGTCTATTTGTTACCATTGAAAGCTTAAACATCTTGAACTTGCCTGGAGTAGTGTTTACTGAGGTCAACTTAATTGGATCACTATAGTTGCTAATAGGTTGACTGGTCTTGACATTGACTGGAGTCTTAAGTTGACTTTGACTAAAGTCACGTTGATTGGAGTTGACCTTTACTGAAGTCGATTTAATTAAAGTCAACTTGGCTTGGTCAACTTTGACAGGAGTTACTTTGACTAGAGTCAACTTTAACTTGGTCAACTTAGCTTGGCCCACTTGACAAGAGTTACTTTGACTAGAGTCAACTTTGACTTGGTCAACTTGGCTTGGTCCACTTGACTGGATTCTTGTAAGCTCTAGTTCATCGTTACACAGGCAACACTGTTCATCATTTGAGCTTTGTGACCTATTTGTTACTGATGTCGAGTTATTTTTCAGCCCTGCCTATCCATTTGTCACCCTTATCTTCATTTAGCCATCACCTTCTGTCAGCTTTGTTATTCTTTGAGAGCTCAATGTGACTGCGTTGACTCTATTGGATGATGGCGTCGACTCCACTCTTGTATATTTAGCTTCTTGGCCATGTGTCTTTCGTGCTGAGCTATTATTCACCTCTATCAACCTATTTGTGACCCTTAATCTCTATTTGTCAGCCCTGTGAGATATCTGACAGCCTTGTAAGCCATTTGTCCTTACTCCCAGCCTTACTTAATTGCGTCAACGTAATAAGGTGATGGTGTCAACGTAGCCTTCTTGAAGTAGCAGTTCTCATGCTGAACTCTGCTGCAGTTTGCTTAAGATGTATCTTGACTTGCTGGTTGTCGTCTTAAGACTTCTTCTACAGGCTTTCAAGGAGCTTGTGTACTCAAGACATGAGGGGATTAAGACTCATTTGGAATGTTATGAAAGTTGATTAACATCCAATAAGAGTTCTATCAAGAATAGAGTGAGCATGGGTCTTTCCATAAAGAGTATTGCATGTAAGCATGAAAAGACATTGTTATGCACATTAAGACATAATTGAATCATTTTCAAAAGAACAATAATGAGTCATAGTTAGACATCATCAAAATAATAGAACCATGCATGTTCCACACATGCACAACATTCTCTCCTTTTTTGATGATGACAAATTGTGAGTCATTATTTCAATAAAAGATAATTATGATCAACTCAGTCAGTGACATGTAATTTGGCAAACACAGATTTTTCCCCTTAAGCAAGCTCTCTCCCCTTGACAATACTGAAATGATGGCTCATATATCTAATAGGATTGATGATCCGCTTTGATAGCAGGTGAAAGGATTGGAGTGTGCACGGCTGAGATCTAGAGGGGGGGTGAATGGATCTCGATGAAAACTTTTGTGAAATTAAAATAAACTACTCTTACTGATCTAAATTAATAGCAATGCTCTTCTCATAGAGTAAACACCAGTGAATATCACTCGAATGACGAAAGTAGCCAATCAACCAATTATAATACTAGGCGGAGGTTTGATCTAAGATCTCCTCACGCAAGAGGTAACATTCCAGATAGGCCTGACCTATCTTTCCTGCCATGCCTTTTAATATACTGCTTGGTTGATGACACACTCAGATCATACGAATGAAAATGCATTCAGAACTATATACCAGCTCATAGCGACCCTAATCATGCATCTAAGCAGAGCAGTAAACAGATAGCCAATCACACAAGGGACAAAGATTTTTTAGGTGGTTCGATCTCAACCTTGAGACCAATGTCCATCCCACACTCAAACCTGAGTGTGGCTTCTGTTGACACATAGCTTAACTACTAATCCACAGCTTCGGGGACGAATCTCTACAACCGCTGAGCAACACAGCTGGCTATCCACTGACTAACAACTTGAACCGCTGAGCCTCACAGCTTGCTAACTGCTGAGCACCACAGCTTGCTATCTGAGGAACCGCTCCTCGCCGCTGAGCATCACAGCTTGCTCCGCTGACTAACAGCTTGAAAAATAGCGATGAAAGAAAAATACAAAGGACTGAAAACAATAATCATATGTAACATGAAAACCAATATAGCTCAATTGAGCAGACGATTCTAGATCTGATCTAGAAATCGTGACTTCAGCAACGATCACTTCTCATACTTCTTCTCCTCTTCTCCGATGCTCTATTCTGGCACTTCTTCTCTTTTCTGCAACTAACTCTCTTACTCTTCAGTAATTTTCTCTCTATGAACTCTGGCACTCTCACTGCTCTGAATTCTCTCTTCCCCTTCGATTGCCTTCACTTCTTCTAATTTCTTCCTCTCAGTGTATCTTCTTCTTTCTTCACATGACTCACTTTGTCTTATATTTTCTATAACAAATTAAAACTAATAGCTACAACAACTAACAAAGTCCAGTCCAACTAAAGACAAGTACAGTCTAATAAAAAAGGGACCCTCAAGTCGGGGGAAGCCAGACACTGGCAAAGCTGGCAACTAAGAAGCACGCACCGCACCTCCAGACCACGAGGAAGAAGAGCAGCCACACCTGAAAAGTTAGGGGTGAGTCTCGTGTCACTGGCTCAGTAGGGGTCCCGAGATCCCCACCAAGAAACCAAAGTGGTAACAGCAGTAACAACAGCAAGAGCAATAGCAATAAGCAGGAGCAGGAGTAACAACAATGGAAGTAAAGAGGAAAGTCGTACAGAACAAACCATGGCTGTTGATAAAACCTCGACCCTCTAAACTACTCCTAATCAGGAAAGGCACAACTTCCCACACACCTGGTAGGGAGTTACCAGACTAATCTCAAGAAACCATGATTACATTGCCAGAACATATCATGCTACAACAAATGTGTAGGCTCCACATCATGACCTCTCGGACGTAGGAAAACACACCTAAAACACCAACACACACACGATCTCACCATCGTGTATGCTACACAAGCCACGGTAAAGCCAGACACAAGCTACCTGAAGCACTACACCAACAATGACAGAGAACTGGTCATAAAATCACAAGTCACCTGTCATGTGATAGAAGCACCTCCTTACTAGAAGCAAAGCCAAATACATCCACTGACATCTTACACTGCGCCTCAAGTGTCTCCCACTCGCCTCGAACATGGTGACTGAGACACTGCACCAAGTACAAGGAACAACAGAAACAAGTGACTAGTCAAGGTCATGCCCGTCAGTGCTCATCCAAACGCCCCTGACCACATGTGCACACACAAGCCTAATGCCTTGACCCAGGTCTCTAGCTAGTTTTTCCCCCCAGTAGGATGGTACCGTAAAGCAAGGGGGCCCACGAAAACTACCCTAAAAACTATTTCTCGGGAACTCCCCCTGCCACCACTCCCAGGTGGGCCGACACCAAGTGTCGTCAGGTTACAACTATTGGAGGCACACTAGACACAGAGACTCTCCGAAAGAAACTCCAAAGTGTGGACAGGGTAAACACTCACATGTCGCACGCACTACAAAACATAAGGCAGTACACAGAACTGTCACCAGACTCAGGATAGACAACTAGACCTACACACAACGATCCTTGAGTCACATGACTCGAGTCAAGATCGCCACACATCACAACAACATACCGTTAATCAGCCTAGTCCTTAAGCCAAAATCACGATAAAACACAAGTCCTCAGCCCTAGGTTGCACATAGGACTCTCGATTCCGCATAACACAAATCACGAAACATGTGGGAGCATCAAAGTCCTCAGACCAGATAGGCACGCAAATTGAGATAAGATGATACCTCTAAGCGTCCAGAACCAGAGTCTCGATCTATACAGGATACCCGAGACACTCACGAGATCACGTGTCAACCACTGGGTCACAACTAGGTTGATCAAAAACCATAATGACCCTCGAAATACACAAAACACTACTCGATATAATGGCACTTCTGAACACCCTATAACATGGTCACAACCCTCATAGGACGTCCACGACATCCACGTACAATGGCTAACCAAGGGGTCGAAGTCAAGCCAACAAACACCAAAGAAACACCGTACACTACTCGAGATGAGACTACTCTTCTGGGATCCCTCGACACACATATCTAACTCTCACGGAACACCCAAGGCATCCATTGAGTCAAACGCCAACAATGCATTCAATCCTGGGTTCACTGGAGCCCGAGACAACTCGAATAATACCCCGAAAATAAAAGACATTAACGCGGTGCACGCCTGTGTCGTGATAGTTAACCCGCCCATACAGTGGGTCGCAATGACACCAGAACACGTCCAATACTTGTAGCGCGTCAACGCCTTGACGGGGCACACGCTTGGGTCGCGTTAATGAACGCGGCCATAGCCTTAAGCGTGATAACACGATAATTGCAGCCATCGCCTGGGTCACGATAATAAAGAGCTAGAACCTCAGGCAAGACAATATATAGACGCGCCCTCACTTGGGCCCTGTTAATAGAGGATCGTGCCCATCAGCTGGGTCATGTTCCCAACCGCCCTACTGTACTTCTCTGACTCGAGACGCAGTGCATCATTATTGCGCGTTCTACTGAGAATGCGACCAACACTACCTACGCATTCTCGTCCCGGTGCGAAACATGAAAAATCCACATGGAAACCCATTTTCCACTCCCCAGCCGCTTCTAAACGATGGGGAAACAACCCTAATCACAATACCAGCCTTCCACAAGCAGGAAGGGGTCACATAAACCACGAAACGACATGAAACATGCGATTTTCCACAAATTGACCCAAACTGACTTATGAGGAAAATCGGCCTCAAATCACGGCCAAACACAACGAAACCGGCGGGAATGGCATCTGAACATGCCATAGGTTCAAATGAGACCATTTAATGTGAGAAACATCGCCTGGAATAGCAATTCCATCTCACATCCCAAAACATGTTATAATTCTCCAAAAATTTACAACCCACTCAAATGAGTACTAATCGGCACAAAATTCAAGGGGAAAGTAGAACAAAAGGTAAGGAATCAGAATTCACAGTTGCTAAGTTTGGCATATAGTTGATTATCCCTCAATATTTGCAATGAAATTCTCAAGTGCTCTTCATGATTCTCCTTCGTCTTTGAATAGATTAGTATATCATCAATAAAGACCACAATGAATCGATCCAGATATGGCCTAAATATATTGTTCATCAACTGCATAAAGGCTATAAGGGACATTTGTTAGTCTAAAAGGCATTACAGTAAATTCGAAATGCCCATACCTACTCTGAAATGCGGTCTTATGAATGCCTTCGTCCTTGATCCTCAATTGGTGATATCCTGATCGGAGATCAATCTTCGAGAAATACTTGGCTCCAAAGATTTGATTAAATAACTTGTCGATTCTCGGTAGCGGGTATTTGTCCTTGATAGTAAGTTGATTCAACTACCGTAATCGATGCAGAGTCTCATGGATCCGTCCTTCTTCTTGACAGATAACACAGGTGCTCCCTATGGGGAAGTACTTGGTCTGATGAATCCCTTCTTCAAAAGTTCCATCAATTATTCTTTAAGTTCTTTTAGCTCGGTGGGGGACATTCTATACGGTGCCCTTGAAACAGGACCAGCACCCGGGATAAGGTCAATGGTGAATGCCACTTCCCTTTTCGGGGGTAGACCAGGCAATTCTTCTGGGAATACATCGGAAAAATCCCAAACCATGCTGATGTCTTCTAGCTTGGTCTCCTTAACTTCTTGTACGGTCACCAAGGCTAGAAAGGCTATGTAACCTTTCCTTTTGAGTTTAAGAGCCTGAAGGGCTGAAATAAGAGGTGACTTGTTCCGCCTTCAAGGACTAGTGTATACAAGATTTGGAAAGTCTTTGAAAGATACTAGCCTATTTCGACAGTCTATGACGGCCTTGTGTGTAGAAAGTCAATCGGCTCCTAGTATAACATCGTACCCGTTTGGATCTAGACTTATTAGATCGGCGGGTAAGTTTTGCCCCTTGATTAATACTTTGCTATTTGAATATTGGTGTGTGATTTTGGTCTCTTCTCCAAGAGGAGTGGAGATCACTAAATTTGTTAGTCAAGTAGGTTCCACAGACAGTGCAGCAGAAAATTTCTTAGAAATAAAAGAATGAGTTGCTCCGATATCAAATACGACTTAAGTAGGCTTAGAATGAACTTTTAATGTACCTTCTACGATACCTCCTTCACTTGGTTCGGTCTCTTGCAGTGCTTGTAGACGGCCTTGCTTCTTAACCGGGCGCTTCTCTTCCTTAGTGGTTGGTTCGTTCAACAATGGGCAACCAAGAATCCGATGTTCTAGGCTCCCACAACGGAGACATGCTCCTAGTCTTCTCCAGCACTCCTCAACCTTATGGCCGGCCTTGTCACAATGTTTACACACCTCCTTGGAAGGTGTGTTAATGGAGAAAGGCTTGTCATTCTTCTTGAATTTATTTTCTTTGGAGGATTCCCCTCCATTGTTGAATCGCTTCTTGTTAGATAATGGTTTGAAATTTTCGGGGCTTGTGACATGCTCCTTCTTGTCCCTTCCTCGGATCTTGTCAGACAATTCTATGGCGTCTTCTAATAGCTGAGCTCACCATACCATCTTCGAGTAGACTTGGATGTCTATTGATGCTAGTTGGGTGATGTATTAGGGTCGAAGTCCATTAAGAAATCTTCTAGCCTTCATTTTCTCAGTATACACAAAGTGAGACGCATACTTTGATAGCCTCGAAAATTGAGCTTCATATTCGACAACTGATGAGATCCGTTGCTTGAGTGTGGCAAACTCTGCGGCCTTCTTCTCTTGTTTACGGTTTGAAAAGTACTTGTTATTAAAATGTTCCACAAATTCGGCCCATGTGATGTGATCATCCGGCAATGTGGCTTCTATGGATTTCCACCAAAAATGAGCATCCTGTTCCAGTTGAAAAGTTTCTAGTAGCACCTTTTCATCGCCCATGCATTGCATGACAAGAAAAATACTTTCAATTTCCTTCATCCAATTTTCGGCATCATCAGGGTTGGACGAGCTTGTGAACTTCGGCGAGCTCATGTTACAAAAACTACAGTGGAGATCACCCACTCCACGATTGGCTCCGCCCTGCGCCACTTGTTGTAGCGCCTGCGTAAGGCCTTGAATGGTCCATTACATCTCACGCCACTGAGCTCTCTCAGTGGCCATGGTCCTACAAGAGATTTTAGGTCTAATTAGTTTTGTGCTTGATTATATGGTCGGACGTCCTATATTATTAACTTATCCCATGGCTCTACCCATTCTCACCAGGTTAAAGGAGTAACCTATCCTTGGGCTTGGGTTTCCTAGGAACTTGAAATCCTAAGCTCTGATACCACAAAATCTGCTACGTCCCGAGCGTGGAAGGAACTCAGTATGCGTG
Source organism: Amorphophallus titanum (assembly GCA_024336825.1). Taxonomy (NCBI): domain Eukaryota; kingdom Viridiplantae; phylum Streptophyta; class Magnoliopsida; order Alismatales; family Araceae; genus Amorphophallus; species Amorphophallus titanum. Next base: position 46,818,890 of record JANBPO010009603.1, on the reverse strand, counting down.
ACAAGTTTATATTGATCATGTCAATCAGAGTAAAAGAATTTCGACACAAGACAGAGTGTGCAAAATAGCTGGATGAAATAATAAACAAAGACTTTACTTCCACAATAACCAAGTATTCTTTAATAACAATATTCCAAACGGAATCTCATAATTCTTCCAAGGCTTTTAACATCGTTCTAAACACATGACCAAAATAAGGGTAAGATACAATAACCAAGACTCAATAAAGTGGAAAAAAATACGCGACTAATGCATTTGCATCTCCTACTTCCCGGGCTTCCAAACCCGCCCTACCATAATGAAGTTGGATGACATGATCATCTAAACTAGAAAATATGAAAAGTCTTAGATGATGCGGCCAGGGGACAAACTAGACGTAAGAGTAGACAACACCCACTAGACGACAGAAATCTTAAAACTTTTGATCGTGTAGGATATTCAGGAGATTGGACATTGTGACAAGACTTAGATGACCAGTCTCAGAAGGTTATTAGGGGAGCGTCGTCTGGAATCTTGTCAGGGTCTAGAGGATTGTTGTCTTGAAAAGGGGTGACAAGAAGATTTTCGTCAGGTTAAAAGAGAGTAAAAGGTTAACAGATGCATGGAAATAAGCTACGTGTGCGACATGCATGAGAGGTGTCCAATAAGGGTAGATTGGCCCAAATTTTATATGGATCTCTCTCTCTCTCTCTCTCTCTCTCTCTCTCTCTCTCTCTTCTTTGCTTACCCTTATGCCTCTCTGTTCCTTCGCACCCTCAGCTCTTTCTCTCTGGAGCATCAGCATTGCTCTTGCATTCTTTCTGTTTCCCCGAGAGCTCCTAAGAATTTTCTAACTCAGTAAGGGTTGCTCTACACCTGAAGCGATACCTGGAAGGGTAGGCCAGGATGCGAGAGGAGGTGCAGGTAGCTAATGAGCACCAATTTTTTTCTTTAAGATAGGGCTTCTAAGCATGAACCAAGTGTGAGCCATAAGCCTTGTTTCCTCGATCTATATTCTAAACGATTGCCAAATAAGTATGAATCACATATTATGTATTCAAATCAATTCGAAACTTGTGTTCCAATATCTTTAAGTCTTCTCTACATCCTTTATGAAGATTTTCATGTATGATAAGTTACGGGAATTACTCAATTGATCTAAGTAGTCAATCAATCAGATATAGTACTAGGTAGGGGGCTAGCCTCTACGCAAGAGATGTCAAGTTCAGATATGGGTGACCTAACCTTTCCGACATGCCTTTCTATATACTTCTCTGATAGATACCAATTAAGATCATATGAATAATATTGCATTCACAGTAAAAGCCAGGTGAAAGCATTCCTAGGCATTCATCTATCGAGGCAAAATTACAATGAAGCAATCACATAGAGAGAGGGATTTTTAGGTGGTTCAGTCTCTACCAGAGACCTACGTCCACCCCACACTCAGATCTGAGTGTGGCTTACTGCTGCCTAACAGCTTGAAACCGCTACGCATCTCAGCTTGTGTCCGCTGAGCTTCACAGCTTGCTTACAAATCGCTGAGCATCACAGCTTGCTGTCTAAGGTGTCCACCTCGCCCGCTGAGCGTTACAGCTTAGCTCTGTTGACACACAGCTTGATAAAATCAAAAATAAAAAATCAAAAGATGAATTACAACAACGAAAAATTGGAAATAAAGGCTAAAAAATGTAGGTCACACTGGAGCAAATCTGGTTTGGATCTGATCCAAGAACCAGTTGAACGGATCTTCAGGATCTTCAGGATCTTCAGATTCCTCTCCTCAAGCTTGCTCTCTTTCTTCCTCACTGCTATATGACTCCCTCTCTTTTTCTTTTCACTCACTCTCACTGAACCTACGGTACTCTATTTTTCTAACTCTCAGATCTTCACTCTTTCTCTTACAGTCGCGCTCCTCTTCTTCTCTCTGAAGCTTGCTCAATTCATAGGGCGTAATCTTTGTCTCTCAAATGACAGAGGTCTTCTTTTTATAGAGCTTCTGAGATTCCATGGTCCCCACAGACTTGACAGTTTGGTGTGTGGAGGGAACATTCATGCCCATTTTTTCTAGATAAGATAACTCAAGAAATCATCGCTGGACTCCACGTGTCAGATACTGAAAGTGTGTTGTCCACGTGGCTAACTCACTACACGAGATCCCTTCCTGGATCACGTGCCATAGGATAAAGACCTTAGGCCACATGACCGATCTGAGAGAAAGGCGTGTTGCCTTTCATATGTTTGATCCTGGGTCTTTCAGTAACTTTAGGGCACTTAAGTTTCTGCCAATCAGTAAAGAAAATATTTATCAAACACTTTGTCAGCATAGATCGATGTTCACTATGCACAGACTTAGAGATACATGTGTAAGCATATTGGCATAGACCTTCATAAGAGAGTGATCTGAGTGTGCACTGACTAGGAACATGCACAGACTTTAATGTGCACAGACTTTCGTATGCATAAGATAGAAACATGCACCAACCTCTTTCATGCATATAACAAATATGCACTGACCTTCATATGTATAAGGTAACAATGTGCACCGACCCTTATGTGCGTAATGCAAAATATGCACCGACCTTTATATGCATGATACAAAACGTACGCCGACCTTTATATGCATAATGCAAAACATGCACCGACCTTTATATGCATGAGATAGAAAGTGCACCGACCTTTATATGCGTAATGCAAAATATGCACCGACCTTTATATGCATGATACAAAATGTGCACCGACCTTTATATGCGTAATGCAAAACATGCACCGATCTTTATATGCATGATACAAAAAGTGCACCGGCCTTTATATGCGTAATGCAAAACATGCACCGACCTTTATATGCATGATCCAAAAAGTGCACCGACCCTTGCATGCGAATGGCAACCAGCACGCCTCGATGCTGCGCAAGAAGAAAAGGAAGGTTTCCAGACATACATACAAGTGGAAGACATGTGTGAAGCAACAATGTTCTATTTCTCACAAAAGTAGACTACATGCACTTCGGGGCATACCCCTGCATTACATTTCAAAAAAAGAAGAAGGAGGGTTGGCAGTCAGCCTATCCCCTGAAAGATCTCCTCAAGAAGAAGAATCCCGACACAAGGAAAGTTCACCATTTCACGCTGTCGGTTTTCCTGTTCTTGGAGGTGCTCTAGCTCGGTCATCACGGAGGCCACTTCAACCTTGGCGACAGCCAACTCCTTAATTTCTTTAGCTCTGGCCGCCTCGGCCTCGGCAAGATTAGACTCGGCCATAGCGAGCCAGCCCTTGAGCTGCTCTATTCTACTCTTCAAGACGTGGACGCTATCGCAGCACTCATCCACGACCCTCCGGTGTTGCTCCCTGTTGTCTTTTCGCACCTCTAAAGCCTGCAGATACTCATCCCTCTGGGCACGGATGGCTGCGAATTCAGTGGGGGCTTGTGTCTTAAGGAATTCGTGACAGTTTACATACTTCAATAATAGCAGAACCCGTCGCGACCACTCTTCCAGTGGGAACCCCATCATTTGCAATGCGCCAGTCAATTGCATAACCACGGTGAACACCCCTAGGTACATGAGTGTGGGATCTGCAAACATCATGGACTGTAGCATCAAGAGAGTCTGGTGGACTGGTAAGTCCGAAGTAGCACGGCCTATCGCAGGTACAGTCGGCAGGTTGAACTCAACATTACCGTCCACGGCCGCCCAGATCTCGATGTCATACATCAAAGGATTATTCGCAGAGGGTCATTCAGTGACTGGGCCACCATATTTTGATGGTACTAACTACCCGTATTAGAAAAATCAGATGCAGGTCTTTCTCAGAGCGCAGGACCATGAAATATGGAGAGTTATAAGTCAAGGGCCATATCAGCTTTCCGAAGATGAAGACACCTGGACACGAGAGCAGATAAAGAAGTCAAATCTGAACTAGGGAGCAATGAATATTATGCAATGCTCGCTTCACCCAACAGAATTTTCAAGGGTTTTCTCATGTGCCACTACCAAGGAAATGTGGGACTAGTTAGAGATAATATATGAAGGCTTGCCGCTCGGGGTTGCAACGTCTCTGGCGCTGATGGACTAGGCGACAGCTTGGATCCAGCCTTAGTTGGTGTGTAATGATCTCTGGTAGGATCTCGGGGAGTTCATCCTCAGACCAAGCACATACATCCTGGTTGGCTGTAAGGAAGTTCGTGTATGTTACCTTATCCTGCTCGGATAGTGTAGCTCCGATCCTTAGAGTCATGCTCGGGTCTTCTCCCACCTGGATAAGGTATAGGTCCTCGGCTGGGGTGCTCGTGCTCGGACCTGGGTCTTCCGTTCTAACCTTCTTTATAGGTGGTGCTTCCTCGGGCTGCCGATCACACGTCAAAATGAGGTAGCATCTCTTGGATTCCCTCTGGTCTCCTCGCACCTCCCCCACTCCTTGGGGGGTGGAAAACTTGAGCTTTTGATGGTAGGAGGAGGGGACACCTCTGAGGGTGCCGAGAATCCCCCGTCCTATGATGGCGTTGTATCCAGTCATCGCATGGACTACTGTAAAGTCGGCTAAAAAGGTGACCTCCTTCGGCTCAGTCCCAAATGAGATTGGCAATGACATGCGCCTCTTCGGATGGACTGTGGTACCGGAGAAACCATATAGAGGCATGTGCAATGGAATAATTTGGGACAGATCCAAACCCATCAGCACTAGACAGTCGTACGAGATAACGTCGGGCCCGCTTCCTTTATCTACAAGTATGAGACGTACGGTGCATTGGTTGATAGTGGCTAACACCACCAAAGCATTGGAATGGAGAGTGGTTACACCCTTTAAGTCATCATCTGAGAAGACGATGGGATCTTTCAGGCATTCTAGGGCAATAGCTTCCTTCTGAGGGCTATCGCTTTGCTCCACGGTGTTGATGGCTAACGTGTATCATCGTCGTCTGGCCGCACTATCCCTGCCCGAGACCGGTCCTCCAGAGATTATCATGATCTCCTTGACGTTGGGTCAATTGTCGATAGGCGGGGGAGTTCGCTGTCACTTCTCCATGGCCTTGGCAATGTACTTGTCGAGGAGTCCTCGCCGGATGAGATCCTCGATGGCGTCCCATAGGTTGATACATTCCGCAGTGTCGTGGCCGTGGTCGCGGTGGAAGCATTAGTACTTCTTCTTGGTCCTCGAGTTAGGATCTGACTTCATCCGAGGGGGCCACTTAAGGAATGGCTCCTCACAGATCTCCATCAGAATTTGGTCAGGAGGGACCGTCAGGGGTGTGTAGTTGTGGTAGTTCCCCCTTTCCCTCTCTAAGCGATCGCGGTGGTCCCGGTCGCGTCACTCCCACTTGTTCCACCTGATGCGGGATGACAACGTATACTCAGTACCAATTGGATGCGGGACCTGAGACTCTAGGCAAGCTCGCTACTCATCCCACGCAAGGTAAGCGTGCGGATGTGCGCGATTGAGAAACCAGTAGTGAGTCAAGGGTATTTGGCTCTTCCGTGTGCTCGGATTGAGTCATGGGATGGGTTATGCTCACAGTTACTTGCTTGCAACTATAGGTCCAAGGGCATTGGTCTGTGGCTGCCACCCCCCATAGTGGTGTCACGTCACATGGCCAAGGGAGAGACGGTGTCACATAGAAAAGGGAAAATCTGACCAAGGTTGACGTGTAGTGTGTGGGGGCCTCGCTCGGGATCTTCATTGATAGTCAAGGACAGGAACACCTCGCTGCTGGGCCATCATTAGCTTGACTCAAAGGGTAAAAATACTTAAGATACAACCCGTTCCATGCGTGAGATAGCTCCTCACTCTCTGCGTTAACAAGACGATAGGCGTGTGAGATAGCTCCTCACTCTCTACGTTAACAAGACGATAGGCGTTCTCTAGGTAAGCTTCTCTAATAACAAATGAGCCTTCCCAATTTGGTTGCAACTTAGACCTAGGACCTCCAGACCCAATGAACTTGCGTTTTAAAATCATATCACCCACTTTGAATTTACATTCAATTACCTTCTTTTGAAAATAACGTGAGATTCTCTTTTGATAAACAGACACATGATCGGCCACATTGAGCATCTCCTCATCCAAGAGTTCCAGCTGGACTAGCAACACCTCCCGATGTTCATCGAGATAAAGTTCCTTATCGAGTTGCACCCTTAGGAAAGGGATCAGAATCACATATGGGAGAACTGCCTCCATCCCGTAAGTGAGAGCATAAGGGGTTTGCCCCGTGGAAGTACGGACGGAGGTGCGATAAGTCCATAGAGCTTCTACTAACCGTTCAGGACAATCAGTAAATTTGTGAGATTCGCACACTTTCTTTATGATCTTAAGAAGGATTTTATTGGTGGCTTCAGCTTGACCATTGCCTTGAAGGTAATATGGAGATGAATGATGCAATGCAATATTGAACTTCTTACAGAGGTCCTGGAGCTCTTATGACACGAACTGAGGCCCGTTGTCGGTGATGATGCTACTTGGCACTCCGAACTGTGAGGTATTATTCCTTATGATGAAGCGGCAAACTGTGGTAGCTTTGATCTCCGCGTACACTTCAGCTTCGGCCCACTTGGTGAAGTACTCAGTGGCGGTAAGGATGAAGGATTTCTACTTGGACTGAGATTTGGGATCACCCAATAGGCCTACAATGTCAAAAGCTTATATGGAGAATGGCCAAGGAGTAGAGAGAGGATGGAGGGATGAAGAAGGAGCATGGATTTTATTAGCATGGAGTTGGCACTTAAGACACCTCTGGACATAGAGGGAGTAATCTTCCTCTAGAGTGGGCCAGTAATAGCCCTGCCTAAGAATCTTTTTCGCTAGAGCCTGGCCATTCACATGACCTCCACACTCGCTAGAATGGGCTACTTCTACTACCTTCCAAACCTCATCATCGTCTAGACACCTCATGAGAACTCCATTGAGAGCGTGCCTACATAATTCTCTAGCACTAATGGTGTACCTCGAGGCGGCCCTTCTAATGGCCTTGCGCTGCTCAACATTTGTCAACTCCGGGAATGATCTATCCATGCAATACTGCTCTATTTCATGACACCAAGGCAATTCCTCCTCTTCCAAGATCTCTTCTAATTCCGCCAAAGAAAGTTCCTTCAAATACTTCTTCTCAGCCTTCACCTCTATAGTTTTCCTAAGGTTATCGAACCAAGGATTCTGAAGAGGATCCTGAAGAGAAGGAGCGTCCAGTCTCTGGACGATGATAGTCTCAGTGCTTTGACTGAGAGGAAAAGATAGGGACGAAGCAAGTGATGCCAGCACATCCGTGAGGATATTCAGAGATCGAGGGGTGTGAATATAGATCAGCTTGTGGAATTACCTAGCCAAGAGAATGACCAAATCTTGATATGACTTTGATGGGGTGCTATCTATGGGTTTAGAGGGGGGTGAATGAATCCCCTTCTAAAATATTTGCCCAATTTAAACTTCAGACAGTAAGCTGTGCGGAATTAAAGACTGATTAGCTTAACTGCCTGTGAACTCTAATGACACACATGATCAAATAGATAATTGCTAACATTGGGCTATAATTAGGCACACTGTCAACCAGATGGTCTGCATATGCAATGAACTACTCAACAGCTTCTAAGCTATTTGTAGAATTAAACTCGTCACACTCTGAGCTCTACAAGCACACAGCCGATCAGTCAATTAGGAATGCGCTTAGCGAACATCTAATCGTAAATCAGATAAGTAGCAAACCACAGTAGACAAGGAATTTTAGGTGGTTCGGTCCTCCAGACTTACATCCACCCCACAATCAAACCAGAGTGTGGCTTACTGCTGCCAAACAGCTTGAACTGCTACGCCTCACAGCTTGCGTCCACTGAGCATTACAGCTTAGCTTACAACCGCTGAGCATCATACCTTGCTGACCTGCTAAGCATCACAGCTTGCTGTCCAAGGTACATACCTCACCCACTGAGCATTACAGCTTGGCTCCGCTGACATACAACTTGAAAGTAAATCAGAAATGGAAGAGCAAAAGTGATAGAAAATCAGCTACAAAAACCTGGAAATAAAGCACAATAGAATGTAACTCGCTCAGGAGCAGTGTAGCTTGGATCTGATCCAGTGGCTACCAGTCTTCCCTTTCCTTCAATCTTGCTGCTGCACTCTCTCACGATCTCTTCTCTTCCTCCAACTCGTCCCTGGCATCTGCTCGAGATGAAGGTCCAGCTTCCTCGATTGTTCCTGCCCTCATCCGGACATATGTCGATTCCCCACATTGGTAAAACAGGGGCAAATGGTCAGTCAAGATTTAGCAATTCTCAAATATTCAAATCAGTCAAGTCAAGTTTGGCTTACCATCTCTCGGAGCTCGTGCCTCAAGTTCACAATCATTTGATTTAGGACAGCTAACTGGTCCTAAAGGATCCTCACAGCCTCAGTCTCGGGCATCTACACATCAAATCCACAAACTCATACAGCTTCAATGCTTAAATGAAAACATCACATCTTGAAAGCTAAAGGGTAACACACTGCTCAAGTGTCGAGGCAGAATCGCCTGACGTACCGATCCTGATAGTCAATCAGGTAGATCTCGCTGCTGGTCACAGTCCTATCTTACTCCAAGGAAGGTCCTCTCTATAGTGCCTCTACTTCCGCATGGTAGCGGGAGGCCCAATCTTGATCGCTCTCTGAGGTCTGTCGGTGCCCCTGTCTGACTCATGCTGAGCGGTTACCACCATTGGCGGTTGATGCCATCCTAGTGTCCTCGGCACTAGATGAAGGTAGAGTGGCTCCCTCAGGTTCACACAAAACAGCATGGTATCCCTGTGGAACCAAGCTTGTCCCTGCCTCAGCTGAGGAGTGGTGTCCTCCGTCACATAAGGCGTCCAAATCACCCGCCACAACAAATGGAAAGTTTTGCTAAATTTGAGTTCTTAAAACAAATGCTGGAAGTATCATATATCTCTTTTGGGCAAACACTCACCTGGTGAGGAGAAAACTCGTCCAGGGCTATCTGAAGGTTAGAAAGCCTAATGGCTACCAAGTGGCGATCCTGAATCATCTCCCATCTCGCCATGAGTGGGACCGCCCGCATCAGGGCCTGTGGGATCGTGCCGCGACCTAGTGGGAATCGGGTGTACCCCCAAATCTGAAGACACAAAGAACAATAGTTAATCAATCAAATCAAGAATCAATAAGTGTAAAGGGTAGACTCGTACCTATAGGAAGGGTGTGAAGCCACCTAGGTTCTCTGAACCTGGGCGAACAGGATCCATGTGGGCAAAGAGGAGCACCAGCATTGCTCTCCCCCATGCAATTTGGGGTCTCCGCTCAAGATCCCGTATTAGTAGTAGGAACTTCATGTTCACCTTGTTCAAGGCAGTGGCAAACAACAGCCTCCAGAAGTAGTAAAGAAGGAAAAGCCGCAACTCCTACTGGTCACTCCTCCCTCGGGCTCGGAGCTTCTGAGTTACCCATCCCAGATACGCATCTAGGTCCTCTAGTGGTCCGCGGACTACTTTGGCTACCCCCATCACGGCATTGATCTTCCCAAGGGGGAGGGTGGTCAGTGGCTGCTTGGACCGGACCAGCTGTGGCCTGGGAAAATTCTCAACCTCCTCCCAATAATTCTTGAGCTCTTGGCCCAACACTGGGTTCCTGGCTACTGGCAACCCAGTCAGATAGGCCACGTCCTCAAGCGTGGGGATCATATGCCCCCATGGCATCACAAAAGCCCTGCATCCATCTACCCATCTCTCACGTAGCGTCGCCTGGAAGGTCGCATCAATAGGGAAGGGTCGAATCATGAAGAGTAGGCCAAATCCCCTTCGGTCCACTCTTCGTTGCTGCTCAGGAGGCAATGCATGGTACCATGCCCACACTAGGTCCCATGACACCCGGGCCATGATCCTACGTCGGACCTACACACAAAAGAAAGAAATCAATGGCTGATTAGATCTTTAATTTCCTAAAATCAACTTAACCCACATTCCATCCCCCAAGTCAAATCTCAAAGTCTCACTGCCCTCAGAGGAGGGTAGCCAATGTCTTGGTCGCCTACCTCTCTGGGTGGCCAAACCTTTGGCCGCCTAGTCCCTCAGTGGACGGCCAAGAGTCTAGCCGCCTAGGCCTGCAGACGACCACGACCCTGCCCCCCCACAGACTAGTCCCCACAAACCCTCTTCTGGCATCTCATTCCCCCCACCAAGCCATCTCACATCCACACGTCAACCCAATGGGCATTTAGGGATCACGAGACTTAGCTGTTTCCGCGGTGCCCCCTCCTCCTGGTTGGCTTCAACGTCATCAGAGCCCTCTCCCCTCTTTGGGGATAGTCTCGCCCTCATCTCCTTCCTCCTCGCCACTATCTTCACCACCTTGGGAGGAGGTGGCCGAGGTGGATGGTCTCGTAGGGGCCTCTACCTCCTCACGCTCTTCATTATCGCTCAAGGATGGGGGATCATCGGCAATGTCAAGCCTAGCTTATCATCGCCCCATTGCTTGAATCTGGATGCTTAGGCAACCCAAAACCTCACCCACGGTGGAGAAATCACCATCCCTAGCTCTGGCTCTTGCAGGCTCGCTAAAAAATGTCAAACTCGATGGCCATTCAAACGAAGAGACTAGCCACCTTCTTAGAGCCCTCAAATGTAGAGAGCGGCCAAGCATTTGGCTGCCCAACTTAAAGTGGAAGTGGCTACAACCCTGGCCGCCCTCCGCCTTGTTCAGTGAAAAAAAATAAAAACAAAAAAAATAACAAAAACATAAAAATATAATCGTCTTCATTCACTTAAGCCCATTCATTAAATAACTACAGAGTCCAGTCCACAAGTACAGTCAGGGAAAAGGAACGTACACTACCCAGGGATAAATCCCGACAACCTAGCGAGCTGGCAACTAACGAACCTCCGGCAGGGATGCTGCACTCCGAGCAGGATGCCGCACCTAAAAAGTATGGGGTGAGCACCATCTCATAGGTTTAGTAGGGGCGTGGAACCCCAATATAAAGAAAGCGGTAACAGGAGTGCGGCAACAGAAGTAACAACAGTAAGGAAAGCAGTAAGAACAGCAACAACGGAAGCAACAAAGTAAGGGCGTAGGAGCAACAGTAAAGAACTACAGCAATAGCCACAGCACACTAACACCGGCACAACACAAGTATGGTGACTGGAACCAGAAGACGGTCAACCAGGGAAATACACGCACACACGCCCTCAAAACGACCCCGACAACCATAGTCGGACAGTCCGTCCTAACCGACGGAACCATGGACAAGGTCACACGGCCACACATAGAACCGACACCCTCTGGAGAATCTCTAGATCCCGAGCTAGAACCAAAGGGGAGAACCTCTCGGGAGTATCTCTCGATCCCGAGCTAAGACTAGCGGAAGAGCCATACCCACGCACACAGGGCGACACCAGTCTCTCAGTCGGAAGGGCCACGACAGTCCAGTCAATCGATACCTCCACCTTCATGGCATAGGGAAAGAACCACGTCGACATAGAACGGAACAGACTGAGTTGCCAACACAGCAAACCACACCGAAGCAAACCCACGTTGAAACCTCTCAGGTGACGGGAGTACTAACTCCACTGACAACGAGACCGGATGCATCCTCCGATGACTTATACCACAGCCTCACGTGTCTCCCTATGTGCTCTCCGGTGGAAATTGAGATACCAGCACAGTACTGCAAGGCAAGGACTAGCCGGGGTCGTGCTCGTCAGCACGCATCCACTGCCCCCTACTACGTGTGCACACACAGACCATCTGCTCTAGGTCGGTTCTCTAGCTGAATTTTCTCCCGGCTGGACTTTGGCTGTAAAGGTAAGGGGCACTCAAGTAACCGACCTAAAAATCACTACACGAGACAAGCCTTCACCACTCCCAGGTGGGTCGGCACGCGCACATGCCCAGGTCAGCTATGTCAAGTGGGTAGAGTCACCAAGAACTCGCCGCAACTACGAAAACCACCGGAGTACCACCGGTCCACACCAAGCCACCATGAGGCGACTCACTAGCACGAGAACCAAGGATCACTGACCAGGCTGCCAACCATAGAAGACTAACCAAAGTGTGGGACGTAAACACAAGGACCACGGTCCTTAACTCCTACAAAGATACCTAACCGTGATGACAACTCTCACGCGGGAATAGCCTCCGCAATCACAGGACTCTCGCGGGGACAGTCGATACAAGCAGCCCGACACAAGGACGACTGTCCAGCCTCTACTAGCAGACAGGGATGGCCCACACCAACACCTTGGCACCAAAAGAACACACAGAACCATGCAGATCCGCTATCCACAAGGCTACCCCTCCTACGAACACCTCGAAACACCAAAACACTGAGCACGACACCCTCAGGCTGAAGGGGGACTGGGAGGCCAGGGTACTGACCGCCCAAAGGACTGGGGACTAGGCCTGTGGCTGCCTACAGGGCTGGGTGGCCAACCCTGTGGCCACCCACCTAGGGCCAGGGCGGCCATCCTGATGGTCGCCCTATGTCCAAATACTCAGGTGTTAGGCGGCCATCCGAATGGCCGCCCAGTGGGCTGGGCGGCTAGGCTTCTGGCCGCCCTCCCCCAGGCTGACACAGGCCTGGGCAGTCACTCACCTGGCCGCCTAGGGGCATGGGCGGCCACTTCCTTGGCCGCCCAGCAAATGGGCTGAGAAGAAGACTGAAGCCCGCAGAACGGCTAAGCCCATGGCCGCCCAGTCTGGGACACGACGGCCACCCCCGTGGCCATCTCCTGCAGTTCTTATGGAAAACAATCACCGGAACTCACCCGGAGCTCGATCCAAAGCCCTAACAGAGGGGAAAACATGGGAAATCGTCCCTGAGCCATTCTACCATCGGAAACCAAAGGCCAAACCACAAATCAAGGCCACAAAGGGCCAAATCCGACGCTTGACGCCCCTCCCGAAATGCTTTAACCTTTAACACGAATATAAACCCTCTCAGCCTCTCCGGGCATGGAAACGGTGGGAAAACGTGAGAGAATAGTAGGGATCCGTCCCCCTACCTTAAACGACGATTTAGGCTCACCCAAACCTCGATCGGATGAATGCCCCGCGACTGGCTCCTCACGAATACCACCGCCACCGCCTCCGGTCCAACTCGCCACGCCTCCGGGTTCGTCCATGCCGCACGCCACTGCCATCGCACCGCCATGCGCCCCTCGCCATCTCTATCGACTGCGGGAGTGAGAAGGGAGAGTGAGAGGGAGACGGGAGAGGGTGAGGAAGAAGAGAGACATGGGAGGGGGAAAATGAGGGAACATAGTGGAAGAAAGGGGGATTAGGGTTTAATATTATATATATTATTCTTATATTATATTTATTTTCTTTTCTTCTTTTTATTCCTTTAAAAAATCACCAGAATATCGAAAAAAGCCCGAAAAATACAATCTGACTCCATTGATTTTCATATTGATTTTCATTTGATACTTGATAGCCCTTATTGGCTAGATAAAGCATGAAGGCTCATTTTTTGATGGTCAAGACTGCCCCTATTTGAGACCTCATTAGTATTAGAGAAGTGCCTAAGTTGGTTATCTTATCCGTCAATCTCTTGCCCCTACACTTGGTCGAATAGAGAAGAGAAAAGACCTTTGTGCATACCCATGGTATGGCCAAAGCAGCAATGATGTTGCTCAGAGGAATCGGCCATGGCTTGTCGTGGAGTGTGTGAAAAACCCATGCTCGAACGTCATCCTTAATGATCGGGGAAGGAACTGGACTCCCAGCGCGGAGCTGTCACCAGCCTAAGATGCTGCAGAAGTAAACTCATTTGACTAAGCTTAACCTAACTAAGCCACTCAAACGTGTTGAGGAAATTAACATTATAACCATGTGCAGGAGCAATAAGATTAATAGCAATAATAACATATTCTTGCACAAAATAAAGATACCTTTGTTGATCTATGGAGTGAAAGCAACATCCAGAAGCGAGAGCTTGATCATCGAGCTTTGAGGAGAGCAAGCAGCTTTGTTTTCCTTGCTTGATAGGACAAAGGGAGAGCTAGCATAGATTAAAGATTCCTCCACACGGAGGAGCGGCAGACATCAAACTGGATGAAGAAGGATAAAAAGGAAGAGAGACGAGGGCTAGAACTCCCTCGTTAAGGCATCGAGGCCCTGATGACAAGGAACCAAGTACAAAAGAAATCAGATCTAACTGAGATCAAGGCGGGCTAAAGTCTCGAAAATAGTAAGAGAAAGGGCAAGAACCCCGAAAGGGTGAGGAGGAAAGAATAGATAAACCATGAAAAGATTGTGGCAAAGATAAGGGAGAAGAGGAGTGATCATCAGACGTGGTCAGAGAAAAAAATAGGAGTCATCCGACGAGGTCAGAGAAAGATCAGAAGCAACACCCGAAAGTCCCGACGAAGAATTAGAGGCAACACCCGGAAGTCCCGAGGAAGAGGAATCAAAAGATATCCAAAGATGGGGATGAAAGAAGGGCCTAGGGTGAGGCCTAAAATCTTGAGAGGAGGGATAATCCAGAGACTCCGGATGAAGAGGAGAAGAGGAAGAGGGGTTTGCGGACCCAGGAAGAGAGGCGAAGATGATGGAAACAGGATCAGACGGAGATAGGTACACCATCGAAGGGTAGGAGCTGAGTAGAAGAAATGATAAATGAAAAGAAGGGGAGGAAGAGGTGGACTCCTGAATGGACAAAGGACGACCCTTAAATTTATGCCGCCGTCTCTTCTTAGCAAAGATATCTTGAACACGGGCCCGCCTGATGCAGACCCGGACCTTTGGGCTTCCTGATTTGCAATGTCTTCTCAAATAATGAGCCCATCTAGCAGACAGCCTGGCCCGGTTATGAACATGTAGCTTCATCGAGGCGGTTGCCCCTAGACACTCGATGCTAACAACCTGTGGACATTCTTGAATAAATAACTCCTCAGAATGATGGATATCAGAAAACCATGGAGTCTTGTCACTCGGCATCAGCAGTATGAGATTTGACAATTCCACTCAAAAATCTGGCATGAAGCATAACTCCCTTGCTAGAAGAGAAGGATGAAGCTGAGGGAGAGTAATACATGGCATTGACGCGGTCGGCATAATGATAAATTGAGAGAGATTGCATGAAATGTGTAGAATGTCCTTGGAGAATGCAGAAGATAAGGAGAATTGCCCCTTGAGCATAGAATCCATAATCTGCTTGGTAGCCGTATGGGTTAGTACGATCTGGGTAGATAACCCTCCTTGGCCAGTGAACTGAACAACCATTGAGCGAGAGGTAATAATAGTATTAATGGTGCATTTCCCAACGAGCAAAGAGATTGCCACTGGCCTCGCTTTAGTAGAAACTGACATTAGTGCAAGGGAACTCTTCTTAGCAACAGTCTCCATAGATAATGTAAGCTCATTATCCCCAAAATAGCCAGGGACTAGGGCTCGGACAGGCATGTGGCAAATGAAATCTTGAATGGTGAAGTGTAGAACCGGCATAGCATCATCCTGATTCGGCTCGTCATCTCCCTGGGGACCAGACCGGAGGGGCACCAAAGGCAGCGCACACCCGCCCCGTGGGGTGGAAGTAGGTGGAGAAAGGGGGGTAATAGGTTCTGATGGTGGAGGTGATGGTTTACGAGGCGTGGAGGTTTCAATGGGGATGGCGATGTGAGGTGAAGGCGCAGGCAATATGGGGATGATAGGCTCGGGTGAAGGTAAAGGTGGAGGTGGAGGAGGGGGTAAAGGCTGCTCAGATTCGGGCCATGATGGTAAAGGCGATGGCGAAGGTGGTGGAGATGGCGGAGGTGATGGAATAGGGGTCTTTGGGAGGGGAGGCGGTGAAGGCGGTGGTGATTGGTTATGTAATGGAGACGGTGATGGAGATGGCGATGCGAGCAATGGGGGTAGTGGAGATGGAGATGTAGAGGGTGAAAAGGGAGGTCATGGTGCCCACCGTCGGCATATTTGTACGACACGCCGAGCTGCATTAGGGGTAGGAGTAGTGGTGGTGGAAGTGGTGGAAGTGGAGGCACTAGCCTGAGCAAGGGATTGGGTAGGCAGAGGTTGGCATGTGCATGGCATGTTTATTACTCCTTTTTCCAAATCTTGTTAATAAGATTTAGCCCACTGACCCTGCATCGAGAAAGGTACTATCTGCTTTTGGTAGGGGGCTAAAATCATACGTCACTAACCTTTTTTCCTTTAGTGTGGTTCAAATAGGTAAAAAGGGAAGATGATGTCAAGCCAAATCAGGAGAAGTACACTGAAGAAACCTCATTGCATTGCCAAATATGTCCATTTCATTCCATTGAAACAACATTCTAGGGGCATACCCCCACTGTACAAAAGGGGCAACTACTACCCAGCTACGTCTCTCTCTCTCTCTCTCTCTCTCTCTCTCTCCCCAGTCTCCATCGGTGCAAGGTCAGCTATGTCGACTATCAGCCTCATCTCCATCTCTGCTCACTCTATCTCGTAGCTGTGATGACCGCGAAGCTCTCGAACCAGAGGCGGCTGGCTGAATAGCCTTCTATCCTGTGGGAGACTGCACCATACCCATGAGCTCATCCATCGTGAAGTGCACGTCTCCTATGGTCTGCAGTGAGTCAAAAGGAGTTACAGGCCTAACTCTCTCTCCTAGGTCATCCCTACCCTGGTACCTCTGTAGCACCCATCGTCGCAAGGCCTCCAGCTGATCACGAGTTCGTTGATCTTTCACTGCCATCACCATCTCTTGAGCACGTGCCTCGACCTCTCTCTCCTTCACCTCAGCTAGGCGACCCTCGAGCCGCTCAATCGTGCTTGTCTCTCCTAGTCGGTGAGTCAGCTCCTCAATGCGGGCCTCCTGCTCCCGACGAATGGCCAAGCACCTTCCTCTACAAAAAATGAATAGTCATGTAAAACATGAAAAGATGATAAAGAAGAGAATTGCTTTCATCTTGAGTATTAGGTTCTTACCGCCTCGGCCAGCTCGCCCTCTTGCTCCTCGGCTCGCTTGATGGCCTAAGCTAGGTGATCCTCCAACTCATCCACGATGTCAGCTCGGAACGAAGGGCTGACCTCTCCACCCGCTCTCACGTGCACATAGGCCAGCTCCCCTCACTGCCAACACAAGGGGCAAGCAGTTAGTCAAATCCAATCAATTCCAAATTCAAGATCAATTAATTTACTTTGGCTTACCATCTCTTGGATCTCATGTTGTAGGTTTACGATCGTTTGGTCAAGGACGACGATCTGATCCTTCAGAATCCTCACTGCTTCAGTCTCGGGCATCTGTACATCAAGTCACAAACTCACTTAGCCCTAGAAGTTAAATAAGAACATCATATTTGAAAGCTAAGAGAGTAACTTACTTCTCGAGTGTCGAGACAAAGCCGTCCAGCATACCGATCTTGGTAGTCTGCTAAGTAAGAAGTCCTCATGGTCTGGTCATGCTCCAGTCAGGGCCCTTTCTGTATGTAGTGCCTCTGCCTCAGCACGGTAGCGAGAGGCTCAGTCCTAATCACTCGTCGAAGTCTTACGGCATCCCCGATCCTACTCGTGCTTGGCTAGAATCGCCACTGGTGGCTGATGCCACCCCAGCGTCCTCTGCACTAGGCGAAGGAAGAGCGGCTCCCTCAGGTTCACATAGAACAACACTGTGTCTCTTTGGAACCAAGCTCTCCCCTCCCTCACCCATGACTGAAGGGTAGTATCCTCCGTTGCATAAGGAGTCCAAGTCACCTGGCACACAAAAATGAATGTTTTGCTAATTGAGCACATAACAAATGCAACAAATCACATAAACCCTCTTAGCCAATACACTTACTTGGCGGGGAGGGAACTCATCTGGGGCTATCTTGAGATCAAAAAGTCTAGTGGCTACTAAACGCCGGTCCCGAACCATCTCCCATCTAGCCATAAGAGGGACCACTAGCATCAAGGCTCGGGGGATGGTGCCGCGACCTAGAGGGAACTGAGTGTACCCCCAAATCTGAAAGAATAAACAGAGCAATCATTTAAAATTTTGAATCAACATGCGTAGAAGCGGTAGACTCGTACCTGTAAGAAGGGCATGAAACCACCCAGGTTCCTAGAACCCGGGCACACTGGATCCAAGTGGGCGAAGAGGTGCGCCAGCATCTCTCTTCCCCACGCAAGCTGGGGGCCCTACTCTAGATCTTGTACCAGTAAGAGATACTTCAGATTCACCTTGTTCAAGGCAGTAGTAAATAGCAGCCTCCCAAAGAAGTACAAGAAGAAAAGTCACAACTCCTGCTGCTCGCTCCTCCCTTCAGATCTAAGTCTCTGTCTCACTCCCCCAAATACACATCCAAGTCCTCTAGTGGCCCATGTGTCATCCTCGCAACCCCCATTGCGGCACTGATCTTCCTGGGCGGAAGATTGGTCACTACTCTCCTAGATCTAGCCAGCTGCGGCCCGAGCAAGTCCTCCACCTCCTCTCGATAATCTTTCAGCTCTTGACTGAGCACCGGGATCCCTGCCACTAGTGATGTGACAAAACCTAGGACTTAGGCAACAAGCACGATTCGCAACCAAACGGGCCGATAACGATGGCCAACTCACTCGACACTCCACCCAAACCCGGGGTGACTCGGCGATGCCGAGGGGAGGGTGTGGGGCTGGTCCCTTGCTGGTAGAGGGCCAGCAAGGCCAGAGGGTCTCCCAAAGGGGTTTGGCTAGCCCGGGGTTGAGTGCAGGGTAATCTTTATTTTTTTAAAAAAATAAATCTTGAGTCTAGGTCATCTTGTCCTTGGTTTACATTTCATCCCAATACACGGTACATCAAAAGGCATTACTGGAACGATAGGTTACGCCTATTAGGTAGGTAGCCCACTTGCGTGAGAGGATCTTCGGATCCCCATCTCCGCCAAGTACTAGAATCTAGGTTGGTATTCGAGTCTGTATTCCAACTTTACATTGTTATTTTAGATGTTATTTTAGGATTGTGTCTACTACAGTAGAGAGTCAGCCTGTCTTGTCTTTTTGTGTCGGCATGTCCATCTCGTAGTTTCCCAGTGTCCAATGGACTCCAAGTCGCCCAGGCTATATAACTGGTTGCATGACACCCATGGGCTTGGCAACCATCCCCTCTACTTCCGTAGGCCCGAAGCCTCAAACTTTTATGGCTCCAAGATCCCGAGCGACTATCTATATTGAGAAGCCGCCATAGACAAATACTTTGAATGTTACCCCATGTCCGAGACCAGGCAATGCTCATTTTGCCAAAGAGCGACTTTTTCACGAAGCGGCCAAAAGGTGGAGAAGCATTGAATGCTTGAGCGAGATTAGGAGACAATGGCCCATCGGGTGGGACATGAAGGAGCAACTTAGGAGGGTCTACCTTCCCCACCCTGTCACCTCCAACCAGCCCCACCAAGTCACCTCCCACCAGGAAGGCCATAGTTGGAGGCAAAGAGCCCCACACGTGGATGAACCTCGACCCAAGTCTAGACCGAGCCATTATGAGCAAAACCACCATGATACCCCTACTCCAAACCCCACCATTGCCGAACTCTTCAATATCATTTCAGATAGGGTGGATAAGATGTACTCTCAAAATGACAGACTCTTGCCCGAGCCTAAGGAGGCCGCAGTCGGTAGTCTTAACCCGACGCCACCTACGGAGTCTCTGGGTCCTCTCCCCATCATGGAGGACATCCTCTTCCCATCCGAGGGCGACGATTCACCCCAGCCTTCACCCATGGAACTTCATAAG
The DNA here is from genome assembly GCA_024336825.1 of Amorphophallus titanum. Classification (NCBI taxonomy): domain Eukaryota; kingdom Viridiplantae; phylum Streptophyta; class Magnoliopsida; order Alismatales; family Araceae; genus Amorphophallus; species Amorphophallus titanum. The sequence continues at coordinate 46,799,275 of JANBPO010009603.1, read as the reverse complement.
GAGGCCCTCGTGCTCCTAAAGGGTGAGATAATTATTGAAGAGTCATTAGTTAGTTGGCTAACGAAGGGTTTATTTCCATATGCCACGATCCCTTGCTACCCTCCCATAGAGCCTTACAGAGTGTCCAGCACATCTTTTAGCACCACTTGCCAATCCTCTTACTTTGTGGACACCATGGATGACCTGCTTAAGGGATTAAGTAGGCAAATGGAGCTGACCAGCATGTTGGCTCTCAGACCCGACTCACTTAGGTGCTGTGGCTTCATTTACCCATCCTTGAGTTCTATTACCTCTGTCTACATGGTGGGTCCATACACCAGTGAGCTCATCTTGCTCTTACCTCTACCAGACGAGCTCCACCACTTCCCCCCCAATGACCCCTTCTCTCCCATAGAGAAGTCTACACATCCTATAGAGCTAGCAACTTCCTGGATCCCCTCAATTGACGAGGAGCTGGCTTACATTGGGGATCTATACCCGGGACCAAAAGAGACCCACATCGCTGGATCCCTAACTTTTCTTGATCCTTTTGATCCTTTCCCATGGGAATCTATCAAGGTAGGTCACACATTCTTTGACCCTTTCGACCCCTTCCCTAGTGGGCCTCGTGACCCACAACCACCATTCCCCCTCATTATAGAAATCGCCTATCACACTCCTACCCCACAGGTCAGTCCACCTACAATCTGCAAGGAGCTCATTCATTGGGGTACGGAAGAAGGTGAATTCGGCTCTCCTGGCCCGCCCAAACCTCCCACACCCAAGTCCAATGGGAAGTCATTGTCGAATTGGTTCATACTTGGATGTCTAGGAGTCTCCCATGCCGCCAATCTCCAGTTTCGTCAAATGCATGCGAGTCACACATTCGGATGTCCTGGTCCACCAATGCATGGGTCTGCATAGTATTAGGACTGACTAGGATATAGAGTGTGCTTTTTCCTTTATTTGTACAGTTTGGTCAGAGTCTGCATGCATCAAGTCGAGTTAGTCGCAAGCTCATGGTGCCAGTCCCTTTTGAGTATGAGGCAAGTCGGATCTCATGCGTGCGTTGTGGACTTGCTAGCAAATTATGGGATCAGTTCCTCTTTAGTGTATTGGATCTAGTCACCTATGGGGACCCAGCGGTGATTCCTAGTGAGTCATTGAGCCGTCTCCTTCCTCTGAGAGTGATCCCACCATGGACTATCCACCACTAGCCTAATTTCCACAATAGCGTAGCATATAGAATGTATACGGGATGAGCAGGTGACGATTACTAGGAGTGCAGCGTACCTGTGATACCTGGTACGGTGACGGATCCGCAGGACCGATACACAAGTAGCTGTACCCCATTACTCCACAGGGTCGAGTTCTTCCCACCCGTGGAGAATTGATGGGACATTGGAGTAAGGCATCTAACTTTTTTTATTTTTTTATTTGTATTTGTATCCTTTAGTTTACATTTATACCCTTGAGATAATTGGGTTGCAATTGTATGGCAAGTATAAGCCAATGGGTTATTTGAGCTAAGTCAATGGGTTTCTTTGCAAAAGGCCATGTTGGCTTGGCGGGACCCCCACCCTCTCTCCCATTGGTCCACCTAGGCTATTAGTAGATTTTCGGGCATAAAGATTAGAATTTCAAAAAATAAGGAAAATCCTATTTTCCTTTCTTTTTATTCTTCCTTTCCCTCCCTCCTCCCTCATTCTCACATTCTCACTCTCTCTCTCATTTCTCTCTCCCCTCTACTCTTTTTGACACGGGGCGTGTACCATTGGCGAGACGACTGAGGTGGGGACGCGATGGAGTGAGCTTGGAGAGTGATGGAGTGGCGGATGGAGCATAACGCAGCGCGATCCCTCGGTGGATTCAAAGCCGGCGCGGTTCATTATTTTGGTGGATTTCAGTGCGGTTTAGTTGCTTCGGTGCTCGAAATCTTCGGTGGAGGTAGGGTGATGGATCACCTACTTTTCCTCTGCATTTCCTCATGGTTTGGAGCCGAACGGTGCGCGAACAAGTGGGTTTCGCTAAGTTTCGGGAAAAGCATGCTCGAGGGGTATGTGTCAGGTTCACCGAAAAATAGCAACGATTTTTTGACTAGTTAGTATCATTGTGACCCCCAGCATGTTAACGTTCCAGATCCGCTAATTTCATTGTGATTGGTTGTCATTTCGGGCCAGTACGAGCCCGAGAACCTCGGTGGCCAAATTATGGTCGATTCGATGGAATCGCCCATTTCTTACGATTTAGTTGTTGCATGGATCCCTTCCAGGCTGTGGAAGGCATTTTTCGTCGATTAGGACAGTTTCCCCTTCGTTTAGATGTGAATGGGGCGTGGAACGGCTGGATCCAACCATTCCCATTATTTTCCCGTCGTATCATGCTAGCGGTCGTTCCAGAGACCGTTTCTTGTCTCTGGCAGCCCCAGGATAGACCGCCAGACTCCATAGTGTGTCAGTTAGTCATAAGTCGGTTCGGGTCATAGCGGTCTTATGATAGATCATCTATTTGGGTTAGCGACCCATGACTAGACCGTTATACCTTGTCCAACAGCCCATTAGTCGACTGCTAGACTGTGTTCGTGGGCCAGTCTTGCTGAGCGATCTTACGATAGACCGTTAAGCTCTCCTTAGCGGCCCTAAAGTGGAGTGCTAAGAGTCATTGACCTTAGTCAATGGGTTTATGTCGATTTGGTCTGGCGGCTCAAGCTTTGACCCCCTATGTCTTGTAGCGGCCCATTTCATGACTACCACTATTCATTTGACCAAGATAATGTTTTAAGTCGGTTGGCCTTGGCAGACCAACCTTTGATCGCCTCCTTGTTGTAGCGGCCCAGGTTATGACCGCTACGGTCTCTTTGACATAGGTCAATCGGTTAAGGTGGTTAGTGTAGCGGTTCATTCTTAGACCGTGTAATCCGTATGGTGGTTCTGTTATAGACCGCTGGATGATTTGACTGGGTAGATCGGTCTGAGGGTTGACTAGGGTTAGCGGCCTTGCTTATGACCACTACAGTTCCCTGGCGGCCCACTTTATGATCGCTAATGTCCCTTAGCGGGCTAGTCTATGACAGCCAGAGTTTGGGGTTTCCATGTGGAGGAGCGGCTCTTTTGCGGACTGCTTGGCTTACCTAGCGGGGAAGCGATCGACTGCTTATGTCCCAGAGTGCTATTTTCATTATTTTAGCTTCTAATTGTCTTAGCTTAACCTTTTGGTTTGCTCGTTGTCCCGCGGATGTCTCTTGATATCCTATGAGGGCTATGACCATGTTAAAACGTAGCCAGGAGTGTCTTTCTATCGAGCCGTCTTCCATACTGCTTTGGGTTCTGGTCAACCCAGTGAGATCCAGTGGTTGATATGTGACCTTGTGAGTGTTTCGACTATTCTAGTTAGATCGAGACATGGTTCTGGATGCCTTGTGGTGCTATCTTACCTCGATTTGTTAGTCCAAGTGCTTTGAGGGTCTTGGTGTTCCCTCAAGTCTCTGTTATTCATCTTCTACGGATGTGTCATTTTCTTTGACTAAGGATTAGGCCGATTGGCGGCTTGTTATCACTTTGTATGACGATCTTGACCCCGAGTCATGAGACTCAAGGATCGTGGTGTCGACAGGTCTAGTTGCCTTGTCCTGAGTCTGGTGACAGTTTGGTGTGCTGCCTTGTGTTTTTTATCTTGTGCTTCGTAGTATGTATGACAGTGCATTCTTAGCCTATTTGTACTTCAGCACTCATGTTTCAGAGTCTCTGTGTCTAGTGAGCCTCCACTAGTCGTAACCTGATGACCTCGAGTGTCGACCCACCTGAGAGTGGTGGCGGGGCAGTTCCCGACTCAGACGATTTTTAGGATAGTTTCCATGGGCTCCCTTGCTTGACAATAGCGTCCTACTGGGGGAGAAAACTAACTAGAGGCCTGACTCAAGGCATTAAGCTTGTGTGTGCACACATGGTAAGGGGCGTTTGGATGAATGCCGACGGGCGTGATCCTAACTAGTTTTCTCGTTACTGTAGTTCCTGGTTCCATTCAGTGAGTATCTCAGTCTTCGCTGTCTTTAGCGTCCATAGCGAGATACTAGTGGCACAGTGTAGGACGTCAGTGGACGCATTTGGCTATTCTTCTAGTGAGGAGGTGCTTCCGTCACGTGACATGTGACTCCCGTGTTTCTCATACTTCATGTCGTGACCTTCCCGTGTTAGCCTTCTCTTGGCCTGACCCGAGGTCAGCTTAGGGGCTATCAAACTATAGTGGATGTCTAAATATTACATGACTCAATTTCAGGCAATTATGGGACCCAGTTTGGTCTTATGAGGAGCACCCGAAAATTCTTGTGCCCATGAAGTTGATTGATCACGATGTGACATTACACCGAAGTGCATGACTAGCTTAATTTATGACATTCCACAATCTCTTTAGTGCTTGATATTACTTAAGATGATATACAATGACTTGCGTGGCCCGACATGGACAATACTTGAATAAATGAATAGCCAATATCTCATGATTTGACATGATATTACATGACTTGGTACTTGATTGACTATACTTGAATCTCATGAATTACTTGTTTATCTAGTTAACTCTAGATATTCCACTTGCGTTCTTGCCTACATGAGCATGCTGCATTGTTAAATTGATTAATTATTTAAAGCAATGTCTGGATTAGAGTTATAATTCCTACTGAGCATTTGCTCATCAAGTGTTTTCCCCTATGTTTCAGGTACTTTCGATAGCGAGTCACTATCAAATGGGGATGACCATGATTGATGATCGTAGAGCTACACCCGGATGTCTACGATGTCTACATGGAGTCTTTTCCACTTTTTCCTTTATTGAGTCTAGAATGTCTTCTAAGTACTTCTCTTTGAAAAGATTTATGTAGAAGAGCTATTTAGAGTTATTAATGAATAAATTTAGATTTGGTTATTTCTAGTCTATTGCGCACTCTGTCTTATGCGTCAAATTTACCTCTTGCTCTAATTGACATGATTGATATAAACTCGTCATGTATTCTGGGTTTCTTCCATGCTCGGGACGTGACAGTTTTTGTGGTATTAGAGCTTAGGTATTTCAATTCCTAAGTAACCAAAGTCCAAGGATAGGTTTTGTTCCTCACCCGGTGAGATGGGTAGAACCATGGGTAAAGTCAACATAGGACATCCAACACTATAGTTAAAATACAAAACTGATTAGACTTAAATTATCTTGTAGGATCATGGCCATCGAGAGAGCACAATGCTGCGATATGCAATGCACCGTTCAAGGCCTTACCCAAACACTACAACAAGTGGTGCATGTTGTACCCTTGTGGTTTTGATGATGTCAAACACTATGACTGATCTGTGTAAGATGCCATATGTGTAAGTTGTGATTTTGATGATGTCATGATGATTTTGATGATGTCATGATGTATTTTGATGATGTCATGATGCGAGTATGGTATTTTGATGATGTCATGATGTGAGTGTGGTCATCATAAGTGATTCATGACTGAGTACATGATTGATGATGATATATGTCTTGAATATTCAAGTGTATTTTCATGTGCATGCTGGAAAGTTTAGTGCAGGACAGTCAGACTATGGAAAATTGTTCAAACGAAGAAATCAACATAAGGTAAGAGTGAAGTCATCAAATTGCACTAAGGTAAGCAAGGATGTACTCAGGAGCAACACATTCACATTGATTGTTGTTGTTAATACATTGATGCATCTTGTGCTTTTATTTGAAAACCAGGTCGAAGTAGGTTCATCGTTAGTCAATGCATTCATGTTGTCTTTGCTAGACAAGTAGATGCATACATGTAGCAAGTTGATGCATATAAAGTCATCACGCATACAAGATTGAGGCAGACTCATAACATTTTGTCATACAGGTCTATGCACATCCATACATGGAACAACCAAACATGTCAGTGCATTTTCATGTACTTAGAAGAAAGGTTGATGCATACTCTGGTTGCTACATAATAAGGTTGACGCATGTTCATGTATTGATAAACTAAGGTCGATGCACATTTCAGTCTAAAGTATTTTAGGTCGATGCATGTTTAGACAGTATGTGCTAAGGTCAATGCATGTGCATATTGCGTGTGCAGCTAAGGTCGATGCATGTTTGGACAATATGTTCTAAGGTCGATGCATGTGCATATTGTGTGTGCAACTAAGGTCGATGCATGTTTAGACAGTATGTGCTAAGGTCGATGCATGTGTATATTGTGTGTGCAGCTAAGGTCGATGTATGTTTAGACAGTGTGTGCTAAGATCGATGCATGTGCATATTGTGTGTTCAACTAAGGTCGTTGCATGTTTAGACAGTATGTGCTCAGGTCGATGCATGTATTGTAGCATACTCTACAAGGTCGATGCACATTCTTTAACATGTTGTAGTAGGTCTGTGCACATGCAGTGTCTAGAGTCTGTGCACTCGTAGAGTCCAGGGTCGATGCACATTTGCATTTAACACTGTCAGGTCGATGCACATGCAGAAGTCATGCACTTCTAGATCTAAGCATATGTACATGACTCGCATCATTAGGTCTGTGCATCTTTGGTTTCCTAGGTCAGTGCAAGTTAGCACTGTCTGCACTATAGGATCGATGCATAGTCTGGCTGAGTGATGCTAATGAGCCAGAGTTTGAAGTATATGGTCTATATTACTTAGGGTCAGTGCATCCTCTACATCCGTGTGAAGTCTAGTCAGTACATCTGCCAGAACATTGTGCATTCATGAAATATGTCTGAATCTGTAAAATTTCATCTTGCAGATACTTGTCATCATAAATCTCATAAGGATTGAATTATTAATAAACTCTAGTTTGACAGTACAAACCAAGCCATCAAGGACTAACCTCCTCGAGGTGGTGCGACGCCGTTGGAGGGTCTCTAGTAGCTAGCTTGCCAATGTCGGGGTATGCCCCGCAGCAGTATACGTTCCTTTTCTTGTTGACTGTACTTGTGGATTAGACTTTGTAATTAAGTTGTTTAGTTGTAAAATGTTAATTTTATTTCTGCAGTTAATTAACTAGTTCTATAATTTATTTACGACAATTATCTTGAATTTCAATGCATCTCCACAACATCTAAATAACCCTTCTGAGCTTCCCAATTCGTGGGTGGCAGCGTAGGATCCAAATGGTATCGGATTTGACTCGTTACTTGGATCTTGGGTCGTTATAGTTGGTATCAGAGCCCGATTGTGAAAATGCATGGGAATCTGAGACGATTGAGTGTCTAAGAGTCCAGAGAGTCTCGTACAGTCGGCAACTGGCACAGGGTGTTTGTTTTATTCACCACCTTGTTTTCTGTGTTCATGCGAGAAGAGTGAGATGGCGCCAAAGAGGCGGGTCCAATCAACGTCAGAGGTGCCGGTAGGGAAGCGGGAAGAGCCTAGTAGAGAGGAACCAGGTAGAAAATTATCTCCTCTAGAGGTAGCGGCCTCGGGTGTGCCGAGTCGAGCAGAGTTTTTCGCCGACATGTATCAGTTCTTTATGCAGCAGTTGAGTCAGCAGTGCCAAGGTCAGGAGCCTAGTGAGGGTAGTTCGCCGCATGGTGGCCATGGGCGTATTTTGCGATAATTTTTGTAGTTTCAACCATCGACATTTGAAGACCATCCAAATCCTGATGCAGCGAGGTCATGGATTGATGCAGTGGAACGAGCGTTCTGTTCAATGGAATGTGCTAATGGTGAGAGAGTCCTGTCAGCGAGTTATAGGTTGCATGGTCCCGCTCTTTCATGGTGGACTTCGGAGTGTGAGAGGACTTTTCAGTCTCGACTGCTTCGACAGATTTCATGGCAGGATTGAGGTGTTTGAGCGAGCTTACAGCCCTGAGTACCTACAGATGGAAAGGATGTTTCAATTCCTGAATTTGCAATAGGGTAAGATGACAGTGGTGCAGTACAAGGCCCGTTTTGTGGAATTGGGTCATTATGCCCCGCACGTGATGGCAAATGAAGTCTTGAGGACTCGGCAGTTTCTTCGGGGCTTGAGAGCAGAGTTGCGGCAAGCACTGATTGCGACTCGAGTTACAGATCTGGATGCGACATACTAGGCAGTGGTAGCTCTAGAGGTGGATATTATGAGGACCCGGGAGTCTCGAGCAAGACAGTCCCCGCCAAGTTAGGTTCAGCAGGTTGATGATCAACAGATGGAGGTTCAGCAGTCTTCGAGCCAATCATCCGTGATGACATCTTCACCTCCCGGTAGGCATCCTCGAAGATTGGGATAGAGGTATAGGCAGTGGCTTAAGGATCAGAGGCAGACATCAAAGGAAAGCGTGCAGTAGTCATCAGGTAACTCACAGCAGCGAAGTGTGGCAGGAGGTCACCAGAGTCAGTGTTCGAGGTGTGGCATGCTGCATCAAGGCAGATCATGTTCAAAGGTTGGGAGGTGCTATAGGTATGGTCAGGCAGAACATAAGGCACGTGATTGCCCTGAGGGGCCACCCCAGCCGTAGTAGCAGTTATTCGGTGCAGCGAGGCAAGGCTTCCGGGGCACGTGAGGTGCATAGCCCGGGTAGGAGTGGAGGCGTCCCATCTCATGGAAGGTATGCGTTGTATTTTGGTTAATTTTATGTCGTGTATTTTGATTAAATTCCACAATTTTCTCATTTTATTTGTGTTTGTAAATCCTCCTCAAGCGTTCGGGAGTTTGTAAGAGCGTCCTGTGTGTTGGCAATGAAGCTGCCTGTAGGGGTTGTATGCTCATCCCTCATCGTGCTATGGTGCATTGGTGGTGTTAAGGTCGTGTAGAGTCGGATGAGTAGAGTTATCAACCGGGCTAATATGTCGTGTTGTAAGGCTAGTGTGGAGCCTCCCGATGTGTTTTGATGTTGAGACCTGCAGTGTTGTAGGTGGATTGTCAGGCGAGGAAGGGAGGTCGTGCTCCAGAACCGAGGAGTGCGAGCTCCTTCACCCTCATTTCTGGATTTTAGTCAATTGAGTTGGATGTCATATCATGACGGATGTCAGGTTTCCCCCTGTTTCTACAGTATGGTCGATGCAGAGTTGCACAGCGAAAGCATGGTAAGCCCATAACCCACAGGCACCAGAATCAGATTAGTAGTAGAGAATGGCGAATATTTTGATGACGAGCGAATCCTGGAGGTCTTATAGTCAATTGAAGAGAGTTGTCTTTGGGCGCAAGAATACGTTGGCCATGTGAGTGGCCTTGGTTGTCGTGTGTCAACAGAAGTACCGTACTGAGTGGCACTAGCAGAATTGAGAATCGAGTAGCACAGGGATGGGAGTTGTCAGACGAAGACAATAGTTGAGCCAATCTTTTCCGCGAAATGGATCGCATGGCTCAGAGTGGAGCTGGATAGTAGTTGGTATTGTGGGCAGATCGTAGCTAGTTGGACCGGTTATGAGGCGCAGGTATATGTTGCTCAGAGTTGAGATAGCGATTTGACCAACCTTGGTCGAGGTTGGATGTTCTAGAGGTAACTTCAAGAAGAGATGAGAGTGCTGAGATAATGGAGTGCCTTGACCATGGGCACATAGAGATCGGCGGGGAGAGGATAGGTGTCGGGCTCATTCCAAATTTCCAGGCCGCCCCACGTGGAATCCCATCGCTCCGCGATCGCTTTCCAGGCCTTGTTGGCAAGGAACAGGTTGCCCGGAAAGCGATCACCCTTGAGGGGCAGAGACCAATCGGGAAGCTCGTGGTCGAGTTCGAGCACGGGAACGCCGGCGTCGTGATAAAGCTTGCGAACAGAATCGTAGCGGCGTGACGTTTCCCAGTCCCACTGGTCCGGCTTTGGATTGATCGCAGGCCAACCGAGCCGCTCGCGCGCCATGGCGAAGCCGCAGCGCTTGAGCAGGTCGATATAGCTTCGGCGGTCTTCATCCTTGGGCACGAGCCACGATAGTGCGGCGTCCATGCAGAAGAACGGGTCCGGCGTTCCGGTGTACGGTTCGAGGGACAGAAGCCCGAAGGCCTTTGCCGGCGAGGGAAAGGCAATTTCGTAGTAGCCGCGCGGCAATTGAAGCGCGATTTCCACTTTGCCATCGGCGCCGACCGCGGCCTGTGCGGAAGTGACGATATGTCCGTCGTAATCTGAAATCGTGTAGCGCAGTGTCTTTCCCTGGAGGTCGTCACTCGCGTGCAAATCGAGAACCGACTGCTGTCCGGGTTGAAGGTAGAACTGTCGCGGATCGATGGGCACAAGCTGGGTGGCAAGCGCGGAACCGTGACCGCAGACCACGGCGATCAAAAAAAGCCAAAAGGTCTTACGGGGCGACATCGGGTTGATCCACGGCGAAGTTCTTGATCAAAGGCTGGCCGGCGATGACCGGTTCGTTAATCCGTATGCCGGCGACGGTAAAGGAATCGGGGGCAGCAATGATGGGAATGTCCCGGGCTACGACGATGCCGTTGATCACGAAAGAAACCTTTTTGTCGGCGGGATGATAGACAAGCTCGAGCCGATTGAAGTCGCCGAGGTTGAATTTGTCCGGTGCGACAACCCCCTTGCCCAATACATGGGTTTGACCGTGACTGTAGAGACCCCAGTTTCCACCCGCACCGACATAGGCCCAAAGGGCCGCACCCTTCCAAAAATTGGCGAGATTATTATCATCAAGCAAGGCTACCGCGGAGAAACCTGAGCCCTGCGGATTCACGTCGGCTTGGACGCGCAGGGTTTTGCCGGGATCGGTCTGGATGGGCACCGCGGCCATTCCGGCCTTCGTAGCGTTGACGGTTACTCCGCCGGTCGAACCGAAGACCACGTCGTCGGTTGCGGTCCACGCGACTTGCCCCTTTTCCACAGCGAGGCCGTTTAGTCCGGCATTGGCGCTGCGACTCGGGCCCAATGCGAGCGTGTCACTAACAAGCGAACTCTCAGGCAAGTGCGCGGGGTCGGCGCTGGCTACCCCGATCAACAGGGGGAGAATCCCGGTCAACCCGATAACCAAAATTCGGGAAAGGATTGAGGATGCGGACATGAAAAGCGGGTGTTGGGGAGACGGATATCCGTCAGAGTAACTCTCAAAATTGCGGACGATTCCCGCAATGGCCTCGGAACGTTATTCCTAACGTGACGAATGGTTCACGCTGCCGGGTTCCGGGCCATTTCCGGTACCGGATATCTAAAGAAAGAATGCTGTTTGTTGCCGCGCAATTGTGACTCAACTGACGGTCCCGGTACCCAATCGCCCTCGATCATCACCACCTTGGGTGTCTTGGGAATACCACGGATGTTGAGGTTGATCTGTTCGACCACTAGATCGACGGCCGCCCCGCCGACCAGCAATGAGTTTTGGTTGATTCCCGCGATGGTCGGGCTCCCTTCCGCCTGATCGAGATCGACGATGCCGACATCTCCTGGAATGGACTGCCCAAGATTGGCCAGCCATTGCGTCACGTTGGGAATGGTCGGCGTGAGACTGATCACGACTTGAGGCTTAAATCGCGTGAACCACCGGCCAAAGTGTTTCTCGTCCCATTCGTGAGTGACGAAGGGCGGAACGCGGTCAGCGGCGTCTGCGTAGAATAGATAGGAGGTGAAAGCTGCGGTCCACTTGTTATCCACCCGGTCGTCGGACTTGAAATTCAGCGCCAGACCGATACGCGAATAGCCGAGTTGCAGGAGTTTTCGAATCGCCAGCTTCATCGTAAAGAATTGGTCGTTGACCGCGCGATGCAGGATCGGCTTCTTGATCGAGTAGCCGAGTGCAACGCTGGCATAGGCACTCCAATTCAAGTTAATGGTTGGCGGGGGATCGGGCAGGGTGCCGAACACCAGACCGGAAATCCCCCGGGCACGCAGGATACGGTCGACTCGCTTATCCGTGAGCCCCGGCTCGGCAAAACAGAATTGCTCCAGGGCATAGCCGAGTTCCTCGCAACGCCGAAGTGCTCCGCGATAAAAATCGCAGTTGGTGCGAAACGCTGTCATGTAGGCGAGCGACGGGGCTGCCTGGTTGGGGCGCTTACTTCGAAGCTGCGCCATCAGCGCCGATACAAGCGGATTGGGCCGGTAACCGACCTTTTTTGCCAGTTCTTGAATGCGCCTGCGCGTGGGCTCTGAGATGCTAGGATGATTTTTGAGCGCACGGGAAACCGTCATCAGCGAAACACCTGCCATCTCGGCGAGAGTCTGCATCGTCGGTTGCAGTGACTTGGCCACGTTAGGAGTAACGTTACTTGTGTCCCGGCGCAAAGACAAGCAAATATCGTGATTGTGGCTGTCATTGATGCCTGACTTTACGTTACGATTAATCCTAGAAAGCGGTTGGAGCTCTTCGCATTATTGGAAATAGATAGGCGACTCGGCCGGAGCTGAATTCCTTCTGGCATCTGTATGGTTTATCTTTTAAAGCACCAGTGTCTCATTGCTGGATTGGTTCTTCTCCTGGGCTCCAGGCTCAATGCCGCTGTTCATGTCGGTTCGGTTTTCTCCGACAACATGGTTCTGCAGCGCGACATCAAAGTGCCGATCTGGGGATGGGCTGATCCGGGCGAGAAGGTTACTGTTACCGCTGCCGGGCAAACGCAGTCTGTTGAAGCGGGCAAAGACGGCAAGTGGATGGTCCGGCTTGATCCCATGCCGGCGACGGACAAGCCGTTTGACGTGAGCATCGCCGGGACGAATACGATCACCATCAAGAATGTCGTCGTCGGCGACGTCTGGCTTTGCAGCGGGCAATCGAACATGGCACGGGTGGTTGCAAAGTCATTGCCCGGCTCGAGCGATCCCAGTGGGGATTTCCCCCTGATTCGTGATTTTCAGGCCTATCGTCAGGTCGAATTGGAACCGAAAAAGGATGTCCGCGGACGCTGGACCATTTCCACCACGGCATCGGCTGAGCACTTTTCCGGCGTCGGTTTCTACTTCGCGCGCCAGATCCAGAAGCAAATGCACATTCCCATCGGCATTCTCGAAAGTAATCTCGGCGCGACGAATATCGAAGCGTGGATGAGCTTGGATGCCCTTGGCTCGCGTCCGGAGATCAAGCCATTCCTGGATGAATGGAACAAGGCTATCAGCGATCTTCCTGCCATGCAGGCAAAGTTCCAGGCCGACCTCGCTGACTGGGATGCGAAGTCGCCTGGAGCGAAAGAAAAATACCAGGCTGAGATGGACGCATGGGCCAAGGCGAAATCGAATGCTCTCGCCACCCGCAAGCCGTTGCCGCCGCAGCCGGCCAATCCGCCCGGGTCTCCCTTGGTTTTGCCGGTCAGCCTGGCGCGGCATTATCAAGGCTACTATGACACGGAGACGAAGCAGTTCGTCTTCCGCCTAAATGCCGCCGTGGCGACCGGCTGTTACAACGGCATGATTGTTCCGATTCTTCCGTTCGGCATTAAAGGCGTGCTCTGGTGGCAGGGAGAAAACAATGCCGCGCATGCGGATATCTATCGCTACGAGTTTCCGGCGCTGATCGATGACTGGCGCAAGAAGTGGGGCGAGGGCGATGATCTGCCCTTCTTTTTTGTTTCTCTTGCGCGCTACATGCCTGCGCAGGCGAGCCCGGTGGAGGAGCATGGCTGGGGCCCGATTCGCGAGGCGCAGACACTCACGGCGAAGGCCGTCCCGCACACCGCCGTGGCGGCGGCGATTGATCTCGGCGAGGCGAATGATATTCACGCCTCGAACAAGGAAACCGTCGGGCTTCGGCTTGCCTCGTGCGCGTTGGCGCTGGTTTATGGTCAAAAAATCCCGGAGTACACGGGGCCGATGTACGACTCGATGAGCATCGAGGGGGACAAAATCCGGCTCAAGTTTACGCATGTTGGCAGTGGACTGAAGGTGAAGGGCGACAAGCTGACCGGTTTCGCCATCGCGGGTGCGGACAAGAAATTCGTCTGGGGCGACGCAGTCATCGATGGGGATGCAGTGGTGGTCTCCAGCCCGGAGGTCTCCGAGCCAAAATATGTTTACTATGCGTGGGGTTCGAATCCGCCGGTGAGTCTCTACAATAAGGAAGGATTTCCGGCTTCCTCATTCCGCACGGACGAGCCGCCGGTTCCTGCGGCGAGATAATTCCGGCGCCCGTGCCGCCGTTTCCCGCCATGAATTTCGACGCATTCCGCGATCCGCCTGCTTCGCATCGGCCCATGCCGCTGTGGGCGTGGAATGGCGACATGACGGAGGAGCGGATTACCGCGACAGTGGAACAATTCGCCGCGCAGGGGATGGGCGGTGTTTTCGTGCATCCTCGACCGGGCCTGATCACCGAATATCTCTCCGCGCGCTGGTTCGAGTTGTGGCGCTTCACGATGTTGGAATGCCGCAGGCTTGGCTTGGAATGCAATATCTACGACGAGAACAGCTACCCGGCAGGCTTCGCCGGTGGCCACGTCTCGGCGCGATTGCCGGAGGCATGCGCCCAATACGTCGAGGCGCTCCTGCACCGGCACGCACCTGTGCGATTCGAAGGGCAATTGTTGGCCGCCTGTCGCGTGCCCACCTCGCGCGAAACCGAGCCCTTGTCCGCCGGGGCAAATTTGGACGAGGAGATTCAGCGCGGCCCCATCATGACGATGGCCTTGCGCCGCGCTTCGGGCAGTCCGTGGACTGCGTGGTTTCCAATGACAGACATCACGCGACCGGAGGTGGCGCGCGAATTCATCGCCACGACCTACGAGCCCTATGCAAAAAGCGCCGGCCCTGAATTCGGCAAGACGGTCACGTCCATCTTTTGCGATGAGCCGCAGGTGGTCACCTCCGGTGCTTATTCGTGCGCTGTCGGCCTGCCGTTGTCCCACGATTTCCTCTGCCAATTCGAAAGCGAGCATGGCTATGCGTTGACGGAGAGCCTGGCTGCCCTGTTCGTTGACTGTAAGAGCGCGGGAGCTGTTCGCTTCGACTATTACCGGACACTCCAGAGACTCTGGACCCGGAATTTTATGCGCCCTCTTTACGAATGGTGCGAAGCCAAGGGCGTACGTTTGACCGGCCACTATATGGAGCAGGAATGGCCGTACCCCTTCCTCAACCCCTCCTGCATGGAAGGCTATCGCTGGATGCACGTACCGGGAGTCGACTTGTTGGCGCCCCAGTTCGATTTCCAGTCCCCTGAGATGCTGACCCATGGGTTATCACATTTCCAAGTGCATAGTGCATTTGATTACTACCAACTCGATGGCCATTAATGTTCACCCTTTCAAGGGAAGATACTCCAGGGACCATGCTATGGAGAAACAAGCCCTTAGAGATCTAAGGGTGGTGATAGAAATCTGAACAATATGAAGTGTTCATTTGGGGAAATGATTAAAGCCATATGCAAAAGTTCAAATAATGAGATATATGCCTTTACAATGGTAGGTCCTTTGGTATAAAAGCTTTCAGTGGAATCATCGGCTATGTACTATTGCTCCTGTACATGAGGTCATAGGTCACGCTTATGACATTAGTGAACCTATGCCCCAAATGGAGACATGAAGCTATGATGTTCAAAACATTGGTATGCTACAGACCATAGGAATGCATGAATGTGGCAGAAGTAGGGCTCATATGATATGCTGGCCCATGGGAGGTTAAAGACCAAAATATGTTGCAACGCAGAATGTATAGATGGAATCCGCCACTGACTCACATGGGAGTAGGGCGCAATAGGCATTCATGCATGGAGTTCTGAAGGGAAAGAATTCCCCTAGACATTTAACTGAACAAAGAGTGCTCATGTGTGATTGGCGTAATAGCCAAAGTGATGAGCTGCAGCTTCTTAATGAGCTGGGATTAAGCAAAGGGGAAAGCAAAAGAAATGCAAGTTCCAATGATTTTTTGAACTGAGCCAAAGCCTCAACAACCCATAGGCATGGGTGAGAAGGAAGATGGCCATTTCCACAAAAATTTCATACATTGAGTAGTAGAAGAATATGTGTATCAAAGACATAGGGAGCAAGCATATTGGATGCTCATGGAAAAAAAATACATCAGATACACAGAGACAATCTAGACCCATCTGGGGCATTGGGGAAGGGATTGTGAAGTTATTATTGCCCTTCAGGGCATAAATCAAACATGAAGACCGGAGTATCATACTATGTTGGAACCCTGATTTTGATGATGTCACACTATGAATCATGTTGAGATAGAATTGAATAAATAATGATTGCTTGAGTTAACAATTCAGTTCATAAGTATAAATGTCATACAGATTAATGCATCTAAGTCACAGGTCATTTATCTTCTAAGTGTCATAAATCAAGGTCGATGCACATGTAGGCACTTAGTCAGATAAGGTCGATACACACTCACGGTTGTAGCTAATAAGGTTGATGCACATTCATGGTTGAAATATAGAAGGTCGATGCACATTCCTGTTTGAAACTTATCAGGTTGATGCAGCTATGTATCACATTGAACATAAGGTCGATGCACATTCGTTCTTGTAGCATGTCAGGTCAATGCACATACTCGTATGTAGTCAGTTAGGTTGGTGCATGTATACACCTGCAGTATATCAGGTTGGCGCACTAATGACCTTGTGTTCAGCAAGGTCGATGCACATTGCACCTTGTGTTCAGCAAGGTCGATGCACATTGCACCTTGGGTTCAGCAAGTTCGATGCACATTAGATCTTGTGTAAAGTAAGGTCGATGCATAATCATGCATTCATTTTACAAGGCCGATGCACATGCAAGTGTTATGTTCAACAGGTCGATGCACATGTTGCAACATGTTCTATAAGGTCGATGCACATGTAGAGTTTAGGCCATAACAGGTTGATGCACCTTTGTTATTCACTGGACTCATGTCTAAGCTTTCATGTTTGCTTAAGGCATGTGGTCGATGCTTAAGCTCTAGCTGTACTAGCCATCGCCTTTACTGGTCTGTGCAACCTTACATGGTTTAGCTCGACAGGTCAACCTGTGTTTCACAAAGGTCGGAGCGTCCTCATATATTCTTGTCTTCATCTATATCTCTTTGCATACAAGGTCTACCTGTGTTCTACACAGGTCGGTGTAGTTGCAATTAACTTAATGCTTTCGTGCAGAGGTATTCTCACACAGGTCTGTGCACTGTGTATTTGCATCGAAGCATATACATCATTCATAAACCTTTTTGATCTGAGTGTCTGACTTTTCTGAAATTGGCTAAGTATGCATTCTCTTAGAGCAATTATGATGATAAAGTGTTTGATGAAATGTTTCATATCTTGTTAACAGGGACTTCAACATGGGAAGCCTTAAACCATTCATGTAACCTGTTCGAACACTTGAAGAGCAGAAAACATTAGAGTCGTAAGTGATCATGTGATTCGAGATCTGAAATAATAGGCACGTGATCCAAGGCGGGATGTCCACCAGAACGATTGACCACGTGGATTCGCTTCTTCTTCAGATCTGACACGTGGACTTCTTTGAGTTACCTTTTTTGAAAAGCTATTGGCGGGAACACTCACTCCATGTGCCGGACTGAATTCGTATGGGACCACAACCATCTGCTCTCACATATAAAAGGGGATCTCTCGTTCGAAATAAACAGACGGGCAACAGATTATTAGAAAAGAAGAGAGTATACTGAGAAGAGAATCCAGAGCAGAGATCAAAGAGTAGCAGAAGAGAGAGAAGAAGAATTCGAGAGGAAAGATCAGAGAAGAGAAGAGAGGCCAGAGTACTGGAGAGATAAAGAGCTCGTTGCAGAAAAGAGAGGGAGAAGAAAAACAGAGTGTCGGAGATTTGAGAAGAATTCAGAGGTTGCTTCAAATTTCGAGGTCAAAATTTTTGTAAGGGGGGAAGGTTGTAATAACCCAAGATTTTTGGATCAGGAATTTGTGAGTTTTGGAGTGTTTTCGTGGGTCTCAGATCGTGTTTTGTAAATTAATCAAAATTTTGGTTATCGAGCCTTCGAATCCCTATGTGGGGTAAACCGTTGTGTTTTTAGGCTTCAGGCGCGTTGTGCATTTTTCGAGGATCGTGGGGATGATTTTTCTCTATTTTCTCTATTTTTTAGATTTTTAAAACCCCAAATTACTTCCTATATAAACAACCCTTCACCCCCCTCTCCCCTCATTCTTACATTCTCTTCCTCTCTCCTCCTGTTTCTCTCTTTCTCTCCCTCTCTTCTCCGAGCGGTCGACGGAGCTTGAGGCGGGTGAGGCGGAGGCGACGTGGGGCGATGAGTGGCGAGGATGGAGCGAGGAATGAGGCGGTGGCGCAACATGCTTCCATTCGCGGATTCGAGAAGCCAGCGTCGATTTGAGTGCCGTTTTCGGGTGGAATTGGCATCCTCGGCGCGGGATTTCATCGTGAGAGGTAGAGGGATGGATCCTTGGCCCTCTCATTTCATTTTCCCGTGATTTATAGGCCGAGCGAGGTGAGGCCGAGAGTGATTTTCTTTCATGCCGGGGTCAAATGCATGATTTTGGGGTGAGCGACGGATTCGTCGATTTGATCGCGTTTTCATGGTTTGAATGGCGCCTCTCGGTAGTTTAGAGGCTGGGGAGTGATTCCCCCATGTTTTCCCCATCACCTGGGGTGATTGAGCGTGGGATAGGGCCTCTCGGATGGGGTTTCGCAGTTGCATCACTGGATTCGATCGATCGAATGGGAGGTTCGGTCACTCGGATCGGCATTCGTCACGGAGGCCAGCCCGCCCTAGTTCGGTCGACCGACCCAGCTAGTTCGGTCAATAGACCCAGGCCAGGGGTGACTGGCAGTGAGCAAGTCGACCGACCCACCGAGTAGGTAGACCGACCAAGTGGGCTGGTTGACCGAAAGGCAGTTTCTTCTCCTGACTTGGCCTTCGGTCGACTCGGTTGAGACCCATTGGTCGACTTTTGCCCCGTAGATGTCCCGGACACCTCGTGGGGACCGAGCTTGTGTTTTTGGGTGTTCGGAGGAATCATGATATCTCGATTAACGTACTCGTGTGGTTTTGAGGGTCCGAGTGACCCTGTGTGTTCCAGGCTTCCTTGTTACGCTAGTTCGACTCACCGTATACTCTAGTACGGGTAGAGGACTGTTCTTGTTTCCTAGGAAAGCGATTTCCGTGTGGGCCATACGTATGGCCAACGACTGTGAGTCCCGTAACCCGGCCAGGGGTTGGGGGTTTCTTAGTCTCCCTTAGGGAGGGATTGAACCCAGCGTACTATGAGCTGCCTCATAAGTTCTTGTGACCGTAGTTTTTGACTCTCGGACTAGGATGCTTCGACGGCATGGAGCCGTTGGATTAACTAGTCTAGCTAGTCGTCCTGAGTCTGGTGGCACCATGCCACCCTGTGTTCCTTAATACTTTCGATGAGCACGTGTGTAGCCCGTCGGTACTCTGGTGGTTTTCTCTCTCTCTTGAGTTCCCTCGTCGAGTAACTTCCCCACTAGTTGTAGCTTGCCTTGGCATGCATGTTCCGACTCACCTGGGAGTGGTGGAGAGCTAGACTCGGGAGAGACGATTTTAGGCTGATTGCTGTAGGGTCTCTCACTATGGCGGCTCGAGTCTAGGCCAGGAGGAAAACCAGCTAAAGGGCCTAGCATAGCGTAGTCAGTTAGTGCGTGCACACGTGGTTGGGGACTACGGACGGGTGCTGACGAGCACGACCCCGATTAGACCATTGTCTTCGGTTACTTGTACGGTGTCTCAGTTTCCACTTAGGCTAGTAGGGAGACATACGAGGTGTGGACTAAGTCGTCAGTGGATGCATTCGACCTTGCTTCTAGTGGACAGATTCTCCCGTCACGTGACGTGTGACTCTTGTGACTCGTGGTTTTGGTTTCTGACAGCGAGGTCATGGTCTCTGGGTGACTGCCATGTGGTGTTTCCAACATTTAGGTTGACGGTTTTCGGTAGAGTTACCGAGGTCTCACCCGTAGATAGTATAGGGTTCACGACGGTGAGGTCGTGATTGTACTCTTAGATCGCGTGGTCTTGCTTGGGCTTTCATCAGCGAGGACGAGTCTTCACGACAGAGGTGTCGTGGTTTCTTTCCCGGTAGTGTAGCCGTGGTTTTACTGGTGGTTCGGCAGTCCTGATTGTGAGATCGGGGTTTACCTTTTGTTGCCGTTAGGAGTAGCTTAGAGAGTCATGGTTCCATCGACTGCCGTCATTACTATTCTTGCTACAGCTGTTACTTTCGTCGTTATTGTTGTTGTTGCTACTCCTGTTGTAGTTGTTGTTATTATCGTTGCTGTTTACTGCCGTTGTTTCATGGTGGGGATCTGCAGGATCCTTATTGAGCTAATGAGATGAGGCTCACCATTTTCTTTTTAGGTGTTGCGATTCCTCCTCGAGGTTCAGAGGTGCAGCGTGAAGGTTCGTAGTTGCCAGCTTGCCAGAGCTTGGGGCGTACCCGACGATTGAGTACGTTTCTTTCCTTGTGGCATAAAGTTTATGCTCTCTAAGTGTTTTCAAAACTATCTTCAGATGTTCTTCATGTTCCTCTTTTGTCTTTGAATATATCAGAATGTCATCAATGAAGACGATGACGAACTTGTCCAGATATGGCTGGAAAATATTATTCATAAAATGCATAAATGCAGCTGGGCCATTTGTTAACTTGAATGGCATTATCACGAATTCATAGTGTCCATAACGACTTTAAAAAGTCGATTTGTAAATGTCTTCTTCTTTAATTCTAAGCTGATGATAACCTGACCTGAGGTCTATCTTGGATAAATACTCTACTATTGAAAGCTAATCGAGAAGCTCATCAATACGTGGCAATGGATACTTATTTTTGATTGTAAGTTGATTCAGTCGTTGGTAGTCGATGCATAGCCTGATAGAGCCATCCTTCTTCTTGACAAATAGAACCGGTGCACCCTAGGTAGATGTGCTAGGTCTGATGAAACCATTATCTAATAGTTCCTGCAACTGCCTCTTTAGTTCCTTAAGTTCCGTGGGGGACATCCTGTAAGGGACTATAGAAACAAGTGCTGCTCCCGGAATGAGTTCAATAGTGAAGTGTACTTCCCTCTCGGGCGATAAATCGGGTAATTCAGATGGAAACACATCTGGGAACTCATTTACAATGGGAATGTCGGTTAGGATGATTTTGTTAGACTCAGTAACAATAACAGAAGCAAGAAAAGTTTCATATCCTTGCGAGATAAGTTTGCAAGCATGAAGAGAGGATATGATAGTAGGATGCTTCTTATTGTTGATGCCAAGGAAGGAAAAACTTGGAAGACCAGGTTTTCGAAAGGATATAATCCTATTTTGACAATTAATATCAGCATTATGATCTATAAGCCAATCTACCCCTAAAATAACGTCATAACCTTTCATGTCAAAGCATACTAAGTTTGTGGGGAGATTGCGACCTTCTACTATTACCTCACTATCAAGATAATACTTAGTAAGCTTTGTTCCAGAACCTAAGGGTGTGATAATAGCAAGTTCTGTAGGTAGAGGAACTGATGCAATTGGTAATGTTTTCTCAAAAGTAGTGGAGATGAAAGAATGAGAGGCACCAATATCAAATAACACAAATGCAGGATGAGAATAAATTTGAAGGGTACCTTCCATAAGCCCACCATCCCTGGGCGCTTCTTCATCCTCTAGAATCGTGTTGAGGCGAGCCTGCCTCTTACGTCCACCACTAAATGGTTGATCCTTCACAAGGGGGCAATCTGGCATACGATGCTCCCTGCTTCCACAACGCAGACAAGCGCCAAGGCACTTCCAGCATTCCTCAGCCAAATGGCCGAACTTTTCACAGAATGTGCAAGCCACCATGACTTGCTTCTCCTCCTCCTTGACTTTC
This sequence comes from Amorphophallus titanum, assembly GCA_024336825.1. Lineage (NCBI taxonomy): Eukaryota > Viridiplantae > Streptophyta > Magnoliopsida > Alismatales > Araceae > Amorphophallus > Amorphophallus titanum. The sequence continues at coordinate 46,777,648 of JANBPO010009603.1, read as the reverse complement.
TTATTTTTCTAGAAACTTCCACCATTCCCGCTCCTGGACCGCTTCTTACTATCACGACTCTTGTAAGGCTCCGTGATACTGAACTTCTCTTTCTTGTAATTCTGATCAGATCGTCGGCTAGACTCTTCACCTTTTCCTTTCAATTTCTCGACCTTCTCTAAGGTCCTTTCACAAAGATAAGCCCGCTGGACCATCTCCGCATAGGTACGGATATTCTAGGTCCCAAGTTGTTGAATGAAACCGGGTCGTAACCCATCCATAAATCGATTGGCCTTCAATAAATCGGTACTAATGAGATGAGGTGCATACAGTGCTAGCTTGGAGAATCGTAGTTCGTACTCCGCCACCGTCATCATCCCTTGATGATGAGAAGTGAACTCCATCACCTTCCTTTCTTTGACATGTTTCGAGAAATACTTGGCACGAAATAAGGTAAGAAAATAGTCCCATGTATGCGGTGCATCAGTCGGAGGTGCCAGAACTGACTTCTACCATGTGCGAGCATCTTTGTTGAGTTGGAAAATTACAAGACGCACCTTCTTTTGATCAGTGCATTAGATAACATCAAATATGTGGTTCATCTCGTCAATCTAATTCTCTGCTTCGTCTGGATTAGAAGAACCATAAAAATGCGGAGGGTTTAAACTCTAAAAATTGTAGTGTAAGTCATCAGCCCTTGCCCCTGCGCCTACCTGGGCCATGGTTTGTAACGCCTGAGTAAGGCTAGCAACTGTTTGTTGCATGCCATTCCAATCTACGCGATGAGTCATTGTAACAAAATAAGGTACCTGAGAGAAATATAACAACTTGTTATTTCTCTTGGAATTAGAAGAAAATTAACCTTAAAGCTAATTAACTATCTTATCCCGGGCTCTACCCAATTCTCACAGGGATATGGAAAATTTTCTTCCTTAGTTCATAGGTAGGGGTCTTTAAATCTTAGACTTATCCTATGATATGACATCTTCTCCCTAAGTCCTGAGACTCAGGCTCTGATACCAACTTAACTGTAACGTCCGGAGCCTTTTAATTACAGCGGAAGACTAGCTCGGGGAAAATGTGTACAGCTGGCGTGGTAAGTCTCTTGCAAGCAAGAAATAACCAGAGCACAAGGCAATAACACATAATAATGTAATTGCACAAGTATTTACTCAAACTTCATCTTTATTTCATTAATAATCAAATATTCAAATACATCCACTAGTTCAACTTTCTTTCAACTTCACTAGACGACGATTGGGGGCTGAACGAGTCAAGATTCACACTGACTCCCAGCTGGTCACCAGCCAAGTCAACGGTGACTATGAAGCTCGGGGAGCGTCGATGATCAAATACCTTCAACTAGAAAGAGGAATAGCCCCACTTTTTGAGAGTTTCCAGGTCGTCCAGATAGCTCAGGAGGAAAACTCCCAGGCGGATGCCCTCTCTCGACTGGCCTCCTCCATTATCCCAGAAGGTACCCAATCGGTCTTCCTTGAAGAGCTAGAACGACCAAGCATAGAAGCAAAGCTCATGGCCATTGACCAGGCATTACCGAGCGACTGGCGGACCCCCTACATATCCTGGCTCCGAGACTCTCAGGAGCCCTCCGACCCTCGAGAAGCTCGGAGACTGAAGTATCAAGCTCGACATTTCATCATCTTAGACGGAGCCTTGTACCAGAGGTCTTTTTTCGGTCCCCTCCTCAAATGCCTTGATACCGACAAAGCTAGCCGAGCAATTCAAGAAGTCCACGAAGGTATCCGTGGCGTGCACCAAGGAGGAAGATCGCTCGCCAGGATCTTACTGCGGCAAGGCTACTGGTGGCCCACTCTCCAGTGTGACTGCTTAGCCTACGTTCAAAAGTGCGATCGATGCCAACATTTTGACCACCTGATCCATCAGCCTGCCTCAAAGCTCGCCACCCTTACCAAGCCGTACCCTTTTGTCCGGTGGGGGATCGACATTCAGGGGCCATTTCCTACAGCTCAGACCCAGAAGAAATTCATCATCGTCATCATTGACTATTTTACCAAGTGGATCGAAGCCGAAGCCACCACTAGGATCACCGAGTCGGTAGTATGGAGTTTTGTTTGGAAGCCGATAATTTGTCATTTTGGTATCCCTCGAGTGATTGTGAGCGACAATGGTCGGCAATTTGATTCTCACTATTTTAAGAACAAATGTGCCAACCTACATATTCGCAACCACTTCACTTCGGTAGTCCATCCCCAGGCCAACGGGCTAGTCGAAAATGCCAACAAAACCATATTGAAAGGCATCAAGGCTAGGCTCGGCAAAGTCAAGGGTAGTTGACTCGAGGAATTGCCAAGCGTACTATGGTCGCACCGAACCACTCCAAGAACCACCACCGATGAGACCCCCTTCCAGCTGGTGCACGGCATGGACACCGTGATTCCGTTGGAGGTCGGTAGCCCGTCTCTCCGAGTTATCAACTTATCGCCCAAGGCGAATGAGCAGAAACTGCTCAAAAATCTCGATATGGCGAGTGAGATCCAAGAGATTGCAGGCATCCGAGTCACAGAATATCAGTGGCGTCTCACTCGATACTACAACGCCAAAGTCTGAGACAGACACTTCCACACAAGAGACTTCGTCCTAAGAAAAGTTGAAGTCTCTCGACCACTGGAGATGGGAAAGCTAGCCCCTAACTGGGAAGGCCCCTATCAAGTGGTCGAGACGCTCGAGAAAGGGACGTATCGACTGTCCACTATGGAAGGAGTGCTTATCCCTCGAACATGGAATGCAACAACATTACGAAAGTTCTATTTCTGAGCTTTCCTCGAAAATGTAAGCGACATAGAGCAATAACAATTCTTTTTCTTCTTATTAATGTTTCTTTGTACATCAGATAGGCCGTAGCCGGTATAATGCATAATCAGAAAATAAAGGAGTACATCCACTGGTACTATGGCACGAGCTGATTACTCGACTGACTCGGCTAGCACCCTAAGCCAAGCCACTGACTCTACCCAGTATAGAAACTGGCTCGGATAACGGGATGACTGACCGTGTTGGCTCGGGAAGCTCGGAAGAAAGATGTCAGAGGAAGAAAACGAAGGAATGCCCGAGCGCCGCTTAAACAAGAGAGGGCCTCCTCTGCCAACTCTTTGGAAGGCACAGTGTCAGAAGCCAAACAGAAAGCAAGCACTCACGAGCGGCGGAACCAGGGCATCCTCCAAAGAGTGAAATAAAAAGGATGAAGCGGGTTGAAGAGCAAAAGAGAGAGAAAGATCGCCACCCCCTCGAAGAGGTGAGAAGGGAGGCGGGGATGGAAAGAAAGGAGAAGCAATGACGTTGTGCCCTCACCCCCCGCCCCGCGGGGTGGGGGGGGGAGGTGGTGGGGGTGGGGGGGGGGGGGGGGGGGGGGGTGGGGGGGGGGGCGAGGGG